>CM038214.1:119388909-120068194 GCA_021442155.1 Cymbidium sinense
AAACCCTAAACACTAAACTAAAACTTAAACCCAAAAATAAACCTAAACCTAAATAACCAAAAAAACTTAAACCTAAAATAAAACCATAAACATTAAACTAAATAAACCATGAATAAAACTAAACTAAACTTTAAATCTAAACCCTAATAAACTACCAAACCAACCCAAAACATTATAAACCATACCCTATCATACCTAATAACTAAATTAAACTTTTGTATCATACCATAATATCCTATATGATAATATGATTACCTAGAAGGCTAAAAGATCTTAACTAAACTTTAAACTTTATAGATGTCATTGGGTAAATAAAGAATGACATCTACATGGTTGTCTAAAGAGATGTTAGACTTTCCTTGCTTTATTATACCCCAAACCCCAACCTCTAAATCATCTTTATAATACCATATTATAGTATAATGTATCATCATATATTTGAGCATGTAGTGATGTGTTTTTGGATGTTATAAGATGTTTTGAAATGTTTTAGTATATTATGGTATTATGCCTATAGTCTATATTAATATAAATCATAAAATATTGATTTAATAAATTAGATGATGAAATTTGTTAAAATTTGAAGAGAATTAGTAGTACCAAAGGTGTTATGCCACTTGTAGTAAAAAAAGTAAGATTTTATGTTCAAAATAAATATTATATGTTGTAGCATAGTATAACATATATCATAATATATTATTCATGCATTTTAAATTCTTTTAGTATTTTACAATCATGCATACACACTAATTATTTATAAAAATGTTGATTTAGACTTTAAAATGGTGGAATTTAGCCAAATTCATAATAAGTATAGCATGGCATCATAATATATTGTCTCAATTTAAAATATGTAAGTGATATGACTAAAATATATAGATTTTTATTATTTAGACTAATTTTATGATTTTTTATCTTAAGCAATATAAAATAATATAATATGTTATAGTGTATTATAATATAGGATGCCATAACATAGTATAGAATCATGCATTATAGCATTCTATGTGTATTATTACTTATTATTTAGCATATTTAGTTTGTTATAGTATGATGTAGTAGAGTTTTTATTGGTATAATTCATAAAATTATTGATTTATAGGCTAAGATGATGGGATTTGGCCAAATTTAAGGTAAGCTTTAGGGAACATCATTGGGGTGTCATTTAATACAAAGAGTGGAATTTTGCATCCAAAATAAATGTTCATTTTTCAACCAAATTTTATAAATTTTTTGCTTAAAGTGATTCATTTTATGGTGTAATGTAAGATAATATATTATATGAAAGCATATTAAAATATAATGTACATAACAATATAACTTCACATATATATGAATGTGGTGGTGTGTTACTAACTATGTATTACATTTTAGTATGTTTTACTTTTGTTATGATACATTGGGTCAAAAATCACATAAATGTTAATTTGAAGGTTGAGATGGAAGAATTTGGCCAAATTCATGGCACAAACCAAGAAGCAACACCAAAATTTTGCTATTTTGTACCATTTCTAATAGAAAAATAACAATTTTACATCAAAATGAACATTATTCATATTTTGAAAATTTTGTTATTTGTTCCTTTTAAGTGATTCTAATGAGGTGTAATGTTAGACAATATATTATATTATAACAAATTATAATATAACATCATATATTATAATATAATATAGTGTTAATTCCTAAATATATATATTTAGCATGATATTGTATAGTTAGTTTGAGCTTGCACCATCACAAATCATAAAATGTTGATTACAATGTTAAGATGATGTAATTTGAATGAATACATTGTTAGGCTTTTGGTTGAAGTATTAAAGGTGTGCATAAGAGAAGAAATAAGATTTGATGAGAATTCCATGTCAAGGACATGGAGAGATCACTAGGGGATCACACATGCATTGGACATGACATGTGAGGGGTCTATGTCAAAGGCATAGAAGAAGAAAATCGGTTGAGGATAAGGTTTGAATTTGATTTGATTATATGATTTATGGAAAAACAATCCGCTAGGGATAAGAATCTATAATCCATCGGGGATTAAGATTGAATTGACTTTAATTTCTTTTATTTTAATTGATGTGGAGGCACATCTACTAGATATATGGGCTCAAGTCTGCTGGGGATCGGGTATATGAACCTTCCACTAGAAAAGTAGGTTCAGGCTATCCACTGGGATTTGGATTTTAGTTTGATTCATAGATTTGTTTGGGGGATGTATGGGAATAAGAGTTTGCTTTGATTTCTTTGAATTAACTCTATCAAGGGAGTTGGTTTAATTTGGCTTTACTAGGGAGGTTGGTTTTGAATTTGATTTGTTTGCTTGACTTGTTTATATATGATTTGGGGCTCCACTAAGGGTAAGGGTGTGATTTAACTCCGGGAAAAATTGATGGGTTTAATTTAATCTAAGTTAATGTATGGACCCAGTCGATGTGCAATGGACCGAGAAGGGCTATATCAGCCTTGACCTACGTCAGACATATAAATCCAGAGGGATAGTCTACCGGCTACGGGGTAGAGCTAGACAACCTTAGGGGTTGCCTTTCAGAGTGTAACGACATTGCTAGGAAAAAGGCGTAGCATAATTATATCTTCCAAAGTGAGGAACTACCACTGGGGTGACCTGTTGGATGTAAAATAAATCAAACTAGGCGACTCTATTGAAGTGAATGCGGGACTTATATCAACTCAAAAGTAGTCGGATTAATTTTATCTTAATTTCATGTTGATTTGATATGGTTTGTTTGGTTTAGTTTGATTTTGAATTGAGGGCATATCCATTGGAGATGTGAGCTCGATCAAATTTGATATATTTAATTTATGGACTATGTTGGTGTGTGATGGACCCACTGAGAAGGGGCTATATCAGACTTGTCCTATCTCAAATTTATAAATCCAAAGGGATAGTCTACTAGCCGTGGGGTAGAGCTAGCGAACCTAAGGGGTTGCCTTTTTTGTGTGCATTGTGCTAGGAAGAAGGTGTAGCACTTACATCTTCTAAAGCGGAATAGCCAGGGTGACCAATTGGTAGCACAACAAATACCCGACTTAGGGGAGACTATTTGAATGTATTGGGGGACTTATATCAACTCAAGAGTAGTCAGGCAATTCCTATAAGGAGTTTTGCTGACACTACCTTAAAGATAGGATGCCTGCTTGGGAAAAGGTACCACTAGGGGTGTCCTAATCCACAAGTGAATATATATTTTGTTTATATATTTATGTGGGCTTTATTGGTGTGCGAGGGACCACACTGAGAAGGGGCTATGTCGGCCTTGACCTATCTCAGATTTACTGGACCAAATGAGAATCTACACATTCATAGGATAGATTCTCCAACCATAGGGGTGGTTACTAGGAAAGGGGAACTGTCTAATCCGATAGTAACTCAAGTAGTGTCTAAATGGGATTGCAAAGGATGTGATCCAAATATAGTGCCCATAGGGGAGGTGTTGCTAGGGGCATTATCCTGAGCCCTGGAAAAGAAAGCCTATAGGTGTATAGTGGCCAACTCAAGGAGAAAGCGTAGCAGACTTACATCTATCATGAGTGGTGTATCCTAAGGTGTGAGAACCAACCAACCTAAAGTGTATTCATCAGCATCAGTGGTGTATCTCAGCATAGTCAGAACCAACCAACCTTAGGTGCTCGTCAGTGTGCAATGATCAATATGGAAAGAAAGCATGTAGGCTTACAACTTTCCAAGTGAAACTGATCATCGAGATAGTCTATCATAGGCGGCCCAGATGCTATCTGACCTAGAGTGACTACTAAGTGGGGAGCCCTGAGGAAGGACTAGACCCAGACTTGAAGCAGTCAGGAGGGAAGGAGCCACAAGGGGACTTATCCTAAACCTTAAATATACTCGACCCAGATAATGCACAATGGCTAATCCAAGAATAAAGTGTTGTTGACTCACATCCTCTTAATTGAAACCAACATGAGGTAGCTTACCGACCACATAGTAAGACCTACCAAACTAATAAGGCACTCATCGGTGTGTAGTGGCTAAAGAAGGAAAGTGTAGCATACTTACATCCTCTAAAGCAAGAAGACCACTAGGGTAGCACATCAGCTCAACCTAGAGCAGTTACAGAGTGAGTTCCACTTGGGGCATTATCTCAACATAGAGTAATCAGAGACAAAAGATGTGTATTTATTTTATATTTTTATGTGTATTTTGTGTTCGTGTTGTGTCAATGAAGGATAGAATGCCGCTAGGGTTCCTTACACCTACCCTAAACACATCATGGGGGATTTATAAATAAAAATACTTTCAACCTGGATCAGATTGAATTCAAAATAGAATTTTTATTGATGATAATTATTTTCAAATATGATTTATAATATTTCCTTAAGTAGAGCACAATGATTGGAAGAATTGAGAGCTCTCCCTTATGATTAACAAGGTAATAAGATCCTCTATAGTAGGCCTTCTCTCTGGCAAAAGGGCCTTAAGTGGGTTCAAACTTGCCTCCCATCTTACGGAATCGGTGTCCTTAGAACTAAAATAAGCTCTCCTACTTGAAAAGCTCTAGATGGACCAACTTATATGCTTGAATCATTTTAGCTTTGTACAACTTGAGTTTTAACATACGCGAATCTCTCCTCCAAACCTTTGATCTCTTCTAACCGTAACTTGGCATTCTATTATGTTGTGATCTTGCTACCTTCAAATATCCTTAGTGATGGAAGTTGGACTTCTAATGGTAGAATAGCTTCGGACCCATACACTAAAGAGAAAGGAGTAGACTTAGTTGGAGTTCTATATGTGGTGCGGTAGGCCCATAAGGCTTCAACTAACTACTCATACCATTATCACTTATTGTTACTGAGTGTCTTCTTCAGTATTTAGATGATAGTTTTGTTGAAGGCTTCTGCTAAGCCATTTTCTCTTGGATAGTTGATGGTAGAATATCTCCAATCTATGTTGTGTCTTCGAGCAAAGTTGTTGATCTTGGTTCTCTTGAATGTAGTACTATTATTAGATATAATTCATCAAGGCACTCCAAACCTATATACGATATGGTTCCTAAAAAATTATAATTTGAGCTATGACCTCTCAGTGAAATCACCTTGCCCATTTGCAAAGTACTCAATAGCATCTAAGATGAATCGATGACCCTTGGAAGAAGAGGATTCAGACACTATGTTGGTACCCCAACACTCGAATGGCCATGAGGCTAATGTAGGATGTAGAATGTTGGGTGGTTAGTGGACCACATGTATTTGACATTGGTGGCATCTAGTATCCATGCAATATTTGATCATTGACAGCCAATAGTATCCTAGTCTCTTGATCTTGGCTTCCATCTTCAGACCAAATTGGTTGGCTCCACATAATCATGTGTGTACCTCATCCACAATCTTACAGGCTTCATGCTTGTCTAAACAACATAACCACATTTGATTAAAAGACTGCTAGTACAAGACATCATCCACAAGAGCATAGACAAGTTCTCTCTATTTCATCTGATGGGCTTGGGACTTCTCTTGAGATAGTTTGCCTTTATTTAGGTAATCTATGAATAATTTCCTCTAATCTAACTCCTCATCCTTCTTGGCAATGGTAACCTCCCCTTTAAGAGAGTACTTTTTGACGAGTTCAATATCAATAAGGGATAAGACTTGTCTATTTTATACCTTTATTGATATGGACTCATCCTCTAGACTTGCCAACTCCTTGACAAGTATGTTATGGTGTTCTCTCATCGAGGAATCTTATAAATGGTAATCTCTAAGATTTGGGCCAACAACTCCATGGTGTACTTGTGATAGTGATGGAGCTTGAGCTTTATAACCTAATAGGACTCAGCGATTTGGTTGATAACTAGTTGAGAATCCTTGAAGATGTTGATGTTATGGATGCTTAGAGTAACAACTAACTCTAGACCTGCATTCAGAGCCTCATATTTGACTTCATTATTATTACAAGGATTGGACGATGATATGAGAATCTCATCACATCACAATCTAGAATTAAGAGAACTATTCCAACTCTTACCTTTTCTAGAATAGTAGATTGTGGTTCTCCTCCTCTTTAAGAGGAAGCCGCACCATCAATGTACTTCTCCCAGTGGTGAATGCTAGTATCCCATAAATTGATGATTTTTTCATCAAGGAGATCATCACTAAGCAGAGAGTTAGCAAGAAGTGGGTGTCCTGCTAAGAAATTTACTAGCGCTTGTCCTTTCCCTGCATGGAGGGGTATGAAGGTAATGTCAAACTATGAGAGGATCATGGACCATCATGCCAACAGTCCGGATAGCATCGGCCGTGTCATGAGATATTGTAGTGGATTGATCCTAGAGATTAAGTTCACTTTGTGAGGATGTAGTGTTGTAGGTTTTGGGATGCAATGATTAAAGCTAAGCAATGCTTCTCAATGGGTGGATAATTAGCCTTAGTAGGGATTAGATGATGGTTGAGGTAGTAGAGTACATTTTCCTTCTCTTCATCATTTGCTTGGGCCAACAAAGCACCAAGGGAGTCATCTAATGTAGAAGTGTAAAGTATGAGCGACTTGCATGGGATTGGGGCTGCTAAAACTGGTGGCATCATTAGGTAATGTTTGATGTATTCAAAGGCATGCTCATAATTATCATCCCAGTTAAACTTGGCATTCTTTTTGAAAAGTGCTGAGAATGGTTGACATCTTCTCAATAGGTTGGATATAAAGCATCTTAGATACTCCAACCGCCCTTAGAATGATCTGCATTGATGTTAAACTTTTAGGGGGTGGAATTTCTAACTTCATCTTAATCTTCTCCAAATTGATTTCGATTCCCTAGTGTTGAACAACAAACCCAAAGAATTTCCCTGAAGTAACTCCAAATGTACAATTCAGTGGGTTCATTTTGAGGTTAAATTTTCTTAACTGTTTGAAAACTACTCTCAAGTCAAAGAGATGTCTTCCTTTTCTTTACTTTTGACCACAAGATCATTAACATAACACTCGACTTGATGATGAATGAGTTCATCGAAGATTCGAGTCATAGCCCACTGGTATGTTGCACGAGCATTTTTAAAGTTGAAATGCATGATCTTATAGTAATAGAATCTGATCGAGGGTTCTAAAAGTAGTGTTTCTTTTATCTTTAGGGGCCATGTTTATTTAGTTATTTCCAGTTGAGCCATCCATTAATAAAAGACTATATGAGATGAGGAAATGTCTACCATCAGCTCTAGGATTGGTAGTGGAAATTCATTGTTTGGACATGCCTTATTTAAATCTCTAAATCAAAGTATATGTGAATTTGGCCATTCATTTTCTTAAGTAGGATGACACTGGCTAACTAGGTAGGGTATTTTTCTTCCTAGATGAAGCCATCATCGATCAGTTTCTTGACTTCATAAATGACATGTTCTATGTCTAATCATGTGCTTCTAGGAGCTTGCTTGATAGGGTTAGCAGTAAGCTCTATTATTAGTTGATGGACTGCTATGTTAGGAGCCAATGTAGGCATCTCTTCATAAATCCATGCAAAGCAGTCCTTAAACTCAGTCAATAGCCTAAGTCATTGGTTTTAATTTCATTCAGTAAAGAACCGATGTATGTCGGGCGTGGATCTTCTTTAGTTCCTAAGTTGATTTCCTTGAGCTGGTCAATGGTTGACTTAATCTCTTCTTCAAACTCTGGCAGTGTATCTTTGACTTTAAAATCATCTGGATCATCTGAAGTTTCTAAGCACAACTCCTCATATGAGTTAATGTGACTTGAAAAGAACCTATCAGATTCTAAATGATTGATGATGACTAAGCACTAATTGTCATCATCAACTGGACCCATTGTACCGAATCCTAGTGTTAGTCTTGATTGAGAGCTTTTGCATTTGTTCTTCCATATTTTTTTGAAGTAGTATGACCTGTGCTTTGACCAAGTATGTGGGATTAACCCTTTCTTTGCTAAATTATGAACACAAGGGAAGTATCAAAAGGTAATTCTATTAAACCTTTATATGAATCTCAAGTTCTACATCAACTTCTTGAGGATGATGCTCCGAAAGAACCTCTAAGTCTTCACACAGGATGACTTAGGGCTTCCTTAACTACCAAACCCTCAGTTTTTTGAGAGGAAAGTGGGGTTAGAGCTAAGGTTCCCAACTGATGCCTAACTATTTCACATATAGACTTTGATACACTTATACTTTGCTTTGGAGGCCAGTCTTCATCGCTATCTCGCTCAAGTGTCACCTCCAAAGGAATCTACTACTAAGAAGAGCTGCCTGGTGTGTTAACCATATAAGACTCATCCTATGAACTAGATTCTATGTCTATATGGATAGCAGGTGTACTCCTAGTAGTTGGGACATATCTTTTATTGGGTGGCCAATAAAGAGGTTTTCCACCCCTGGGATTGCCTATGAACTGGCCTCTACCTCTGCTTGGTGGAGGTCATGTCATCCTACTCATATGTTCAAATGGAGTAACGAACTATGTGTGGAATTTAATGTTAGGATCCACTTCCTCCTCCAAGTTTATTTTTGCTCCCTTTTATTTTCTTTTCCATTTTCTTTTTTATTTTCTTTTTTTTTTAAACTTGGCCCAAGTTTACGAGAATAGACTTGTTGATTTTGAGGGAGGTAGTATGCCACATCCTCAAATATGCTTACCTCGAGAACTATAAATGGCTTGAGATCTCCTTTGACACAGTAGATGATCCCACATCTCACAAATTTCATACACTGATGTAGAGAGGATGGAACTATGTTGTTCTCATGTATCCATGGTCTCACAAGCAAAGTGTTGAAAGATGTATCTGAGTATATAATGTGAAATAGGGCTTCGGTCTTCCAATCATCTATCTCCAAGGGCAACACTATGGAGCGCAATGCTTGTTGACCTATCTTTTGGAATGCAGATTCAATCTTCTTATCTTAGACTTAGGAGTCTTCTAGACACTAAGACTTCCCTAGCCATAAGACACTTCTAACAAATATGTAAACACTTAACTTAAGCTAAAGACTTAGAAGGGGTAACCATAGGATTAGGTTATGCCTTAGGGATTAGGATAATCCATCTACTCTACCACCCAATGCCAATCCATGTTCACCTTCTCAAACCAAACCTCAAGTTCAATTCAGGCATCAAATTCAGATCCAAATCCAAGCCATAATTATAAAACCAAATGATTGAATCCCATGATCAAATCCAAACATGAAACCCTTCCTAAGCCATATGACCTATCCAATGGACTTAGCCAAATCTTAATCCAAATCAATCCAAAATCAATTGGTTTTCTCATAATCAATTTATATCTTCAATCATCTTCCTAAATATAAATCAAATCTACATTCAAATGATCAAAACTAAATCAAACTAAATCAAATTAAATCAAAACCCTTCCTAAGCCATATGACATATCCATGGACTTTAAAATCTTAATCCAAATCAATTCAGACTCAACTGATTTTCTCAAAATTAAATCATATTATCAATCATCTTCATAAATTTAAATGAAATATACATTTAAATCATCAAAACTAAATCAAACTAAAACAAAATCCAAACCTAAGCCACATGACCCAACTCAATGGACTTAGCCAAATTCCTCCATTCCAAAACCCAAATTCAATTGATTTTCTAATAAATCAATCATACCTTCAATCATATTCACAAAAATAAATGAATTCTATAATCATCAAGCTAAACTAAAATCAACTCAAGTAAAACCTAACTTAACCCTCTTGACTTGATATGTTCAAATGAGCCAAAACAAATTTGAACCCGCCAATTGGAATTGAATTTATATATCAATCCCAAATCCATATATAAACTCAAATAAATCAAACACAACCCAAAAGCAAGCCAACTAAACCCAATTGGTCCACTTGACCCATAGTGGCTAATTTGACCTATTTGAGCCAAGTTCAAATCCTACCCAAATTGGATTGAACTAAGCCGATCAAAACCTCCCATCATGATTGTTGATCACCCTAGGTTGATCAATTATCACAAATTGGGTCAAACCAAGTCAACTTGGTCATTTGACCAAGTCAACCCCTTAACCCATATGAACCCAAACTAGCCAAATTATAACCAAGCCAAATCTCTTGAAACTAATGATTCATACCAAATCAAAATCAATATTTGAATATGAATTGACCTTCAATTGAGTCAAACAAACCCAATTGGCCCTCTTGACCCATGTTGACCCAAATTAATAAAAGACCAAATTAGGTTAAATGAAAATATTAACCAAATTGGTTGCAGCCAATGGCTCAAGTTCATTCCAAATTGATTGTTGAACTTGACCAAAGCCATGCTTGGACCCAATTGAACTTAATTGACCTAGCCTAAATTGACCTAAAGGTTCAAGTTGGCCTAAATCAAAACAAATCCAAATTAATTGAAACCAAAGCCTACAATCATCATCAATTAGTCAACTAAACCCAAACCAACACCCAACTAAGCCAATTTGGCCAATTTGGTCAAATTAAACTTAATCCATTTGACCCAAATGCAAATGATCCAAAATCAAATTTAAGCCAAACTAAACCAAACCAATTGAACCAAAACATCCCAAAATGATCATATGAATTTAACCCTTGTTTGACCCAGTTTGACCAATTGGTCAACTTGACTAAACTAACCTAATTTGACCTAAATGAGTCAAATTAAGCCAAACCTAACCAAATCAACTCCAATTGACTTAAAAGTTTGAGCTAATTTTCGCTCATTTCTCCAAATCAAATCCAATGCCAAATGATAATTCTACCCTTGGGTCAAGGGCATCACATGAGACGAATCACCCATGTAAGTGGTCATTTCCATTCCTTGGCCACTTGGTACTCTCCCAATGGTCCACTGAGGCACCTAGGACACTTCCCAACCTGACACAAGGGGTGGTTGTGTCAGCCATGACCCATGGGAGATGAAATCACCTCACCCTCCCCATTGGAGCATTTGAAACCCTTAGGACACCCATGATTCCTCTTTGGAAACCACCTCCACACCTTCAACCAACCAAGTCGAGCCAACTCACCTCCTCCATGCCACCCACTACTCCCTGAGATGGTCGGATGGCCACTAGAAGCCAAACCCAATCCCACCATCTGATCAAGATGAAGGGGGAGGGGGTCTATACCCCCCTCATTTCTAGTCAAATAGACACAAAAATAATTCCTTAGTACCCTAGCTACCCAAGATGAGTTGCTAGAGCCATTCCCTAAGCTCCAAAAATCATTCCTTAAATCGATAAATGCCATTCCCGTCAATCCCGAAATAAGACACTCCCATTTTTGACCTAGCTTCCCCATGTCTCCATCAAACTCAAATTAACATTGCACACCTTCCCTAGGCCTCATCGAGAAAGAATGAATCATCTTCCAAGCTTCCCAAGCATTAAAGGTGGGACTTCGATCAAAGTTGATATACAAATTATTAGTTCATGGCCTTCTAAGTGAACATCAAGGAATTGATCCAATTGCTGGTCAAAAGAGCTTCGTCTCCACTAGATGAAGCTTCTTCAATTATTTGAGCCACCGGTTTTGAGCTCCGATTAGATATGCTTCCAAAACTGATCCTTAAGAAAAAATGGGTTGGAGCTTTTTGAAGAAAACTTGCATCTCGTGTGATCTTGATCGTTGTATCCCCTCCGATCAATGTCATGGAGGTGTGGGATCCTTCTAGAGTTGATCTGATCTCGAGCTCGGATCAAGTGAGCAATGGCAGATGAGCTCCATTCTCTCACACTTATGTGACATTAGATCACACACTGTCTATTCTACGTGATCAGAATGGACAGTCGTGATAAGATCTACTAGATCGATCTGATTTAATCCTACTAAGCTATGGGATTAATCTTAGCCATTCGAACTTAGATCTGATGGTGGATGAGAAAGCGCGTCCATCACTGCCATGTAGGCACAGAGTTATATAAGTTTTAAGTTGCCAATCCCGCAATACCACATAGAAAGCCCACCACATTAACGTGCCACATGGTGCCAACACTATTCGGCTTTAATCAGGCTTAATTAATTATTTTTAATGGTCAAAATTCTAAAAATCATAAAAAATCATAGAAAAATAAAATAATGCAAATAAATACTCATTTTAAAGGTATTTAAAAAGAGAATCAATTTAAAATCATCTTACCTAATTTTGAATAGTAATTAAGGTTTAAATGCAAAATTATTTAGCTTAATTACTCCTTAATTACTTGAGCAATTAATCCCAAATTTTGTGTATTAAATGGCATGACCTCTACCTCCCATGATTTTCTTTGGATTTATTACTCACTTAGTTAGGAATATTGACTAATTAAACCTTAACTACTCTTTTAAGTTAATTAATTATTAATTAATCCCATGAATAGTAATAAATTGGTTAATTAAGTTTATTAATCATTGTTCAACAGTAAGTGAACTAAGGAATAGGGATGGGACCCCTTTCCCTAAGTTCATTTCACCCTATTTTTAAAATGAAATTAATTAAGATTTAACCAATTAATTAAATCACTTAATCAAATTGAAATCATAATCACATCAGACTTTGATTAATTAAATCATGGGGTAGATCTTTAGGTGTTTAATAACCTAAAGGTATTTAATAAAATTATGGTTAGTCCACATGTGTGGGAAAACCATAAGAGTAATTAATTAAGTCCCTTAATCTAATTAACTAAAAATCATGAGCCAATTGCATTTGGCCCATTTTATTTCATAGGATCATTGCAAGTTTATTTTCCATGCATACCATGTTGGCTCATAATTATTTAGTTAATTACTTTTAGGTGACATAGGTAAGGGTAATTATCTAATTAAGGGTTCAACTTAATTAACCCATAAAATAAAATTAATTACATTTACTTAAATTAAATAAAATCACTAATGTGGGGATGGGTTTAAAATAACAAGTGAGGATTTGTTTTCTCCTCTTTAAATCAAATCAAATCTAAAACTTAATTAATAAAGAAGCTTTGGTTTGCATTAAATAATCTTATTTGATTTGATTATCCTTATGAACTAGTTTGGTTGAATGAATCACATGCTTATATTTCATTGTCATTTTTCCAATCATGTTAGAATTGGTATGTCATTTCAATTCATGCATCAATATTTTCAAAATCAAGTAAAATAAAATGTATTTCCTTTATGTAAGCTTGCATGTGTTGATTTAATTTAATATATGTGTTGCTATTATCACTATTAAATCCAAATATATTTTTCAAAACCTTATTAATGAATAATTATATTTATTCTGATACTAGTTATAAATACATAAGAAATGCATGTGCTTAGAGCTTAAGTGTATGAATGTTGAGTTATCTTTCCTCTATTCAAGTGTTGATTTATATAAGATTGAATGGTAATGGGTATATAGTCTGGACATCCTGGGAATATGAGGCTTTAGCTAGTTCCATGGAGGCCATTTGATTACCTCACTTCCTTGGTTTTTCAATGGCACATAACCATTTGATTTCATTCTTATGTATTTCAATATTAGAATTTGGATAGAGCTTTAATTCATATATATAAATGATTCAATAAAAAATATACAATCTTTACATGGTTTTCTTTCCCTCATTTATGTATACATCCATGTGTGTCCAAGAAAAGCAAGTATACTGTCTAGATATCCTGGGAATATGAGGCTTTAGTTAGCCCCAAGGAGGTCATTTGATTACCTCACCTCCGTGGTTTAACAATGACACATACTTGCCTATATCTTTGTACATGTATATGTATATGTCATTAGTAAATGAAAATCCCATTTGACATTAAAATTGCATGCATTCATAATTGACTAAGTGGTTAAATTAATTAGCCATATGATTTGGAGCTTACTTCGTATGTTCATGTATATGAATTTACATATGTTTGAATGCAAATGGGTATATAAGCTAGACATCCCGAGAAAAAGAAGCTTTAGCTAGCTCCAAGGAGGTCATTTGATTAGCTCACTTCCATGGTTTAACAAAGGCACATGCCTATTTAATTTCATTCTTATGTCCCTTTTGTATAAGAATTTGGATAAAGTTTTAAATTAATATGTTTAGATAATTTAATCAAATAAAAATATAAATTTGAAACATACACATACATTCATGATTTAAGCTTAAAATATGTTGCATGTATAGATACACTTAGGATTAATTAAATCATTTAATAAGACATACACTAAAGAGAACTAAATCAAATTAATATACTTTAGAAAGTGACTTAAGGTAGGTATGAAAGAGGGCTATCCTATTTTTCTCTCTTTATAACACTTAGATGATAAGTGTAATCAAATGAAATAAAAGAAAACACAGATTAAAATTCTCAAATCAATTAAACTACTTCAAGTGAAATCAACCATTCATGTTAAATTGAATCCTTATACATTTAGAAAATACAATAGAAATGCCTAACAAGACTTACCACACAAGCCTTAATACACACATTAGAATTAAGTCACCACTTATAGCTCTAAGTTTGGCCGGTGTATGATGTGATGTATGTTTTGTTTTATTGCATTATTTTAGATTGAATGTTAGGGTGTATGCTTCGTAGACTGGATGATGAGATAATTTTAGCCTAATCATGTTTTTTGTAAGGGATAATGCTTATGAGTTGCTTAAAAATAAATGTGAGTGCTCTTTTTGTAGGTTGCTTAAATCCTTAAGCATAATCCAAGTTAGGACACGTGGGCTTACCCATGTGGTGCTAAGTCCAAATTTTAAATACAACTGCTTGGGAATATATGTATATTTAGCTAACCTCTATTTTACAGGTGTAGTTAGATTTACTTTTCTCACATAAATGCATTTTTTGAAATAGGAATTAGGATTAGTGCTATGGGGGATTAGGATGAGTAGTGGCTAGAAGGCATTGTCCTAGGGTGCCCTATGATGCCTTTAAAGTAAGCACCATCCAAATTAAAGAAGGAACCAAATCAGAAATGGAGATATGAAGAAAGATGACCCCATAACATTTAATACAATTATAATTATTCTTTCATATTCCTGGTTTTATAAGGGTAGAGCTCGGCTACCCATATTTTCTCTCTTCGGGTTGTACGATGGTACTTGACTGCACCAACCTTTTATTCTGTTATGATAGTTTATATAATTGTTTAATGTTATGTTTACATTATGCATTAGGATGGCATTCTTTTGATAGTTACTTAAATGATTGATGCTTTAATGTGTGGCTTGGATACGATTAGGATCTTAGGTAAAAATAACTATTCTACCCAACTAATCACTCATAACTAAATTTTAAACTACTCATAACCTCATCATAAAGTTGAAGGCATAAATAAGATCATTAAAATATTTTGTAACCCCTTAGCTATATGGTTGTATGTTTCACATCATGCATGCATATTCTTTCTCTCTTGAACATGAAGGATCTCCATCCTTGCATGATAAAGGAATGCTTGACTTGTGAGGCAATCCCTTGTGGTGGAGAACTCCTTCATCTAGTTTATTTGACACATAACCTATTTCATCATGCATTTAGGCATAATAAATCCTAAAGCCTCTGTCAAAATGATGTGTATATAATGAAATAAAATTTGAAAGGATTTTGCATCTATAGATTAAGTCATATGCCATACCACTCATGCTCTAGTCTTTTAGGAAGTGTGTTTAAGACTTTAGTCTATTTCTAATTAAATAACTACCCTAGCTATCTTGTAATTCATAAGATTGGATTATATGATTTTAAAATTGTAGGAGTTAGTGGCGACCACTTGGCTATATAAGTCCGTAAGTCGACAATTTATTCTCTCTTATGGAAGTTACCCTTATGTCCACCTATCACTTAGATTTAGGTTGTGCTTTAGCTCGTACTTAAGCTCCATAGACTTAGGATCCATGGTAGCTATTTCTTTTAGGCTATGAGCCTAAATTCTCATCTCTTAGGCATTCCCAAAACCTTGTGTTGCTGGATTACAAGCCCTAGTAATCTAATTAAATTTCAACTCAAAACATATAAATCTCCTCAACTTCAAAATTATAAAGCCTAATCATAGGATAGATTGGAATGCTCGCTAGGCTTTCTAATATCATGAGCATTTCCTACTTATTTTAATTGGATTCCAAAAATAAGTCTTCTCCTTGAACTTTCCCAATTGATTTTCCAAATATATCCAATCCTTTGATAGTCTAACCTTGAAATCTTTTTAGATGATAATTGTCTACTTTGATCGAGAGTATTCTTTAGAAATTTAATTTCCTAAGATACAATTAACTATGGAGGCTTGCCTCCATAGACAACGTAAGAACCTCATTTAATATAGACCCTACTTTATTCATTCATGTAAAGTGGGAGAAAAATCTCTCGTATAGTCATAGACCCATCATGCCTTAGGAGTCCTTATTATGTGATTAGGTCTATTATAGGCTGATGCTTTTTATCTTTTTACATCATACCTCAATGCTATAGTAGGCAAGGGTTCTTAGACTCATAATATTGATTAATACACTTGGGTCAACCAAAACTCTGCATAGCCTGTATCTGCCAACATCCACTATAATATAAAGAGGCGGTTGTGCTCGATCGTCTCTAGGTGTAAGTCTTCATTGCTAAATGTAATTCATAAGATGTCCTTCGAGTGACATGCCTCCTAAATGTAATTCCTAAAATAAACTAAACCTAAACCCTAAACTAAATAAAATAAAATAAATAAAAAATAAAACCTAAAAATAAACCTAAAATAAAAACCTAAAACCTAAACCAAAAATAAAAAAATAAAAACCTAAACCTAAAAATAAAAAATAAAACCTAAACATAAAAAATAAAATAAAAATAAAACTAAACTAAAAATATGCATAAACCTAAACCTAAACCTAAAAAATAAGCTAAAATAACCTAAATTCAAAATAAATAAAACTAAAAATAAAATAAAAATCTAAATAAAATAAAAAAATAAAATTGTAAAATAAAAATAAACTAAACTAAATATTAAACTCACATGACTTAATTTTAAAACACATAAACCCAAACCAAATCCTAATCCCAAACATAAAAACTAAACCTAAAACCCTAATCCCTAAAAAATCATAAACCCTAAACCCTAAACTAAACTAAACCCTAAACCAAAACCCTAAACCCTAAAATAAACCCTAAACTAACCCTAAATCCTAAACCCTAAACCCCCAAAACCTAAACCTCCTAAACCCAACCTAAAAGCATAAAACTAAAACCTAAAACCCTAAACCCTAAACCCTAAACCTAAACCTAAAGTTACTAAATAAATTAAAAATAAACCTAAACCCTAAAACCTAATAAACCTAAACCCTAAGAATGCAAACCTTGATAAGAACATCATCAACCAGTCTGCTGCAAGAGGTAAATGGCGCAGGAGGTGGGAACTGGAGAAAATGAAGAAAGGTTGATTTTATCTGCTACTTATGAAAATGTATATAGAGATGGATTGATTTCTAGTGGTGCTCATTTTTTCTTTATCAATTGTGTCTTAGAAAACTTGGGATGCTTCTTGGTAGATCAAATTAAAAGAAAAAATGTTGAATCTAAATTTATTCTCTGTTAAAAAAAACCCTTAAACCCTAAACTAAGACTTAAACCCTAAACCTAAAACCTAAACCCTAAACTCTAAACCTCAAACCTTAAACCTTAAACTAACCCTAAGTCCTAAATCCTAAAGCTAAAAACCTAAACCTAAGCTAAATAAATTTGAAAAATAAAAGAAATAAAAAAACCTAAACAAAAATACAAAAACATAATCAAAATAAAAACTAAAACTAAAAAAACCTAAACTTAAAAGAAAATAAAATAAAAAATAAAACTAAACTAAAATAAAATAAATGAAAACTTAAACTAAACTTAAAATAAAAAACCTAAATCAAATAAAAACTAAACCTAAAATAAAATTAAAATAAACCTAAAATAAAATAAAAACTAAATAGAAACCTAAACCTAAAAAATAAACCTAAACTTAAATAATAAATAAAACCTAAACCCTAAACCAAAAAAAAAAAAGCTAAACCAAAAATAGAAATAAAATAAACAAAATAAAATAAACCTAAATTAAAATAAAATAAACTAAAATAAATAAAACCTAAACATAAACCTGAAATAAACTAAACCTTAATCTAAACCTATACTAAATAAAATAAAATAAACTAAAACTATACCTAAATGTAAACTAAAAAATAAAACCAAAAGATAAACTTAAAGTAAAAATCTAAAACTTAAACCTAAAAAAATAAAATAAAAACCTAAACTTAAAAATAACAAATACAAATAAAAAATAAAACCCAAATCTAAGAAATAAAGAAAAATAAAACTCAACTAAAAAATAAAGCCAAATTTTAAAAATAAATTAAAAAAATGCCTAAACTAAAATAAATAAACTTAAAATAAATAAACTAAACTAAATAAAAATATAAAATATACTTAAACAAAAATAAAAATTAAAATAAAGTCAAATAAATAAAAAACAAACTAAATAAACCTAAACCTACTATTTTAATTAATTTTTTTAAAAAATTGTAAACCCTAAATCTTAAACCTTAAGCCCTAAACCCTAAAACTATCCCTAGACCCCAAACCCTAAACCTACAATGCTAAACATACAACCAAAAACCGTAAACCCTAAACCCGAAACCCTGAACTATAAACCTTAAATCCTAAACCCTAAACCCTTAACCCTAAAACCTAAACCCTAAAACCTAAAACCTACAACCCTAAACTTAAACCCCAAAATCTAAACCCTATATCTAAGCCCTAAACTAACCCTAAACACTAAACCCCAAACTAACCCTAAACCCTAAGAATGGGTAAGACCTTGATGTCAGGAACATCACTATCAACTAGGCTCAGTCTAGATCTGGAAGTGGAGGTGAAGGTAGAGGTGGTGGTTATCGCAATGGTGGTGGGGGATCTAGAGGTGCTGGTGGATATGGAGGTGGTGGTTTTGGAGGCAGGAGGAGCGACTGAGATTATATCCCTGGTGGTGGAGGAAGGAGAGATTAGGGATATGATGGCAGATCCTATTTCTTGAGAGGTGGGGTTTGTTTTAATGGAAAATAGGAAAATTGAAGAATGGCTAATCTGATCTACTGCTTATGGAATAATGTATTTATAGTAGAGACGATTCTACTTATCTAGGGTTTTTGATTTGCTCTATGGGTGCTCATTTTTTATCAATGTCATCGCTTGTGTCTTAGAAAACTTGGGGGTGCTACTTGGTTGATTAAATCAAAAAGAATAAATATTGAATATGAATTTGTTCTTTATTAAAAAAGAAACCTTAAACCCTAAACTCTAAACCCTAAGCTAAAACTTAAACTCTAAACCTAAAACCTAAACCCCAAACACTAAACCTTAAACTCTAAACCCTAAACCCTAAACCTTAAACCCTAAACACTAAACATTAAAATACTGAACCCTAAACCCTAAACCTTAATCCCTAAGCAAAGCATAAACCTTAAATCCTAAATTAACCTTAAACCTTGAATAAATATGTCATTAGGAATAGATCTAAAGAATGACCTAATCCTAACATAGTTACGGTAGCTAAAGAAAATATCTTCAAGATACTTTCTCTTGACTATTAGTGATTTGAATACCCTAAACCCTAACCCTAAATCATATTATAATACCATATATTGTAGTATAATGTATCATCATATATTTGAGCATGTAGTGATGTGTTTTGGATGTTATAAGATGTTTTGAAATGTTTTAGTATATTATGGTGTTGTGCCTATAGTCTATATTAATATAAATCATAAAATATTGATTTAATAAATTAGATGATGAAGTTTGTTAAATTTGAAACTAGGAATTAGGTTGTAGTACCAAAGGTGTGTACTACACCACAGTCTAAAAGTAAGATTTTATGTTCAAAATAAATATTATATGTTGTAGAATCATAAGCTAGACTTTAAAATGGTGGAATTTGGCCAAATTCATAATAGGTAGAGCATGGCAACATAATATATTATTTCAACTTAAAATATGTAAGTGATACAACTAAAATCTATAGTTTTTTATTATTTAGACTAATTTTATGATTTTTTATCTTAAGCAATCCATTGTGATGTGATATGCAATATAATATAATATAATATGTCATAGTGTATTATAATATAGAATGACATAACATAGTGTAGCATCATGCATTATAGCATACTATTGTGCATTACTTATTGTTTAGCATATTTTAGTTTGTTATAATATGATGTAGTAGAGTTTACTAGATAATTCATAAAAGTCTTGATTAATAGGTGAGATGATGGGATTTGGCCAAATTTAAGGTAAGCTTTAGGGAACATCATTGGGGTGTGCTATGGTGTGTCATTTAATCAAAAGAATTTAATTTTGCATCCAAAATAAATGTTCACTTTTCAACCAAATTTTATAAATTTTTTGCTTAAAGTGATTCATTTTAAGGTGTAATGTAAGATAATATATTATATGAAAGCATATTAAAATATAATGTACATAAAAATATAACTTCATATATATATATGAATGTGGTGGTGTGTTACTAAGTGTTATTGTACATTTTAGCATGTTTTTCTTTTGTTATAATACATTGGGTCAAAACTCACAAAAATGTTAATTTGAAGGTTGAGATGGAAGAATTTGGCCAAATTCACGGTACACACCAAGAAGCAACACTAAAATTATGCTATTTTGTACCATTTCTAATAGAAAAATAATAATTTTACATCTAAATTGAACATTATTCATATTTTGAGAAAAATTTGTTATTTGTTCCAATTAAGTGATTCCAATGAGGTGTAATGTTAGACAATATATTATATTATAGTATAATATAACATCATATATTATATTATAATATAGTGTGTTAATTCACACTATAATATCTTTAGCATGATATTGTATAGTTAGTTTGAGCTTGCACCATCACAAATCATAAAATGTTGATTATAATGTTAAGATGATGTAATTTGAATGAATAAATTGTTAAGCTTTTGGTTGAAGTATTAAAGGTGTGCATAAGAAAAGAAATAGAATTTGATGAGAATTCCTTGCCTAGGACATGGAGGGAGATCCATAAGGGGATCACACATGCATTGGACATGACATGTGCGTGGTCTATATTGAGGGCAAAGAAGAAGAAAATCAGCTAGGGATAAGGTTTGATTTTGATTTGATTATATGATTTGTGGAAAGAAGATCGGATGGGGATAAGAATCTATAATCCACCGATGATTAAGATCGAATCATCTTTAATTTGTTCTATTTTAATTGATGTGGAGGCATATCTACTAGAGATATGGGCTCGAGTCTACTAGGGATCGAGTATATGAACCTTCCACTAGAGAAGAAGGTTTGGGCAATCAACTGGGGATTGGGATTTGAGTTTGATTTCATAGATTTATTTGGGGATGTATCCGCTGGGGATAAGAGTTTGGTTGGATTTATTTGATTTAGACTCTATTGGGAGAGTTGGTTTAATTTGGCTCCACTAGGGAGGTTGGTTTTGAATTTGATTTATTTTCTTGACTTATTTATATAAGATTTAAGGCTCCACCGCTGAGAAGGTTATGATTTATCTCCACTAGTGAAAATCAAAAAGGGTTTAATTCAATCTGAGTTAATGTATAGTCCCTATCAGTGTGTGATGGAGCCACTGAGAAGGGGATATATTATCCTTGGCCTACCTTAGGGTTACAAATCCAAAAGGATAGTCCACCAGCTGCGGGGTAGAGCTAGCCAACCTAATGGGATGGCTTTCGATGTGCAATGACTGTGCTAAGCAAAAGGCATTAGCAAACTTACATCTTTCAAAGCGAGGAACAACTACTGGGGAGATCTCTTGGTAGCACAACAAATTGAACCTGACTTAGGTGTGAGTACTGAGTGAATGCCACTGGGGACTTATATCAACTCAAGAGTAGTTAGGCGATTGCTATAGGGAGTTTTGCTGAAACTTCCCTAAAGAGAGGATACCTACTTAGGAAACGGTACCATTAAGGGTGTCCTCCTAATCTATAAGTGAATATATACTTTGTTAATATGTTTGTGTGGACCCTATTTGTGTACAAGAGACCACACTAAGAAGGGGCTATGTCAGCCTTAACCTATCTTAGATTTATTAGACCAAGGGTAAATCTGCACATCCACAAGATGAATTCTCCAACCATAGGAGTGGTTACTCGAAAAGGGGAACTGTCCAATCTGATAGTAACTCGGGTAGTGTCTAAATGGTGTCACAAAGGATGTGATCCAAATACGCCACATTAGAGAGCTAGGGGCATTATCCTAAGCCTTGGAAAAGATAGCCTATAGGTGCATGGTGGCCAACTCAAGGAGAAAGCGTAGTAGACTTACATCTGCCTTGAGTGGTGTATTCTAAGGTGCGAGAACTAAGCAACATAAGGTGTATCCATCAACATGAGTGGTGTATCCGTCAACATAGTGAGAACCAACAAACCTAGGGTGCTCGTCGATGAGCAATGATCAACCTGGAAAGAAAACTTGTAGGCTTACAACTTTCCAAGATTGATAGTTCTATCAGATAGACATATGCTATTTGACCTAGAGAAACTACCAGGAGCCCCGAGGAAGGACCGGACCTAGACTTGAAGTAGTTAAGAGGGAAGGAGCCACTAGGGGACTTATCCTAAACCTCAAATATACTTGACCTAGCGCACAAAAGGCTAATCCAAGAAGAAAGCATAGTAGACTCACATCCTCTAAATGAAGCCAACATGAGGTATTTTACACATGCAAGGCCTACCAAAACTAACAAGGCAAGTGCAAAGGGCCAAGTAAGGAAGGAAGGCATATCAGACTTACATCTTCCAAACCAAGAAGATCACTGAGGTGACACACTAGGTGGTAGACGTTAGCCCAACCTAGAGCAATCGAGTGAGTCAGGGGCGTATCTCAACTCGAGCACAAGAGAAAATATATGTGTTTATTTTATATGTTTGTGTATAGTTTGTATTTATGTTGTGTCGATGAAGGATAGGATGCTGCTCGGGTTCCTTACACCTACCATAAAAACATCGTGGGAGCTTCGCTAACATGAATACTTTCAAAATGGAAGAGATTAAATTTGAAATGGAATTTTAATTGATGATGATTGCTTTCAAACATGATTTATAATATTTTTTTAAGTAGAGCCCATTGATTGGAAGCATTTGGCGCTCTCACTTATGATTAATAAGCTGATAAGATCATCCTTGGTAGGCTTTTCCTATGGAAAAAAGGGCCTTCCCGAGTGGGTTCAAACTTGCCTCCCATCTTACAACAAGCAAGAATCGGTCTCCTTAAAACTAAAATAAGCTCTTCTACTTGAAATGCTCTAGGACGAACCAACTTATTGTGAGCTTGAGTCATTTTAGCTTTGTATAACTTGAGGTTTTGGCATACCCATAGGAGTCTCTCCTCCAAACCTTGAGCACAACTTGCATTATGCTTTGATCTTGCTACCCACAACTATCCTTAGTAATAGGAATTGATTTCTAATGGTAGAACGCACTACACTAAGGAGAAAAGGAGTACTGAGTTGGAGTTCTATATGTGGTGCGGTAGGCCCATAAGGCTTCAATTAACAGCTCATGCCATTATTGCTAGTTATTTTCTAGTGTATTTTTTAGTATTTGGATGAGAGTTTTATTTAAGGATTCTACTAAGACATTTGCCCTCATGTAGTTGATTGTAGAATATCTTCAATCTATGTTGTGTCTCCAAAAAAAGTTATTGATCTCAGTGCTCTTGAATGAAGTACAATTATGAGATATAATTCATCAAGACACTCTGAAAATATATACAATATGGTTCCTAATACATTGGAGCACATGATGAAATGGAGCTCTTATAAAATTGCCTTCCCATTTGGAAAAGTAGTTAGTAGCTAAGATGAATTGATGACCCTTGGAAGAAGGAGGATCAATTACACCACTATTGGTACCCCAACACTGAATGGCCATGAGGCCAATGTACCATGTAGATTGTTGGGTGGTTGGTGTAGACCCCACTATGTATTTAACATTGGTGCCTAGTGGTATCCATACAATCTTTGATCATCGATAATAGTATCCTAGTCTGATCTTGGCTTTCATCTTCGCATTTGTTGGCTCCACATAATCTTGAGTGTACTTGGTCAAAATTTTATGGATTTGTGCTTGTCAAAACAAACCACATATGATCAAAGATCGCTATAAGACACCATCCACAAGAGCATGTAGAAAGTGCTATCGCTTCATCTAATAGGTTTGGGACTTCTCTTGAGGTAATTTTCCTTTATTTAGTAATCCATGAATGGTTACCTCCAATCTAACTCCTTATCCTTCTTGGGAAATCTCCCTTCAAGAGAGTACTTTTGATGAGTTCAATAAATAAGGATAAGAATTGTCTATTTTGGACCTTTATTGATATGGACTCATCCTCCGACATGCCAACTCCTTGCAAGCTTAAAGATATATGATGTTCTCTCCTCGAGGAATATTATAAATGGTAACCTATAGGATTTGGGCTAATAACTCAATGGTGTACTTGTGATAGCTTGGCTTTATAACCTTATAGGACCCAACAATTTGGTAACTAGATGAGAATCTCAAAGATGTTGATGCTCTGATGCAGAGTAACATCTAACTCTACACACAATCGAGCCTCATATCTAGCTGTTGGTGCAAGGATTGGATGATATGATATCTCATCACAAGGGTCCGAGTGAAGAGAACTATTCCTACCCTTGCCTTTCCTAGAATAATATATTATGGTTTTTCTCTTGAGAGGAAGCCGCACCATCAAAGTACATCTCTAGCTGAATGCTTGTATCCCTAAGTTCATGATTTATTCATTGGGAGATCATCAAGTGGAAAGTCAGAAGGGGGGTGTGTATTAAGAAATCCACATGGTCGTCATGAGATATTGTGGTGGATGATCTTAGAGATTAAGTTCACCTTATGAGCAAGCATGTAGTGTCATAGCTTTGGGATGCAAAGATTAAAGCTAAATGCTTCTCAATGGGTGTATAAATAGCCTTAGTAGGGATTAGACAGATAGTAGAGTGCATTTTTCTTCCTCATTGGCTTGGGCCAACAAAGCACCAAAGGAGTCATGTAAAGCAGCAGTGTAAAGTATGAGAGGCTTGCGTGGTAGAACCGATGTCATCGTAATGCTTGATGCCTTCAAGGCATGCTCACACTTGTCATCCTAACTTGGCATCCTTTTGATAAGATGAGAATGGTGACATCTTCTCGACAGTTGGATATAAAGCATCTTAGATATGCCAACCGCCTTGAATGATTAGTTGAGTTAAACTTTTAGGGGTGGCATTTAATATCGCCTTGATCTTATCCGATCGATTTTGATACCGGTGTCTCAACAAACCCAAGGAATTTCTTGAAGCTACCCAAATGCATATGGGGTTCATTTTGAGGTTAAATTGTCTTAACTGTTGAAAATACTCAAGTCAAAGAGATGGTCTTCCTTTCTACTTTGAGAGCAGATCAAGACATAGCACTTGACATGATGATGAATGAGTTCGTCAAGATTCCTATCTAAAATAAAATAAAACCTAAAGTAAAACCTAAACCAAACCTAAAATAAAATAAATAAAATAAACTAAAATAAAATAAACTAAAAAAACCTAAACTAAACTAAAAATAAAATAAATCAAGAATAAAAAACTTAAATAAAATAAAACTAAATAAAAAAAAATAAAATAAAATAAACCTAAAATAAATAAAAAATAAAACTAAATAAAACTTAAACCTAAAAATAAAAAAAACCTAAACCTAAACTAAAATAAACTAAACTAAAAATAAATAAACCTAAACCTAAACTAAATAAAATAAAATAAACTAAAAATAAATTTAAACCTAAACTAAAAAATAAAACCTAAAAATAAACCTGAAATAAAAACCAAAAACCTAAACATAAAAAAAATAAAATAAAAACCTAAATGTAAACCTAAAAATAAAAAATAAAACCTAAACCTAAAAAAATAAAATAAAATAAACTCAACTAAAAAATAAACCTAAACCTAAACCTTAACCTAGAAATTAAACTAAAATAAAAAACCTAAACTAGAATAAATAAACCTAAAATAAATAAACTAAACTAAATAAAAATAAAAAATAAACCTAAATAAAAATAAAAAAAATAAAATAAACTAATATAAATAAAAAAATAAACTAAATAAACAAAATAAACCTAAACATACTTTTTTACTTAATTTTTTTGAAAAAATCCAAAATCCTAAATCCTAAACCCTAAACCTTAAACCCTAAAACCTAAAATAAATGCTCCTAAACCTGCCAATATACTTAATTTAAACGAAAAAGTCATAAACCCTAAATCCTAAAACTAACCCTAAGCCCTAAACCCTAAAAAACCATAAACCTTAAACCCTAAACCCAAAACCCTAAACCCTAATCCTTAACCTTAAATCCTAAAAGCATAAATCCTAAAATCCTAAACCCTAAACCCTAAACCCTAAACCCTAAACCCTAACCCTAAACCCTAAACCATAAACCCTAACCTAAACCCTAAACCCCAAACCCTAAACCTAAACCTGAAGTAAATAAATAAATTAAAAAATAAATTTAATCCCTAAAACCTAATAAGCCTAAACCTAAACCTAAATGGATAGAACCTTGATGGTAGAAACATCACCATCCACCAGGCTTAGTCTAGATTGAGGTGGAGGGTAAGCTAAAGTGGTGGTGGGGATCTGAGGTGAATATGGAGGTGGTGGTTGGAGTAGTGGTGGTTATGGAGGTGGGAGGAGCGACGAAGGTTACAACCATGGTGGTGATAGAGTGAGAGATCTGGGAGATGATGGGGGATCCCGCTACTCAAGGGGCTAGAGTGGTTCTAATGGAAACTAGAGAAATTGAAGAACAACGATCCTATGGAACTATCTTTACAATAGATAGTTCTAGTAATCTAGTTTTTAGATTCACTATATATTATGTCACATGTTGTATCTTAGAAAACTTGGTGTGTTACTTGGTTGATGAAATCCAAAAGAAGAAATGTTGAATCTGAATTTATTCTCTATTAAAAAAAATAAAAACCTTAAACACTAAACTAAAACCTAAACAATATACCTTATGCCTAAACCTTAAATCCTGAAAACCCTTAACCTAAAACCCTAAACCATAAACCCTAAACCCTAAAAACTCTAAACCCTAAACCCTAAACCCTGAAATAAAAACCATAAACCTTTAACCCTAAACCCTAAACCCTAAACCATAAACCCTAAACCTTAAACTATAAACCCTCAACTAACCCTAATCCCTAATCCCTAAACACTAAAAAGCTAAAAATCTATACCTAAATTAAATAAAACCTAAAAATAAAAAAAAATAAAAAACCTAAATAAAATAAAATAAAAAATATAAAATAAAATAAAAACCTAAATAAAATCCTAAACCTAAACCTAAACCTAAATCTAAAAAGATAAAAAAATAAAATAAATTAAAATAAAATAAAATAAATAAAAACCTAAACTAAACTAAAAATTAAAACCTAAATAAAATAAAACTAAACCTAAAATATAAATAAAATAAACCTAAAAAATAAATAAAAAAACTAAATTAAAATCTAAACCTAAAGAATAAACCTAAAAATAAAACATGAAAATAAATAAATAAAAAAAATCTAAACCTTAAACTAAAAGAAAAACTAAACCTAAAATAAAAATAAAATAAACCTAAAATAAAATAAATAAAATCTAAACCTAAAATAAATTAAACCTAAACCTAAATATAAACTAAATAAACCTAAACCTACTAGTTTATTTAATTTAAATGAAAAACCCCTAAACCCTATACCCTAAACCCTAAACCCTAAACCTTAAATCCTAAATCCTAAACCCTAAACCCTAAACCCTAAATCCTAAAAGTAACACTAAACCCTAAACCTAAACCTAAACCCTATACCCTAAACCCTAAAAAACCCTAAATCATAAATCCTAAACACTAAACCCTAAACCCTAAACCCTAAAACTAACCCTAAAACTAACCTTAAACCCCAAACGCTAAACCTACAACCCTAAACCTACAACCCTAAACCTAAAAACCCTAAACCCTAAACCCTAAACCTTAAACCCTAAACCCTAAATGCTAAACACTAAACCCTAAACCCTAAACCCAACCCTAAACCTCTAAACCCTAAAACCTAACCTAAACCCTAAACCCTATAAACCTAAACTAAAACCCTAAACTAAAACCATAAACCCTAAACCCTAAACCTAAAAAAAACCTAAAAAACATAAACCTAAACTAAATATAACCTTAATAAAATAAAAAAATAAACCTAAACCTAAATATAATAAAAAAAAAATAAAATAAAAAATTAAAACCTAAACCTAAACCTAAAATAAAATAAATAAAATAAAACCTAAAATAAAAAAGCTAAACTAAACTAAATAAAATAAACCTAAGAATAAAACCTAAATAAAATAAAACTAAAAAAATAAAATAAAATAAACCTAAAATAAATAAATTAAAACTAAATAAAAGCCTAAACCTAAAATATGAACCTAAAATAAACCTAAAATAAAAAATAAAACCTAAACTAAAAAAAAAACTAAACCTAAAAAAACAAATAAAAAAAACCAAAACTAAACTAAACCTAAACCTAAACCTAAAATAAACTAAACTTAAACCTAAGCTAAATAAAATAAAATAAACTAAAATAAACCAAACCTAAACTAAAAAATAAACCTAAAATACACCTAAAACCTAAACTAAATCTAAAAAATTAAATAAAATTAAACTAAAACCTAAAATAGAAAAACAAAACCTAAACCTAAAAAAAGAAAAATAAAACTCAACTAAATAATAAACCTAAACCTAAAAAATAATCTAAAATAAAAAACCTAAACCAAAATAAATAAACTGAAAAAAGCTAAACTAAATAAAAATTAACATTAAAAGAAATTCAAATAAATAAAAAATAAAGTAAATAAACCTAAACCTACCAGTTTACTTAAATTTATATGAAAAAAAACCCTAACCCTAAACACTAAAGCTTAAACTCTAAGACTAACCCTAAACCCTAAACTTACAACCCTAAACCTATAGCCCTAAACCCTAAACCCTAAAACCCTAAACCCTAAACCCTAAACCTAAAACCCTAACCCTAAACCTTAAAACCCTAAAACCCTAAACCCTAAAAACTAAACTAACCTTAAACCCTAAACCCTAAAGCCTAAACCTAAACTAAACCTACAACCCTAAACCCTAAACCCTAAACCCCCTAAACTAAACCAACCCTAAACCCTAAACCTAACCCCTAAACCCTAAGAATGGGTAGAACCTGGTGGAACATCCATCACAACTAGCTTAACCAAGATCTGTGGAGGCTAAGGTGGAGGCATTACATAGTGGTGGGATCTAGAGGTGTTGGGGATATGGAGGTGGTGGTGGTGGTGGGTGAGGAGTGATGAAGGTTACACATGGGAGGGAGAGATCAGTGAGATAACATGGATCCCGCTACTGAGAGGCGGGTTGGTCTGAGGATCATGCTATGGAACTGTCTTTATAGTAGGCTATACTTATCAGGTTTTTGATTTGCTCTATGGGTGCTCATTTTTTTATCTATGTCATTGCTTGTTTCTTAGAAAACTTGCTACTTGATGAAATTGAAAAGAAGAAATGTTGAATCAATTTATTCTCTCTATTAAAAAAAATCTTAAACCCCAAACCCTAAACCCTAAACCTAAACCCCAAAACCATAAACCCTAAAACCATAAATCCCAAAACCCAAACCTAAACCTAAACCCTAAACCTAAAACCCCAAACCCAAACCCTAAACCTAAACCATAAACCCTAAACTAACCCTAAACCCTAAACTAATACCAAACCCTAAACCCTAAACCTTGAATAAAGATGTCATTAAGAGTAGATCTAAAGAATGACCTATTCCTAACATAGTTATGGTAGCCAAAGAAAATTTCTTCAAGAGACTTTCCTTGACTATTAGATTTGAATACCTTAAACCCTAACCTAAATCATATTATATAAATGTATATTATAAGATAATGTATCATCATATATTTGAGCATGTAATGATTTGTTTTGGATGTTATATAATTTTGAAATGTTTTAGTATATTATGGTATTGCTATAGTCTATATTAATATAAATCAAAAAATATTGATTAAGTAAATCATAGATGAAATTTGTTAAATTTGAAGTGGGAATTACTTATTGTACCAAAGGTGTGCTATTAACTAGTAAAAGTAAGATTTTATGTTTAAAATAACTATTATATGTTGTAGCATAGTATAACATCATATATCATAATATATTGTTCTACACATTTTAAATTCTTTTAGTATTTTACAATCATGTAATTGAGCCTACACTAGCATTATTTATAAAAATGTTGACTTAGACTTTAAAATGGTGGAATTTGGCCAAACTAGGTAGAGCATGGCATCATAATATATTGTTTCAATTTAAAATATGTAAGTGATATGACTAAAATATATAGTTTTTTATTATTTAGACTAATATTATGATTTTTTTATCTTAAACAAATCCTTGATGATATGGAATATAATATAATATATTATGTTATAGTGTATTATGATATAGATGCCAAATAAAGTGTAGCATCATGCATTATAGCATTATTGTATTACTACTTGTTGTTTACCATATTTTAGTTTGTTATAGTATGATGTAGTAGAGTTTGTATGTATAGTTCATAAAAAATACTAATTTATAGGTGAGATGGGATTTGGCCAAATTTAAGGTAACCTTTAAGGAACAATTGTGCTATGGTGTGTCATTTAATCAAAAGAATAGAATTTTCCATCCAAAATGAATGTTAATTTTTCAACTAAATTTTATAATTTTTTTACTTAAACTGATTCATTTTAAGGTGTATGTAAGATAATATATTATATGAAAGCATATTAAAATATAATGTACATAAAAATATAACTTCACATATATATGAATGGTGGTGTGTTACTAAATGTTATACATTTTAGTATGTTTTGTTTATAAAACATTGGTTCAAACTCAAAATTATAATTTGAAGGTTGAGATGGAAGAATTTGGCCAAATTCATGGCAACAAGCAAAAATTATGCTATTTTGTTCCATTTCTAATAGAAACATAACAATTTTGCATCCCAAATGAACATTATTCATATTTTGAGATAATTTTGTTATTTGTTCCTTTTAAGTTATTCTAATGAAGTGCAATGTTAAACAATATATTATATTATAATAAATTTTAATATAACATCATATATTATAATATAATATAGTGCGTTAATTCTCACTTTAATATGTTTAGCTTGATATTGTATAGTTAGTTTGAGCGTGCACCATCACAAATCATAAAATGTTGATTATAATGTTAAGATGATGTAATTTGAATGAATACATTATTAGGCTTTTGGTTGAAGTATTAAAGGTGTGCATAAGAGAAAAATAAGATTTGATGAGACTTCCAATGCAAGGACATGGAAGGAGATCTGCTAGGGGATCACACATGCATTGGACATGACATGTGAGGGGTCTATGTCGAGGACATAGAAGAAGAAAATATACTGGGGATAAGGTTTAAATTTGATTTCATTATAAGATTTATGGAAAGAAGATCCACTGAGGATAAGAATCTATAATCCATCAGGGATTAAGATTGAATTAACTTTAATTTATTTTATTTTAATTGATGTGGAGGCATATCTGCTAGAGATATGGGCTTGAGTCCGCTAGGGATCGGGTTTATGAACATTTCACTAGGGAAGCAGGTTTGGGCTATCCACTGGGGATTGGGAGTTGACTTTGATTTCATAGATTTATTTGGGGATGTATCCACTAGGGATAAGAGTTTGGTTGGACTTCTTTGATTTAGACTCTACTGGGGAGTTGGTTTAATTTGGCTTCATTAGGGAGGTTGTTTTTGGATTTGATTTCTTTGGTTGACTTATTTATATATGATTTGGGGCTCCACTTAGGAGAAGGGTGTGATTTAACTCCATAGGGAAAATTAGATTGAGTTTAATTTAATCTGAGTTAATCTATGAACCTTGTCGTGTGTGAGGGACCCATTAAGAAGGGGCTATATCAATCTTGACCAACCTCTAGTTTACAAATCAAAAAGGATATCCTACCGGCTATGGGGTAGAGGTAGCCAACCTAAGAGGTTGCCTTTTGGTATGCAATGACTATGCTAGGAAGAAGGTGTAGCAGACTTACATCTTCCAAAGTGAGGAATAACCACTAGGGTGACCTGTTGGACGCACAATAAATCGAACCTCGCCTAGGGAGACTACTGAGTAAATGTCGTTAAGGACTTATGTCAACTCAAACATAGTCAGGATTAATTTTATCTTATTATCATGTGATTTAATATGGTTTGTTTGGTTTAGTTTGATTTCAAATTGAGGGCATATCCTCTAGAGATGGAGCTCAGTGAAATTTGATAGATTTAATTTATGGACCATGTCGGTGTACGATGGACCCACTGAGAAGGGGCAATATCAGACTTGTCCTATCTCAGATTTATAAATTCAAAGGGATAGTCTATTGGCCATGGGATAGAACTAGCCAACCTAAGGGGTTGTCTTTCAGTGTGCAATGGTTGTCCTAGAAAGAAGGCATAACAGACTTACATCTTCTAAAGAAGGGAACAACTGCTAGGGTGGCCTATTGGTAGCATAACAAACGGAACCCAACTTAGGGGCAACTAATGTGTGAATGTCTTTGGGGACTTATATTAACTCAAGAGTTGTCAGGCAATTCTTATAGGGAGTTTTACTAACACTACCCTAAAGATAAGATACCTTCTTGGGAAAAGGTACCGCTAAGGGTGTCCTCCTAATCCATAAGAGAATATATTTTTTGTTTATATGTTTGTATGGACCACAGAAAGAAGGGGCTACGTCAACCTTGACCTATCTCAGATTTACTGGACCAAGGGAGGACGAATTCTCCAACCATAGTGGTGGTTACTCAGAAAGGGGAACTGTCCAATCCGATAGTAACCCAGGTAGTGTCTAAATGGGATCACAAAGAACGTGATCCAAATATAGTGCTCACAAGGGAAGTGCAGCTAGGGGCATTATCCTGAGCCCTAGAAAAGCCTATAGGTGTACGATGGACAACTTAAGGAGAAAGTGTAGTAGACTTACATATTCCATGAGTGGTGTATCCTAAGGTGTGAGAACTAACCAACCTAAGGTGTATCCATCAGCATGAGTGGTGTATCCATCAGCATAGTGAGAACCAACCAACCTAAGGTGCTTGTTGGTGTGCAATGATAAATATGGAAAGAAAGCATGTAGGCTTACAACTTTCCAAAACTGATCATCAGAATAGTATGTCAGCAGTGGGACAAATGTTATCTAAATTAGAGAAACTACTAAGCGGGGAGCCCCGAAGAAGGATGAAACTCAAACTTGAAGTAATCAAGAGGCAAGGAGCCACTAGGGGACTTATCTTAAACCTCAAATATACTCAACCCAATCAGTGTATGAAGGCTAATCCAAGAATAATGCGTAGTAGACTCACATCCTCTTAAATAAAGCCAACATGATGCAGTTTACCGACCACACAGTAAGGCCTACCAAACTAATAAGGTGCTCATTGGTGTGTAGTGTCCACGTAAGTAAGGAAAGCGTGGCATACTTACATCTTTTAAAGCAAGAAAACCACTGGGGAGACACACTAATAGGGTAACACATCAGCCTGACCTAGAGCAACTACTGAGTGAGTGCCGCTGGGGGCATTATCTTAACTCAAAGTAGCTCGAGTCAAAATATATATGTTTATTTTATATGCTTGTGTGTAGTTTGTATTTGTTTTATGTTGATGAAGGATAGGATGTTGCTCGAGTTCCTTACACCAACCCTAAATACATCGTGGTAGATTCACAAACAAGAATACTTTGAACATGGATGAGATTGAATTTGAAATGAAACTTTCATTGATGATAATGTTTTTCAAACATAATTTATAATATTGCTTTAAGTAGAGCCAATTGATTGGAAGCATTGGATGCTCTCTCTTATGATAAATAAGCTGATAAGATCCTTCTTGGTAGGCCTTCTCTATGGAAAAAGGGTCTTCCCAAGTGGGTTCAAACTTGCCTCCCATCTTACGACGGACAATAATATATCTCCTTAGAACTAAAATAAGCTCTCCTACTTGAATAGCTCTAGGAAGGACCAACATGTTGTGAGCTTGAATCATTTTAGCTAACTCAAGTTTTTAGCATGGTTGTAGGCATCTCTCCTCCAAACCTTCGAGCTCTTCTAACCGTAACTTGGCATTCTACTCTGTTGTGGTCTTGCTACCCACAGCTATCCTTAGTGATGGGAGTTGGGCTTCTAATGGTATAACAACTTCGGACACATACACTAAGGAGAAAGGAGAAAACTGAGTTGGAGTTCTATATGTGGTGTGGTACGCCCATGAGGCTTCAACTAACTTCTCATGCCACTATCGCTTATTATTGTTGAGTGTATTCTTTAGTATTTGGATGAGAGTTTTATTGAAGGCTTCTGCTAAGCCATTTTCCCTTAGGTAGTTGATGGTAGAATAACTCCAATCTATACTGTGTCTCTAGGCAAAGTTGTTGATCTCGATACTCTTGAATGCTGTACCATTTATCAGGTATAAGTCATCGAGGCACTCCAAACCTATATACAACATGGTTCCTAAAAAATTGGAGCACATACTAAGTTGTGACCTCTCCAAACGGAATTGAATTCACCCATTTTGAAAAGTAGTCAGTAGGAGCTAAGGTGAACCGATGACCCTTGGAAGAAGGAGAATCAATCAGACCCACTATGTCAGAAACCCTACACTCAAATGTCCATGAGGCCAATGTAGGATGTAGAATGTTGGGTGGTTGGTGTAGGACCACACCATGTATTTGACATTGGTGGCATCGCCTAGTCATATCCACATAATCTTTGATCATCAATGGCCAGTGGTATCCTAGTCATTTAAACTTGGCTTTTATCTTCAGACCAGATTGGTTGGCTCCACATAATCCTGAGTGTACCTCGGTCATGATCTTATGGACTTCAAACTTGTCTAAACAATGTAACCACATATGATCAAAGGATCGTTGGTATAAGACAACATCCACAAGAGTGTAGGAAAGTACTCTCTACTTCATCTGATAGGCTTGGGAATTCTCTTGAGGTAGTTTGCCTTTATTTAGGTATTCCATGAATGGTTGCCTCTAATCTAACTCCTCATCCTTCTTGGAAATGGCAACCTCTCCTTCAAGAGAGTGCTTTTTGATGAGTTCAATACCAATAAAGGATATGACTTATCTATTTTGGACCTTTATTGATATGGACTCATCCTTCGAGCATGCTAACTCCTTGGCAAGCTTGGCTAAAGCATACACTATGGCATTCTCTCCTCAAGGAATCTTATAAATGGTAACCTCTGGGATTTGGGCCAACAACCCTATAGAATATACTTATGGTAGTGATGGAGTTTGGGCTTTATAACCTAATAGAACCTATCAATTTGCTTTATAACCTAATAGACCTTATAGCAATAGATTCTGATCGGGGTTCTAAAAGCAGTGTTTCTTTCATCTTTAGGGGCCATCTTTATTTGATTATATCTAGATGAGCCATCCATGAAAAAGAATGTTGCATGAGATGAGGCAATGACCACCATCAGCTCGGGGATTGGTAGTGGAAATTCATCTTTTGGACATGCCTTATTTAAATCCTTAAAATTGATGCATATGTGAATTTGGTCATTCTTTTTCTTAACTTAGACAATGCTTACTAACCAGGTAGGGTATTTTCCTTCTCGGATGAAGCCAGCATCGATCAATTTCTTGACTTCATAAATGACCTATTGTTCTATGTCTAATTGCATGTGTTTAGGAGCTTTCTTGATAGGATTAGTAGTAAGCTCTATTGCTAGTTTATGGATCGCTATATCAGGAGCTAATCCAGGCATCTCTTCATAGGTCCATGCAAAGTAGTACTTAACCTCAATCAATAGCCTAACTAAGTCATTTGTTTCAATTTTATTCAATAAAGAACTGATGTATGTTGGGCGTGGATCTTCTTCAGTTCCTAAGTTGATTTCCTTGAGCTCATCGACGGTTGACTTGATTTCTTCTTCAAACTCTAGCGGTGCATCTCTAACTTTAAAATCATCTGGATCATCTAATGTTTCTAAGCACATCTCATATGAGTTAATGTGATTTGAAAAAAAACATATTTGATTCCAAATGATTGGTGATGACTAAGCAGTAATCATCATCATTAACAAGACCCACTGAAATCCTAGTCCCGGTCTTAATTGAGAGATCTTGCATTTGTTCTTCCATATTCTTTCAAAGTAGTCTAACCTATGCTTTGACCAAGTATGTGCGATTAACCTTTTATTTACTAAATTTTAAACACAAGCCAAGTACCAATCAAAAAAGTAATTTTATTAAATCTCTATATGAATCATCCTAAAGTTCTACATCAATTTCTTTACTTGAGGATGATTCTCCAAAAAAGAACCTCTACATCTTCACACATGTGGATGACTTAGGGTCTTCCTTAACTACCAAACCCTCAGCTTTTTGAGAGGAAAGTGGGGTTAGAGCTAAGGTTCCCAACTGATGCCTAACTATTTCACATACATATTTGGATACACTTATGCTTTGCTTTGGATCCCAGTCTTCATCGCTATCTGACTCAAGTGTCACCTCCATAGGAATCTATTGTGAGAAGAGTTGGCTAGTATGTTAACCATATAAGACTCATCCTATGAACTAGACTTTAAGTCTATATGGATAGTAGGTGTACTCCTAGTAGCTGGGACATATTTTCTATTGGGTGGCCAATAAAGAGGTTTTCTACCCTAGGATTGCTTCTGAATTGGCCTCTTCCTCAACTTGGTGGAGGTCAGGTTATCCTACCCATATGTTTGAATGGATTAACGAACCGTTGGTGGAATTTAACGTCAGGCTCCACTTCCTCCAATTCTATTTCAGCTCCCTTTTATTTCATTTTTTATTTTCTCTTTCTTTTCTTTTTCTATTTCTCTTTCTTTTTTTTAACTTTGGCCAAGTTCGTGAGAATAGTCTTATTGATTTTGAGGTAGTAAGCGCATCATCATATATCTTAAACTATAAATGGCTTGAGATCTCCTTAGACATAGTAGATGATCCCACCTCTCACAAACTTCATACACTCATGTAGAGAGGATGGAACTATGTTATTCTCATGCATCTATAGTCTCCCAAGCAAAGCATTGAAAGATGTATCTGAGTCTACAATATGAAACTTGGCTTCGGTCTTCCTATCATCTATCTCTAAGGGCAACAATATGGAGCCAAAGGCCTATTGACATCACTTTTGGAGTGCAAACTCAACTTCCCATCTTAGACTTAGGAGTTTTCTATACACTAAGACTTCCCCAATCATAAGACACTTCTAACAATTAGGTAAACACTTAACCTAAACCTAAAGACTTAGAAGGGTTAACCATAGATTAGGTTATGCCTTAGGGATTAGGATAATCCACCACCTACAAATCCAATACATGTTCACCTTCTCAAACTAAACCTCAAGTTCAATTGAAGCATCAAATCCAAATCCCAAACCCAAATTCCAAAACTAAATGATTGAAGCCCATGATCAAATCCAAACTTAAACCCTTCCTAAGCCATATGACCTATCCCATGGACTTAGCCAAATCTTAATCCAAATCAATCCAAAGTCAATTGATTTTCTCATTATAAATTTATATCTTCAATCATCTTCCTAAATATAAATCAAATTTACATTTAAATGATCAAAACTAAATAAAACTAAATAAAAACCCTTCCTAAGACATACGACCTATCTAATGGACTTAGCAAAATCTAAATCCAAATCAAGTCAAACCCAATTGATTTTCTCATAAATCAATCATATTTTCAATCATCTTCATAAATTTAAATGAAATATACATTTAAATCATTAAAACTAAATAAAACCAAATCAAAATCCAAACCTAAGCCACATGACCCAACTCCATGGACTTAGCCAAATTCCTTCATTCCAAATCCAAAATTAAATTGATTTTCTCATGAATCAATCATACCATCAATCCTATTCACAAATATAAATGAAATCTATAATCATCAAGCTAAACAAAAATCAACCCAAGTCAAAACACTTTTGACTTGAAATGTTCAAATGAACCAAAACCCATTTGCAATTGAATTTATATATCTATCCCAAATTCATATATAAACTCAACTAAATCAAACTCAACCCAAAATCAAGCCAACTAAACCTAATTGGTCCACTTGACCCAAAGTGGCCAATTTGACATCTTTGAGCCAAGTTCTAATCCTACAAAAATTGGATTGAACTAAGCCCATCAAAACCTCCCATCATGATTATTGATCACCCTAGGTTGATCAATTATCACAAATTAGGTCAAACCAAGTCAACTTGGACATTTGACCAAGTCAACCCCTTAACCCATATGACCCTAAACTAGCCAAATTGTAACCTAAGCCAAATCCCTTGAAACCAATGATTCATATCAAATCAAAATCAATATTTGAATATGACTTCACCTTCAATTGAGTCGAACCAAAACCAATTGGCCTCTTGACCCATGTTGACCCAAATTGACCTAAAAGAATAAATTGGGTCAAATCAAAATATAAACCAAATTGATTGCAGCTAATGGTCAAGTTCATTCCAAATTGATTGTTGAACTTTTACCAAATCCATGATTGGACCCAATTGAACCTAATTGATCTACTTAGCCTAAATTGACCTAAAGGTTCAAGTTGGCCTAAATCAAAACCAAATCCAAATTAATTGAAACCAAAGCCTACAATCATCTTCAATTGGTCAACTAAACCCAAGCCAATTTGGACAATTTGGTCAAATTGGTCAACTTAACACATTTGACCCATGAATTCAAATGAGCCAAAATCAAATCTAAGCCAAACTAAACCAAACCAATTGAACCAAAACATCCCAATGATCATATGAACTTGACCTAATCCTTGGTTTGACCTAATTTGACCAATTGGTCAACTTGACCCAACATAATTTGACCTAAATTAGTCAAATTGAGCCAAACCTAAATCAACTCCAATTGACTTGAAGTTTGGGCTAACCCACTTTTGGCTCATTTCAAATCTACCCAAATCAAATCCAATACCAAATGACCATTCTACCCTTTGGTCAAGGGCATCACATGAGAAAAATCACCCATGTAAGTGATCTTTTCCAATCCTTGGCCACTTGGTACTCTCCCAATGGTCCACGTAGGACACTACCCAACCTGACCCAAGGGGTGGTTGGGTCAGTCATGACCCATGGGATGTGAAATCACCTCACCCTCCCCATTGGATCATTTGAAACCCATAAGACACCCATGATTTTTCCTTAGCAGCCACCTCCACACCTTCAACCAAATAAATAAAGCCAACTCACCTCCTCCTTGCCACCCATGACTCATTGAGATGGTCGGACGAGCACTACAAGCTAAGCCCAACCCCACTGTCTGATCAAGATGAAAGGGGGGGGGGAGGTATACACCCTCTCATTTCCACTCAAACACACACAAAAATCATTCCTTAGAGCCCTAGATACCCAAGACAAGTGGCTATAGCCATTCCCTAAGCTCCCAAGCTTATTCCTCAATCAAAAATGCCATTCTCGTCTGTCCCAAAATAGGACACTCCAATTTTTGACCTAACATCCCCATTTCTCCATCAAACTCAAATTAACTTTGCACACACCTTCCCTAAGCCTCGTCGAGCAAGAACGAACCATCTCCCAAGCTTCCCGAGCACCAGAGGTGGGACTTCGATCAAAGCTGAGCTCCAAATCATCAATTCATGGCCTTACGAGTGAACATCAAGGAATTGATACAATTGCTCAATAGGGCATCATCTCTACTAGATGATGCTTCCTCAATCATTCGAGCTGCTAATTTTGAGCTCCAACGAGATATGCTTCAAAAACTGATCCTTAGGCAAAAATGGATTGGAGCATTTTGAACAAAGCTTGATCTCATGTAATCTTGATTGTTAGATCCCCTCCAATCGATGTCGTGAAGGTGTGGGATCCTTTTGGAATTTATCTAAGATTGTGTAAGCTTGGATCAAGTGAGCAATGTTAGACAGACTCCATTCTCCCTCACTAGCATGATGTTAGATCACGCACCATGTGTTCCGCGTGATTGAAACGGATGATTGTGATTAGATCCACTAGATCAATCTGGTTTAATCCTATTAAGCTATGGGATTAATCGTAGTCATCCGATCTTAGATCAAATGGAAAACAAGAAAGCGTGTCTGCCTCTGCCATGTAGGCGTTAAGTCAGATAAGTTTTAAGTAGCTAATCTCCCTACACCACATGGAAAGCATGCCATGTGGCGCCAATAGGATTAGGCTTTAATTAAGCTTAATTAATCATTTTTAATGGTTGAAACTTCTAAAAATCATTAAAAATCATAGAGAAATAAAAAAATACAAATAAATACTCATTTTAAAGGTATTTAAGAGTAGAATTAATTAAAAATGATGTTAACTAATTTTGAACATTAATTAAGGTTTAATTAAAGTTTAATTACAAAATTTATTAGCTTAATTATTTCTTAATTACTTGAGGAATTAATCCCAAATTTTGTGGGCTAATTTAATGGGATGACCTCTATCTCCCATGATTTTCTTGGGATTTATTGCTTATTTAATTAGGAAAATTAACAAACTAAGCCTTAATTACTCTGTTAAGTTAATTAATGATTAATTAATCCTATGAATATTAATAAATTAGTCAATTAAGTTTATTAATCATTGTTCAACAGTAAGTGAACTAAGGAATAGGGTTGGGACCCCTTTCCCTAAGTTCATTTCACCCTTTTTTAAAATGAAATTAATTAAGATTTAACTAATTATTTAAATCACTTAAGTAAATTGAAATCATAATCACATCAGAACTTAATTAATTAAATCATGGGGTCTATCTTAGGTGTTTAATAACCTAAAGGAGTTTAATGAAATTATGGTTAGTACACATTTATGGGAAAACTATAAGAGTAATTAATTCACTTAATCTAATTAAATATTAATAATGAGCCAATTGCATTAGGCCCCTTTTATTTCCTAGGATCATTGCAAGTTTATTTTCCATGCATATCATGTTGGCTTATAATTATTTAGTTAATTACTTTAAGGTGACATAGGTAAGGGTAATTAATTCATCTAATTAAAGGTTCAACTTAATTAACCCATAAAATTAACTTAATTACATTTCCTTAAATTACATCAAATCATTAATGTGGGAATGGGTTTAAAACAACAAGTGATGATTTCTCTTCTAATATTTAGATCAAATGAAATCCAAAACTTAATTAATAAAGAAGCTTTGGTTTTCTTTAAAAAATCTTATTTGTTTTGATTGTTCTCAAGAACTAGTTTGGTTGAATGAATCACATGCTTATAATTGATTGTCCTCTTTCCAATCATGTTAAATTTGGTATGTCATTTGAATTCATGCATCCATCATTTCAAAATCGAGTAAAATAAAATGGATTTCATTTATGTAAGCTTGCATGTGTTGATTTAATTTAATATATGTGTGGCTATTACCACTATTAAATCCAAATGTATTTTTCAAAAGCTTATAAATGAAGAATAATGTGTTATGATGCTAGTTATAAATACATAAGAAATGCATGTGCTTATAGCTTAAGTGTATGAATGTTGAGTTCTCTTTCCTCTATTCATGTGTTGATTTATGTAAGATTGAATGTTAATGGGTATATAGTATGGACATCTTGAGAACATGAGGCTTTAGTTAGCCACAAGAAGGTCATTTGATTACCTCACTCCCCTAGTTTAACAATGGAACATACCCATTTGATTTCATTCTTATGTATTACAACAGTAGATATTGGATAGAGCTTTAATACATATATATAAATGATTCAATAAAAAAAATATGCAATCTTTGCATGGTTTTCTTTCCCTCATTTATGTATACAACCATGTGTGTCCAAGAAAAGTAAGTATATAGTCTGTGCATCCCAGGAATATGAGGGTTTAGTTAGCCCCAAAGAGGTCATTTGATTACCTCACTTCCCTGGTTTAAAAATGTCATGTACTTGCTGATATCTTTGTACATGTATATGTATATGTGGTTAGTGAATGGAAATCCCATTTTACATTAAAATTGCATGCGTTCATAATTGACTAAGTGGTTGAATTAATTAGCCATATGATTTGGAGCTTACTTCTTTTATTCTTGTATTCAAATTTATATATGTTTGAATGCAAATAAGTATATAGTCTAGACATCCCAAGAGTACGAGGCTTTAGCTAGCTCCAAGGAGGTCATTTGATTACCTCACTTCCCTAGTTTAACAATGGCACATGTCTATTTAATTTCATTCTCATGTCATTTTTGTATAAGTATTTGGATAAAGTTTTAAATTAATATGTTTAAATAATTCAATCAAATATAATATAAATTCTAAACATACACATACATTCATCATTTAAGTGTGCTATAATATGTTGCATGTATAGATACACTTAGGATTAAATCATATGCATGTTACATGTGTTGGAAAAGAATGATTTAATATATGTCATGTGGTAGTAATTCAATTAAATTAATCTTAAGATGTCTTTCATTTTTAATATGATTATTTAAAGTGAACCAAAACTAAGGATTAATTAAATCATTTAGTAAGTCATTCACTAAAGAGAACTAAATCAAATTAATATAGTTTAGAAAGTGACTTAAGGTAGGGATGAAAGAGGGAAATCCTCTTTTCCTCTCTTTATAACACTTAGTTGCTAAGTGTAATCAAATGAAGAAATATACAAATTGAAATTCTCAAATCAATTAAACTACTTCATGTGAAATCAACCTTCCATGTTAAATTGAATCCTTCTACACTTAGAAAATACGACACTAATGCCTAACACGACTTACCACACAAGCCTTAATACACACATTAGAATTAAGTCACCAATTCTAACTCTAAGTTAGGGGTGATTGTATCTGATGTATGTTTTATTTTATGATGTATTAATTTAGATTGGATATTAGGTGTATGCTTGCTTGTAGACTAGATGATAGGCCAATATTAACCTAATCATATTTTTTGCAAGGGATTATGCTTAAGGGATACTTAAAAATAAATGTGAATGCTCTTTTTGCAAGTTGTTAAAATCCAAGTTAGGACAGGTGGGTTTAGTTACCCATGTGTTTGGTGCTAAGTCCAAATTATAAATACAACTGCTTGGGATTATATTTATATTTAGCTAACCTCTATTTTGCACGTGTAGTCGGATTTACTTTCCCCACATAAATGTAATTTTTGCAATAGGATTTAGGAATAGTGATGTGAGGGATTAGGATGAGCTGTGGATAGAAGACTTTGCCCTAGAGTGCCCTGTGATGCCTTTGAAGCAAGCACCATCCAAATGAGAGAAGGAACCAAATCAGAAATGGAGATATGAAGAAAGAAGACCCCCATAGCATTGAATACAATTATAATTATTCTTTCATATTCAGTTGTTGAAATTTCCCTAAACCCCAAATCCTAAACCCAACCCCCCCTAAAAAACCTTAAACCTAAAACCATAAACCCTTAAACCCTAAACTAAATGTAAACTAAACCTAAACCCTAGCACAAAATAAACCTTAAACACTAACTACTAAACACTAAACCCACAAACCTAAACCTAAACCTTAAACCTAAAACCTAAAAACCTAAAACCTAAAATAAAACCTAAAATAAACCTAAAAATAAAATAAAACTTAAAACCTAAACCTAAACAAAAAAAATAAAATAAAATAAATTAATAAAAATTAACTAAAATAAAATATGTAAAAACCTAAACTAAACTAAAAAACTAAAATAAACCTAAAAATAAACTAAATAAACAAAAGTAGAAATGTTGAATGGTTTGTTCTGTTAAAAGAAACCCTAAAACCCTAAACCAACTAAAACTAAAAACTTAAACCTATAACCTAAACTCTAAACCTTAAAAACCCTAAACCCTAAACCCTAAACCATAAATCCTAAACCCTAAATACCTAAACCCTAAAGTCTAAACCCTAAACCCTAAATCTAAAAAAAAAAAAAACTGAAAACCCTAAATCCTAAACCCCAAACCCTAAACCCTATACCCTAAACCCAAAATCGTAAACCCTAAACCCTAAATGATGAAAAGCTAAAAACCTAAACCTAAACTAAATAAAGCCTAAAAATAAAATATATAAAAACTCTAAACCAAAATAAAATAAAAACATAAACTAAAATCTAAACATAAACTTAAACTTAAACCTAAAAAGAGAATAAAATTAAAATAAAAACTAAACTAAAATAAAATAAATAAATAAACTAAAAACCTAAATAAAATAAAAACTAAACCTAAAATAAAAATAAAAACCTAAAATAAAATAAAATAAAACCTAAATAAAATAAACCTAAAAGTAAAATAAAATAAACTTAAACCTAAACTAAAATAAATTAAACTAAAATAAATAAAACCAAAAATAAACTAAACCTAAACCTAAACCTAAACTAAATAAAATATAATAAACTAAAAATAAACCTAAACCTAAACTAAAAAATAAAACCTGAAAATAAACCTAAAATAAGAACCTAAAACCAAAACCTAAGAAAAGGAAATGAAAACCTAAACCTAAACCTAAAAATAAAAAATAAAACCTAAACCAAAAAAATAAAATAAAAACCTAAGCCTAAACCTAAAATTAAAAAAAGAAAACCTAAACCTATAAAAGAAAATAATAAAAAAACTCAACTAAAAAATAAACATATCCCTAAACCTAAACCTAAAAAATAAATTAAAATAAAAAACCTAAACTAAAATAAATAAACCTAAAATAAATAAACTAAATAAAAAAATATAAAATTAAACGTAAATATAATAAAATAAGATAAACTAAAATATCTAAAAAATAAACTAAATAAATAAAAGGAGAAATGTTGAATATGAATTTGTTCTCTATTTAAAAATAAAAAACCCAAAAACTAAACTAAGCTACCCATGAAACCTCTACCTAAACCAACCCTAAACCCTAAACCCTAAACCCTTAAACCTAAACCCTAAACCCTAAACCCTAAACCCTAAACCCTAAACTAACCTTAAAAACCTAAAAACTCAATCTAAACTAAATAAAACCTAAAATTTAAAAAAATAAAATAAAAACATAAACTAAAACTTAAACCTAGACCTAAACTTAAACATAAACCTAAAAAGAAAATAAAATAAAAAATAAAAACTAAAATAAAATAAAATAAATAAAACCTTAAACTAAACTAAAAAAAATAAAACTTAAATAAAGTAAAGACTAAAGAATAATAAAAAAAAACTAAATAAAAAAATATAAACTTAAAATATAAACCTAAAATAAAACCTAAACTAACTAAAACAAAACCTAAAAAATAAAATAAACCTAAACCTCAACTAAAATAAACTAAACTAAAATAAATAAAACCTAAACCTAAACCTAAAATAAACTAAACCTAACCTAAACTAAATAAAATTAAAAACTAAAAATAAATAAAACCTAAAAAAAAATAAAACATAAAATAAACTTAAAATAAAAACGTAAAACTTAAACCTAAAAAAACAAAATAAAAACCTAAACCTAAACCTAAAAATAAAAAATAAAATCGAATCCTAAAAAATAAAATAAAAATAAAACTAAATTACAAAAATATACCAAAACCTAAACCTAAACCTAAAAACTAAACTAAAATAAAAAACCTAAACTAAAATTAATAAACCTAAAATAAATAAACTAAATTAAATAAAATTAAAAGTAAACCTAAATTAAAATAAAAAAATAAAAAATACTAAAATAAAAAAATAAACTAAATAAACCTAAACCTACTAGTTTACTTAATTTAAAAATAAAGAAATAAAAAAATAAATAAAACTCTAACCCTAAACCCTAAACCCAATTTCTCCACTTAACCCAAAGTGGCCAATTTGACCTATTTGAGCGAAGTTCTAATCCTACCCAAATTGGATTGAACCAAACTCATCAAAACCTCCCATCATGATTGATGATCACCCTAGTTTGATCAATTGCCATAAATTGGGTCAAACCAAGTCAACCCTTTAACCTATATGAACCCAAACTAGCCAAATTGCAACCTAAGACAAATCTCTTGAAACCAATGATTCATACCAAATCAAAATCAATATTTGAATATGACCACCAATTGAGGAACCAAACCCAATTGATCCTTTTGACCCAAGTTGACCCAAATTGACCTAAAAGACTAATTTGGGTCAAATCAAAATATAAAGCAAATTGATTGCAACCAATGCCTCAAGTTCATTGCAAATTGATTGTTGAACTTGACCAAAGCCATGATTTCCCCCAATTGACCTACTTAGCCCAAAGTGACTTATATGTTCAAGTTGGATTACATCAAAACAAAATCCAAATTAATTGAAACCAAAGCCTACAATCATCTTTAATTGGTCAACTAAACCCAAACCAACACCTAACCCAAGCCAATTTGGCCAATTTAGTCAAATTGGTCAACTTAACCCATTTGACGCAAATGAATTCAAATGAGCCAAAATAAAATCTAAGCCAAACTAAACCAACCCATTTAAACTAAAACATCCCAAATAATCATATGAACTTGACCCAACCCTTGGTTTGACCCAATTTGATTAGTTGGTCAACTTGACCCAACCTAATCCAATTTGACCTAAATGAGTCAAATTGAGCCAAACATAACCAAATCAACTCCAATTGTCTTCAAATTTTGGCTAACCAACTTTTGGCTCATTTCACATCTGCCTAAATTAAATCCAATGCTAAATGATCATTGTACCCTTGAGTCAAAGGCATCACTTGAGATAAACCCATGTAAGTGGTCATTTCCATTTTTTGGCCACTTGGTACTCTCCCAATGATCCACCTAGGCACCTAAGACACTGCCCAACCTGATCCAAGGGGTGGTGGGGTCAGCCATGAACGATGGGAGGTGAGATCACGTCACCCTCCCAATTGGTGCATTTGAAACCCATAGGACACCAATGATTCTTCCTTGGCAGCCACCTCCACACCTTCAACTAACCAAGCGACTCACCTCCCTCCACCCATAACTCCCTAAGATGGCTGGACGTCCATTAGAAGCCAAACCCAATCCCACCATTCGATCAAGATGAAGGGGGGTATACACCCTATCATTTCTACTCAAACACACACAAAAATTAATCCTCAGAGCCCTAGCTACCCAAGACAAGCCGCTAGAGCCATTCCCTAACCTTTTAAGTTCATTCTTCGATCAGAAAATGCCATTCCAATCTGTCCCATAATAGGACACTCCCATTTTTTACCTAACTTCCCCATATATCCATCAAACTAAAATTAACTTTGAACGCACCTTCCCTAGGCCTCATCGAGCATGAATGTATAATCTCCAAAGCTTCTTGAGCATAGGTGGTGGGACTTCGATCAAAGCTGAGCTCCAAATTATAAGTTCATGGCCTTTTGAGCGAACATCAAAGAATTGATCCAATTGCTACTCAACAGGGCTTCATCTCCACTTGATGAAGCTTCCTCAATCCCGTTGATTGAGCTCTGAGTATGTTTCCAAAACCAATCCTTAGGCAAAAATCGTGGAGCTTTTGAAGAAGCTTGCATCATGTGATCATGACCATTGGATCCCCTCCGATCGATGTCATGAAGGTGTGATATCCTTTTGGAGTTGATCTGAGCACGGGTAAGCTTGGATTAAGTGAGCAATGGCGAACGGACACCATTCTTTCTCACTTGCTTGATGTTAGATCATGCACCATCTGCTCTGATGCAGATGATGATCCTACTAGATCGATCTGATTTAATCATATTAAGTTATGGGATTAATCATAGCCATCCGATCTTAGATCGGACAGCTAACAAGAAAGCGCACCTGTTGCCACCATGTAGGCGCCGAGTCGGATAAGTTTTAAGTATCCAAATCTTGGGCGCCATGTGCAAAATGCACCGCATTAGCATACTATGTGCTGCCAATAAGATTAGGCATTAGTTAGACTTATTTAATAATTTTTAATGGCTAAAACTTTTAAAAATCTTAGATAAATCAAAAAATGCAAATAAAAACTCATTTTAATGTTATTTAAGAGGAGAATTAATTAAAAATAATCTTAATTAATTTTGAATAGTAATTATGATTTAATTACAAAATTAATTAGCTTAATTACTCCTTAATTACTTGAGCAATTAATCCCAAATTTTGTGGGTTAATTTAATTGGATGATCTCTCCCTCCCATAATTTTCTTGGGATTTATTGCTCACTTAATTAGAAAAATTGACTAATTAAACATTAACTACTCTTTTAAGTTAATTAATGATTAATTAATTCCATGAACAGTAATAAAATAGTTAATTAAGTTTATTAATCATTATTCAATAGTAAATGAACTAAGGTATAGGGTTGAGACGCCTTTCACTATGTTCATTTCACCCTTTTTTAAAATAAAATTAATTAATATTTAACTAATTAATTAAATCACTTAATCAAATTGAAATCATAATCACATCAGATCTTAATTAATTAAATTGTGGAGTACATCTTTAGGTGTTTAATAACCTAAAGGAGTTTAATGAAATTGTGGTTAGTCCACATGTGTGAGAAAATCATAAGAGTAATTAATTAAGTCCCTTAATCTAATTAACTAGTAATCATGAGCCAATTGCATTAGGCCCCTTTTATTTCTTAAGATCATTACAAGTTTATTTCCCATGCATATCATGTTGGCTCATAATTATTTAGTTAATTACTTTAAGGTGACATAAGTAAGGGTAATTAATTCATCTAATTAAGGGTTCAACTTAATTAACCCATAAAATCAACTTAATTATATTTCCTTAAATTAAATCAAATCACTAATGTGGGAATGGGTTTAAAATATTTTGATTTCTCTCTTTAAATCAAATGGAATCCAAAACTTAATTAGAAAAGCTTTTAGTTTACTTGAAATAATCTTATTTGATTTGATTGTCAAAGAACTTGGTTGAATGAATACAAGCTTTATTTCATGTTGTCCTCTTCCATATCTAGTAAAATAAAATGGTCATTTTATTACATGTGTTGGTTTATAATGAAATATTTATTTATTTTTATTTCAAATGTATTTTTTTTATTCTATATATAATAATGTAATAAAAATATACAATCTTTGTGGTTTTAACTTCTCTTCATTTGTGTTGTATAGATAAAGAATGGTTTATAGTCTAGACATCCAGGGGACAGGCTTTAGATCCCAAAGGTCATTTGATTACCTCACTTCCTTGGTTTAACAATGACATGTACCCATATTTTTTATGTATCATTAGTATTTGGATAGTGTTTTAATTTATATGATGATTCAATTGACATATAATCTTACATTTTTTTCTTTCTTCATTTATGTATACATCCATTTTTGTCCAAGAAAAGTATATAGTCGGACATCCCGAGATACGAGGCTTTAGTTTAGGGTCATTTGATTTCACTTCCCTGGTTTAACAATGACATGTACATGTTAATTTGATTCTTATGTCCTATTTTTATAAAATTGATAAATTTAAAATTAATATGTTTTAATAATTCAATAAATAAAATTTAATTAAACATACATACATTTAAATCATTTAAGTGACTTAAATATGTTCATGTATAGAACACTTATTTAATTTGCATTCATGTGATAGAAGAATAAAGTTTTAAATTAATATGTTTAAATAATTCAATTAAATTTAAATTCTTAAACATACACATTTCATTTAAATTAGATTATTTAAAGTGAACCTACATAGGATTAAAATAAATCATTTAATAAGGCATTCACTAAAGATGTCAAGTTAAATACTTTAGGACTTAAATTAGAGATAAATCCTCTTTTAAATCTCTTTATAACATTAGTTGTTAAGTGTAATCAAATGAAATAAAATAAAACACAAATTAAAATTCTCAAATCAATTAAACTACTTCAAGTGAAATCAACCTTTCATGTTAAATTAAATCCGTCTACACTTAGAAAATACAACACTAATGCCTAACAAGACTTACCACACAAGCCTTAATACATTAGAATTAAGTGACCACTTCTAGCTCTAAGTTAGGATGGTGTATGATGTGATGCATGTTTTATTTTTTGATGTATTATTTTAGATTGGATGTTAGGATGTATGCTTCATAGACTAGATAATAGGCCAATATTAGCCTAATCATGTTTTTTGTTGGGGATTATGCTTAAGGGATGCTTAAAAATAAATGTGAATGCTTTTTTTGTTGGTTGCTTAAATCCTTAAGTATAATCCAAGTTAGGACAGGTGGGCTTATTTAGCCATGTGTAGGGTGCTAAGATAAATTTATAAAAAGCTTGGGATTATATTATATTTAGTTAACCTCTATTTTACAAGTATAGTTAGATTTACTTTTCCCACATAAATGTAATTTTGTAATAGGAATTAGGATTAGTGCTATGGGGATTAGGATGAGCGGTGGTAGAATGCTTTATCATGGGGTGCCAGATGCCTTTGAAGCAAGCACCATTCAAATCAAAGAAGAAACCAATTCAAAAATGGAGATAAGAAGAAAGAAGACCCCAATAGCATTTAATACAATTATAAATACTCTTTCATATTTCAGGTTGTATAAGGGTAGAGCTCGGCTACCCATCTTTTCTCTCTTTGGTTGTACGGTGGTACCTAACTGCACCAGCCTTTTATTTTTTTATGATAATTTATATAATTGTTTGATGTTATGTTTACATTATGCATTAGGACTGCATGCTTTTCTTTGTTTCTTAAATGATTGATGCTTTAATGTGTGGGTTGGATACGATTAAGCTCTTAGGATAAAAATAAAAAATAAAACCTTAACCAAAGAGATACAAAATAAAACCTAAACCTAAAAAATAAAATAAAAATGAATTCAACTAAAAAATAAACCTAAACCTAAACTTAAATTAAAAAAATTAAAATAAAAAACCTAAACTAAAATAAATAAACTAAACTAAATAAAAAATAAATTAAATAAACTAAATAAACCTAATCCTATCGGTTTGCTTAATTTTAAAAAAAAATAATAAACCCTAAATCCTAAACCCTAAACACTAAACCTACAACTATAAACCCTAAACCTACAATCATGAACCCTAAACCTAAACCCTAAACCATAACCTTAAACCCTAAGCCCTAAAAGCAGAAACCCTAAACACTAAACCCTAACCCTAAACTCTAAACCCTAAACCCCAAACCCTAAACCAAAACCTAAAGTAACTAAATAATTTAAAATATAAACCTAAACCCTAAAACCTAATAAACCTAAACCTACACCAAAACCTTAAGAATGGACAAAACCTTGACAGTAAGAACATCACCGTCAACCAGGTTGAGTCTATCTAGCCATGGAGGCGAAGGTAGAAGTGGTGGTTATCTTAGTGGTGGTGGGGGATCTAGAGGTGTTAGTGGATATGGAGGTGGTGGTCAGAGCAGTGGTGGTCATGGAGGTGGGAGGAGCAATAGAGGTTACAGCCATGGTGGTGGTGGAGGGAGAGATCAAGGATATGATGGTGGATCCCTCTACTAGAGAGGTCGGTGTGGTTCTAATTGGAGAAACTAAAGCGGTTGATGATCACTACTTATGGAACTGTGTCTTTATAGTAGAGAAGGTTCTAGTTATTTAGGGTTCTTGATTTACTCTATGCATGCTCATTTTTGATCTATGTCGTCGCTTGTGTCCTAGAAAACTTGGTGTGTTAATTGGTCGAGGAAATTGAAAAGAAGAAATGTTGAATCTGAATTTGTTCTTTGTTAAAATAAAAAAAGCCAAAAACCAAAAACCCTAAACTAAAACTTGAACCCAAAACCTAAAACTTAAAACTTAAACCCTAAAAATCCTAAACCCTAAACCTTAAGCCTTAAAAGACTAAACCTTAAACCCTAAACCCTAAACAATAAACACCACCCCCACAGCCTAAACTAAACTAAAAAATAAAAAAACCAAAATAAAATAAAAACAAAATTTAAAATAAAAAATAAAATAAACCAAAAATAAAATAAAATAAAAACTAAATAAAAAATAAAACCTAACAATAAACCTAAAAATTAATATAAAATAAAACCTAAACCTAAACCTAAACTTAAACAAAATAAAATAAAATAAATTAAAAATAAACCTAAACCTAAATTAAAAACTAAAACCTAAAAATAAACCTAAATGAAAAACCTAAAACCTAAACCTAAAAAAATAAAATAAAAGCTTAAACATAAACATAAAGATAAAAATGAAACCTAAACCTACAAAATAAAATTAAAATAAAACTAAACTAAAAAAATAAAGCTTAATCTAAACCTACACCTAAAAAGTAAACTAAAATGAAAAACCTAAACTAAAATAAATAATCCTAAATAAATAAATTAAACTAAATAAAAATAAAAGTAAATCCAAATCAAAATAGCAAATATAATAAACTAAAATAAATAAAAAATAAACTAAATAAACAGAAACCTATAATTTTACTTAATAAAATAAATAAATAAAATAAATAAATAAATAAATAAAAAACCTAAACCTAAACCTTAAACCCTAAAACTAACCATAAATGCTAAACCTACAACCCTAAACCCTGCCCTAAAACTCCCAAACCACTAAACCCTAAAACCAAATCAGCCTATACCCTAACACTAATCACTGGGCTTAAAACCTATACTCCAGCCTGACCCTGTCATATCATAAAATCTAAAACCCTAACCTGACCACCCCACTGACTAAAAACCTACTCCACAAACCCCACATTAAATCTCTAAACTCCAAACCCTAAACCAACTGACCTGACCATATGGCCCACCTAAATAAGCCTAAAATCCCTAACCCTGAGCTGACACTAAACCCTAACCATAAATCCTGACCCTAAACCCTGGGCTAAACTTTAAAACTAAACCCTAACCCTACCATATACCCTAAATAGTAAACCTAAACCCTCCCTAAAAATAAACCTCCAGCCACCAAAAACCTAAACCTAAACTAAATAAAACCTAAAGACCTAAACTTAAATAAAATAAAAAAACCTAAACTAAACATAAATCTGGAAAAATTAAAATAAAATAAACTAATAAAATAACCTAAAATAAAATAAATAAAAACTTAAACTAAACTAAAAAATTAAAATAAACATAAGAATAAAAAACCTAAATAAAATAAAAAACTAAACATAAAATAAAAATAAAATACACTTAAATGAAAACTAAAATAAAATAAAATAAAAACTAAATAAAAACCTAAACATAAAAAATAAACCTAAAGCCCAAACTAAGAAAAAAAAAACTAAACCTAAAATAAAAATAAAATAAACCTAAACAAAAACTAAGATAAATTAAATTAAATTAAATAAAATCGAAACCTAAAACTAAAATAAACTAAATCTAAACCTTAAACTAAATATAATAAAATAAACTAAAAATAAACCTAAACCTAAACTAAAAAATAAAACCTAAAACTAATCCTAAAATAAAAACCTAAAACACAAACCTAAAAAATAAAATAAAAACGTAAACCTAACCCATAAAAAAAAACCTAAACCTAAAAAATAAAATAAAAATAAAACTCAACTAAAAATAAACTTAAAGATAAACCTAAACCTAAAATAAACTAAAAAAAACCTAAACTAAAATAAAGAAACTTAAAATAAATAAACTAAACTAAATAAAAATAAAAATTAAACATAATAAAAATAAAAAATAAAATAAACTAAAAAAATAAAAAATAAACTAAATAAACAAAAGAAGAAATGTTGAATCTGAATTTTTTCTCTATTTAAAAAAAAAACCACTAAACCCTAAACTAAAACCTGAGCCCTAAACTAAACCTAAACCCTAAACCCTAAACCCTTAACCATAAACTCTAAACTGTAAAAACCCTATACCCAATGCCCTAAACCCTAAACCTTAAACCTTAAACCCTAAACCCTAAACTAACTTAAAACCTTAAACCAACTTAAAACCCTAAACCCTAAACCTTAAACCTTAAACCCTAAATAGGTAAAAACCTAAACCCGAACTAACTAAAACTTAAAAAGAAAATAATTAAGAATAATATAAACCAAAATAAAATAAAAACATAAACCAAAACTTAAAAACAAAATAAAATAAAAAATAAAAACTAAACTAAACCAAAATAAATAAAAAGCTAAACTAAACTAAAAAAAACCCTAAATAAAATAAAATAAAAACTAAATAAAAACCAAAACCTAAATAGTAAAGCTAAAAATAAAACCAAAAAATAAATAATAAATAAAACCTAAAACCTAAACTAAAACAAAACTTATACCTGAAATAAAAATAAATTAAACTTAAACCTAAATTAAAATAAACAAAACTAAAAAAAATAAAACCTAAACCTAAACCTAAAATAAACTAAACCAAAAATAAATAAAATAAAATAAACTAAAAATAAACCCGAACCTAAACTTAAAATAAAACCCATAAATAAACCTAAAAAAAAACCTTAAACTAAAACCTAAAAAATAAAAATAAAAACATAAACATAAACCTAAAAAATAAAATAAAAATAAAACTAAAAAAAAAATAATCCTAAACCTAAACCTAAACCTAAAAAATAAACTAAAATAAGAAACCTAAACTAAAAAATAAATGAAATAAATAAATAAAAAATAAAATAAACCTAAATCAAAATAAAAATAAACTAAAATAAATAAAATTAAGCTAAATAAAGCTAAATCATCTAGTTTACTTAATTTATAAATAAATAAATAAAATATAAAAAGAAACCCTAAATTTACAACATACAACCCTAAACCCTAAACCTTAAAACCCTAAACCTTAAATACTAAACCATAAAAACTATAAACCTTAAACCCCAAAAAACCTAAAACCACACTAAACTAAACCACACCCTAAACCCTAACCTAAAAAAATAGGCCCAGGCCTTAAAATATAAAATCTTAAACCACAAACCCTAAACCCTAAACCCTAAACCCTAAACCCAAATAAATGACCCTAAACCTTAAACCCCAGACCATAAACCCTAAACCTAAACCATAAACCACATAACCCCTAACCCTAAACCCAAACCTAAACTAAACTAAATAAATTATAAAATTAAAATAAATAAAAAAACCTAAACCAAAAGAAAATAAAGAAATAAAATCAAATAAAACATAAATTGAAACCTAAACCTAAACTTAAAAAGAAAAAAATAAAAAAATAAAAACTAAACTAAAATAAAATAAATAAAAATCAAAACTAAACAAAATATAACCAAATAAAATAAAAATGAAACAAAAAATAAAAATAAAATAAACTAAAAATAAATTGAAATAAAAACTAAATAAAAACCTAAACCTAAAAAATAAACTTAAAAATAAAACATAAAAATAAATAAAAATAAAACCTAAGTTTAAACAAAAAAAACCTAAACCCAAAATAAAAATAAAATAAACCTAAAAATAAAATAAAATAAAAACTAAATAAAAACCTAAACCTAAATAATAAACCCAAAACTAAAACCTAAAAATAGCTAAAAAAATAAAACCTAAACCCTAAACTTAAAAAAAAATCTAAACTTAAAATAAAAATAAAATAAACCTAAACCTAAACAAAATAAACTAAACAAAAATAATAAATCCTAAACCTAAACCTAAAAAACTAACCTAAACTAAAACTAAATATAATAAAATAAACTAAACATAAACCTAAACCTAAATACATAAAACCTAAAAATAAACTTAAAATAAAACCTAAAACCTAAACCTAAAATAAAATAAAACCTAAACCTAAAATAAAAAATAAAATTTAAAATAAAATAAAAATAAAATTAACATAATAATCCTAAACCTAAACATAAAATTAAAAATGAACTAAAATGACCTAAACTAAAATAAGGCCTAAAATAAATAAACTAAACTAAATAAAAATAAAATAAACTAAATAAATCTAAACCTTGCTTAAAAAATTTTAAAAATAAAAATAAATAAAAACCCTAACCCTAAACCAAAACCCCAAAGCCCCCTAAACCCTAAATCCTAAACCTATAACTCTAAATCCTCCCAAAACCTATCCTATCAACTACCCTAAACCCTAAAACAGGCCACCACCCTAAATCCAAACCTAAAAAACCTAAAAACAAACTAGGCCACTAAACCCTAAAAACTAAATCTAAATAACCCAAAACCCTCACTGAAACTCTAAACTTTAATAAATAAACTGAGCTAAACACCTTAAACCCTAAACTAAATAACTACACCCCAAACTAGGCTCAAAAAAATAAACTACCCACACCGACACTACAAAAATAAACTAAATAAATTAAAATAAACTACCCTACTAAAAAACTAAACCAAATAAACCTAAAATAAACTAACCTAAACTAATACTAATAAATAACCAAACCTAAAAACTAAAATAAAACTAAAATAAATAAATAATCCATAAATAAATAATAAAAAACTGAAAACTAAATAAATATAAACTAATAAATTTAAACCCTAAATCTAAACTCAAAATAAAAACCCTAAACTATAACACCTAAAAATAATAAATAAATACATCAAATGAAAATATTAAAATTGACTAAACTAAACCTTAATAAACCTCTATTTAATCAAAAATAAAAAAAACAAAAAATTGAACTAAAATAAAATAAATAAAATAAACTAAACTAAACAAATAAAATAAAAAAAAATACAAAATCTAAATAACAAAAAACTAAGCATTAAAAAATAAAATAAAATAAATCTAAATAAAATAAAATAAAATAAATAACGTAAACCTAAAATAAACCTAAAATAAACTAAAATAAATAAAAAATAATGCTAAAACCCTAAACTAAAAAAAAACTAAAACTAAATAAATAAATAAAATAAAATAAATAAAAACTAAAATATACAAAACATAAACCCTAAACTAAATAAATAAAATATAAAATAAAATATAAAGAAACTAAACTAAAAAATAAAACCAAAAATAAAAAAAATAAAACATAAAACCTAAACTAAAAAATAAAAAAAAAAAAACCATGCAAACTTAAAATTAAAAAAAAAACCTAAACCTAAAAAAATAAAATAAAAAAATAAAACAAAACTAAAAAAAAATAAACATAAACCTAAAACCAAACTAAAATAAAAAACTTAAACTAAAATAAATAAACTAAACTAAATAAAAAATGAACCAAAATAAAAATAAAATAAAATAAACTAAAATAAAACTAAATAATACACACTACTGACCCTAATCCTAAACTACACTAAACCCAACCCTCTAAACCCTAAACTCTAAATAAATTAATAAAAAATAACCTAAAATCCTACTGACACTAAATCCTAATCCCCAACCATAACCTCCTAAACCCTAAACCCACTCTAAACCTCTAAACCCTAAACCCTCCATAACCACTTCCCTCTAATAACCTTTGACCTAAATTTAAACTTTACCCTAAACCTTATGGCTAAACACTAAACCTCCCTAAAATCCTCCCCATCCACTGACGCTAAACATAAAAGTATAAACCCTAAACCCTCCTAAACTAAACCCTAAAACCATAACCCTAAACCTAATCCCTAAATAATACCAAAATAAACCAATAAATAAATAAAATGGGACACAAACTAGGAAAACCTAAACATCAGATAATTAATCCTACGCTATATTAACTCAACTAAAAACAAAACCTAAACCTAAAATAATACAAAACCCTAAACTAAATAAATTAAAATAAATTAAAATAAACTTAAACCTAAACCTTAAACCATAAACCCTAAACACTAAACATTAAAACCCTAAACCGTAACAACCCACTAAACCCCACCACCTAAACCTAAACCTCTAAACCTAAACCCTAAAATCCTAAACTCACCCTAAACCCTAAACTCTTCCTACAACCTAAACCCTAAACCTAAAATACTAAACTAAATAAAACCTAAAACAAAATAAATAAAAAAACCTAAACCTATATTAAATAAATGAAATAAAATAAAATAAAAACCTAAACCCAATCCTAAACTTAAAAATAAAATAAAATAAAAATAAAAATAAAACTAAAATATAATAAATAAAAACCTAAACAAAACTAAAAGATGAAATAAATCTAAAAATTTAAAACATAAATAAAATAAAAACTAAATGTAAAATAAAAATAAAATGAACCTAAAATAAAATAAAATAAAAACTAAACCTAAAAATAAACCTATTCATAAAACCTAAAAGAAATAAAAATAAAATCTAAGCCTTTAAAAAAAAACCTAAAAAATAAATAAAATAAATAAACCTAAACCTAAAATAAAATAAATAAACCATAAATGTAAAGCTAATATAAACTACACCTAAACCTAAACCTAAACTAAAAAAAATACAATAAACTAAAAATAAACCTAAATCTAAAATAAAAAATAAAACCTAAATATAAACCAAAAATAAAAACCTAAAACCTAAACCTAATAAAATAAAATAAAAATGTAAACCTAAAAATAAAAATAAAAAATTAAACATAAGCCTAAAAAATAAAATAAAAATAAAACTAAACTAAAAAAAAAAACCTAAACCAGAACCTAAAACATAAACTAAAATAAAAAACCTAAATTGAAATGAATAAAGTTAATAAAATAAAAATAAAAAATAAACTAAAATATAAATAAAAAATATAATAAACTAAAAAAATAAAAACTAAACTAAATAAACTAAATATACTAAACATACTGGTTTATTTAATTTTAAAAATAAAACCAAATCGTAAACCCTAAATCCTAAACCCTAAACACTAAACCCTAAATCTTATACCCTAAAAAACCCTAAACTCTAAATAAAAAAAATTAAGAAAATAAACCATAAGCCTAAACCCTCAACCCTAAAACTAACCCTAAACCCAAAACTCTATTGCCCAAACCCTAAAACTTGCCCAAAAACATGAAACCCTAAACCTTAATCCCTAAACCTCGATCTCTAAACCATGAAACCCAAAACCCAAAACCCAAAACCCTAAACCTAACCTTAAAAGCCTAAACCCTAAACTATAAACCCTAAAACCTACTAAGACCCTAAACCCTAAACCTAAACCTAAAATCCTAAACTCTAAAAATCTTAAAACATAAACTAAATAAAACCTAAATATATAATAAATCAAAACTTTAACCTAAATTAAATAAAATAATAATATAAAATAAAACCTGGTTTAAAACTACCAAAACTAATCCTAAAAATAAAATAAAATAAAAAATAAAAATAAAACTAAAAATAAAAAATAAATGTAAAATAAAAGTAAAATAAACCTAATATAAAATAAAATAAAAACTAAATAGAAACTTAAACTAAAAAATAAACTTATAAATAAAACCCAAAAATAAAGAAAAAATAAAACCTTAACCCTAAACAAAAAAAAATCTTAATCCTAAATTTAATAAAATAAAATAAACATTAACTTAAACTAAAATAAACTAAAATAAAATAATTAAAACCTAAACCAAAACCTAAAGTAAACTAAACCTAGACCCTAAACTTAATAAAATAAAATAAATTAAAAATAAACATAAACCTAAACTAAAAGATAAAACCTAAAAATAAAGCTAAAATAAAAACCTAAAAGCAAAACCTAATAAAATAAAATAAAAACCTAAACCTAAACCAAAAAATAAAAAATAAAACCTAAACCTTAAAAATAACTTAAAAATAAAACTAAACTAAAAAATAAACATAAACTTAAACTTAAATCTGAAAAAATAAACTAAAATTAGAAACCTAAACTAAAATTAATAAACCTAAAATAAATAAACTAAACAAAATAGAAATAACAAAGAAGTTTAAATAAAAAAATAAAATGAACTAAAATAAATAAATAAATAACTAAATACACCTAAACCTACTAGTTTACTAAATAGAAAAAAACCCTAAACTTAAACCCTAAACCCTAAACCCTAAATCCTAAACCTTAAACCCTAAACCCTAAACCCTAAACTAACCCTAAAACTTAAACCCTAAACCTTAAATAAAAATAAAAAACAAATAAAAACCACAAAACCCTAAAACCCAAATAACCCTAAACCCTAAACATTAAAAACCTAAAAACCTAAATCTAAACTAAATAAAACCTAAAAATAAAATGAATTAAAAAATCTAAAAATAAATAAAATAAAAACCTAAAGTAAAAGCTAAACCTAAATCTAAAAATAAAATAAATTAAAAAAATTAAAGTTAAACTAAAATAAAATAAATAAAAATCTAAACTAAATTAAAAAAATAAATTAAACTTAAGAATAAAAAATCTAAATAAAATAAAAACTAAACATAAAATGAAAATAAAAAAAACCTAAATAAAATAAAAACTAAATAAAAACCTAAACATAAAAAAATAAACCCAAAAACAAACAAAAAAATAAAACCTAAACCCTAAACTAAAAAAAGTATACATAAAATAAAAAACCTAAAATAAAATAAATGAACTTAAAATAAATAAACTAAGCCAAATAAAAAAACCTAAATTAAAATAAAAGTAAACTAAAATAAATATAAAATAAGTTAAATAAAATTAAGCCACTTTTTTGTAATTTAAATAAATAAAATATTAAAAAACCTAAATAACCCACTAAACCTAAATCCTGATCTAAACCCTAACCATAAAATGTACCCTACCCTAGGCCCCAAACTTAAACCTGGCCTGACCCTACCACACCACACCCTAAACCCTGACTGTGACTGGGCCACTACCCACTGGGCCATTCCAGGCCACTACTAACTCCCAGGCCCTAATCTTCCCCACCCAGGCCTAAACCCTGGGCCCTAATACTCCCACCCCTAAACCTCCACTCCTAAGGCTATGAATCATAAAAGCCAACTTAAACTATACTTAAATTATAAAATAAAATAAATAAAATTCAAACCAAAATAAAATAAAGAAATAAAATCAAATAAAACATAAATAAAACCTAAACCTAAAAAGAAAAATAGAAAAAATAAAAACTAAACTAAAATAAAATAAATAAATAAATAAATATATATATATAACCTAAATAAATTAAAAACAAAACAAAAAATAAAAATAAAATAAACCTAAAATAAAGTAAAATAAAAACCTAAACCTAAAAAATAACCCTAAAAATAAAACATAAAATTATATAAAAAATAAAACCTAAGTCTTAAACCAAAAAAATTAACCTAAACCTAAAATAAAAATAAAATAAACTTAAAAATAAAATAAAATAAAAACCTAAACCTAAATAATAAACCCAAAAATAAAACCTAAAAATAGTTAAAAAATAAAACCTAAACTTAATAAAAAAACCTAAACCTAAATTAAAATAAAATAAACCTAAACCTAAACTATAAAACAAAATAAAAAAATCCTAAACCTAAACCTAAAATAAACTAACCCTCAACCTAAACCTAAACTAAATAAAATAAAATAAACTAAACATAAACCTAAACCTAAACTGAAAAATAAAACATAAAAATAAACTTAAAATAAAAAGTTAAAACCTAAACCTAAAAAAAAAACCTAAATCTAAACCTAAAAATAAAAAATAAAACCTAAATTTTAAAAAATAAAATAAAATAAACTAACTGTAATCCTAAACTTAAAATTAAAAAAATGAACTAAAATAGAGACTAAACTAAAATAAAAAACCTAAAATAAATAAACTAAACTAAATAAAAATAAAAAATAAAAATAAAAAATAAAATAAACTAAAATAAATAATAATTAAGCTAAATAAACCTAAGCCAACCACTTTACTTAATTAACAAAATAAAAAAATAAAAATAAAAATAAAAAAAACCCTAACCCTAAACCATAAACCCTAAAACTAACCCAAATCCCTAAACCCTAACCACTGAACCTACAACCATAAACCCAAAACCCTAAACCCTAAACCCTAAAACCAAAACCCTCCTAAAACCTAAACCTACTAAATTAACTTAAAACCTAAACCCCAAAAACTAAAATAAACCTAAACTAGGCTAAACTGAGCTAAACCCACCTAAAATAAACTAAAACCTCTACCAAAAATAAATATGACCTATATAAAGACTCCCACTAATAACTAGGCCCAAATAACTAATCCTAATATTAAATCCATGATTAACTACCTAAATAAATAACATAAACCAAAAAATAAACCAATAAACTCATAAACTATCTCCCCACAACATTAAACTACCCTAAACTCTAAAATAAATAACATAAAATAATGTTAAATAAACTGATAAAATTAAATAAAAAAAATAAATCTGTGCTTCGTTCGGTTACGTATTGCTATAAAATAAAATAAAATAAAAATTAAACTAGAATAAAAATAACATAAACTAAACTAAGTAAATAAAATAAGTATAAAAAATAAAAAATCTAAATAAAAAAACTAAACGTGAAATAAAAATAAAATAAACCTAAATAAAATAAAATAAAACTAAATAAGAACCTAAACCTAAAAAAATAAACTAAAAACAAACCTAAAAATAAATAAAAAATAATTTATAAACTCTAAACTAAAGAAAAAAAACCTAAACCTAAAATAAACATAAAAAATAAACCTAAACCTAAACTAAAATAAATATAAGCTAAAATATACTAAACCTAAACCCTAAACTAAATAAAATAAAATAAACTAAAGATAAACCTAAACCTAAACTAAAAAATAATTCCAAAAAATAAACCTAAAATTAAAACATAAAACCTAAACTTAAAAAAATAAAATAAAAACCTATACTTAAAATTTAAAAAAAAAAGCTAAACTAAATATAAAATAAAATAAAAGAAAATTAAGAAAGAAACATAAACCTAAACCTAAATAAGAAATAAACTAAAATAAAAAAAACTAAATAAAATAAATAAAATAAAAAAATTGAAAATATAAATATAAAATAAATTAAAAAAACTAAATAAACTAAATAAACCATAAACACTAAACCAATCCTAAAACCCTAAAACCTAAACATACAACGCTAAAATAAAATAACCTAAATAAAAAAATAAAAAAATAAAAAAACCCTAACCCTAACCATTGAACCCTAAAACTAACCCTAAATCCTACACCCAAAACCTAAAACCTACAACCCTAAACTCGAAACCCTAAACTCTTAATAAACACTAAAAAACCCAAACCACAACCTACTAAACCTACACCTAAATTAACTTAAAAGCTAAACCCTAAACCCTAAACCTAAAATGCTATTTTTTGTTGTATTGGTTGTTATAGGATTATCGTTTTATGCCCAACAAGCTCTTTCGTGAGGAGCGACTTATTACACCTATGGTCCACTCTACTATTGCATTCCCATCTTATCTCTGTTAAACTTTTGCATTTCTTGTTGTAATTTGAGTTTGGATTATGCTATTTTTCTATACACTTGCTGGTTATTAACTTCTATAATGATTATTAATAAGGAGGTTGTTAACATCTACATTGCTTATTCTCATTGGGTATTCTTTTCTGGGCTTTATTCCTGGGCTGTATACCAGGACTGTAAGTATCATATATGTCCTATATGTTTGGTTTGGTGTTATTTACATGCTTATTTATTTGCCTTGCTAGATGTTAGCAGGCTTTTCAGCTAGTTGTGTATTGCTTCTTTCCTCTGCCTGACCCTTTCTATTGTTTTCTTGTGATGGGTTTTCATGCTGGTCTAATTAATCCCTTGCCTCTGGTTAAAAATAAGGTGGATCTGGAAGTTCATTTTCATATGTGTAGGGTTTCTCATGCCATGGTGACTATATTGATGATATTTATTCTGCATGGGATCCCCTTACCCATCCTGCTCTTTACTGTATCCTTTTCTATTATGTATATGGCTTTACTTAGGTTTGCAGGTATTAAGGCTCAAAAGACTTTTAACAAATGGTTGTTATCTTCCCACAGGTTTGTTGGCTATGATGGCTATGATGATTTCACTCCTTTTTGGTTTGGTAGTAGCTCTTATGTTGTAACCCTTCCGCTTAAGTTTGGATACTCATATTTGCATCTACCCCAATTTGATGTGACTAAAATTTGACACATACTTATAATCTTTCTCGGTTTATCTTTCAATTTCCATTTTTTGTCTCATTAACGCTCTAATTTCTATCTTTCTATAATTTTACAGGTGCACTTCTCTTGTTCTCTTGCAGGTTTGCAGCCTAGTGTCATGGATTCTCTCATCCTGAAGAGCTTTGGCTCTAATCTATCCATTGTCTTATCTATGTTAATCAATTTGTATCTTTTTCTTTCATTTACTCTTTTATTTCACTTTTGGTTGTACTTAGAAATGGGATTTACTCTTTAGGCTGATTGTAGCTCTTTGAGCAGTAGTTGTGGAGTTTATCCCCTTTAAGGATCTTGTAACCCTCTTTTTGTGGCAATAAAATCCCCCCTATATGGGGTGTTCCAAAAAAAAAACACCCTAAACCAACCCTAAACCCTAAACCCTAAACCCTAAACCCCAAACCCTAAACTTTAAACCCTAAACCCTAAACCCTGAACTAACCCTAAACCCTAAATCGTAAAAAGCCAAAAACCCAAACCTAAACTAAATAAATTATAAAAATAAAATAAATAAAAAAACCTAAACCAAAATAAAATAAAGAAATAAAATAAAATAAAAACATAAACTGAAACCTAAACCTAAACCTAAAAGAAAAATATAAAATAAAAAACTAAACTAAAATAAAATAAATAAAAATCAAAACTAAAAAAATATATAACCTAAATAAAATAAAAACTAAATAAAATAAAATAAAATAAAATAAAAATAAAGTAAAATAAAACTAAATAAAACCTAAACCTAAAAAATAAACCTAAAAATAAAATATAAAAATAAATAAAAAATAAAACCTAAGTCTTAAACTAAAAAAAACTTAAACCTAAAATAAAAATAAAATAAACCTAAAAATAAAATAAAATAAAAACCAAATAAAATCCTAAACCTAAATAATAAACAAAAAAATAAAACCTAAAAATAGCTAAAATATAAAACCTAAACCCTAAACTTAAAAAAAAAACCTAAACCTAAAATTAAAATAAAATAAACCTAAGCCTAAACTAAAATAAACAAAACAAAATTAAAAAATCCTAAACCTAAACCTAAAATAAACTAACCCTTAACCAAAACCTAAACTAAATAAAATAAAATAAACTAAACATAATCCTAAACCTAAACTGAAAAATAAAACCTAAAAGTAAACTTAAAATAAAAACCTAAAACCTAAACCTAAAAATAAAAAATAAAAACCTAAACCTAAACCTAAAAATTAAAAATAAATCCTAAATTTAAGAAATAAAATAAAAATAAAACTAACCTAACAATAATCCTAAACCTAAACATAAAATTAAAAAATGAACTAAAATAGAAAACCTAAACTAAAATAAAAAACCTAAAAAAATAAACTAAACTAAATAAACATAAAATAAGCCTAAATATAAAAATAAAAAATAAAATAAAATTAAACTAAACTAAAAAAATAAACTAAAATAAAGAAACTAAAATTAAAATGTAAAGTAAAATAAATAAACCAAAAAATAAAATAAACTAAACTAAATAAAAATAAAAATCAAACCTATATAAAATTAACAAATAAAGTAAACAAAGTTAAATAAAAAATAAAGAATATACAAAATAAACCTCAACCTGCTGATTTTCTTAATTTCTTTTTTAAAAATAAAAACACCTAAACCCTAAACCTAAACCTAAAAGTGACCCTAAACCCTAACTAAAAACCTAAATCTTAAAACCCTAAACCCACACTAAACCTTAAGAAGAAACCCTATACTAAAACTAAGTAAACCCCAAACCCACTACACTGCCCTAAACCCTCCCTGAGCTAAACCCACAAATCTTGAAACCATCCCTACCCAAACCTAAACTAAACCCAACTACCCTAAACTGAGCCTAAAAAAAAAAACCTAAATTAAAACTAACCCTAAACCCTAAACCCTAAACCCTAAATAAAAGCAAATAATAAATAAATAAATAAAACCCTTATAAGACCCTAAAATAAAAAACTAAAACCTAAACCTAACAAAAAAAACCTTTAAACCTAAACTAAATAAAACTTAAAAATAAAATAAATTAAAAAATCTAAAAATAAAATAAATTAAAAAAATCTAAAAATAAATAAAATAAAAACCTAAACTAAAAGCTAAACCTAAATCTAAAAATAAAATGAATTAAAAAACTAAAGTTAAACTAAAATAAAATAAATAGAAAACTAAACTAAACTAAAAAAATAAATTAAACCAAAGAATAAAAAACCTAAATAAAATAAAAACTAAATGAAAAATGAAAATAAAAAAACCTAAAATAAAATAAAATTAAATAGAATAAAAACGTAAACTAAACGCTAAACCTAAATCTAAATATAAAATGAATTTAAAAATTAAAGTTAAACTAAAAGAAAATACATTAAAACCTAAACTAAACTAAAAAAATAAATTAAACCTAAGAATAAAAAACCTAACTAAAATAAAAACTAAATGTGAAATAAAAATAAAAAAAACTAAAATAAAAAAAAATAAAAACTAAATAAAAACCTAAACATAAAAAATAAACCTAAAAATAAATAAAAAATAAAACCTAAACCCTAAACTTAAAAAAAAGTAAACATAAAATAAATAACCTAAACTAAAATAAATGAACTTAAAATAAATAAACTAAACCAAATAAAAATAAAAATAAACCTAAATCAAAATAAAAAATAAACTAAAATAAATAAGAAATAAGCTAAATAAAGTTAAACCATTTAGTTTACATAATTAAAAAGTTAAAATAAAATATTAAAACCCTAAACCTGACCTAAACCCTAAACTAAACCTAAAATTATAAAATAAACCACAAGCCCCAAACTCACCTAAACCCCAAACCTAAACCTAAACCCTAAACCCTAAACCTTAAACCCTAACCCTTAAACCATAAAAAGTGTAAACCCTAAACCCTAAATCGTAAACCCTAAAATCTTAAACCCTAATCCCTAATCCCTAAACCCTAAATCCCTAAACCTTAAAACCTTAAACCCTAAATCCCAAATATTTGAACCTCACATGCATCGTGTTCTTTCATTTTCCTTGATCGATCTTCGATCCTTGATTATATTTTTCAATTATTTGTCTCTGATTGGTTGCTAATGTGAGTTTACCTTTGCTTTTTCAATGGCGAAGGAGCCGCTTTTCGTGCAGCAGAGCCTTTCAAACTTGAAGGTGTCGGCTAGGGCTTCTGATTTACAAGGTATTAAGGATCTGACATCATCCGTTAATCTGCCTACTATTAAGTCCTTCAAGGATGCATTATCTGGTAAGAACCCTTCCCCTAATGCTACAGTCAATTTGATCTCAACCTCTTTTCGTGGGATGCCTACTGTTATGTGCTCGGATCTTGACATGGAAAAGTTGGTGAAGCCTTTTGAATTCTCTTTAGTTGGTAAATTTTCCTTACGTCGGCCAACTCTCAATAACATCTGATCATTCTTTCATAGCCTAAAGCTCTCTGGCATTTTCACTTTCAGTTTTAGTGATCCTAGGCATATTCTTATTAGCTCTCTAATGACTTAGATTACTTAAGAGTTTTTGCACGCCGCTCCTACTTTGTGTATTATTGTCAAATGAGGCTTTTGAAATGGTCTCCTCTTTTTGATATAAAAGAGGAATCTCCAATTATTCCTTTATGGCTAGCTCTTCCTAATATGAGAATACACTATGTTACATGTTCTCTTTCGGTTGGTGCTATCTTTGCGACCTCTTCAAATTGATCAAACCCCATGAGATCACTACCTTCAGTTGCTCGTATTTTGGTTGAGATTGATATTACCAAAAAGTATCCTAAAGAAGTATGGATCAGCTCTGAGAAATTTGGTTATAATCAAAAGGTGGAATTTGAAAATTTTCTTATTTTTTGAACACATTGTAAGATTCATGGTCATGATCATTCTGAATTCTTTGTGTTGCATCCTCATCTTAAAAAGAATAAATTATCGAATCCTAATCCCTCTCTAGCAAATGAAAAAATCTATAAATTAGCTTATGTTCCTAAAGTCACTCAAAATGGAACTCATCCCCATACCCCTACTCTTTTATTACTGATTTGCCTATTGAAGTGCAATCTGACCATGTTAAAAATAATGCTTCTGAGGTTCGTGAGGAGGATAATGATAACTTACTTAACATTGCTTGTAATTATAATAATTTGGCTCTTCAAGTCAATACCTTCACTCATTCTTACCTAACCCTTTTGGCTAGTGAACCCGAGGAGACAAATTTTAAAATTGATCCTTTGATGAAAGAGTAAAATCTTAAAACTGTTGATCCTTTGATGATGGAAAAAAATCTGAAAAGTAATTCTAAAAATGACCGTGAAATCTGTGCTATTAATGGCATCACAACCTCTCTTTCTACTACCCTTCAAAGTGATACACATGCTAACCCTCTTTCTCAGCTTAATTCTGACACTGAAGAAGGGGAAATTACCATTAGGAATGCTTTGATTGATACAGGTCCTATTCTGAATATCACAAATCAATCTCTCTCGGATGGGGATACTTTGGACAAAGAAAGAACTTTTTAAACTATTTTTAAAAAAAATCCCTTAAAGCTAGAATGTTCACCAATAGCTCCACTAGAACTACTAGATCTTCTCTAACTTCCCTCAAATAACTACCTCTTCTTTTCTTTTTTTCTTTCTTTTTATTTCTTTAGTTATCTCTTTTCCTTTCCCTCCTTTTTATTATGATCAATTTACTTATTTGGAATGTTAGGTGTATTGGGACTCTTACTATCCGCAATCATATTAGAAGTCTTTGTCGTACTCATAACATAGCCTTACTTGTTGTTATTGAACCATTCATACACTCTTCTAAGATCAACCATGTTGCTAGAATGCTTGGCTTTCAAAATTTCTTTTATAATATTAGCAATAAAATTTGGTGTTTTTGGAATAATTTAGTCAACATCGCTATCCTTGATGATCTTCAACAATTGGTTAATGGACACATCTCATTGGGTGAATTTTCTATTCTTGGTTCCTTTATTTATGCTTCTTGTAATAGAGGTGATAGAAACATCCTTTGGGATAACTTAAGAACCTTTGCCTCCTTGGTCAGCAAACCCTAGTTGGTTGGGGGTTTTTTCGACACTATTCTCTCTTCCTCGGAAAGAAGGGGAGGTTGTTCTCCTAACATTCATTCCATGGAAGAATTTTTTAAAATGATTCTTAATTGCAATATGGTTGATATTGGATTTACGGGTTCTGACTATATGTGGCATAAATCTAGACTCTGGCAGTGGCTTGATAGGACATTTTTTAATTCTCTTTGGATCAATCAATGGCCCATTACTTCTGTTGAACATTTGAGCAAAACTTTGTTTGATCATGCTCCACTTTTGATTTCTATCCAAAATCCCTCTAGTAGATTATCCTCCCCCACATCCTTTAGATTCCAAAATATGTGGATCCAACACATTGATTTCATAAATGTTGTATCCATTAACTGGATGGCCCCTCTACATCCAAATAATTCCGTTAAGGGAATGATTCGCCTATGGCTTATGCTTAAAAAGCTTAAACAAAACCTAAATTGGTGGAACAAGCATCATTTTAAAAATCTTTTTGCCAATCTCAAAAATATGGAACAATTAGTTTGTTCTCTTGAAGATGCTATTTTGATTGACTCTACTAAACTTGAGGAGTTGAATGTAGCTAAAGATAACTTGGTTAAATATCAGAATATGGAAGAAACCTATTGGCGGTAAAAGGTTGCTAGCAAACATATTGCTGATGGTGATAGAAATACCAGGTACTTCCATTCTCTTTTCAAAAAAAAAGAAAGCCTTAAACTCTATTAAAAAAATTAAAAATGATAACTTCTGTTGGATCGATAATAATGATAAATATTAAAATATATCATTTTAAAATTTATTAAACAATAACCCTTCCAGAAGCTCTTTCCAACTCACCTTCTTTCAATGATTACTGATGATAACCACTTGCTTAGTTTGCATCCTACGGAAGCTGAGATTGGTAATATTCTCAATAGCATGAACATTGATTTTGTTGCTAGCCTTGAAGACTACACGACTCAATTTTTTCAGCATTGTTGGCCTATTATTAAGTCTGACCTTATTGATGTCATCATTGATTTTTTTGATGGCAATCCTTTACCTAGATACTTTTCTAGCACTTTCATTGTTCTCATTCCCAAAATAAATAATCCTAAATCTTGGGGTGATTTCAGACCTATCAACCTTTGCACCTTCTTTCATAAACTCATTGCTAAATTAATTTCCAATAGAATTAGTCCACTGCTACCTAAAATTATTTCACCCAACCAAACTGGCTTAGTTAAAGGTAGAGCTATATCTGACAACATTCTTCTTACCCAAGAGCTGATTCATGACATTGATGCTTCTACTTGAGGCGGTAACATCCTTTCCAAATTGGACATCTCTAAAGCTTTTGACAACCTCTCTTGCAATTTCCTCTTCCAAATTCTTCATTTGTTTGGTTTTTCTGACTATTTGGTTTTTCTGACATCTCTAAAGCTTTTACTATTAAGAATCTTTTAAATAAATTTGGTAACAAAAGTGGTCTTTTTCTTAGTGAAGGTAAAAGTTATTTCATTCCTTCCTCTAAAATCCCTAGTAATAGGATCAGCCAAATCTTGAGAATTACTAACTTTCAACAACAACAAGTTCCTATTAAATATCTTGGTGCTGCTTTTTTAAAGGTAAAAGATCACATCTCTTTGATGAGCTAATCCAAAAATCTCTAATAAAATTTCTATCTGGGAATTTCATTTACTCTCTTTTGGCAGTAGGCTCACTTTGATTAAGACCACACTTAACTCCATGCCTCTATATCTCATTCAAGCTATTGTGCCTACTAATTTTACCATTAATAGAATTGAGCGCCTCCTTAACAAATTCTTCTGGGGTTCTAACAATTCTTCAAAAGAATGCATTGGACCTCTAGGTATAAAAGTTGTGGCACTCTTACTGAAGGAGGTCTTGGATGTAAGCCAATCAAGGAAGCTATCACTGCTTTTTCCTATAAACTTTGGTGGAATTTTAGGAGCAACAATAGTCTTTGGGCTAATTTCATGACTGCTAAATACTACCAGGGTAAGCACCCTCTCATTTGCCCCTATAGAGCGGGAGGCTCTCCTATTTGGAAAAGACTTTATTCTATCAAATGGGAAGCTGAATAATTAATATCTTGGGGGATTAACTCTGGTACCTCTTTCTTTTGGCAAGATAACTGGACTGGAGGTGGGTCCATTGATGACTTACTTTCTACCCATTCCACTGCTGCTATTAAAGTGAACTCTTTCTAGCAGAATAATAGGTGGAACAATAGTAAGCTTACTGATTGTATTCCTTTCTCTCTTTTAAATAAGCTTACTACTATTCCTAGCAATCATGATCAGATCCTTTTTAAGCTTTCTCAAAATGGTGACTTCAACCTTAAAATTGTTTGGATTCATATTAAAGATGCTCATGACTTTTCCAATGTGTTTTTCAAATTTTGGAATAACACTATTCCTATTTCTTATCCTATTCTTACTTGGCTTATCCTGAAAAACTTCATCCATGTTGACTCCTTGATTTGGGGTAAAGCTTTTTACTTACCTTCAAAATGCTACTGCTGCTTTCACATTGAGAATGTGAATCATGCTTTTGTTAACGGAGCCATTGCTTCCAAACTTTGGATTTAATATGATGATCTCTTTAACATTGACAAATTCAATGGCTCCTTAACTTTATACCAACTTCTTGAAGTTTATTTTGAAAATTCTATTAAAGGCCACATTAAAGTCATAACTGCTATCACTCTTATTTGGTTCATATGGATGGACATAAATGATGCAAAACATCGTGGGACTCCTATGAACCACATGAGGATAATTGCTAGAATTAAAAATAAAATCCGTGACTTGTTAATTCCAATTTAATTAACTACAATCAATTCAAAGGTTGTAAATTTGTGACCAATAAACTGGGTTTTAACTTGCTGGATACACCCAACGATAAGGATGACTTTTTTCTCAAAATGCTTCTGGCTGTGGTGGCATTTTTAAAAACCTTAATGGTAAATTCTTATGTTCATTTGCTTAACCCCTTAATACTTGCTCTATTCCTTTTGCTGAGCTAATGGCAGTTTACAAAGCTATTGAGATTTGCCTTCAAAAAGGTTGACTCAATATTTGGATTGAGGTGGATGCCATGTTGCTAATTGATCTTTTGACTTCCACAAAATGGACAATACAGAATTGTACTACCTTCTAAAGTAGACTAGAGCTCTACTCTCTCAACTCTATTTTAAAATTACTCATGTATGGCATGAAGGTAATGCATGTGATTACCTTTACTAATCTAGTGCTAGATTGGATGGCATAAAATTCTTTGATCAACTTACACTTCCTAAATATTTGTGTGGTTTGGTTAATTTGGACAATACTGGACTCCCTTACCTCAGAAATTAATCCATCCTATTAGTTTGGACTGTTACATTACATATTTAACTGCATGATCAACTTCTGTTTAGTTTTGATGTTTCTCTAGATTTTGCATATGCTAATTCCTTTTACCCTTTTCTGGTTAGTTGCTAATCTCTATTGCATCTGTTGTTGGATTACTTACCCTAACCTTATTTGGGGTTTTACTGCTACTACTGTTTTCACTGAAACCATTACTTTTGGTAAGGTTTCTCTTATCTGTTGGAGGGAGATGGATTATTTATGCTTTTCTTTCTACTTTACAGGGACAGACTTCTTGCTATCATTATTCTGTTCATGGGTCCTAATGTAATTTTCCTATTTTATGCTTTTCTTTCTGCTTTATGGATCTTTTCTCTTGTCCTTAATCTAGAAATTTGTTCATGGCCTCATGACTTTGTTGTCTCATTATGTAATTGCTATAATTTTATATAGCTTCATGGCAGGCTCAAATTTATCTATCTTTTCTCTATTTAATAGGGTTGTGCCCCCTCCTATGCTTTCTAACCTCACCTCCATTACCTGTATGGAGAGCATCTGCAATAACCTTCTTATTATTATTGTTTTCTTGCAGGATGGGATTTTATTCTTGATTTCATTTCAGCCTATTTTTACTGGTGAAGTTGGCTTACCTGCTGGTCTACTTTTCTTTGTCTTGAAGGATTTCAATGATGGTGTTTTCTTGAACCCCTTGTGAGTCTATGTTGTCTCCCTGTTCCTTATTGATTTATCTTATTGTGGGTGCAACACTTGTTTTGTTGTTTTAATTATTGACTATTGGATTATCGGGTCTTTAGTCCAGCACATTGATTCTGGGGTTATTTCTCTGATTTTCTTTGTTGTTTGCGACGGGCTGCTACTTATCAGATGATATTTGTGGACTACTTAATCTGCTGCTATTTATTCCATCCTGGTTCTGTTAGACTTGTGCAGATCCCTATGTTATTTTATGCACTATCTATTCTGAATGGGTGGTTCTTTGGTTAGCTAGCTATTATTTACTGTCTTGGCTATTTGTTGTCTTGGTTATTTGTTGTCTTGGTTTTTCTGACTGTTCTTGCTAATCTCATCTCCCCAACCTGTATAGAGAGACACTATTATACCTTTGTTATTATTATTATTTTCTCCTTCTAGGATTGGACTTTCTTTTTGTCTTCTTTTGCTTTTACTAATGTTGTTGTCTTAGCTGTCACTTTTCTTTATCTTGAAGGATTCCAATGTTGGCTCTCCTTTCAACCCCTTCTGTGCCTATGTTGTATCATTATTTTATTTTGGTTTATCTTATGGTGAGTGTAATAATGGCTTTGTTATTTTATTTGTTGTTGTGATTATGCTACTACATACTTGGTTACTAACTAATGCAATGTCTATTCTGAATGGGTGGCTTTATGGCCACCTAGCTGTTATTTGCTGTCTTGGTTGTTTGTTGTCTTGGTTATCTGCTCTCTTGGTTTTTTAGGATTCTAATGTTGGCTCTCCTTTGAACCCCCTAAGTGTCTATGATGTTTCTCTATTTTATATTGGATTCCAATGTTTTGCTGTAAGGTCCTATGTCCAACAAGCTGCTTCTAGGGTTGGCTTACTAGTTGTTTTTGCTGTTTGTGTCTGGGCTGCTGCTTATCACATGATATTTGTGGACTTCTTAATCTGCTACTATTTTTTCCATCTTGGTTCAGTTAGACTTGTGCAGATCCCTGTGGTTATGCTTCTATCTATTTGGTTATTATCTTATGCACTATTATCTATTCTGAATGGGTGGTTCTATGGATAGTTGTTGTCTTCTGTTGTCTTGCTGTCTTGGTTGTTTGCTGATCTGGATTATCGGGTTTTATGGCCAGCATGTTGTTACTGGGCCTGTCTTTCTGACTGTCTTAATTTGGTGCTATTTACAGTGGGATGCAGCATATTTCCTGTGCTTACTGGTACAACTAATCTATTATTGCATTCTAACCTTGGTCCTGTTAGACTTTTGTGTCACTTGTTGTATTTGGGTTTGGTTCGGCTGCCTAGCTTTACATTTGCTTTTTGTTAAGTTCTACAATGATTATTAATATGGGGGTTATTAACATCTGCATTGCTTATTATGATTGGGTTTCTTTTCCGGATTATACTCCAGGGCTGTACTCCTGGCCTGAATGTTTCATATATGTATCATATGTTTGGCTCATTGATTTCCTTAGCACGATTTCAACAGGTTGGTTTTTCTGCTATTCTCTTGTGGTGGGTTTTTATGCTGGCCTAATTATACTCTTGGCTATGGTTTTAAAAGGGATTCTGGAAAAGATGGCTCATTCTCATATGTATAGGGATTCTCTCATGGTGACCATTGATGATAATTTTTTCTTATCACTCTTTGCTATCTCCTTTCTATATAATATATGGCTTTGTTTAGGTTTACAGGTATTAAGGCTCATAAGACTTTCAACAAATGGTTGCTTTCTTCTCATAGGTTTGTAGACTATGATGGCTGTGATGATTCCACTCCTTCTTGGTTTGGTAGTAGCTCTTGTGATGTTACCCTTCTGCTGAAGTTTGGATGCTCATATTTGCATCTGCCTCAATTTAGTGTGATTGAGCTTGAGCCTTCTTTCACACACTTCTCTATAATTTTCCTCAGTTTATGCTGTTCTCACTTTTCATTTTCTCTGTACTACTTTAACTGCTCTAATTTCTATCTTTCTTCATTTTTTCAGATGCCTTATCTTTTTCTCTTGCAGGTGCATTTCTCTTGTTCTATTGCAGGTTTGCTCCCTAGTGCCATGCATTCTCTCATCCTGAAGAGCTTTGGCCCAGATCTATTCATTGGCTTATCTATGTTAAATAATTTGTATCTTTTGCTTTCCTTTACTCTTTTATTTTGATTTTGGTTGTACTTAGATAGGGGATTTACTCTCTTGGTTGATTGTAGCTCTTTGAGTAGTAGTTGTGGAGTTTATCCCCTGTTAAGGACCTTGTAACCCTCTTAAACCCTAAACCCTAAACCTTAAATCTTATACCCTAAACCCTAAACCCTAAATCCTAAACCCAAATAAATACCCTAAACCCTAAACCCTAAACCCCATACCCTAAACTTTAAATCCTAAACCCTAAACCCTGAACTAACCCCAAACCCTAAATCCTAAACCTTAAAAATCCAAAAACCTTAACATAAACTAAATAAATTATAAGAATAAAATAAATAAAAAAACCTAAACCAAAATAAAATAAAGAAATAAAATCAAATAAAAACATAAATTGAAACCTAAACCTAAACCTAAAATAAAAAATAAAAAATAAAAACTAAACTAAAATAAAAACCTAAACTAAATAAATAAACTAAACTAAATAAAAAAACTTAATAATAATAAAAAATAAAATAAACTAAAAAAAATAATAAATAAACTAAATAAACCTAAACATAAAATAAAATAAACCTAAACCTAAACTAAAAAAATAAATCCTAAAAATAAACCAAAATGAAAAATCTAAAGCCTAAACTTAAAAAATAAATATGAAAACCTAAACCTAAAAAACAAAATAAAAAAAAAACTAAATTAAAAAATAAACCAAAAGCTAAACTTAAACTTAAAAAAAATAAACTAAAATAAAAACCTTAAACTAAAATAAATAAACCTAAAATAAATAAACTAAACTAAATAAAAATAAACATAAACCTAAATAAAAATAAAAAATAAAATAAACTAAAACAAATAAAAAATAAACTAAATAAACCAAAACCTACGAGTTTACTTAATTTAAAAAAAATTAAACAAAAATTAAAAAAACCTTAACCTTAAACCCTAAACCCTAAAACTAGCCCTAAACACTAAACCTACAACCCTACCCCCTAAACCCTAAACCTTAAAACCCTAAACCTTAAACCCTAAACCAACCCTAAACCCAAAACACTAAACTGTAAACCCTAAAAACCTAAAATCCTAAACCTAAACTAAATACAACCTAAAAATAAAATAAATAAATAAAACATAAACCTAAATAAAATTAAATAATAAAAAAATATAAACTAAAACCTAAACCTAGACCTAAATGTAAAATAAAATAAAATAAAAAATAAAAATAAAAATAAAATAAATAAAAATCAAAACTAAACTAAAAAAATGAAATAAACATGAAAATAAAAAACCTAAATTAAATAAAAATTCAACATAAAATAAAAATAAAATAACCCTAAACAAAAATAAAAACTAAATAAGTACCTAAACCTAAAAAATAAATCTAAAAATAAATAAAATTACTTAAACACTAAACTAAAAAAAACTAAACCTAAAATAAAATAAACTAAACTAAAATAAATAAAACCTAAACCTAAAAAATATCGTGAAACCTAAATCTTAAAATTAACCCTAAACCCTAATCCCTAATCCTATAAACTTAAACCCTAAACCCTAAACCATAAAACCTTAAACTCTAAATCGTAAACCCTAAACCCTAAACCCTTAACCCTAAACCCTAAACTATAAATTTTAAAACCTAAACCCTAAACACAAAACCCTAAAACAAACCCAAAACCCTAAAAAACCTTAAATCCCAAATGCTAAACCCTAAACCCTAAAACCTAAACCCTAAGCCCTAAACCCTAAACCCTAATTCCTAAAAAGCTAAAAACCCAAACCTAAACTAAATAAAACTTATTAATAAAATAAATAAAAAAACATAAAGCAAAATAAAATAAATAAATAAATAAAATAAGAACCTAAACCTGAACCTAAACCTAAAAATTAAAACTAAACTAAAATAAAATAAATAAAAACCTCAACTAAACTAAAAAATATAAAAAGCTTGAATAAAATAAAAACTAAACCTAAGATAAAATAAAATAAAAACTAAATGAAAAGCTAAACCTAAAAAATAAATGTAAAAAATAAATAAAATAAAACCTAAACTGTAAACTAAAAAAAAACCTAAATCTAAAATAAAAATAAAATAAACCTAAACCAAAACAAAAATAAACTAAAGTAGAATAAATAAATCCTAAACCTAAACCTAAACTTAAACCCTAAACAAATAAAATAAATTAAAAATAAACCTAAACCTAAACTAAAAAAATAAATATTAAAAATAAACCTAAATTTAAAAACTAAAGCTTAAACCTAAAAAAATAAAATAAAAACCTAAACCTAAAAAATAAAATAAAAATAAAACTAAACTAAGAAATAAACCAAAACCTAAATTAAACAAAAAAACAAACTAAAATAAAAAACCTAAACTAAAATAAATAAATTAAACTAAATAAAAATAAACATAAACCTAAATAAAAATAAAAGATAAAATAAACTAAAATAAATTAAATAAACTAAACCGATGAGTTTACTTAATTTAAAAAAAAAATTAAACAAAAATTAAAAATAAACATTAACCCTTAACCCTAAACCCTAAAACTAACCTTAAACCCTAAACCTACAACCTTACACCCTAAATCCTAAACCTTAAAACCCTAAACCCTAAACCCTAAACCCTAAAACCTACAACCCTAAAACCTAAACTTTAAACACTAAATCGTAAACCCTAAAAACCTGAAAAGCTAAACCTAAACTAAATAGAACCTAAAAATAAAATAAATAAATAAAACCTAAACCTAGATAAAATTAAATAATAATAAAAAAACTTAAACTAAAACCTAAACCTAGAGCTAATTGTAAAAATAATATAAAATAAAAAATGAAAGGTAAACTAAAATAAAATAAATAAAATCTAAACTAAACAAAAAAAATGAAATAAACTTGAAAATAAAAACTTAAACTAAATAAAACTAAACATAAAATAAAAATAAAATAACCCTAAAAAAAGGAAAACTAAATAAGAACCAAAAACTAAAAAATAAACCTAAAAAATAAATAAATAAACTAAACACTAAACTAAAAAAAACTAAACCTAAAATAAACAAAATAAAATAAACTTAAACCTAAACTAAAATAAACTAAACTAAAATAAATATAACCTAAATTTAAAAAAACCCTCAAACCTAAATCTGAAATCCTAAAACTAACTCTAAATCCTAAACCCTTATCCTGCAAAGCTAAACCCTAAACCCTAAACCCTAAACCCTAAAACCCTAAACTCTAAACCCTAAATGCTAAACCCTAAACCCTAAACTCTAAATCTTAATCCCTAAACCATCAACACTAAACCCTAAAATAAACCCTAAACCCTAAACACTGAACCCTAAACCTACAACCCTAAACCCTAAAAAACCTTAAATCCTAAACCCTAAACCATAAACCATAATGCCTAAAAAGCTAAAAACATAAACCAAAGCTAAATAAAATTTATAAATAAAATAAATAAAAAATAAGGGAAAATAAAATAAATAAATAAAATAAAATAAAATCCTAAACTAATACCTAAACCTGAACCTAAACCTAAACTTAAATAGAAAATAAATTAAAAAATAAAAACTAAACTAAACTAAAATAAATAAAAACCTAAACTAAACTAAAAAAAATGAAAAACCTAAATAAAATAAAAACTAAACCTAACATAAAATAAGATAAAAACTAAATAAAAAAGGTAAACCTAAAAAATAAACATGAAAATAAATAAAACATAAAACCTAAATCGTAAACTAAACAAAAATCTAAACCTAAATTAAAAATAAAATAAACCTAAACCTAAACTAAAATAAACTAAAGTAGAATAAATAAAACCTAAACCATGACCTAAAATAAACTAAACCTAAACCTAAACCTAAACCCTAAACAAATAAAATAAACTAAAAATAAACCTAAACCTAAACTAAAAAATAAATCCTAAAAATAAACTTAAAATAAAAATCTAAAGCCTAAACCTAAAAAAATAAAATAAAAACCTGAACCTAAACAATAAAATAAAAATTAAACTAAACTAAAAAATAAACCAAAATCTAAACCTAAACCAAAAAAATAAATAAATATAAAAAATCTATACTCAAATATATAAACTAAACTAAATAAAAATAAACTTAAACCTAAATAAAAATAAAATAAACTAAAATACATATAAAATAAACTTAATAAACCTAAACCTATGAGTTTACTTAACAAAAATTAAAAAGAAAAACCTTAACCCTAAACCCTAAACCCTAAAACTAACCCTACACCCTTAAACCCTAAACCTTAAAACACTAAACCCTAAACCCTAAATCCTAAATCCTAAATCCTAAAATCTACAACCCTAAACCCTAAACTTAAACACTAAACCCTAAACCCTAAAAACCTAAAATGTAAACCTAACTAAATAAAACCTCAAAATAAAATAAATAAATAAAACCTAAACCTAAATAAAGTTAAATAATAAAATAAAATAAAAACCTAAACATAAATGTAAAAATAAAATAAAATAAAATAAAAAATAGACTAAATAAATAAATAAAAATCTAAACTAAACTAAAAAAATGAAATAAACTTGAAAATAAAAAACCTATATAAAATAAAAACTGAATGTAAAATAAAAAAGAAAATAAACCTTAAAAAAATAAAAACTTAATAAGAACCTAAACCTTAAAAATAAGTAATAAAAAAACCTAAACACTAAACTAAAAAAAAACTAAACCTAAAATAAACAAAATAAAAAAAACCTAAACCTAACATAAAAGCAAAACCTTAAAAAACCCTAAAACCTAAACCATAAATCCTAAAACTAACCCCTAAACCCTAAACTTACAACCCTAAACCTATAACACTAAACCCTAAACCCTAAATCATGAAACCCTAAACTCTTAAACCCTAAACCCTAAACTAAATCTTAAACCCTAAACCCTAATCACTAAGCCCTAAAACTAACACTAAACCTTAAACCTACAACCCTAAACCCTACAAAATTTAAATCTAAACCCTAAACCTTAAAACCCTAAACCCTAAACCCTAAACCCTAAACCCTAAACCCTAAATCATAAAATACAAACCCTAAACACTAAACCCTAAACCAGAAAAAGCTAAAAAATTAAACCTAAAACATAAAAAATCTAAAAATAAAATAACTTAAAAATCTTAAACCTAAATAAAATAAAATTAAAACCTAAATAAAAATCTAAGCCTAAACCTTAACCTTAACCTAAACCAAAATGTAAAAATAAAATAAAATAAAAAATTAAAACTAAACTAAAATAAAATAAATAAAAACTTAAACTAAACTTAAAAAATAAAATAAACCTAAAAGTAAAAAATCTAAATAATATAAAAACTAAACATAAAATTAAATTAAACATAAACATACAATAAGATAAAAAAAAACTGAATAAAAACCTAAACCTTAAACTAAAAATAAATAAATAAAACCTAAACTAAAAAAAACCTAAACCTAAAATAAAGAAAATAAAATAAACAAAAACCTAAACTAAAATAAACTAAACTAAAATAAATAAAAATTAAACTAAACCTAAAATAATTTAATCCTAAACCCTAAACTAAATAAAATAAACTAAAAATAATGCTAAACCTAAACTAAAAAAAAACCTAAAAATAAACCTGATATAAAAACCTAAAATCTAAACCTAAAAAAATAAAATAAAAATCTAAACCTAAACTAAAAAAATAAAACATCAAGCTAAAAAATAAAATAAAAATAAAACTCAACTAAAAAATAAACCTAAACCTAAAAAATCAAAAATAAAAAACCAAAGCTAAATTAAATAAACTAAACATAAATAAAAATAGTAAACCTAAATAAAAATATAAAATAAAATAAACTCAAATAAATAAAAAATAAACTAAATAAACCTAAATCTTTCAATTTACTTAATTTCTTTAAAAAAAACATAAACCCTAAACCCTAAACCGTGAGCCCTAAACCTACAACCTTAAACCTTGAACCCTAAACCCTAAATCCTAAACCCTTGAACCCTAAACCCTAAACCTACAACCCTAAACCCAAAAGCCCAACCCTAACCCGAAACCCTAACCCTAAACCTAAACCATAAAACCCTACCCCTAAACCAACCTAAACCCCAAAACCCTAAACCCTAAAGCTAAATCCTAAACCCTAAACCAACCTAAATGTTAAACTAACCTAAACCTAAAACCCTAAACACTACCCTAAATCCTAAACCCTAAAGCCTAAACACTAAACCATAAACCCTAAACCCTAAACCCTAAAAACTTAAGAACCTAAACTTAAATAAAATAAAACCTATAAATAAATTAATAAATAAACCTTAACCTAAATAAAAAATAAAATAAAATAAAAACCTAAACTAAACCTAAACCTATAGCTAAAAAAATAAAATAAAAAACAAAAAATAAACTAAAATAAAAGAAATAAAAACATAAACTTAACTAAAAAATAAAATAAACCTAAAAATTAAAAAGCTAAAATAAAACTAAATGTAAAATGAAAATAAAATAAATCTAAAATAAAATAAAATAAAAACTAAATAAAAACCTAAACCTAAAAATAAAACCAAAGAATTAATAAAAAATAAAACCTAAACCCTAAACTAAAAAAAAAAGAATAACCTAATCCAAAAACAAACAAAATTAATTAAACCTAAACTTAAACTAAAATAAACTAGTTTAAAATAATAAAACCTAAACCTAAACCTAAAATAAACAAAACCTAAACCCTAAACTAAATAAAATAAAATAAACTAAAAATAAACCTAAGCCTAAACTTAAATAGAAAACTTAAAATAAAAACCTAAAACTTAAACAAAAAAATAAAGTAAAAACCTAATTGAAACCTAAAAATAAAAAATAAAACCTAAACCTAAAAAATAAAACAAAATAAAATAAAATAAAAAAGTAAACATAACCCTAAACCTAAACCTAAAAAATAGACTAAAATAAAATACCTAAACTAAAATAAATAAACTTAAAATAAACAAACCAAACTAAATATAAATAAAAAATAAAATAAACTAAAATAAATAATAAATCAACTAAATAAACTAAATAAACCTAAACCTATTGATTTACTTAATTTTTTTTATTAAATAACCCCTAAACCCTAAACCCTAAAACTAACCCTAAACCCAAAATCGTAAACCTAGAACCCTAAACCCTAAACACTAAAAAACCCTAAACACTAAACCCTAAACCTTAAACCCTGAATTAACCCTAATCCAACCTAAACCCTAAACTGTAAACCCTAAACCCTAACCCCAAAACCCTAAAACCCTAAACCTTAAACCCTAAACTAATTATAGACCATAAACCCTAAACTCTAAAAAACCTAAACCCTAAAGCCTAAAGCTTAAACCCTAAACTAGCCTAAACCCTAAGGTAACCCTAAACCCTAAACCCTGAACACTAAAACTTAAAAACCCTAAACACTAAAGCCTAAACACTAAACCCTAAACCCTAAACCCTAAACCCTGAGCCTAACCCTAAATCCTAAAACCCTAAACCCTAAAACCCTAAACCCTAAACCCTAAACCCTAAACCCTAAAAACTTAAACTTAAACTAAATAAAACCTAAAAATAAAATAAATAAAAAACCTAAACCTAAATAAAACAAAAAATAAAATTAAATAAAATATAAACCTAAATTGAAACATAAACCTAAACTTAAAAATAAAATAAAAAATAGAAAAAACTAAAATAAAATAAAGAAAAACAAAAACTAAAATAAAAATAAAATAAACCTAAGAATAAATAATCTTAATAAAATAAAAACTAAATGTAAAATAAAAATAAAATAAACTTAAAATAAAATAAAATTAAAACTACATAAAAACCTAAACCTAAAAAATAAACCTAAAAATAAATAAATAAACCCTAAAATAAAAAAAAAACTTAAACCTAAAATAAAAAATAAAATAAAACTAAACCTAAACTAAAAGAAATAAAACCTAAACTTAAAATAAACTAAACCTAAACTTAAACCTAAACTAAATAAAATAATATAAACTAAAATAAATCCAAACCAAAACTAAAAAATAAACCTAAAATAAACCTAAAATAAAACTTAAAAGCTAAACCTAAAAAAATAAGATAAAAACCTAAACCTAAACCTAAAAATAAAAAATAAAACCTAAATAGAAATAAAATAAAATAATAGTAAAACTCAACTAAAAAATATACCTAAACCTAATCCTAAAAAATAAATTAAAATAAAAAACCTAAACTAAAATAAATAAACCTAAAATTAATAAACTAAACTAAATAAAAATAAAATAAAATAAACTAAAATAAATATAAAATAAAATAAGTAAACCTAAGTTTACTTAATTTAAAAAACAAAACCCTAAAACCAAAATCCTAAACCCTAACTTAATAAACCCTTAAACCCTAAAAAACCAACTTTAAACCCCAAACCGATAAATTTTAAAAAGAACACCTAAACTCTAAAACCTAAAAAACATAAACCTAAACCCTAAGAATGGGCAGAACCCTGATGTTAGAAAGATCATCGTCAATGAGGCTTAGTCTAGATCTGGCTATGGAGGCGAAGGCAGACGTGATGATTATCAATTGTGGTGGGGGATCTATAGGTGCTAGTGAATACCATCGTGTTGGTCGAAGCAGTGGTGGTTATGAAGGCGAAAGGAGCGACGAAGGTTATAGTCATAGTTGTGGCGAATGGAGAGATCAGGTATATGATGGTGGATCCTGCTACTCGAAAGGCTGGGGTCATTCTAACAAAAATTTTAGAAACTGAAGGATGACCGATCCGATCTATTGTTTATGGAACTGTGTCTTTAAAAATAAAAAATAAACAAAATAAAATAAAGAAATACCAAAAGTAAACAAAAAAAGAAAATAAACCTTAGAATAAAAAACCTTAATAAAATAAAAACTAAATGTAAAATCAAAATAAAATAAACTTAAAATAAAATAAAAACCTAAACCTAAAAAATAAATCTAAAAATAAAACCTAAAAATAAATAAAGAATTAGACCTAAACCCTAAACTAAAAAAATAAACCTAAACCTAAACAAAAATAAACTAAACTAAAATAAATAAAACTTAAAGAAAAAATAAAATAAAAGTAGAACTCAACTAAAAAATAAACATAAACTTAAACCTAAACCTAAAAAATAAACTAAAATAAAAACCCTAAACTAAAATAAAAAAACCTAAAATAAATAAACTAAGCTAAATAAGAATAAAAAATAAACCTAAATAAAAAAATAAACTATAATAAATAAAAAATAAACTAAATAAACCTAAACCTATGAGTTTACTTAATTTAAAAAAAACCCTAAACCCTAATCCCTAAACCCTAAATCCTAAACCCTATATCTTAAAACTAACCCTAAACCTACAACCCTAAACACTAAACCCAAAACCCAAAACCCTAAATAACCCTAAACCCTAAACTCTAATCCAAAACCCTAAATTCTAATAGCATAAACCCTAAAACCCTAAATCATAAACACTTAGCCATACACCCTAACTCGTAAACCCTAAACCCTAAACCCTAACCCTAAACCTTAAACCCTAATCTCCAAACCCTAAACCTAAACCTAAAGTAACTAAATAAATTAAAAACTAAACCTAAACCCTAAAACCTAATAAACCTAAACCTTAACAATGCACAAACCTTGATGACAAAAACATCACTATCAAGCAGGCTTAGTCTAGATCTGGCAGTGGAGGTGAAGGCGACGGTGACGGTTATCACATTGGTGGTGGGAGATTTGGAGGTGCTGGTGGATATGGAGGTGGTTGTTATGGATGCAGGATGAGCGATGAAGGTTACATCTGCGGTGGTGATAGATGGAGAAATCAGGGATACGATGGTGGATCCCGCTACCCCAAAGGCTAAGGTGGTTCTGATGGGAGCAAAAGCTAGAACTATCACTAAACCCTAGAACCACTAAAACCCACAAAACCCTAAACCCTAAACCTTAAACACTAGGAAGCTAAAAAAACCTAAACTAAACTAAATAAAAGAAAACCTAAACCAAAATAAAATAATAAAATAAAACCTAAGACCTAAACCTAAACCTAAACCTAAAAGAAAAAAGAAAAATAAAATAAAAAATAAAAAAACAAGGTAACATAAAATAAATATAAACCTAAACTAAAGAAAAAAAAATAAAATAAAAAAAGCTTAAAATAAAATAAAATAAACCTAAAATAAAGTAAAATAAAAAATTAAATAAAACATAAACCTTAAAAAAAAAAACCTATAAAAAAAACCTAAAATAAACTAAAAAAAAATCCAAAACCTAAAATAAAAATAAAATAAACATAAACCTAAACTAAAATTAACTAAACCAACATAAATAAAACCTAAACCTAAACCTAAACTCTAAATAAATTAAAATAAACTAAAAATAAACCTAAACTAAAAAATAAAACCTAAAAATAAACCTAAATTAAAAACCTAAAACCTAAATCTAAAAAAATAAAATAAAACCTAAACTGATAAAATAAAATTAAACTAAAATAAAATAAAATAAAACATAAACATAAAAATAAAAAATAAACTAAAATAAAAAATCTAACCTAAAATATATAAACCTAAAATCACTAAACTAAATAAAAAATAAAAATATGCCTAAATAAAAATAAAAACTAAATAAAATAATCTACTAGTTTGTATTTAATAAAATAAAAAATAAAGAATAAAAATATAATAAAAATAAAAACCTTAAACCCTAAACTCTAAACTCTAAACTATTCTAAACCCTAAACAATCTTGAGCCATACTACCACAAACCCCAACATTAAAACCAAACCCTAACCCCAAACCCTAAACCACAACTCTAAAACCCTAAACCTGACTCAACTATATCTGCTGTAAGCCTCAAACTAGCCACTAAACCCTGATCACAACCTTAAACTTTAAACCACTAAACCCTAAAACCCTAAACCCTGACCCCAAATAAAGGTTTAAAAATAAAATAAGCTAAAACTAAACCCTAAATCCTAAAACCCTAAACCTAAACCTAAAGCCCAGACCCTAAAACTAAACCCTAAAATTGGCAAACCACTGCCAAACAACCACCCAAACCTTGCCCTAAACCATAACCCTAAACCTAAACTAAAATACAAAGCCCACCCTGATCCCTAAACCATAAACACTAAAATATAGCCATACCCTAAATCCTAAACCCCAGACCTTATCCCTAAACCACAATACTAAAATAATTAATAACTAAACTAAATAAAACCTAAATATATAATAAATTAAGAAACCTTAACCTAAATTAAATAAAAATAATAATATAAGACTAAAACCTAAATTAAAACCTAAACCTAAACCCAAACCTAATCCTAAAAATAAAATAAATTTAAAAATAAAAACAAAATGAAAATATAATTAAAATAAAAACCTAAACTAAACTACAAAATAAAATAAACCTAAAAATAAAATACTTAGATAAAATAAAAACTAAACATAAAATAAAAATAAAATAAACCTAATATAAAATAAAATAAAAACTAAATAAAAACCTAAATTAGAAAATAAACATATAAATAAAACCTAAAAATAAAGAAAAAATAAATCCTAAACCCTAAAGTAAAAAGAAATCTTAATCCTAAAATAAAAATAATAAAATAAACATTAACCTAAACTAAAATAATTGAAACCTAAACAAAAACTTAAAATAAACTAAACTTGAACCCTAAACTAAATAAAATAAAATAAAAATAAACATAAACCTAAACTTAAAAAAAACCTAAAAATAAAGCTAAAATAAAAACCTAAATCCTAAACATAAAAAATAAAATAAAAACCTAAACCTAAACCTAAAAATAAAAAATAAAACCTAAACCTAAAAAATAATTTAAAAATAAAACCAAACTAAAAAATAAACATAAACCTAAACTTAAATATAAAATAAACTAAAATAAGAAACTTAAACTAAAATAAATAAACCTAAAATAAATAAACTAAACTAAATGAAAATAATGAAGTATAAATAAAAATAAAACATAAAATGAACTAAAATAAATAAAAAATAAAATAAACAGACTTAAACCTACCAGTTTACTTAATCTAAAAAAACCCTAAACTTTAAATCCTAAACCCTAAACCCTAAACCCTAAACCCTAAACCTTAAACCCTAAAACTAACCTTAAACCCTAAACCACAAACTTATAACACTAAACCCTAATCCTTAAACCCTAAACACTAAAAATCCCTAAACCCTAAATATAATCAAAAAATAAATAAATAAATAAACCCTAACACTAAACCCTAAACCCTAAAACTAACCCTAAACCCTAAACACTAAAAACCAAAAATCCTAATCCTAAACTAAATAAAACCTAAAACTAAAATAAATTAAAAAATCTAAAAATGAATTAAATAAAAACCTAAACTAAAACTTAAATTGAAATCTAAAAATAAAATGAATTAAAAAATGTAAAGTTAAACTAAAATAAAATAAATAAAACCTAAACTAAACTAAAAAAATAAATTAAATCGAAGAATAAAAAACCTAAATAAAAAAAACTAAATGTAAAATGAAAATAAAAAAACCTAAAATAAAATAAAATAAAAACTAAATAAAAACCTAAACATATAAAATAAACCTAAAATAAATAAATAAATAAAACTTGAACCCTAATCTACAAAAAAAAACTAAACATAAAATAAAAATAAAATAAATAGAATAATATAAACCTAAACCTGAACTAAAATAAACTAAACTAAGGTGAAAAAAACCTTAACCTAATCCTAAAATAAACTAAACCTAAACCTAAACCTTAAGTAAATAAAATAAAATAAACTAAAAATAAAGATAAACCTAAACTAAAAAATAAACCTAAAATAAAAACCTAAAACCTAAACCTAAAAAAAGTAAATAAAAGCCTAAACCTAAACCAAAAAATAATAAAATAAAAATAAAACTCAACTAAAAGCAAAACTTAAACCTAAACCTAAACCTAAAAAATAAACTAAAATAAAAACGTAAACTAAAATAAATAAGACTAAAATAAATAAACTAAAAAAATAAAAAAACTTAAATAATAATTAAAAATAAAATAAACTAAAATAAATAATAAATAAACTAAATAAACCTAAACCTACCAGTTTACTTAAGTTTCAAAAAAAACCCTAATCCATATATCCTAAACCCTAAACCCTAAAACTAACCCTAAACCTTAAACCCTAAACCTACAACACTAAACCTACAATCCTAAACCATAAACTGTAAACCCTAAAGCCTAAAAATTTCTAAACCTTAAACCCTAAACCCTAAGCCCTAAAATCAAAAACCATAATAAACCCTAAACCCTAAGCCCCAGTTGAGCTAATTTTTATGAAAGGTGATCTTAAAGAAGTCAGTGAAGAGGTTGTGAAGTACGAAGTTGGTGGTGCTGCCCATGTTGGTCTTATTGCGCCTATTGATGTTGTGGTTCCTCGAGGCAACATTTGTTTGGATCCTTCACTGACTTCTTTTTTCCAGGTTCTCAACATCCCAACAAAGATCTACAAGGGTATTGTTGAAATTATCACCCCAGTTATGCTGATTAAAAAAGTTGATAAGGTGAGATCCTCAGTGGCTACTCTCCTCATTAAACTGGGCATTAGGCCATTCTCTTATGGCCTTATCGTTCAGTCTATGTTTGATAATGGTTCGGTGTTCAGTCATGAGGGGCTTGACCTCAGTGAAGATGATCTCATCGAGAAGTTTTTGGCAGTCCTTTCAATGTTCACTTCTCTCTCACTAGCCCTCTCTTATCCCATTTTATAGTGCCCCACATGTTCATCAACGCTTACAAGAATGTCCTCACCATCATGATTTCCACTAATTACACATATGTGCGGGTAAAGAAGTTTAAGGAGTATTTGAAGGATCTTAGCAAATTCTTGTGACTCTTGCGATCTTTGCTGTTCTTTACACTACGGTCTTTATGGAAGAGAATAAGGAAGAGCCTATTGAGGAATAATGACTTGTTTGATTAACAAGAATGTCCTCACCAAACAAGATATTATCCTTTAATAACTAATAAAATAGGATAAAATTAATGCAACTCAAAAATTCACAAAAATTCACAAAAATAGTAGCCGAGAAGGAAGACATTATCCTCTATCAATAAAAACTTGAACCCAAACTAAAAACATAAACCCTAAACCCTAAAGCCTAAAAAAATAATAAAAAAAAAACCTTAACACTAAACCCTAAACCTAAAACCCTATAACTTAAACCTTAAACCCTAAAACCACAAACCCCAACCCCTAAACCCTAAACCCTAAACCCTAAACCCTAAAACCCTAAACCCTAAACCATAAACCCTAAACCATAAAAACCTAAAAACCTAAACATAAACTAAATAAAACCTAAACATTAAATAAATAAAAAACTAAATAAAAACTTAAACCTAGACCTAAACATAAAATAAAATAAAAAATAAAAATAAACTAAACCAAATTAAGTATAAAACCTAAATAAAACTAAATAAAATAAAATAAATTTAAGCATAATAAACTAAAATAAATTAAAAACCAAACATAAAAAAATAAAATAAACCTAAAATAAAATAAAATAAAAACTAAATGAAAACCTAAACCTAAAAAGTAAATAAAAAAATAAAGCCTAAACCATAAAAAAAAACTAAACCTAAAATAAAAATAAATTAATCAAAATAAATTAAACTTAAACCTAAACTAAAATAAAATAAACTAATATAAATAAAACCTAAACCTAAACCTAAACCAAAACTAAATAAAATAAAATAAACTAAAAATAAACCTAAACCTAAAATAAAAAACAAAACCTAAAAATAAACTTAAAATAAACACCTAAAACCAAAAACTAAAAAAATAAAATAAAAACCTAATCTTAAACCTACAAATAGAAAATTATACCTAAACCTATAAAATAAAATAAAAATAAAATTCAACTAAAACCTAAACCCAAAAATAAAAATTGAAGTAAAATAATAACTCTAAATAATAAATAAATAAAAAAAAATAAAACTATAAAATAAATAAATAAGTAAAATAAATATAAAATAAACTAAAGAAATAAAATTAAACTAAATAAACTACTGGTTTGCTTAATTTAAAAAAATCCTAAACCCTAAACACTAAACCCTAAATCAGTAAAACCTAAAATAAAAAAAAAATAAAATAAAAAATCCAAACCCCATTCTGCTACAACCTTAAAACCTAAACCTTATCCTAAACCCTAAACCCCAAACCCTAAAAGATCCCTAATCCTGATCCTTAAACCTGCCACCCTAAACTAAACTTTAAACCACACAAACCACTAAAGCCCCAAACCCTGAGCCTATAAACACAAACCCTAACCACAAAATAAACTCTAAACCTTAAACCCTAAACCCTAAGCCCTAAACCCTAAACCATAAAAATCTAAAAACCTAAAAACCTAAACCTAAAATAAATAAAACCTAAAAATAAAATAAATAAATGACCTAAACCTAAATAAATTAAAAAAAAATAAAATAAAATAAAAACCTTAATTAAAACCTAAGCCTAAATATAAATTTAAAATGAAATAAAAAATAAAAATAAATCAAAATGAAATAAGTAAAAACTCAAACTAAACTAAAAAATAAAATAAATCTAAGAATAGAAAACCTAAATAAAATAAAAACTAAACATAAAATAAAACTAAAATAAACATAAAAAATAAAATAAAAATAAATTAAAAACCTAAACCTTATAAATAAATAAAAATAAATAAATCCTAAATCGTAAACTAAAAAAAACTAAACCTAAACTAAAATAAACTAACCATAAAATAAATAAAACTTATACCTAAACCTAAAATAAACTAAACCTAAAATAAACCCACTAAATAAAATAAACTAAAATAAAATAAACCTAAATCTAAAACTAAAATATAAAACTTAAAAAAACTTAAAATAAAAACCTAAAAACCTAATCAGAAAAAAATAAAATAAAACTTCAACTAAACCTTAAAAAAAAAAACTAAACCTAAAAAATAAAGTAAAATAAAAACCCTAAACTAAAATAAATAAACCTAAAATGAATAAACTAAATTAAATAAAAATAAAAAATAAACCTAAAAAAAATAAAATATAAAATAAACTAAAATAAATAAAAAATTAATTAAATAAACCTAAACCTATAAAAAAAAACCTCAGCCCTAAACCCTTAACCTACAACACTAAACCTACAAACCTAAACCTTAAATCCCTAAATCATAAATCCTAAACCCTAAACCTTAAACTGTAAACCTTAAACCCTAAACCCTAAGCCCTAAAAATATAAACCCTAAAATCCTAAACCCTAAACCATAAACCCTAAACTTCAGTTGATCTAATTTTTACAAAATGTGATATTAAACAAGTCAGCAAAGAGGTTATGAAATACAAAGTTGGTGTTGCTGCCCGTGTTGATCTTGTAGCACCTATTAATGTTGTGGTTCCTCCAGGCAACACTGGTCTGGATCCTTCACAGACTTCTTTCTTCTAGGTTCTCAATTTCCCAACTAAGATCAAAAAGGGTACTGTTGAAATTATCACGCCAGTTAAGCTATATAAAAAGGTAATAAGGTGGGATCCTCAGAGGCTGCTCTCCTTGCTAAACTGGGGATTAGGCCATTCTCTTATGGCCTTGTCATCCAGTCTGTGTATGATGATGGTTCCATGTTCAGTCCTGAGGTGCTTGAGCTCACTGAAGATGTTCTCATCAAGAAGTTTTTGACGGGCATTTTAATGATCACTTCTCTCTCACTGGCTCTCTCTTATCCCACCCTTGCTGCAGCACCCCACATGTTCATCAACTCTTACAAGAATATCCTTGCCATTTTTATTGCCACTGATTAAAGATACCCATAGGCCAAGAAGGTTAAGGACTATTTGAAAGATCCTAGTAAATTTAATGTACATTGCTGATATACGCCACTCCTACTGCTACTCTTGGTCGAGGTGATGTAGTAGAAGAGAAGAAGGAAGAGCCTGCTGCGGAATCAGATGATGATATGGGTTTCATCTTGTTTGACAAAGCTTTATTGCCCTTCTGTAAAATCAAATTTTATTATCTCTGAGAATTAAATCATTTTGTGAAATACTACTTTTGTACATTTTTAAATTACATTTTATTTTATCCTATTTAATAGTTATTAAAGGATAATGTCTTGTTTGATTTGGTAATTTCTTATTTGATATGGAATCATTTGAGTTAAAAAAAACCCCTAAACCTTAAACCTAAACCTAAAGGAACTAAATAAATTAAAAAATAAACCTAAACCCAAAAACCTAATAAACCTAAACCTAAACCCTAAGAATGGGAAGAACCCTGACGGTAGGAACACCATAATCAACCAGGCTCAGTCTAGATCTGGCTGTGGAGGCGAAGGCGACAGTTATTATTATAGTGGTGGGGGATATGGAGGTGTTGGTGGGTTTGGAGGTGGTGGTTGGAGTAGTGGTAGTTATGGATGAGAGTGGAGCGATGGAGGTTACAGCCATGGTTATTGTGATGTTTGGTTATTATTATGGGTTAGCTGGTTGTTGGTATTTTAGTGGTTGTTCTTTTCTTGGCTGTCTTGGGTGATCTTGGCTCAATGGCTGCTATTAGTTTTACATTGTCTTGTGTTTTTTGCTACTATGGTGGTTGGCTAAGAGGCTATGTTGGCTAGCCGAATTAGTTGGTTGTCTCTCTGTTCAATGGTTTTTTGGTTATTCATTTTGCTTTTCCTTGGCTACTAGGGTCCTTCCTTTATTGGTTACTAATGATGGGCTATTCCCTCCTGGCTACCTTATGGATGTTTTACTTAGTTGCTTTGGAATCTTGGTTGGTTGCAATTCTTGTTGGAGCCTGTTGGTGTACTGACCGATCCTTTGCTGATCCTTTTGAATTGGGAATTTTGGTTTCTGGTGATTGGTGGCTATCTTTGGCCCCCTTTTGTGTTTACTGGCCTTGGATGTTGGCTTGTATCAGGTATGTTGGTGCTGATTTTGGTGGTGCTACTGCTTGGTTTCATTAGCTTGCCTAATGATCCTACTATAACTTCTAGGTTGTTGTCTTTATGTGATTGGCTTATTGTGTGTTTTGTTTGGTGGGTTGGCTACTAGTATCAGGTATACTGGCTATGGATGCTTTGTGCTACTCACCTCCTCTCTCTAGTTGGTAGCCTTACATATGATTGTAACACTTCTTTATGAAGTTTGGATGCTCATATGTATTGTTGCCCCTTGAGATGATCTTAACTGAGCCTGCGCCTTCTCTTTCTTAGCTCTCTCCTTTTGCTCTCTTAATCCTTATTCTTTTTAGCTTTGACTTTTTCCTTGGTAGTATTTTTACAAATTTCTTTTATAGGTTGGAACTTAATAGAGGGATTGGTCATTTTTCAGTCATCCCTAGTGTTGTGGATCTTGTTTATCTTGCTTTCTCAAAAGAATCATGAACTGCTGCTGACTCAACCTTTTTTGTTTTCATGTTTTATTTTAGTGTTACTCTATGTCCTTTCTCTCTTATGCTTTTTAGATGTTGTTTTTTCTCTTTTGTTTTCTTTCTTCTTCAAGTGTACTTAGATGGGGGTTTAGCTCTTTAGGTTTCTTGTAGCTTTATGAGAGGTAGATTTATAAGCTTTACGCTTTTTAAGGACATTGTATCTTTCACTTTTATGGTAATAAAAAAAACCTTACACCCTAAACCCTAAACCAATTGCTAAAGTAACTAAATAAATTAAAAAATAAAGCTAAACCCTAAAACCTAATAAACCTAAACATAAACCTAAACCCTAAGAATGGCCAAAACCTTGACGGTAAGAACATAACCGTCAACCAGGCTCAGTCTAGATCTGGCAATGGATGTGAAAGCAGAGGCGGCAGTTATCGTAATGGTGGTGGGGGAACTGGAGGTGCTTGTGGATATGGAGGTGGTGGTCAGAGTAGTGGTGGTTATGGAGGCAGGAGGAGTGATGGAGGTTATAGCCGTGGTGGTGGCAGAGGGAGAGATCGAGGATATGATGGTGGATCCCGCTACTCGAGAGGCAGGGGTGGTTCTAATGGGAACTAGAGAAACTGAAAAATGGCCGATCCGATCTGCTGCTTATGGAAATGTGTCTTTATAGAACAGACGGTTCTAGTTATCTAAGGTTCTTGATTTTCTCTACGCATGCTCAGTTTTGATCTATGTCATCGCTTGAGCCTTAGAAAACTTGGTGTGTTACTTGGTTGATCAAATCGAAAAGAAGAAATGTTTAATATGAATTTGGTCTCTGTTAAAAATAATCATAAACTAAAACCTGAACCCTAAACCTAAAACTAAACTAAACCTAACCTACTAAACCCTAAACCTAAACTAAAACCCTAAACCCTAAATCCTAAACCTTAAAACTTAAACCCTAAATATTAATCCCTAAAAAGCTAAAAACCTAAACCTAAACTAAATTAAACCTATAAATAAAATAAATAAAAAAGCCTAAACCAAAATAAAATAAAAAGTTAAAATAAAAAACTAAAACCTAAACCTAAAACCTAAAAGAAATTGCAAAATACTAAATAAAAAAATCAAATAAATAAAACCTAAAATAAACTAAAATAAAACCTAATTAAAATAAAATAAACTAACATAAAATAAAATAAAAAAATAAATAAAAAATAAAAAATAAACATAAAAATAAATAAAAAAATAAAATAACTATAAACTAAAAATCCTAAACCAAAACTAAAATAAACTAAAGTAGAATAAATAAAACTTAAACCTAAACCTAAAATAAACTAAACGTAAACCTAAACCTAAACCCTAAACAAATAAAATAAACTCAAAATAAACCTAAACCTATACTAAAAATAAACCTAAACCTAAACTAAAACATAAATCCTAAAAATAAACCTAAATTAAAAAACTAAAGCCTAAACTAAAAAAATAAAAATAAAAACCTAAACTTAAAAAATAAAATAAAAATAAAACTAAACTAAAAAATAAACCAAAACCTAAACTTAAACCTAAAATAAACTAAAATAAAAAACCTAAACTAAAATAAATAAACCTAAAATAAATAAACTAATCTAAATAAAAATAAACATAAACCTAAATAAAAATAAAAAATAAAATAAACTAAAATAAATAAATAATAAACTAAATAAATGAAAACCTAAGAGTTTACTTAATTTAAAAAAAAAATAAAAAAAATTTTACACCCACTAAACCACCTAAATCCCTCCTAAACTAAACCCTAAACCCACCTGCAACCCCTAAACCTTCTAAAACCACACCTAAACCCTAACCTACCACAAAACCCTAAACCCTAAACACTAAAATTAAACCCTAAAACCTAAAACTTAAAACTAAACTAAATGACCTAAAATAAAATAAATAAATAAAACATAAACCTAAATAAAATTAAATAATAATAAAATACTTAAACCAAAACATAAACCTAGACCTAAACATAAAAATAAAATAAAATAAAAATAAAAACTAAAATAAAATAAAATAAATAAATATCTAAACTAAACTAAAAAATGAAATAAACCTGAAAACAAAACCTAAATTAAATAAAACTCTATGTAAAATAAAAAATAAAATAACCCTAAACAAGAAAAGAAAACTAAATAAGAACCTAAACCAATAAACCTAAAATAAATAAAAAACTAAAACACTAAACTAAAATAACAAAACCTAAAATAAACAAAATAAAATAAACCTAAACCTAAACTAAAATAAATAAAACCTAAACAAAAAAAAAACCCAAAAACCTAAATTCTAAATCCTAAAACTAACCCTAAACCTTAAACCCTAATCCTACAAACCTAAACCCTAAACCCTAATCCCTAAAACCCCAAACTCTAAACCCTAAACCCTAAACCCTAAACCCTAAGCTTTAAATCTTAAACCTTAAACACTAAACACTAAACTATAAAACAAACCCTAAACCCTAAACACTGAACCCTAAATCTACAACCCTAAACCCTAAAAAAAATTAAATCCTAAACCCTAAACCATAAACAAACCCTAAACCCTAAACCAACCCTAAACCCTAAACCCTAAAATCTAAACCCTAAGCCTTAAATCCTAAACCTAATTCCTAAAAAGCTAAAAACCTAAACCTAAACTAAACAAAACCAATTAATAAAATAAATAAATAACATAAAGCAAAATAAAATAAATAAATAAAATAAAATGAAAACCTAAACTAATACCTAAACTGAACCTAAACCTAAAAAGAAAAGAAATTAAAAAATAAAAACAAAACTAAAATAAAATAAATAAAAACGTGAACTAAACTAAAAAAATAAAAAAACTTAAATAAAATAAAAACTAAACGTAACATAAAATAAAATAAAAACTAAATGAAAAGATAAATATAAAATAAACATAAAAATAAATAAAAAATAAAACCTAAACTCTAAACTAAAAAAAACCTAAACCTAAAATAAAAATAAAATAAACCTAAACCAAAACAAAAATAAAGTAAAGTAGAATAAATGAAACCTAAACCTAAACCTAAAATAAACTAAACCTAAACCTAAACCTAAACCCTAAATGAATAAAATAAACTAAAAATAAACATAAACCTAAACTAAAAAATAAATCCTAAAAATAAACCTAAATTAAAAATCTAAACCCTACACCTAAAAAAATAAAATAAAAACCTAAACCTAAAGTATAAAAAAAAAAAAACTAAAAAATAAATCAAAACCAAAACTTAAAGAAAAAATAATAAACTAAAATAAATAAACCTAAAATAAATAAACTAAACTAAATAAAAATAAACATAAGCCTAAATTAGAATTAAAAATAAAATAAACTAAAATAATTAAAAAAATAAACTAAATAAAATAAACATCTAGTTTACTTAATTTTAAAAGTAAACAACAATTAAAAAACCTTAACCTAAACCCTAAAAACTACTTACAACCCTACACCCTAAACCCAAACCCACAAACCCTAATCCATAAACCACAAAACTGACCTACTAAAGCCTAAACCATAAACACTAAAAACCCTAAAAACCTAAACCTAAATTAAATAGAACCTAAAAATAAAATAAATAAGTAAAACCTAAACCTAAATAAAATTAAATAATAATAAAAAAAGTTAAATTGAAACATAAACCTAGACCAAAATGTAAAATTAATAAAAAACAAAAAATAAATGATAAACTAAAATAAAATAAATAAAAATCTAAACTAAACTAAAAAAATTAAATAAACCTCAAAATAAAAAACCTAAACTAAATAAAAATTGAACATAAAATAAAAATAAAATAACCCTAAAAAAAGGAAAACTAAATAAGAACCTAAACCTAACCAATAAACCTCATAATAAATAAAAAAACCTAAACATTAAACTAAAAAAAAAAGTAAACCTAAAATAAATATAATAAAATAAACCTAAACCTGAAATAAACTGAAATAAATAAAACATAAACCTAAAAAAAAACCTTGAAACATAAATCCTAAATCCTAAAACTAACCCTAAACCCTAAACTCTCAACCCTAATCTTACAAACCTCAACACTAAACCCTAAACCCTAAAACCCTAAACTCTACACCCTAAACCCTAAACTCTAAATCTTAATCCCTAAACTATAAAAATTAAACCCCAAAAGAAACCCTAAAAACTCAGACCCTAAAAAAAACCATCTAAACCCTAAATCCTAAACCCTAATCTAACCAAACCTAAACCTAAAAAAAACTAAACTGGCTTAAACCCTGAGCCCTTTCTAAAAGCTAAAACCTAAACCTAAACTAAATAAACATATAAATAAAAAACAAAAAAATAAAATAAATAAAATAAAATAAAAGAAAAACCTAAACTAATGCCTAAACCTAAACCTAAACCTAAAGAAAAATAAATTAAAAAAATAAAAAAATAAAAACCTAAGTAAAATAAAAACTAAACCTAACAAAAAATAAAATAAAAACTAAATAAAAAAGCTAAACCTAAAAAATAAACGTAAAAATAAATAAAAAATAAAACCTAAATCTTAAAATAAAAAAAACCTAAACCTAAAATAAAAATAAAATAAACTTAAACCTAAACTAAAATAAACTAAAGTAGAATAAATAATACATAAACCAAAACCTAAAATAAATTAAACCTAATCCTAAACCCCAAACAAATATAATAAACTAAAAATAAACCTACACCTAAACTAAAAAATAAATTTTAAAAATAAACTTAAAATAAAAATCTAGTGCCTAAACCTAAAAAAAGAAAACAAAACCTATACCTAAACAATAAAATAAAAATAAAACTAAACTAAAAAATAAACAAAAACATAAACATAAACCAAAAAAATAAACAAAAATAAAAAATCTAAACTCAAATATATAAACTAAACTAAATAAAAATAAACATAAACCTAAATAAAAATAAAAAATAAAATAAACTAAAATAAATATAAAATAAACTAAATAAACCTAAACCTATGAGTTTACTTAATTTTAAAAAAATTAAACAAAAATTAAAAAGAAAAACCTTAACCCTTAACCCTAAAACTAACATTAATCCCTAAACCTACAACCCTGCACCCTAAAATCCTAAACCTTAAAACACTAAACCCTAAACCCTAAACCCTAAACGCTAAAACCTTCAACCCTAAACCTTAAACCCTAAACCCTAAACCCTAAAACCTAAAACCTAAAAAACATAAACCTAAACTAAATAAAACCTCAAAATAAAATAAATAAATAAAACCTAAACCTAAATAAAATTAAATAATAAATTAAAATAAAAACATAAACTTAAACCTAATTTGAAATCTAAACCTAAACCTAAATATAAAAAATAAAATAAAATAAAAAAATAAAAACTAAAACAAAACAAAATAAATAAAAATCTAAACTAAACTAAAAAATGAAATAAACTTGAAAAATAAAAAAACTTATATAAAATAAAAACTAAATGTAAAATAAAAATAAAATAAACCATAAAAAATAAAAACTAAATAAGAACCTAAACCTAAAAAATAAATAATAAATAAACCTATACACTAAACTAAAAAAAAACTAAACCTAAAATAAACTAAAATAAAATAAACCTAAACCTAAACTAAAATAAATAAAACTTAAACCTAAAAAAACCCTAAAACCTAAACCCTAAATCCTAAAACTAACCGTAAACCCTACAACCCTACACCCTTAAACCCTAAACCTTAAAACACTAAACCCTAAACCCGAAATGCTAAAACCTACAACCCTAAACCTTAAACCCTAAACACTAAACCCTAAACCCTAAAACCTAAAAACTTAAAGCTAAACTAAATAAAACATCAAAATAAAACAAATAAATAAAACCTAAACCTAAATAAGATTAAAGAATAAAATAAAATAAAAACCTAAACTGAAATCTAAACATAAACCTAAATGTAAAAATAAAATAAATTAAAAAAATAAAAACTAAACCAAAACAAAATAAATAAAAATATAAACTAAACTAAAAAATAAAATAAACTTGAAAATAAAAAACCTATATAAAATAAAAATTGAATGTACAATAAAAATAAAATAAACCTTAGAAAATAAATACTAAATAAGAACCTAAACCTAAAATAAATAAAATATAAAACCTAAATACTAAACTAAATAAAACTAAACCTAAAATAAATCTAAAACTAACCCTAAACCCTAAACCCTAAACTAAAAAAAAACTTAATTCTAAACCTAAACTAATTTAAACTAACTAAACTTAAACCCTAAACTCTAAACTTATACTTAAATTTAAACTAACTAAACCTAAAATTTAAACTAAACTAAACCTAAACCTAAATCCTAAAACCTAAACCCTAAACCCTAAACCCTAAACTCTAAACTTAATCCCTAAACCATAAACATTAAACCCAAAAATAAACCTTAAACCCTAAACCTACAACTCTAAACCCTAAAAAACCTTAAATCCTAAACCCTAAAGAAACCCTAAACCCTAATCCCTAAAAAGCTAAAAACCTAACCCTAAACAAAATAAAACTTATAAATAAAATAATTAAAAACATAAAATAAAATAAAATAAATAAATAAAATAAAAACCTAAACCAAAAAAGAAAATAAATCAAAAAAAAAAACTAAACCAAAATAAAATAAATAAAAACCTAAACTAAACTAAAAAAATAAAAAATCGAACATAAAATAAAATAAAAACTAAATAAAAATCTAAACCTAAAAAATGAACGTAAAAATAAATAAAAAATAAGACCTAAATTGTAAACTAAAAAAAAACCTAAACCTAAAATAAAAATAAAATAAACCTAAACCTAAGCTAAAATAAACTAAAGTAGAATAAATAAAACCTAAACCAAAACATAAAATAAACTAAACCTAAACCTAAACTTAAACACTAAATAAATAATAAAACTAAAAATAAACCTATTCCTAAACTAAAAAAATAAATTCTAAAAATAAACTTAAAATAAAAATCTAAAGCCTAAACCTAAAAAAAGAAGAAAAACCTAAACCTAAACATTAAAATAAAAATAAAACTAAACTAAAAAGTAAACAAAAACATAAACCTAAACCAAAAAAAGAAACAAAAATAAAAAATCTAAACTCAAATATATAAACTAAACTAAATAAAAATAAACATAAACATAAATAAAAATAAAAAAATAAAAAAAAACTAAAATAAATATAAAATAAACTAAATAAACCTAAACCTACAAGTTTACTTAATTTCAAAAAAAATAAATCAAAATTAAGAAGAAAAACCTTAACCCAAAACCCTAAACCCAAAACTAACCCTAAACCTATAACTCTACACCCTTAAACCCTAAACCTTAAAAAACTAAACCCTAAACCCTAAACCCTAAACCCTAAACCCTAAAACTTACAACCCTAAACCCTAAACTCCTAAAAACCTAAACCTAAACTAAAAAAACCTCAAAATAAAATAAATAAATAAAACCTAATATAAAATAAAATTAAAATGTAAAATAAAATAAAAACATAAACTTAAACCTAAACCTAAACCTAAATCTAAACCTAAACCTAAATATAAAAATAAAATAAAATAAAATAAATAAAAACTAAACTAAAATAAAATAAATTAAAATCTAAATAAACTAAAAAAATGAAATAAACTTGAAAATAAAAAACCTATATAAAATAAAAACTAAAGGTAAAATAAAAATAAAATAAACTTTAAAAAAATAAAAACTAAATAGGAACATAAACCTAAAAAATAAATAATAAAAAAACCTAAACACTAAACTAAAAAAAAAACTAAACCTAAAATAAACAAAATAAAATAAACCTAAACTTAAACTAAAATAAATAAAACTTAAACCTAGAAAAACCCTAAAACCTAAACCCTAAATCTTAAAACTAACCGTAAACCCTACAACCCTACACCCTTAAACCCTAAACCTTAAAACACTAAACCCTAAACCCTAAATGCTAAAACCTACAACCCTAAACCTTAAACCCTAAACACTAAACCCTAAACCCTAAAACCTAAAAACTTCAACCTAAACTAAATAAAACATCAAAATAAAACAAATAAATAAAACCTAAACCTAAATAAGATTAAAGAATAAAATAAAATAAAAACCTAAACCGAAATCTAAACATAAACCTAAATGTAAAACTAAAATAAATTAAAAAAAATAAAAACTAAACCAAAACAAAATAAATAAAAATATAAACTAAACTAAAAAATGAAATAAACTTGAAAATAAAAAACCTATATAAAATAAAAATTGAATGTAAAATAAAAATAAAATAAACCTTAGAAAATAAATACTACATAAGAACCTAAACCTCAAAAATAAGGATTAAAAAAACCTAAACACTAAACTAAAAGAAAAAGTAAACCTAAAATAAATAAAATATAAACCTAAACCTAAACTAAAATAAATAAAACCTAAACCTAAACCATAAATTCTAAAACTAACCCTAAATCCTAAACCCTAAACTTACAACCCTAAACCCTAAATGCTAAACCCTAAAACCCTAAACTATAAACCCTAAATGATAAACCCTAAACCCTAAACCCTAAAGCTTAAACCTTATACCCTAAATCTTAAACCCTAAACCCTAAACACTAAATCCTAAAACTAACCCTAAAACTAACCCTAATCCCTAAAAAACCTTAAATCCTAAACCATAAACCCTAAACCTTAAACTAACCCTAAACATAAATCCTAAAACTTAAACCCTAAACCCTAAACCCTAAACTCTAAACTTAATCCCTAAACCATAAACATTAAACCCAAAAATAAACCCTAAACCCTAAACTTTGAACCCTAAGCCTACAACCCTAAACCCTAAAAAATCTTAAATCCTAAACCCTAAAGAAACCCTAATCCCTAAAAAGCTAAAAACCTAACCCTAAACTAAATAAAACCTATAAATAAAATAAATAAAAACATGAAGCAAAATAAAATAAATAAATAAAATAAAAACCTAAACTAATACCTAAACCTGAACCTAAACCAAAAAAAAAAAAAAAAAAACTAAACCGAAATAAAAGAAATAAAAACCTAAACTAAACTAAAAAAATAAAAAACCTAACATAAAATAAAATAAAAACTAAATAAAAATCTAAACCTAAAAAATAAATGTAAAAATAAATAAAAAATAAGACCTAAACCGTAAACTAAAAAAAAAACCTAAACCTAAAATAAAAATAAAATAAACCTAAACCTAAGCTAAAATAAACTAAAATAGAATAAATAAAACCTAAACCAAAACATAAAATAAACTAAACCTAAACCTAAACCTAAACCCTAAATATATAAAAAAACTAAAAATAAACCTAGTCCTAAACTAAAAAATAAATCCTAAAAATAAACTTAAAATAAAATTCTAAAGCCTAAACCTAAAAAATAGAAGAAAAACCTAAACCTAAACATTAAAATAAAAATAAAACTAAACTAAAAAGTAAACAAAAACATAAACCTAAACCAAAAAAATAAACAAAAATAAAAAATCTAAACTCAAATATATAAACTAAACTAAATAAAAATAAACATAAACATAAATAAAATAAAAAATAAAATAAACTAAAATAAATATAAAATAAACTAAATAAACCTAAACCTACAAGTTTACTTAATTTCAAAAAAATTAAATCAAAATTAAAAGAAAAGCCTTAACCCAAAACCCTAAACTCGAAAACTAACCCTAAACCCTAAACATATAACTCTACACCCTTAAACCCTAAACCTTAAAAAACAAAACCCTAAACCCTAAACCCTAAACCCTAAAACCTACAACCCTAAACCCAAAACCCTAAAACCTAAACTCCTAAAAACCTAAACCTAAACTAAAAAAACCTCAAAATAAAATAAATAAATAAAACTTAATACAAAATAAAATTAAAATATAAAATAAAATAAAAATGTAAACTTAAACCTAAACCTAAACCTAAACCTAAATATAAACCTAAACCTAAACATAATAATAAAATAAATTAAAATAAATAAAAACTAAACTAAAATAAATTAAAATCCAAATAAACTAAAAAAATGAAATAAACTTGAAAATAAAAAACCTATATAAAATAAAAACTAAATGTAAAATAAAAATAAAATAAACTTTAAAAAAATAAAAACTAAATAAGAACCTAAACCTAAAAAATAAATAATAGAAAAACCTAAACATTAAACTAAAAAAAAATTAAACCTAAAATAAACAAAATAAAATTAACCTAAACCTAAACTAAAATAAATAAAACCTAAACCTAAAAAAACCTAAATCCTAAAACTAATCGTAAACCCTAAACCCTAAACTAACAACCCTAAACCCTAAACCTTAAACCCTAAAACCCTAAACTCTAAACCCTAAACCCTAAACCCTAAACCCTAAACCCAAAACCCTAAATCTTAAACCCTAAACCCTAAGCACTAAACCCTAAAACTAACCCTAAACCATAAAATTTAAACCCTAAACCTACAACCCTAAACCCTAAAATTCCTTAAATCCTAAACACTAAAGCCTAAACCTTAAACTAACCCCAAACCCTAAATCCTAAACCATAAACCCTAAACCCTAAAACCCTAAACCCTAAACCCTAAAACATACAGCCCTAAACCTGAAACCCTAAATCCCAAACCCTAAACACTAAACCCTAAACCTTAAAAAGCAAAAAAATTAAACCTAAACTATGAAAAATCTAAAAATAAAATCACTAAAACCTAAACCTAAATAAATTAAAATAAAAACCTAAACTAAAACCTAAACCTAAACCTTAACCTAAACCAAAATGTAAAAATAAAATAAAATAAAATAAAATCTAAACTAAAATAAAATAAATAAAAACTTAAACTAAACTTAAAAAATAAAGTAAACCTAAAAGTAAAAAACCTAAATAAAATAAAAATAAAATAAACATAAAATAAGATAAAAGAAAAACTAAATAAAAATTGAAACCTAAAAAATAAATAAAACCTAAACCCTAAACTAAAATAAAAACCTAAACCAAAATAAACAAAATAAAATAAACCTAAACTTAAACTAAAATAAACTAAACTAAAATAAAAAAAAACTTAAACTAAACCTAAAAGAATCTAATCCTAAACCCTAAACTAAATAAAATAAAATAAACTAAAATAAAGCTAAACCTAAACTTAAAAAGACCTAAAAATAAACCTGAAATAAAAACTAAAAACTTAATCCTAAAAAAATAAAATAAAAGCTAAACCTAAACTAAAAAATAAAACCTAAACCTAAAAATAAAATAAAAATAAAAGTCAACTAAAAAATAAACCTAAACCTAAAAAAGAATAAAAAAACAAAGCTAAAATAAATAAACCAAACATAAATAAAAATAATGAGCCTAAATAAAAATTAAAAAAAATAATATCAAATAAATAAAAAATAAACTAAATAATCCTAAATCTATTGGTTTACTTAATTTAAAAAAAAAACCTAAACCCTAAACCCTAAATCATAAGCCCTAAACCTACTACCTTAAACCTATAACCCTAAACCCTAAACCTTAAATCCTAAAACCTTGAACCCTAAACCCTAAACCATAAAACTAACCCTAAACATACAACTCTAAACCCTAAACCCCAACCCTAACCCTAAACCCTAACCTCTAAATCATAAACCCTCAAACCCTAAATCCTGAACCCCAAACTAACCCTAAACTCTATACCCTAAACCCTCAAAAATCTAAACCCTAAATCCTAAATCCTAAACACTAAATTAACCCTAAATGATAAGCCAACCCTAAACCTTAAACTAACCCTAAACCCTAAGTAAACCCTAAATACTAGACCCTAAACCCTAAAGCCTAAACTCTAAACCATAAACACAAAATAAAATAAAATAAACATAAATAAAAAATAAATAAAATTAATAAATAATAAATAAATAAATAAAATAATAAATAATAAAATAATAAAATAAAATAAAATAAAATAAGTAAATAAAATAAATATAAATATAAATAAATAAATAAATAAAATAAAATAAATAAATAAATAAAAATAAAATAAAATAGAAAATAAAATAAAATAAATAAATAAAAATAAATGAATAAAATAAAAATAAATAAAAAATAAACTAAATAAACAAAATAAAATAAAATATAAATGTAAATTAAAAATAAAATAAATAAATAAACATGAAAATAAAATAAAAATATAAAAAATAAAAAATAAAATAAATAAAATAAAATAAATAAAAAAATAAAAAATAAAATAAAAAAATTAATAAAAAATTTAAAAATAAAATAAAAAAAAAATAAAATAAAATAAAAATAATAATTAAAAAATAAAAATAAAATAAAAAATAAAAAAAAAAAAAATGAATAAAATAAAATAAAATAAATATAAATAAAAATATAAATAACAACAAAATAAACATAAATAAAAAAATAAAAAAAAAATAATAAATAATAAAAAAATAAAAATAAACATAAAATAAAAATAAATAAAATAAAAAATAAATAAATAAATAAACATAAACCCAAGCTCATTTTTCGACTTGTTATCCACCCCATGGCACTTGATTCCCTTTCATTTCATCATGATTTCGATTTATCATTCTCGATCAATTTTGATATTTGTCTCCGATCATGAGTTTCTATTTGCGCTTTCAATGGCGAGGAGCCGCCCGGTACCAAAGCTTTAAAGTTGGGCCATTAGGCATCGATTTACATGGAATTATGGATTTGAAATCATCTGCTACTCTGCATGCAGTTAAGTCCTTCAAGGATGCATTATCTTGTAAGAATCTTTCCCTTAATGCTTGAATTTGATCTCATTTTTGTGGGATGCCCTATTATGTGCTCAATCTATGTGGAAAAGTTACAAGCCTTTGAATTCCCTTTAGTGGGTAAATTTTCCCAACTCGATAACATCCGATCATTTTTCATAGACTTAAACTTTCGTGCATTTTCACCATCTGATTGATTGATCCTAGGCATATTTTAATTCAGCTCTCTAATGACTTAAATTACTCAAGAGTCTTTACCCGTTGCGCTTACTTTGTGTTTAATTGTCAAATGTGACTTGAAATGGTCTCCTCTTTTGAAAAAGAGGAATCCCAATTGTTCCTATATGGCTAGCTCTTCCTAATATGAGAATACATTATGTTACACATCAAGTTCTCTTTGCGATTGGGGCTCTCTTTGGTCGGCCTCTTCAAATTGATCAGGCCACTGCTACGAGATCACGGCCTTCTATTGCTCGTATTTTGGTTGAGATTGATATTACTAAAAAGTATCCTAAAGAAGTTTGGATCAGCTCTGAGAAATTTGGTTATAATCAAAAAGTGGAATTTGAGAATTTCCCTATTTTTTGCACACATTGTAAGATACATGGCCATGATCAATCTGAATGTTTTGTGTTGCATCCTCATCTTAAAAAGAATAAATTGCCAGATCCTAATCCTACTCTATCAAATGAAAAAATCAATAAATTTTCTTATGTTTTTAAAGTCACTCAAAATGGGAATCATCCCTCTACCCCTACTCCTTTTTTATCCACTGATTTGCCTATTGGAGAGCAATCTGAGCAGGTTACAAATAATGCTTCTGAGGTTCGTAAGGAGGCTAATGATAACTTACATAACATTACTTCTAATTGTAATAATTTGGCTCCTCAAGACAATACCTTCACTCATTCTAACCTACCACTTTTGGCTAGTGAACCCGAGGAGACAAATTCTGAAATGATCCTTTGATGAAAGAGCAAAATCTGAAAACTGTTGATCCTTTGATGATGGAACAAAATCTGAAAAGTAATTCTAAAAATGAGCATGAAATCTGTGCTATTAATGGCATCACAACCTCTCCTTCTACTACCCTTCAGAGTGATACACATGCTAACCCTCTTTCTCTTACTGACAAGAAGAAGGGAAATTCCATTAGAATGCTTTGCCTGATACAGGACCTATTCTGAATATCACAAATCACTCTCTCTTGGATGGAGATACTTTGGACAAAGATAGACCTTTTCAAACTATTTTTTAAAAAAAGTTCCTTCAAGCTAGAATGTTCACTAATAGCTCCACTAGAACTACTAGACCTTCTCTAACATCCCTTAAATAACTGCCTCTTCTTTTCTTTTCTTCTTGCTTTTTATTTCTTTAGTTATCTCTTTTCCTTCCTTTTTTATTATGATCAATTTACTTATTTGGAATGTTAGGGGTATTGGGACTCTCATTATCTGCAACCATATTAGAAGTCTTTGTCGTACTCATAACATAGCCTTACTTGTTGTTATTGAACCATTCATACACTCTTCTAAGATCAGCCATGTTGCTAGAACGCTTGGCATTCAAAATATCTTTTATAATATTATCAATAAAATTTGGTGTTTTTGGAATAATTTAGTCAACATCTCTTTCCTTGATGATCTTCAATAATTGGTTAATGTCCACATCTCATTGGGTGAATTTTTTATTTTTGGTTCCTTTATTTATGCTTCTTGTAATAGAGTGAACATCCTTTGGGATAACTTAAGAACCTTTGCCTCCTCGGTCAACAAACCCTGGTTGGTTGGGGGTGATTTCAACACTATTCTCTCTTCCTCGAAAGAAGGGGAGGTTGCTCTCCTAACATTCATTCCATGGAAGAATTTTCTAATATGATTCTTGATTGCAATCTGATTGATATTGGCTTTACGGTCTCTGACTTTACATGGCATAACTCTAGACTCTGGCAGCGACTTGATAGGACTCTTTTTAATTCTCTTTGGATCAATCAATGGCCCATTACTTCTGTTGAACATTTGAGTAGAACTTTGTCTAATCATGCTCCACTTTTGATTTCTGTCCAAAATCCCTCCAGTAGATTATCCTCCCCCACTTCTTTTAGATTCCAAAATATGTGGATCCAACACATTGATTTCATAAATGTTGTATCCATTAACTGGTTGGCCCCTCTTCAACCGTATAATTTTCTTAAGGGAATGATTCACCTCTGGCTTAAGCTTAAAAGGCTTAAACAAAACCTAAATTGGTGGAACAAGCATCATTTTAAAAATATTTTTGCCAATCTAAAAAACATGGAATAATTAGTTTGTTATCTTGAAGATGCTGTTTTGACTGACTCTACTAAACTTGATGAGTTGAATGTAGCTAAAGATAACTTGGTTAAATATCAGAATATGGAAGAAACCTACTGGCGGCAAAAGGCTGCTAGCAAACATATTGCTGATGGTGGAAGAAATACTAGGTACTTCCATGCTCTTTTCAAAAAAAAGAAAGCCTTAAACTCTATTAAAAAAATAAAAAATGATAATGACAGCTGGATCACTGATAATAATGATATTAAAGATTCTATCATACATCATTTTAAAAATTTATTAAACAACAACCCTTCCTTAGAAGCTCTTTCGAACTCACACCTGATTCCCTTAGCGATTACTAATGATAAAAATGACTTGCTTAGTTTGCATCCTACGAAAGCTGAGATTGGTAATATTCTCAATAGCATGAACACTGATTCTGTTGCTGGTACTGAAGGCTACATGACTCAATTTTTTCAGCATTGTTGGCCTATTATTAAGTCAAACCTTGTTGGTGCTGTCGTTGATTTTTTTTATGGCAATTCTTTACCTAGATATTTTTCTAGCACTTCCATTATTCTCATTCCCAAAATTAATAATCCTAAATCTTGAGGTGATTTCAGACCAATCAGCCTTTGCACCTTCTTTCATAAACTCATTGCTAAATTAATTGCTAATAGAATTAGTCCACTACTGCCTAAAATTATTTCACCCAACCAAACTGGCTTCGTTAAAGGTAGAGCTATATCTGACAACATTCTTCTTGCCTAAGAGCTGATTCATGACATTGATGCTTCTACCAGAGGTGGTAACATCCTTTTCAAACTGAACATCTCTAAAGCTTTGACAACCTCTCTTGGAATTTCCTCTTCCAAATTCTTCATATGTTTGGTTTTTCTGACTATTTTATCCGCCTCATTAATAAGTATATTACCAATGTTTGGTTCTCCATTATCATGAATGGTGAGACCCTTGGTTTTTTCCCTTCGATGCATGGTTTGAGACAAGGAGATCCCTTATCACCCTCTCTTTTTATTATTGCTATTGAATATCTTTTGAGGAACCTTAATGATCTTTTCAACGATAATCCCAACATATTTTTTAGAACTCAAGGTGGTCTACTTTTCTCTCATCTTAGTTTTGTTGATGACTTCATAATCTTTTGCAATGCCTCTATTCATCACATTAAAACTATGAAGAATCTTTTACATATATTTGGTAACGAAAGTGGTCTTTTTCTTAATGAAGGTAAAAGTTGTTTCATTCCTTCCTCTAAAATCCCTAGTAATAGGATCAACCAAATCTTGAGAATTGCTAACTTTCAACAACAACAACTTCCTATTAAATATCTTGGTGCTCCACTTTTTAAAGTCAGAAAAGATCACATCTCTTTGATGAGCTAATCCAAAAAATCTCTAATAAAATTTATGTTTGGGAATTTTATTTACTCTCTTTTGGCAGTAGGCTCACTTTGATTAAGAGCACCCTTAACTCCATTCCTCTATATCTCATTCAAACCATTGTGCCGACCAATTCTACCATTAATAGAATTGAGCGCCTCTTAACAAATTCTTAGGGTTTTAACAATTCTTCTAAAAAAGAATTGGACCTCTTGGTATAAAAGTTGTGGCACTCTTGCTGAAGGTGGTCTTGGATGTAAGCCAATCAAGGAAGCTATCACCTCTTTTTCCTAAAAACTTTGGTGGAATTTTAGGAGCAACAATATTCTTTGGGCTAATTTTATGATGGCCAAATACTGCTAGGGTAAGCACCCTCTCATTTGCCCCTATAAAGTGGGAGAATCTCATGTTTGGAAAGGACTTTGTTCCATCAAATGGGTAGCCAAATCATTAATATCTTGGGGGATTAACTCCGGTACCTCTTTCTTTTGGCAAGATAACTGGACTGGAGGTGGGTCCATTGATGACCCATTCCATTGCTGCTATTAAAGTGAACTCTTTCTGGCATAATAATATGTGGAACAATAGTAAGCTTACTGATTATATTCCTTTCTCTCTTTTAAATAAGCTTATTACTATTCCTATCATTCCTAGCAATCATGATCTGATCCTTTTTAAGCTTTCTCAAAACGATGACTTCAACCTTAAAAATGTTTGAATTCATATTAAAGAAGCTCAAGACTTTTCGAATGTGTTTTTCAAAATTTGGAATAATACTATTCCAATTTCTTATTACATTCTAACTTGGCGTATCCTAAAAAACTTCATCCCTGTTGACTCCTTGATGTGCGGTAAAGGATTTTACTTACCTTCAAAATGCTACTGTTGTTTTCACATTGAGAATGTGAATCATGTTTTTGTTAACGGAGCCATTGCTTCCAAACTTTGGATTTGGTATGATGATCTCTTTAACATTGACAAATTCAATGGCTCCCTAACTTTATACCAACTTCTTGAAGTTTATTTTGAAAACACTATTAAAGGCTACATTAAAGTCATAACTGCTATCACTCTTATTTGGTTCATATGGATGGATAGAAATGATGCAAAACATCATGGGACTCCTATGAACCACATGAGGATAATTGCTAGAATTAAAAATAAAATTTGTGACTTGTTTAATGCCAATTTAAATAACTACAATCAATTTAAAGGTTGTAAATTTGTGATCAATAAACTGGGTTTTAACTTGCTGAATCCACCCAACGATAAAGATGACAAGATTGCTTATTGAGTAAAACCTCATGCTAATACTATTAAAATTAACACTGATGGCTCTGTTTCTCAAAATGCTTCTGGCTGTGGTGGCATTTTCAGAAACCTTAATGGTAAAGTCTTATGTGCTTTTGCTTACCCCCTTAATACTTGCTCTATTTCATTTGCTGAGCTAATGGAAGTTTGCAAAGCTATTGAGATTTGCCTTCAAAAAGGTTGGCTCAATATTTGGATTGAGGTGGATGCCCTGTTGCTGATTGATCTTTTGACTTCCACCAAAATTGGCAATACAGAATTGTACTACCTTCTAAAGTAGACTAGAGCTTTCCTCTCTCAACTCTATTTTAAAATCACTCATGTATGGCATGAAGGTAATGCGTGTATTGATTACCTTGCTAATCTGGGTGCTAGATTGGATTGTAAAAAACTCTTTGATCAACTTACACTTCCTAAACATTTGTGTGGTTTGGTTAATTTGGACAATACTGGACTCCCTTACCTCAAAAATTAATCCATCCTATTGGTTTGGATTATTACATTATTTATTTAACTACATGATCAACTTCTATTTAGTTTCAATGTATCTCTAGATTTTGCTGATGCTAATTCCTATTACCCTTTTCTAGTTAGTTGCTGATCTTTATGGCATCTGTTGTTGGATTACTTACCCTAACCTTATTTGGGGTTTTACTACTACTACTGTTTTCACTGAAACCACTGCTTTCGGTAAGGTTTCTCCTGTCTACTGGAGGGAGATGGATTATTTTATGCTTTTCTTTCTGCTTTACAGGGACAGACTTCTTGCAATCATTATTCTGTTTATGGGTCCTATTGTAATTTTCCATTAGGCTATGTTTTTTCTCTTTTCCTTAATCTAGAAATTTGTTCATGGCCTCATGACTTTGCTATCTCATTATGTAATTGCTATAATTTTGTACAGCTTCATGGCAGGCTCAAATTTATCTATCTTTTCTCTCTTTAATAGGGTTGTGCCCCCTCCTATGCTATCTAACCTCACCTCTATTACCTGTATAGAGAGCAACTGCAATAACCTTGCTATTATTATTTCCTTGCAGGATGGGATTTTATTCTTGATTTCATTTCAGCCTATTTTTACTGGTGATGTTGGCTTACCTGCTGGTCTGCTTTTCTTTGTCATGAAGGATTTCAATGATGGTTTTTTTTCTTGAACCCCTTTCAAGTCTATGTTATCTCCCTATTTCTTACTGATTTATCTTATGGTGGGTACAACAATTGTTTTGTTGTTTTAATTATTGATTGTTGGATTATCAGGTCTTTAGTCTAGCAGACTGATTCTGGGGTTCTCTGATTATCTTTGTTGTTTGTGATTGGGCTACTGCTTTTGTTCTGATATTTGTGGACTACTTAATCTGTTGCTATTTATTTCATCCTGGTTCTGTTAGACTTGTGCAGATCCCTGTGTTATCTTATGCACCATCTATTCTGAATGGGTGGTTCTATGGTCAGCTCTTTCTTGGCTATTTGTCATCTTGGATATTTGTTGTCTTGGTTTTTTTGATTGTTCTTGGTAATCTCATCTCCCCAACGTGTATGGAGAGACAATATTTTACCCTTATTATTATTATTATTTTCTCCTTGCAGGATTGGACTTTCTTTTTTTCTTCTTTCCAGTCTGCTTTTACTAATGTTGTTGGCTTAACTACTGGTCCGCTTTTCTTTGTCTTCAAGGATTCCAATGTTGGCTCTCCTTTGAACCCATGTTGTATCACTATTTTATTTTGGTTTAGCTTATGGTGGGTGCAATAATGGCTTTTCTATTTTATTTGTTGCCTGTGATTATGCTATTACCTACTTGGTTACTAACAAATGCACTGTCTATTCTGTATGGGTGGCTTTATGGCCAGCTAGCTATTATTTGTTGTCTTGGCGGTTTGTTGTCTTGGTTATCTGTTGTCTTGGTTTTTCAGGATTCCAATATTCGCTCTCCTTTGAACCCCCTAAGTGTCTATGCTATTTCTCTATTTTATATTCGATTATCTTATGGTGGGTGCAATAATTGTTTTGTTGTTTTATCTGTTGACTATGATACTTTAGGATCCTATGTCTAGCAAGCTGCTTATGGGGTTGGCTTATTGATTGTCTTTGTTGTTTGTGTGTGGGCTACTGCTTATTACCTGATATATGTGGACTACTTAATTTACTGCTATTTTTTCCATCTTGGTTCAGTTAGACTTGCACAGATCCCTATGATTATGCTTCTATCTACTTGGTTATTATCTTATGCATTCTATTCAATGGTGGTTCTATGGGCCATTTATCTTTTTGCTATCTTATCTTGGTTGTTTGCTGATCTGGATTATCGGGTTTTATGCCCAGCATGCTGTTACTGGGGTTGTCTTTTTGACTATCTTTATTTGGTGCTATTTATGGTGGGATGCAGACTATTTCCTATGGTTACTGGTACAACTAATATGTTGTTGCATTCTCACCTTGGTCCTGTTAGACTTTTGCATCACTTGTTGTATTTGGGTTTGGGTTATGCTGCCTTACTTTACATTTTCTTTTTGTTAACTTCTGCAATGGTTATTAATAAGGGTTGTTAACATCTGCATTGCTTATTATGATTGGATTTCTTTTTTGGACTATACTCCAGGATTGTACTCCTAGCCTAAAAGTTTCATTTATGTCTCATATGCTTGGCTCATTGATTTGCTTAGCAAGATTTCAGCAGTTATTCTGCTATTCTCTTGTGGGGATTTTTATGCTGGCCTAATTATACTCTTGGCTATGGTTTTAAAAGGGATTCTAGCAAAGATTGCTCATTCTCATATGTATAGGGATTCGCATGCTATGGTGACTATATTGATGATAATTTTCCTGCATGGGACCCCTTATTTTTTTCCATTTGCTATTTCCTTTCTATATTATATATGGCTTTGTTAAGGTTTGAAGGTACTAAGGCCCATAAGACTTTCAGCAAATGGCTACTTTCTTCTCACTGGTTTGTAGGCTATGATGGATGTGATGATTTCACTCCTTCTTGGTTTGGTAGTAGCTCTTATGATGTAACCCTTTCGCTGAAGTTTGGATGCTCATATTTGCATCTGCCCCAATTTGGTGTGACTGAGCTTGAGCCTTCTTTCACACACTTCTCTATAATTTTCCTTAGTTTATGCTGCTCTCATTTTTCACTTTCTCTGTACTACTTTAACTATTCTAATTTCTATATTTCTTCATTTTTACAGATGCATTTCTCTTTTTCTCTTGCAGGTTTGCTCTCTACTGGACTGCATTTTGTCATCCTAAAGAGCTTTGGCCCTCATCTATCCATTAGCTTATCTATGTTAATCACTTTATATCTTTTGCTTTACTTTGCTTTTTTATTTTGCTTTTGTTTGTACTTAGATAGGGGATTTACTCTCTAGGCTGATTGTAGCTCTTTGAGCAGTAGTTTTGGAGTTTATCCCTCTTAAGGATCTTGTAACCCTCTTTTTGTGGCAATAAAATTCCCCCTATATGGGGTTTCCCAAAAAACACACAATAAATCCTAAACCCTAAACCCTAAAAACCTAAAAACTTAAATTTAAACTAAATAAAACCTATAAATAAATAAATAAATAAACATTAACCTAAATAAATAAAATAAAATAAAATAAAATCCCAAACTAAAACCTAAACCTATAGCTAAAAATAAAATAAAATAAAAAATAAAAACGAAACTAAAATAAAAGAAATAAAAACATAAACTTAACTAAAAAATAAAATAAACCTTAAAATTAAAAACCTAAATTAAATAAAACTGAATGTGAATTAAAAATAAAATAAACTTAAAATAAAATAAAATAAAAACTAAATAAAAACCTAAACCTAAAAAATAAACCAAAAACAAAAAATAAAAAATAAAACCTACACCCTAAACCAAAAATAAGAATAACCTAATCCTAAAATAAACAAAATTAATTAAACTTAAACCTAAACTAAAATAAACTAATCTAAAATAAATAAAACCTTAACCTAAACCTAAAACAAACTAAACCTAAACCCTAAACTAAATATAATAAAATAAACAAAAAATAAATCTAAGCCTAAACTAAAAAAGAAAACCTAAAATAAAAATTTAAAACTTGAACAAAAATAAAATAAAAACCTGAACTTAAACCTAAAATTAAAAAATTAAACCAAAACCTAAGAAATAAAATAAAATAAACTAAATTAAAAAATAATCATAACCCTAAACCTAAACCTAAAAAATAAACTAAAATAAAATACCTAAACTAAAATAAATAAACTTAAAATAAATAAACTAAACTAAATAAAAAATAGTAAAAATAATAAAAATAAATAACTAATCAACTAAATAAACTAAATAAACCTAAACTAATTGGTTTACTTAATTTTTTTAATAAAAAACCCCTAAACCCTAAACCCTAAATCCTAAACCCTAAACCCTAAAACTTAAAACCCTAAACCTAAAACCCTAAACCTACAACCCTAAACCCTAAACCCTAAAAAACCTTAAACACTAAACCATAAACCCTAAACCCTGAACTAACCTTAATCCATAAACCATAAATCCTAAATCCTAAACCCTAACCCTAACCCTAAACCAAAAATCCTAAAACCCTAAACCTTAAACCCTAAACTAATTATGGACCATATAAACCTAAACTCTAAAACCCTAAACCCTAAAGAGTAAACCCTAAACCCTAAACTAACCCAAACCCTAAGCTAACCCTAAACCCTAAACCTGAACACTAAACCTAAAATCCCTAAACCCTAAAGGCTAAACACTAAACCCTAAACCATGAGCCTAACCCTAAATCTTTAAACCCTAAACCCCATTACCCTAAAAACCTAAACTTAAACTAAATAAAACCTAAAAATAAAAGAAATAGAAAAACTAAACCTAAATAATAAAATAAAATAAAAGAAAAACCTAAACTAAAACATAAACATATACTTAAAAATAAAATAAAATAATAAAATAAAAATAAACAAAAAATAAAGAAATACCAAAACTAAACTAAAAAAATAAAATAAACCTAAGAATAAATAATCTTAATAAAATAAAAACTAAACGTAAAATAAAAATAAAATAAACTTATAATAAAATAAAATAAAAACCAAATAAAAACCTAAACCTAAAAAATAAACCTAAAAATATATAAAAAAACCCTAAAATAAAAAAAAACCTAAACCTAAAATATAAATAAAATAAACCTAAACCTAAACTAAAATAAGCTAAACTAAAATAAATAAAACCTAAACTAAATAAAATAATATAAACTAAAAATAAATCCAAACTAAAATTAAAAATAAAAAACCTAAAAAATAAACATAAAATAAAACTTAAAAGCTAAACCTAAAAATAAAATAAAAAACCTAAACCTAAACCTAAAAAAAAATAAAACCTAAATTGAAAAATAAAATAATAGTAAAACTCAACTAAAAAATATACCTAAACCTAAACCTAAAAAATAAACTAAAATAAAAAACAAAAACTAAAATAAAAAAACCTAAAATAAATAAAGTAAACTAAATAAAAATAAAGAATAAAATAAACTAAAATAAATATATAAAATGAAGTAAGTAAACCTAAACCTATCGGTTTACTTAATTTTTTTAAAAAACTTAAAACCTAAATCCTAAACCATAACCGCTAAACCCTAAACCTTAAACCATAAAATTAACCCTAAACCCTAAACCCTAAACCTACAACCCTAAACCCTAAACCCTAAAATATCTAAACCCTAAACCCTAAACCCTAAAAGTATAAACCCGAAAACCCTGAACCCTAAACCTTAAACCCTACACCCTAAACCCTAAACCCTAAACCCTAACCCTAAACTTGAACCACAAACCCCTCCTTCCTCTAGGATGCGGCACTCTCTGGCGATTCCATGTTCCCTTGTGACTTTCTTACGGCTTGGCCAATTTTTGATCCTTCTCGATCGTAATTTTTTTCTTTTTTGCTCTTTATTTGCCGCTAATGTGAGTATCCCTTGTTCTATCAATGGCGGAGGCACTGCTTTCCACACAACTGAGCTCTTCAAACTTGGAAACGTTGACTAGGGCTTCCAAATTTTAAGGTATTATGGATTCGACTCCACCTATTACTCTGCCTGCTGTTTAAGTCCTTCAAGGATGCATTATCTGGTAAGAACACTTCCCCTAATGCTTTGGTTAAATTGATCTTAACATCTTTTCATGGAATGCCTGTTATAATGTGCTCGGATCTTGACATGGAAAAGTTGGAAAAGCCATTTGAATTCTCTTTAGTTGGTAATTTTTCCTTACGTCGCCCGACTCTTGATAATATCTGATCCTTTTTTCATAGCCTAAAGCTCTCTGGCATTTTCACTATCAGATTGATTGATCCTAGGCAAGTCCTTATTCAGCTATTTAATGACTTAGATTACTCAAGGGTTTTTGCTCGTCGCTCCTACTTTGTGTATAATTGTCAAATGAGACTTTTGAAATGGTCTCCTCTTTTTGATGTAAAATAGGAATCCCCTATTGTTCCTCTATGGCTTGCCCTTCCTAATATGATAATACATTACATTACACATCAAGTCCTCTTTGCGGTTGGGGGTCTCTTTGGTTGGCCTCTCCAAATTGATAAGGCCACTGCTACGAGATCATGACCATCAGTTGCTCATATTTTAGTTGAGATTAATATTACCAAAAAGTATCCAAAAGAAGTATGGATCGGCTCTGAGAAATTTGGCTATAATCAAAAAGTGGAATTTGAAAATTTCCTTATTTTTTGCACGCACTGTAAGATTCATGGTCATGATCATTATGAATGCTTTGTGTTGCATCCTCATCTTAAAAAGATTAAACTGTCGGATCCTAATCCCTCTTTAGCTAATGAAAAAACCAATAAATTGGCTTATGTGCCTAAAGTTCCTCGAAAGGGATTATTATCTACTAATTTGTCTATTGGAGAGCATTCGGAGAAGGTTAATAATATGGCTCATGTGGTTCATGAGGAGGCCAATGATAACTTACCTATTATTGCTTCTAATTGTAATACTTTGGTTCCTCTAGACAATACCTTGATTCATTCTACCTTCCTAGTGAACCTGACGAGACTCATATGAACCCTTATGCTGACTTGAATGGGAACTTTAGGTCAGATCAAAATCTGAAAACTAATTTTGAAAGTGCCCATTTGATGATAGTTCAAAATCTAAAAAATGTTGACTCTTTGGTAGTGGAACAAAATCAAAAAAGTATTTCTGAAACTGAACATGGAAATTGTGCTATTAATGGCTTCACAATCTCTCCTTCTCCTACCCTTCAGAGTGATACTCAGGCTAACCCAATTCCTCATCTTAATTCTAACACTGAAGAAGGGGAAATTACAATTAGGAATGTTTTGATGGATACTGGCCCTACTCTAAATTTCACAAATCAATCTCTCTCGGATGGAGATACTTTGGACATAGATAGACCTTTTCAAACTGTTATCAAGAAAAAATCCTTTAAAGCTAGAATGTTCACTAATAGCTCCACTAGAACCACTAGATCTTCTCTAACTTCTCATAAATGATTACATCATGTGTATTTCTTCTTCTTATTTTTTCTTATCCTTCTGTTATCTTTCTTCTTTTCTTCTTATTTATTATGATTAATTTACTTATTTGGAATGTTAGGGGTATTGGGACTCTCATTGTCCGCAACTGTGTTTGAAGCCTTTGACACACTCATAACATAGCCTTACTTATTGTTATTGAACCATTCATACACTCTTCTAAGATCACTCAAGTTGCTTGAATGCTTGGCTTTCAAAACTCTTTTTATAATATTAGCAATAAAATTTGGTGTTTTTGGAATAATCTAGTCAACATCTCTATCCTTGATGACCTTCATCAATTGGTTAATGTTCAAATCTCATTGGGTGAATTTTCTGCTCTTGGTTCCTTTATTTATGCTTCTTGTAATAGAACTGGTAGGAGCATCCTTTGGGATAACTTAGAACTTTTGCCTCCTCTATCAACAAACCTTGGTTGTTTGGTGGTGATTTCAACACTATTCTCACTTTCTCGAAAAGAAGGCGAGGTTGCTCTCCTAACATTCATTCCATGGAAGTCTTTTCTAATATGATTCTTGATTGTAATCTGATATATATTGGTTTTTTGGATTCTGACTACACGTGGCATAATTCTAGACTTTGGCAGTAGCTTGATAGGGCCCTCTTTAATTCCCTTTGGATCAATCAATGGCCTCATACTTTGGTTAAAAATTTAAGTAGAACTTTATTTGGCCATGCTCCACTTTTGATTTCTATCAAAAATCCCTCAACTAGACTATTCTCCCCTACTCCTTTTAGATTCCAAAATATGTGGATCCAACATAGTGATTTCATTAATGTTGTTTCCATTAATTGGCGGGCCCCTATTCATCCTGATAATTCCATTAAAGGCATGATTCTCCTTTGGCTTAAGCTAAAAAGGCTTAAACAAAATCTAAATTGGTGGAATAAGCATCATTTTAAAAATCTTTTTGCAAATCTCAAAAATATGGAACAACTTGTTTGCTCTCTTGAAGATGCTATTTTGACTGACTCTAAAAAGCTTGATGATTTGAATGCAGCTAAAGATAACTTGATTAATTATCAGAATATGGAGGAAACCTACTAGTGCCAAAAGGCTGCTAGCAAACATATTGATGATGGTGACAGAAACACAAGGTATTTTCGTGCTCTTTTTAATAAAAAGAAAGCCTTAAACTCTATTAAAAAAATCAAAAATGATAACGGAACCTAGATTACTGATAATAATGATATTAAAGATTCTGTCATATATTATTTTCAAAATTTATTAAATAATAACCCCTCCTTAGAAACCATCTTCAACACATATTTGATCTCCTCTACGATCTCTAATGATGAAAACCACTTACTCAGTTTACGTCCTACGGAAGCTGAGATTGGTAGTATTCTCAATAGCATGAACATTGATTCTGTTGCTGGCCTTGAAGGCTACATGACTCAATTCTCTCAACATTGTTGGCCTATTATTAAGACTGACCTTGTTGATGCAGTTGTTGATTTTTTTGGGGGTAACTATTTACCTAGATATTTTTCTAGCACTTCCATTGTTCTCATTTCCAAAATTAATAATCCCAAATCTTGGGGTGATTTCAGACCTATCAGCCTTTGCACCTTCTTTCATAAACTAATTGCTAAATTAATTGCTAATAGAATTAGTCCGCTGCTGCCTAAAATTATTTACCCCAACCAAACTGGCTTCATTAAAGGTAGAGCAATATCTGATAACATACTTCTAGCACAAGAGCTGATTCATGACATTGACGTTCCTATCAGAGGTGGTAACATCCTTTTTAAACTGGACATCATTAAAGCTTTTGACAAACTCTCTTGGGATTTCCTCTTTCAAATTCTTCATTTGCTTGGGTTTTTTGTTATTTTATCCGCCTCATCAAAAATTGCATTATAAATGTTTGGTTCTCTATTATCATGAATGGTGAATCCTTAGGTTTTTTTCCCTTCAAAGCATAGTTTGAGACAAGGGGATCCCCTATCCCTCTCTCTTTTTATTATTTCTATTGAATATCTATCAAGGAGTCTGAATGATCTTTTTTACAATAATCCTAGGATGTTTTATAGAACTCAAGGTTGTCTTCCTATCACTCATCTTAGTTTTGCTGATGATTTTATAATCTTTTGCAATGCCTCAATTCCTCACATTAAAACTATTAAGAATCTTTTAAATAAATTTGGCAACAAAAGTGGTCTTTTCTCAATGAAGGCAAAAGTTATTTCATTCCTTCTTCTAAAATCCCTAGCAATAGGACCAACCAAATCTTGAGAATTACTAATTTTTAATATCAACAACTTCCTATTAAATATCTTGGTGCTCCTCTTTTTAAAGGTCAAAAAAGATCTCACCTTTTTGATGAGCTAATCCAAAAAATCTCTAATAATTTTTTTGTTTCGGAATTTCACTTACTTTCTTTTGGTGGTAGGCTCACTTTGATTAAGAGCACCCTTAACTCCAAGCCTTTGTATCTCATTCAAACCATTGTGCTGACTAACTCTATCATTAATAGAATTGAGTGGCTCATTAATAAATTTTTCTAGGGATCTAACAATTCCTCTAAAAAAATGCACTAGACCTCTTGGTATAAAACCTGTGGCACTTTTGCTGAAGGTGGTCTTGGATGTAAACCAATCAAGGAAATTATCACTGCTTTTTCTTATAAACTTTGGTGGAATTTTAGGAAAATAAATAGTCTATGGGCTAATTTCATGATTGTTAAATACTGCCAGGGTAAGCACCCTCTCATTTGTCCCTATAAAGTGGGAAACTCTCTTGTTTGGAAAAGATTTGTTCCGTCAAATGGGATGATAAATCTTTAATTTCCTGGGGGATTAACTCTAGCTCCTCTTTCTTTTGGCAAGATAATTGGATTAGAGGTGGGTCCATTGATGACTTACTTTCTACCTATTCCACTGTTGCTATTAAAGTGAACTCTTTCTGGCAGAATAATCTGTGGAACAATAGTAAGCTTACTGATCATATTCCTCCCTCTCTTTTAAATAAGCTTACTACTATTTCTATCATTCCTACCAATCAAGATTAGATCCTTTTTAAGCTTTCACATAATGGTGATTTTGACTTTAAAAATGGTTGGATTCACATTAAAGAAACTCATGATTTTTCCTATGTGTTTTCTAAACTTTGGAACAACAATATCCCTACTTCTTACTCTGTTCTTACTTGGCGTATTTTGAAAAACTTCATCCCTGTGGACTCCTTGTTGTGGGGTAAAGGTTTTCAATTACCTTCAAAATGCCAATTTATTTTTCACATTGAGAATGTGAATCATGTTTTTGTTAACGGGGCCATTGCTTCTAAACTTTGGATTTGGTATGATGACCTCTTTAACATTGTCATTTTCAATGGCTCCTTAAATTTATACCAACTTCTTGAAGTTTATTTTGACAACACTATTAAAGGACACATTAAAGTCATAAATGTTATCACTCTTATTTGGTTCATATGGATGGACCAAAATGATGTAAAACATCGTGAGATCCCTATTAATCACATGAGGATAATTGCTAGAACTAAAAATAAAATCTGTGACTTATTTAATTCCAATTTAATTAAATACAAGCAATTCAAAGGTTGAAAATTTGTGGCCAATAAATTGGGTTTTAACTTGCCGGATCACCACATCTGTAAAGATGATAAGATTATTTATTGCATAAAATCTCATGCTAACACTATTAAAGTTATCACTGATGGCTCTATCTCTCAAAAAGGTTCAGGCTATGGTGGTATTTTCAAAAATCTTATTAGAAAAGTCCTATGCGCCTTTCCTTACCCCCTTAATCCCTACTCTGTTCCCTTTGCTGAGCTCATGGCAGTGTACAAAGCTCTTGAGATTTGCCTTCAAAAAGGTTGGCTCAATATTTGGATTGAGGTGGATGCCTTTCTGCTGATTGATCTCTTGACTTCCACCAAAATGGGCAATACTGAATTGTATTACCTTCTTAAGTAAACTAGAACTCTCCTTGCCCAACTCTACTTTAAAATCACTCATGTATGGCATGAGGGTAATGCATGTATTGATTATCTGGCCAATCTGAGTGCTAGATTGGATGGAATAAAATTCTTTGATCAACTAACCCTTCCTAAAAATTTGCATGGCTTGGTTAATATGGACAATACTGGGTTTCCTTATCTCAGAAATTAATCTAACCTATTGGATTCACCTACTTCAATACCTTTTTATTGCATGATCATTTTCTATTTATCGTTGTTATTTCTTTGGCCTTTTGATGCATCAACATATCCCTTGTTGTTTACTTGTTGATCTCGTGGCACGTTATTGGTTTAATTATCTTAGCTTTAATTAGAGCTTACTCTACTAGTTTTACTTGTTAAAGTCTTGTTTCTTTGAATTTTCTGATGCATCATCATATTACTCCTTGCTGGTCCTTTGATGAGTTAAGTGGCATCTGCTGTTGGTTTAATTATCCCAACCTTGTTTGGGGTCTTGCTGTTTCTGGATGCAACATCTATGTTAAAGGTTTAATTATTGGTTGTTGGGCTTTTCTTCTGACTATCTTTTCTGTTCTCATCCAGGTAGCTACTGATCAATTAATTTGTTGTTTTTTACCTTTTGGCTCTATTAAAATTGTGCGGATCCAACTGGTTGGTAATTACTGTCATGAATGTTGGCTAATCTGGATTATTGCTCATCATGCTGCTTCTGGGGTTTTGTTTTATTTTGTTTAGTTGGCCTCTATTGAGGTTGTTGACTACATGATGGCTTTTATTTTTCTGCTTGACTATTTCTTATCTCTCATTTTTCTGAATGTTTGTGCTATAAAACCTGGGATGCTGCTATTTTCACTAGCTACTTTTTACATCCTGGTTTAGCTAGTCTTGGCCAGACCTCTTCCTTAACTATCTGGGATTTAACTTATGCATTGTATAATTTGAATTGTTGGTTTTATGGACAACTTGCTATTATTTTCTTTCTTGTTTGTTGGATGGTCTAGATCATTGAGTCTTTTATCCAAAGGCATCGTTGTTTATCGGTGAGGTGTGTTGGTGTTGTCTTGCTGATTGGTTTGCCCAACCTCATATTCCCAATCTGCCAAGAGAGATTTTGCAATTTACTGATCAATTTTATTAATTCCTTGTAGGTTTGGACTTCCTTTATGGCTTGTCAATTTGCCTTTAATATGGTTTTGGGTTTAGTTGCTAGCTTAATCATCTTTATCTGGAAGGTTTTTTTTCTGTTGATTATCTTTTGAACCCTTTCTGTTGCTACTTTACATCTCTATTTTTTATTGGAATTTTATTTGGTGGGTGTAATTTTTGTTTTATTTCTACCATTGTTGACTTTTGGATTTTAGGGTCCTTTGTCTAGCAGGTTGTCTTTGTGGTTATTATCTATTTCTTGCCTTTTATTTCTCTAACTATTTTTATTCTTAACAACTGGGCAACTGCTGATTTCTCCTGCTACTATTTTATCCCCTTGGTTCTGTTCAAATTATGCAAAACCCTGTGATTTTCCATCTGATTATTTGGATCTTTACATATGCTCTATTTACTCTGAATGGGTGGACTTTTGGCCAGCCTCTTGGTAATTATTGTCTGGGTTGTTGGCTGAACTGGATTAATACTCTACATGCTATTTCTGGGGTTTTGGTTTATTTTGTTCAACAAGCCTCTAATGAAGTTTTTGACTGCTTGGTGGCTTTCGATTTGAATCTCCTTATTGGTTTATTATATGCTTATCATCTGAATTCTATGGACCACTTTATCTACTGCCCTTTTCTCCATCTTCTTTCAGTTAAACTGTTTATTCTGAATGGGTGGTTCTCTAGCTAGCTAGCTGGGTTTCGTTGTCTTGGCTTTTTGTTGTCTTGGATATTTGCTATCCTTATTTCTCGGGATTCCAATGTTGACTTTATCTTTAGGGTCCTATGTTCAACAAGTTGTTTTTGACTTTACTATTCTGATTATTTTTGGTCATTGGTGTCTGGACTGCTGCTCTTCTGATGCATGTTTTTATGCTCTATCTACTTGGTTACTAACTATTGCAATGTCTACTCTGATTGAGAGGTTCTATGGCCATCTTTTTTCCCTTGCTGTCTTGGCTGTTACTGTCTTGGCTATTTTTTGTCTTGGTTATATGTTGTCTTATTTTTTCTGGATTCTAATGAGGACCCTAATTTGAATCCCCATTTTGATTTATCCTCTAGTGGGTTCCAATGTTGCACTAACTGTTTTGTTGTTGGGGTTGGCTTTATTGCTTTGGCTATTTTATTTATTTCCTTATAGCTGTGATCTACATTAACTGTTGTTGTTTCTATTCCCATCTAGGTTCAGTTAGGCTTGTGTTGCTATCTCCTTGGAATGCAATGTCTATTCTAAATGGGTGGTACTATGGACAGTTGCTGCCTTTTGTTGTCTTGCTATCTTGGTTGTTTGTTGAACTGGATTATCTGATTTTTTGTCTAGCATGCTGCTACTAGAGCTGTAGTTCTGACTATCTTTATTTGGTGTTGTTTTTGGTATTGGGTTATGTTGCCTTCCTTTACAATTTCTTTTTGCCAACTACTGACATGGATATTAATAATGGGTTTGTTCACATCTGCATTCATTATTATGATTGGGCTCATTTTCTGGACTTTACTTCTAGGTTGTACTCCTGGCCTGAAAGATTCATATATATATCATATTTTTGGGATGGTGTTACTTATAGGCTCATCAACTTGCTTAGCAGGATTTCAGCAGGTTGCCTCTTTTACTGTTTTCTTATGGATGGTTTTTATGCTGGCCTATTTCATATGTATAAGTATCCTCATGTCAGGGTGACTATATTGATGATACTTTTCCTGCATGGGACCCCTTATCTTTCTACCCTTTGCAATTTCCTCTCTATATTATATATAGTTTGTTTAGGTTTGCAGGTAATAAAGCCCATAAGACTTTTAACATCTGGCTGCTATCTTCACATAGGTTTGTTGGCTATGATGGCTATGATGATTTCACTCCCTTTTGGTTTGGTAGTAGCTCTTGTGATATAACCCTTCTGCTGAAGTTTGGATGCGCATATTTGCATCTGCCCCAACTTGGTGTGACTGAGCCTGAGCCTCCTATATCACAATTCTTTACTATCATTCTCAGATTATGCTATTTTCAGTTATCATTATGTTTGTATTACCTTAACTTCTCTAATTTCTTTCCGTTTACATTTCTGCAGGTGCTTCTCTCTTGTCCTCTTACAAGTTTGCTCCATAGTGTCATGCATTCTCACATCCTGTAGAGCATTGGCCCTAATCTTCCATTGGCTTTTTTATGTTAATTTATTTGTATCTTTTGATTGCTTTAATGTCTTCTTTTGCATTTGGCTATACTTAGATAGGGGATCTACTCCTTAGGCTGATTGTAGCTCTTTGAGCAGTAGTTCTGGAGTCTATCCCCTTTAAGGACCTTGTAACCCTCTTTTTGTGGTAGTAAAATACCCCCTACATGGGGTTTCTCAAAAGAAAACCCTAACCCTAAACCTTAGAACCTAAACCCCAAACCCTAAATCAAAACCTAAAGTAAGTAAATAAATATAATAAATAAACTTAAAATAAAATAAAATAAAAACCTAAACTTAAAAAACAAACTTAGAAATAAAACCTAAAAATAAATAAAGAATTAGACCTAAACCCTAAACTAAAAAAATAAACCAAAACCTAAACAAAAATAAACTAAACTAAAATAAATAAAACCTAAACTAAAAAAATTAAATAAAAATAGAACTCAACTAAAAAATAAACCTAAACCTAAACCTAAACCTAAAAGATAAACTAAAATAAAAGCCCTAAAATAAACTAAAAAAACCTAAAATAAATAAACTAAACTAAATAAAAATAAAAAATAAACCTAAATAAAAAATAAGTTAAAATAAATAAAAATAAACTAGATAAACCTAAACTTACGAGTTTACTTAACAAAAAAAAAAATACTAAACCCTAACCCCTAAACCCTAAACCCTAAACCATAAATCTTAAAATTAACCCTAAACATACAACCTTAAACCCAAAACCCCAAATAATCCTAACTCCTAAACCCTAAACCCTAAACCCTAAACTCTAATCCTAAATCCTAAATTCTAACAACATAAACCATAAAACCCTACACCCTAACCCGTAAATCCTACACCATAACCCATAAACCCTAAACCCTAAACACTAACCCTAAACCTTAAACCCTAAACCACAAACCCTAAACTTAAACCTAAAGTAACTAAATAAATTAAAAACTACACATAAACCCTAAAACCTAATAAACTTAAACCTAAACCTAAACCCTAAGAATGCGCAGAACCTTGAAGACAAGAACACCACCACTCAGATCCTGGTGGAGGTGAAGGCGATGGTGAAGGTTATCGCGTGGTGGGATTTGGAGGCCGGGATATGGTGGTGGTGGGGGGACGCAGAGGAGAAGATTACAAACCATGGTGGTGGTAAATGGAGAGATCGGACATACGATGGTGGATCTTGCTAATGGGAAAGTTCTCAAAAACAACTTTCTGAAAATAACCATAATTCTTCAAACCCAACAAAATTTCTTTCAGATATTTTTTAATAATTTCAATCTTTATAAGAGTTCCAGCAACATACGGTCTAGAAGAAGCAGTTGTTGCTTGATCAACTTGCAAAAGTTGACCAAAATTAAACCAATAGCATAAAAAATCTAATGATTAAATAGATGAATCTGCAAGTTAGGTACATAAATCCAAATGGGAACGATAGGAGACTCTTCATTAACATCAAACATAGGCGTCCATTTCAGAATACGCATTTGATAATTAAAAACATAGTAAGAATGCCTAGAAAAAATTCTTTTGTAATCAAGGTCATTAGAAAGTTTAATCAAAACATGCCTTGCATCAATCAGCCTAATAGAAAAAGAACCAGATAAATTTAAGCTATTAAAAAAAGAACAAATATTATCCATCTTTGGCCGTTTAATTGAAAACTTTTCAATTGAAGAAAAAGAAAAAGGCTCAGCTAATCATTCAATATGCTCATCTGAAATCATAATTGTCAAAGTACCTTTAAAAGTCATATGAAGCAAATCCAAAGGAGGCTCGGTGGAGGAATTCTTACCAGCTAAAGCCTCTTTGAAAGATTTAGTAATAGTAGGTAATTTAGTGGTAGGATTACCCAAAAATTTGATGCCCTAGGGATCCATCGACACATGGGATTTACCCCATGGATTTGAGGAAGCTGACGCCATGAGACATAGCACCATGACAAGAATAGGTTGAGATTGGCCCAAGGCCGACAATTAATAGGGAATCTAAAAGAGAAAGCACATAAAAACTCACCAAAAACATGAGAGATCTCAAAATCGCCCAATAATAGGGTTTAGTTTAGTTTTAGGGTTTAAGTTTTAGGTTTATTGTTTATTAGTTATTATTAGCTTTTATTAATTTTAGGTTATTATTAGTTTGTTATTAGTTTTATGTTAAGTTTAGTTAATTTAGTTTTAGTTAAGTTATTAGTTTAAGTTTTATTAGTTTTAGTTTATTTAATATTATTTTAGCTTAGTTTAGTTGGGGAGGAGGGGGGGTAGGTTTAGTTTATTAGTTTAGTTTAGTTTATTTGTTTATTGGGGTTTAGTTTATCTTAGTTTATTTATTAGTTATTGTCATTATTAGTTTAGTTAGTTATTATTATTAGTATATGGTTTTATTATTATTTAGGTTTTAGTTACTTTTAGTTAGTGGTTTAGTTTTATTATAGTTTTGTTAGTTTATTTATTAGTTTATTAGTTTAGTTTATTAGTTTTATTAGTTTAGTTATTTTAGGTTTATTAGTTTATTATTATTAGATTTTTTAGTTTAGTTTATGGTTTCATTTTTATTAGTTATTTATTATTTATTATTATTATTAATTTAGTTAGTTGGTTTATTATTAGTTTTATTTTAGTTTATTTTTTTCTTTAGTTTATTATTATTATTATTAGTTTATGTTTATAATTAATAGTTTTATTATTATTATTTAGTTTATTTATTTAATTAGGGTTTAGGGTTTAGTTATTTTATTATTTATTAGTTAATTTATTAATTAGTTTTATTATTAGTTTAGTTAGTTAGTTATTTTATTATTATTGTTTATTATTCTTATTTTATTTTGTTAGTTAATTTATTAGTTTTATTATTATTAGTTTAGCTTACTTGTTGTTTATTAGTTTTTTAGTTCATTAGTTATTAGTTTTAGGTTATTAGTTATTTATTATTAGTTTTATTCAGTTTTTTATTAGTTTTAGTTTTTTATTAGTTATTATTAAGTTTTTAGTTTATTATTTATTAGTTTATTAGGTTTTATTAGTTAGTTATTAGTTAGTTTTAGTTTAGTTTTATTATTAGTTTATTAGTTTTTTAAGTTACTATTTAGTTATTATTATTAGTTTTATTACTTTAGTTATTAGTATTTTACTTTAGTAAAGTTTTTATTATTAGTTTTATTATTATTAGTTTTATTAATTTAGGTTTTTGGGTGTTTAGTTTATTTAGTTTTTTTAATTATTATTATTATTGTTATTATTAGGTTTAGTTACTTTAGTTATGAGTTATTTATTTAGTTAGTTTAGTTATTATTAGTTTTATTAGTTAGTTTTTATTTAGTTTATTATTTTATTTTTAGCTAGTTTATTATTTAGTTTAATTTAGTTTTAGTTATTTTATTATTTATTATTATTAGTTAAGTTTAGTTTAGTTTTATGTTATTAGGTTTTATTATTATTTAGTGTTTTTTATTATTAGTTTTTATTTTAGTTTATTTTTATTATATAGTTATTAGTTTATTAGTTTAGTAAGTTTTATTAGTTTATTATTATTAGTTTATTTATTATGTTTGTTAATTATTATAAGGTTTCGTTTAAATATTTAGGATTTATTTATTATTTAATTTATTATTATTATTATTAATTTAGTTATTAGTTTTATTTAGTTTAGTTTATTATTTATTTATTAGTTTAGTGTTAGTTATTATTAGTTATTTTATTTTAGTTTATTAGTTTTTTAAGTTTTATTATTAGTTTTAGTTGTTATTATTTAGTTTGTTTTTTATTAGGATTAATTAGTTTAGTAGTTTATCAGTTTACTTTAATTATTAGTTAGTTATTATTATTAGTTATTTATTAATTATTTACTTAGTTTATTAGTTTTCGTTTACTTAGTTTAGTTATTGGGTTTAGTTTTACTATTAATTAGTTATTTATTAAGTTAGTTATGTTTAGGGATTAGGTTTAGTTATTATTATTAGTTAGTTATTTATTAGGGTTTAGTTTAGTAAGTTTATTAGTTTAATTTTGGTTATTAATTTAGGTTTTGTTTTGTTTTTATTAGTTTTATTAACTTAGTTTATAACTTAGTTTATTTTTAGTTAGTTTATTTATGGGGTTCTTTTGTTTATGTTAAATTTAGTTATTAGTTTATTTATTAGTTTTGTTAGTTATTTTTATTATTATTTTATTAGTTTTTTTAGTTATTATTTAGTTAGTTTTGTTTAGTTAGTTTTTGTAGTTTTATTTTATTTATTATTAGTTTTTATTATTATTAGTAGTTTAGTATTATTAGTTTTAGTTTTAGTTAGTTATTTTTGTGTTTTATTAGTTAGGGTTTAGAGTTTAGGGTAGTTTAAGTTTAGGTTTTATGGTTTTGGGTTAGTGGAAGGTTTAGCATTTAGGGTTTGGGTTTTTTTATTTTTTAATTTTTTATATTTTTATTTTTAGGGTTTTGGGTTTATGGTTTAGAGTTTAGGGTTTAGGATTTAGGTTTAAGGTTTAGGGTTCATGTTTTAGTTTAGGGTTTAGGGTTTTTGGTTTTTTTAACAGAGAACAAATTCATATTCAAAATTTCTTCTTTTTAATTTCATCAGCTAAGTAAAACACCAAGTTCTCTAAGACATAAGAGACAACATAGATAAAAAATGAGCACACATAGAGCAAATCAAAAACCTTAAATAACTAGAACCATCTCTACTATAAAGACACAGTTTCTTAAGCAGCAGATCGGATCGAACGTTCTTCAATTTCTCTAGTTCCAATTAGAACCATCTTGAACTCTCAAGTAGTGGGATCCACCATCATATCCTCGATCTCTCCCTCCACCACCACCATGACTATAACCTCCGTAGCTCCTCCTGCCTCCATAACCACCATTGCTCCAACCACCACCTCCATATCCACAAGCACCTCCAAATCCCCTGCCACCACTGTGATAATCGTCGCCTCCTCCTTCGCCTCCACCACAAGATCTAGACTGAGCCTGGTTGACAGTGATGTTCCTGTCGTCAAGGTTTTGCTCATTCTTAGGGTTTAGCTTTAGGTTTAAGTTTATTAGGTTTTAGGGTTTAGGTTTATTTTTTAATTTATTTAGTTACATTAAGTTTAGGTTTAGGGTTTGGTGTTTAGGGTTTAGAGTTAGAGTTTAGGGTTTTAAAGTTTATGCATTTAAGGTTTAAGGGTTAGGGTTAGGGTTTAGGATTTAGGGTTTAGTGTTTAAGGTTTAGATTTTAGGTATTAGGGTTTAGGGTTTAGAGTTTAGGGTTTAGGATTGTAGGTTTAGTTTTTAGGTATAAGAGTTAAGGTTAGTTTTATTGTTTATGCTTTTTTAAAAAAATTAAGCAAACTGATTGGTTTAGGTTTATTTGGTTTATTTTTTTATTTAGTTTTGTTTTTTTATTTTTTTAGTTAGGTTTATTTATTTTAGGTTTATTTATTTTAATTTATGTTTTTTATTTAAGTTTATTTTTCAAGTTTAGGTTTATGTTTAGGTTTATTTTTTAGTTTAGTTTTTTTTGGGTTTAGGTTTTATTTTATTTTAGGTTTAGGTTTAGCTTTTTATTTAATTTTTTTAGGATTAGGTTTTTGGTTTTTATTTTAGGTTTATTTTTAGGTTTTATTTTTTTAGCTTTCGTTTAGGTTTACTTTAGTTGAGTGTTATTTTTATTTTAGTTTATTTGATTAAGGTTTTGTTTTTTTTTTTAGGTTTAGGTTTAAGTTTATTTTTAGTTTGTTTTATTTTATTTAGTTGAGGTTTATGTTCACGTTTAGTTTATCTTAAGTTTAGGTTTAGGTGTTATTTATTTTAGTTTATTTTAGCACTATTTTATTTTATTTATTTTATTTTTATTTTAAATTTAATTTTTTTTAGTTTAGGGCTTAGGTTTTATTTTTTTTTTATTTTTAGGTATATTTTTTAGGTTTTTGTTTTTATTTAGTATTTATTTTATTTTATTATACGTTTATTTTATTTTTATTTTATGCTTAGTTTTTATTTTATTTAGGTTTATTTTATTTTTTTAGTTTAGTTTAGGTTTTTTTTTATTTTATTGTAGTTTAGATTTTAATTTTAATTTTATTTTATTTTTAGGTTTAGGTTTAGGTTTAGGTTTAGATTTTAGTTTAGGTTTTATTTTATTGTATTTTTTATTTTATTTATGTTTAGGTTTTTTAAATTTTATATTTTTAAGTTTTATTTAGTTTGCATTTAGTTTTTTTTATGTTTTTAGTGTTTATGGTTTAGAGTTTATGATTTATGGTTTATGGTTTGGGGTTTAGGGTTTAGGGTTTAGGGAGGTCCAGGGTGGGTTTATGTTTGGGGTTTAGGTTTGTAGGATTTAGGATTTGGGGTTTAAGGTTTAGGGATTTTAGCGTTTAGGGTTTAGGGTTTCTGGTTTAGGTTTTAGGTTTAGGGTTCAAGTTTTAGTTTAGGTTGAAGGATTTTGGTTTTTTTTTTGTTAATAGAGAATAAATTCATATTCAACATTTCTTCTTTTTGAATTCATCAACCAAGTAACACACCAAGTTTTCTCAGACACAAGCAACATCAAAGTTCAAAAATGAGTAGACATATTGCAAATCCAAAACCTTAGGTAACTAGAACTGTCTCTATTGTAAAGACACAGTTCCGTAAGCAGCATTTCGGATTAGATGTTCTTCAATTTGTCCAGTTCCCATCAAAACCACCTTGGCCTGTCGTGTAGCAGGATCCACCATCATATCCATGATCTCTCCCCTATCACCACGATGGATGTAACCTTCATCACTCCTCCGCCAGTAAAACCACCACTTCTTTGACCACCATCTCCATATTCACTAGCACATCTATATCCCCTACCACCACTACAATAACTGCCACCTCCGCCTTCAACTCCACACCTGATCTGATCGGGTTGACGTCATGTTCTCCATCAAGGCTCACCATTCTGGGTTTTAGTTTAGGTTTAAGTTTATTAGGTTTTAAGGCAGGATTATTTTATAATTTATTTAGTTACTTTAGGTTTAGCTTAAGGGTTTGGGTTTTAGGGTTTAGGGTTTAGGGTGGGTTAGGGGTTTAGGGGTTTAGTGGGGGTTTAGGGTGTGGTAGGGGTTTTAGCATTTATGCTTGGGTTTAATGTTTAGAGTTAAGGTTTAGGTTTAGTGTTTTGGGGTTTAGGGTTTATGGTTTAAAGTCAGATAGTTAGGGTAGGGTTTAGGGTCAATTTTGGGTTGGGTTTTCTAGAAAAAAAATTAAAAACAAGTTTAGTTAATCCAGCACAAGTTTATTTTAAAGTTTACTTTATTTCTAGTTTTATTTAGGTTTACTTTTATTTTATTTATTTTAGTTTATTTATTTTAGGTTTATTTCTTTAGTTTAGGTTTTATTTTAGTTTATCTTTAGGTTTAGATTTAGGTTTAAGTTTATTTTTTTAGTGAGTTATTTTTATTTTTTTAGTTAGGTTTTATTTTAGGTTTAGGTTTAGGTTTTATTATATTTTTAGGTTTACATTTTAGGTTTTATTTTATGTTTTATTTTATTTTGTTTAGGTTTATGTTTATGTTTAGTTTATTTTATTTTATTTAGTCCAGTTTAGGTTAGGTTTAGTTTATTTTAAGTTTAGGTTTAGGTTTTATTTATTTTAGTTTAGTTTATTTTAAGGTTTAGGTCATTTTATTTTGTTTATTTTAGTTTTATTTTAGACTTAGGTTTTTTTGTTATTTTAGGTTTAGGTTTTCATTATAATTTAGGTTTATTATATTTTATTTTACTTATTATTTATTTTATTTTGTTTTATTCTGTTTATTTTATTATTTAGTTAGACTTAAGTTTTATTTATTATATTTTAGTTTATTTTACTTTTAATTTATTTTATTTTTAGGTTTAGGACTAGATTTTAGTTTAGGTTTTATTTTATTTTATTTATTATATTTAGGTTTAGGTTTTAATTTATCATTTAAGGTTTAGGTCTTTAGGTTTAGGTTTAGGGTTTAAGGTTTAGGGTTTCAAACATTTAGGGAAAAGCATTTAGATTGTGAGCACAGGGTCTGGTCAGGTAGTTTATTTGACTAGCTAGTTTGGGGTCATTTAGGTAGTGGGTCAGCTGGTAAGACGCAGTTGGGTGGCCCAGTGGTCTGAAGTTTAGATCAGTAGGGCCCAGGGTTTTAGGGTTTATGGAGGTCAGCCTCTGGTAGGGTCAATCCGAGTTCAGTGTGGCTGTCCTGGCTCAGCCTGTGGAGTTTTAGGGCCTGTGGCCCAGGTCAGAGAGCCCAGGATCAGGGTTTAAAGCCCAGGGTTTAGGGTAGTTTGGGTGGGTCATGGTCAGGGATTTTAGATCTAGGGCTCAGGTCAGTGGCAGTGCAGCCACTCATTGTAGTCTGTGGTCTGGGGTGTAATTTAGGGTTTAGGTCAGGATTTAGAGCCCAGGATTTGTGTTTAGGGTTTAGGGTCTTTTTAAATTAAGCTCATTAGGTTTAGATTTAATTATTTACTTTATTTTTTTAACTTCATTTATTTTATTATTTTATTTTATTTTGGTTTATTTTTATTTAGGTTTAAGTTTATTTATTTTAGTTTAGGTTATTCATTTTAGTTTATTTTATTGATTTATGTGTAAGTTTATGCTTATTTTTTAGTTTAGTTTTATTTTTATTTTATTTTAAGGTTTAGGTTTTATTTTTTATTATTTGGTATATGTTTAGTTTTATGTTCTATTTTTTTTAGGTTTACGTTTTAGTTTTTTATTTTAGGTTTATTTTTAGGTTTTATTTTTTAGTTTGTTTAGTTTATTTATTTTTATTTAGTTTATGGTTTAGGTTTAGTTTATTTTATGTTTAGGTATAAATTTTATTTATTTTAGTTTAATTTATTTTAACTTAGCTTTAGGTTTATTTTATTTAGCTTATTTTATGTTTAGGTTTTATTTTTTGTTATTTTTAGATTTATTTTTTAAATTTAGGTTTTTATCAAGTTTTTATTTTTTTATTTTAGGTATTTTATTTTTATTTTGTGTTTGGGTATTTTGTTAGGGTTTAAGGTTTTTTAGTTTATGGTTGGGTTTTAGGATTTAGGGTATAGGGTTATCGATTTATGTTAGCTTATGGTTTAAGGTTTAGGGTTTAGGGTTTATGCTTTAAGGATTAGGGTTTAGGGTTTAGGGTTTTAGGGTTTTTAGGGTTCTTAGGGTTTAAGATTTTGGGTTTAGGTTTTCATCTAGGGTATAAGGTTTAGGGTTTAATGTTTTTTTTCATAGAGAAGAAATTCAGATTCAACATTTCTTCTTTTTGATTTCATCAACCAAGTAGCAAACCAAGTTTTCTAAGATACAAGCGATGACATACATAAAAAATGAGCAAGCATAGAGCAGATCAAATACCCTAGATAATTAGAATCATCTCAAATGTAAAGACACAACTCCATGAGCAGTAGATCGGATCGACCATTCTTTAATTTCTTTCATTCCCATCAAACCTCCATCGCCTCAGGAGTAGCGGGATCCTCCATCATATCCCTGATCTATCCCTCCGCCAAAACTACAGTTTTAACCTCTGCCGCTCCTCCCGCCTCCATAACTATCAAGATCCATCAGCACCTCCAGATCCTTAACCTCCAAATCCTGCCTCCATAACCACCACCTCCATATCCACCATCATATCCACCAACACTTCTATTAGGGTTAGGGTTTAGATTTTAGGGTTAGGGTTTAGGGTTAAGGGTTTAAGGTATAGTTTTTAGGCTTTAGGCTTTAGGACTTTTAAAACTTAACGTTTAGGGTTTAGTGATAGCTTAGGGTTTAGGGTTAGTTTAGGTTTAGGGTTTAGGGTTTAGAGTTTAAGGGTTTAGGGCTTAGTGTTTGGGTTTAAGGTTTAGGGTTTAGGGTTTAAGGTTTGGGTTTAGGGTTTAGGGTTTAGGGTTTAGGGTTTTACGGTTTGGGGTTATTTAGGGTTTAAGGTTAAGAGTTTAAGGATTAGGGTTTAGCATTTAGGGTTTAGGGTTTTTTGGGTTTAGACTTAGGGTTTAGGGTTTAGGGTTTTTATTTGTTTATTTTTTAATTGTTTTTTAAATTAACTAAATCAATAGGTTTAGGTTTATTTCGTTTATTTCTTATTTATTTTACTTTTTTTTATTTTTTATTTTATTTAGGTTCATTGTCGTTTCTAGTTAGTTCAGTTTATTTATTTTAAGTTTATTTAGTTTAGTTTAGGTATTTTTATTTTAGTTTATTTTTAAGGTTTATGTTTATTTTTTTGTTTAGTTTTACTTTTATTTTATTTTTTAGGTTTAGGTTTTATTGTTTATTTTTAGGTTTAGGTTTTGGCTTTTATTTTATTTTTTTAGGTTTAGGTTTTAGGTTTTTATTTTAGTTTTATTTTTATGTTTTATTTTTCAGTTTAGGTTTAGGTTTGTTTTTAGTTTATTTTATATTATTTAGTTTAGGTTTATGTTTAGGTTTTATTTATTTTAGTTTAGTTTATTTTAGTTTTGGTTTATTTTATTTTGTTTATTTTATTTTTATTTTAGGTTTAGGGTTTTTTAATGCAAGTTTACGTTTTATGTTTATGTTTTTTCAGTTTTAATTTTATTTTATTTTAGGTTTAATTAATGTTTATTTTAGGTTTAGTTCTTATTTTATTCAATACTTTTTATTTTTAGGTTTATTTTATTTTTTGTTTAGTTTAGGTTTCTATTTATTTTATTTTAGTCTAGTTTTATTTTTTATTTTATATTATTTTTTGGTTTAGGTTTAGTTTTAATTTTAGGTTTAGGTTTTTGTTTAGGCTTTTATTTTATTTAGGTTTAGATTTTTTATTTATTTTATTTTTAAGATTTATTTAGTTTAGGTTTAGGTTTTTAGTTTTTTAGGGTTTAGGGTTTTGGGCATAGAGTTAAATCCCCTATCTAAGTACAACCAAAAGCAAAAGAAAACAAGAAAGCAATCAAAAGATACAAATTGGTTAACATAATTAGCCAATGCAGGATTAGGGCCAGTGCTCTGCAGGATGTGACAATGCAAGACACTCTGGAGCAAACCTACAAGAGGACAAGAGAGAAACACCTGCAAAAATGTAGACAGAAAGAAGTTAAAGCAGTTAAGGTAATACATATAAAATGATAACTGAAAACTACATAATTTGAGAATGATTGTAAAGAAATGTGATAGAGAAGGCTCAGGCTCAGTCACACCCAGTTGGGGCAAATGCAAATATGAGCATCCATGGTTTAGCAGAAGGGTTACATCACAAGAGCTACTACTAAGCCAAAAGGGAGTGAAATCATCACAACCATCATAGCCAACAAACCTGTGAGAAGATAGCAGCCAATTGTTTAAAGTCTTATGGGCTTTATTACCTACAAACCAAAATAAAACCATAGATAAAATAGAGAGGAAATTGCAAAGAGCAGTAAGATAAGGGATCCCATGCAGGAAAATTATCATCAATATAGTCACCATGACATGAGAATACTTATCCATATGAGAATGAGCCATCTTTGCTAGAACCTTATGAAAAATCATAGCCAAGAGGTATAAAAGGCAAGCATAAAAACCCACCACAAGAAAAAAGTAGAAGAGGCAGCCTGTTGAAATTCTGCTAAGCAAGTCAATGTGCCTATAAATAACACCATCCCAAACATATGATATATATATGAATCTTTTTGGCCAGGAGTACAACCTTGAAGCATAGTCCAGAAAATGAATCCAATCATAATAATGAATGCAGATGTGAACAACCCCCTTATTAATATTTATAACAGTAGTTGGCAAAAAGAAATTGTAAAGGAAGGCAGCGTAACCCAACACAGGAAATAGACTGCATCCCACCAAAAACAACACTAAATGAAGACAATCAGAACTACAGCCCCAGTAGTAGCATACTGGACAAAAAATTGGATAATCCAGATCAACAAACAACCAAGATAGCAAGACATCAAAAGGCAACAGGAGCCCATAGTACCACCCATTCAGAATATACAGTGCATACCAAGCGGATTGATGCTTAATCACAATGATCTGCACAAGCCCAACTGAACCAAGATGGGAAATGAAATAGCAGCAGATGAGGCAGATCGCTGCCCAGATATAAATAACAAGGGCAATCAGCAATCCCACCCCAATAGCAAAATAGTTAATGCAACAATGGAACCCACCAGAAGAAAAATCAAAAAGGTGATTCAAATGAGAGTCAACATTGGAATCCAGATAAAATAAGACAACAGATAACCAAGACAACAAACAGCCAAGACAGCAAAAGACAGCTAGCTGGCCATAAAAGCTCTCATTCAGTGTAGAAATTGCAATAGTTAGTAACCAAATAGATAGAACATAAACACAAGGATCTTAGAAGCAACAGCCTAGGCAGCAATCATCAAAGACAATCAGAACAGCAATGTCAGAAACAACTTACTGAACATAAGACCCTAAAGTCCTACAACCAACAAAGATAGAGCCAACATTGGAATCCTGAAAGTGAACCCAATCATAATATTGAATGCAGATGTGAACAACCCCCATATAAATATGCATAACAGTAGTGGAAAAAAGCAATTATAAAGGAAGGACCCAACATAGGGAATAGGCTGCATCCCACCAAAAATAGCACCAAATAAAGCCAATCAGAACTACAGCCCCAGTAGCAGCAAACTGGATAGAAAATCAGATAATCCAGATCAACAAACAATCAAGACAGCAAGATAGGAAAATGCAGCAGGTGCCTATAGTACCACCCATTCAGAATAGACAGTGCATACCAAGTGGATAGATGCTTAATCACAATGATCTGCACCATCCTAACTAAACCAAGATGGGAAAAGAAACAACAGGAGATAAGGTAGATCACTTCCCAGATACAAACAGTAAGGATAATCAATAATCCAACTCTAATAATAAAATAGTTAATGCAACAATGGAACCCACCAAAACAAAAATTAAAAAGGTGATTCAAATGAGAGTCAACATTAGATTCCAGATAAAACAAGACAATAGAGAACCAAGATAACAAATGACCAAGATAGCAAAAGATAGCTAGCTAGCCATAAAAGCTCTCATTCAGAATAGGCATTGCAATAGTTAGTAACCAAATAGGTAGACCATAAACACAGGGATCTGAGAAGCAGCAGCCCAGATAGCAATCATCAAAGACAATCAGAACAACAATGTCAGAAACATCTTGCTGAACATAGGACCCTAAAGTCCTACAACCAACAAAGACAGAGCCAACATTGGAATCCTGAAAAACCAAGATAGCAAATATTCAAGGCAACAAACAACAAAAACAACAAAAAAAAAGGCGGCCTAAAACCCATTCGAATAATAAACAATAAATATAAGTTTAACTGAAACAAGATGGAAAAAATAGTAGTAGGTAAAGTAGTCCATAGAATTCAGATGATCTGCATAAAATAAACCACAAAGGGGATTTAAAGCAAAAGCCACCAAGCAGTCAACAACATCAAAAGAAGTTTGCTGAACAAAACAAACTGAAACCCTAGAAGTAGCTTTCAAAGTATTAATCCAATTCAATCAAAAGTAATTACCAACATGCTGGCCAAAAGTCCACCCATTCAGAGTAAATAGAGCATATGCTAATATCCAAACCTTCTAGATAAAGATGTTCAAGCTAGTAGCTAAAACCATATCCACTGAAAAGAAAAACTGATAAGCCATTAAGGAAGTTCAAACCTGTAGGGGAATAATAAAATTGAACTTGCAGTTTCTCTCCTGGCAGGTTGGGTATATGAGGTTGGCTAAAACAATTAGCAAGACAACTCCAAAAACACCCTGCAGAACATGATAAACATCCCCAGTAGCAGCATGCTGGACATAAGACTCAATGATCCATCACAGCCAACAACCAAGAAAGAAAATAACAGCAAGTTGACCATAAGACCAACCATTCAAAGTAGACAATGCATAAGGTAATTCCCAGATAGCGGAGGAAGTGGTCTGGCAAAGACTAGTCAAACCAGGATGGAAAAAATAATAGTGGGTGAAGTCAGCAGCATCCCAGATGTTAACAGCATAAACAGCCAGAAAATTGAAAGGTAAGAAACAGCCAACAACAACAAAGACAACCTGCTGGACGAATGACCCACAAAACCAGAGGCCAATAGTGGAAACAATAATGCAAATAATACACCTAATAGATAGAACTCCATAAAAAATTAGAAATGTAAAATAATAGCAAAAAGAGTTCAAAATGGAGTGGACATAAATAACCATCCAGATAAAGATGATCAGGCTTGCAGCAAAGCCCACATCCTTAGTAGAGGCAAATGGATAAGCCATGAGGGAAGTCTAATCCTGCAAAGAGATAGAAGAAATAAACAAGAAATTGTAGCTACACTCCTTACAGGTTGAGGATATGAGGTTAGACAAAACAATCAGCAAAACAACTCCAAAAGCACCCTGCTGAACATAATGGACAACCCCAGTAGCAGCATGATGAACATAAGATGCAATGATCCATCAACATCCCGTGTAGAAATTATATCAAGTTGGCCATAAGACCACCAATTCAAATTAGGCAAAATAAAGGTTTGAAAGACATTCAGCAAATACATCAAAACCAACACCAAGAGTAGTCTGAAGGATAATGTCAGTCATAAAGTTATATAGAAGTATAGCAGATAGGAATTGAGGTAAGGGACCCAGAATATAATTCTAGATGTCCCTATTTATCAATAAATAGAGCAGAAAATAGAGCATTAAGTAATATATCTCCCTCCAGCAACCAAGCAACATCTTACCAAACATCTTACCAGTAACAGCAAGACCCCAAACAAGGGTGAGAGAGTCAAACCAATAGCAGGTGCCACATAGCCCAGCAAAGGGCCAACAAGGAGTAATAGGATGAGACATTAACAAATTCCAAAGGAGCAGACATTAACAAGAAAATAGTATAAGCGAGGCTCCCAATTAGAGCTAAGGTAATTAAACCAACAACACATGACACTGAGATCAACAGGTAAGCAATAAGGGATATCACATTGATGCAGTAGCAGAAACCAAGAAAGCAATAATAGTGAATATAAAATGGGCATGAAGTTAAACTGATATTGATCCATAAAACCCCAAACCCTAAACACTATTCCCTAAACCTTCCTTAAACCCTAAACCCTAAACCTCATCCTCATACTCTCTCTCCTCACCCGCATGGTTCTCTCTGGTGATTTCATGTTGCTTCTTATTTTCGTTACGGTTTGGCCACCTCTCAGCCATTCCCAATCAGATTTTCAAGTTTTTTGCTCTCGGTTTGGCCGCTTATGTGAGTTTACCTTGACCTCCAATGGCGGACATGCCATCTTCCATGCAATTGAGCTCTTCGAACTTGGAGGCGTCGGCTATGGCTCCCGATTTACAAGGTATTATGGACCCGACTCAATCTGTTACTGCGCCTGCTGTTAAATCCTTCAAAGATGCACTATCTGGTAAGAACACTTGCTCTAATGCTTCGGTCAACTTAATTTCTACTTCTTTCTATGGAATGCCGGCTGTAATGTGCTCTGATCTTGATGTGGAAAAATTGGCGAAGCTATTTGAGTTTTCATTAGTAGGTAAATTTTCATTACATCGCCCGACTCTTGATAATATTCGTTCCTTCTTTCATAGCATAAAGCTCTCGGGTGTTTTCACTATAGGATTGATTGATCCTAGGCATATCCTTATTCAACTATCAAATGATTTAGACTACTCTAGAGTCTTTGCTCGTCACTCCTATTTTGTGTACAATTGTTAAATGACGCTCTTGAAATGGTCACCTCTCTTTGATGTCAAAGAGGAATCCACTATTTTTCCTTTATGGCTAGCCTTTCCAAACATGAGGATACATTATGTTACCCATCAAGTCCTATTTGCGATTGGGGCTCTCTTTGGTCGGCCCCTTCAAATCGACCAAGCCACTGCCGTGAGATCTCGGCCATCAGTTGCACGTATCTTGGTTGAGATTGATATTACAAAAAAGTATCCTAAAGAAGTTTAGATCGGTTCAGAAAAATTTGGGTATAATCAGAAAGTGGAATTTGAAAATTTCCCTATTTTTTGCACACACTATAATATCAATGGTCAGGATCACTCTGAATGCTTTGTGTTACACCCTAATCTTAAAAAGAATAAATTATTGGATCCTAAACCCTCTCTAGGAAATGAAAAAACCAATAAGATCACTTATGTGCCTAAAGCTACTCAAAGTGGAACTTACCCTCCTACCCTTACTCCTTTACTATCTACTGATTTGCCTATTGGAGAACAATCTAAGTTTGGTAAAAATAATGATATTGAGGTTTGTGAGGAAACTAATGATAACTTATTTAACATTACTCCTACTTGTAATAATTTGGCATCACAAGACAATCCCTTGACTCATATGAACCATCATGGTGATTTGAATGGAAATCTCAAGTTAGATCAAAATCTCAAAACTAATTCTAGAATTGTTCTAAAAAATGTTGATACTTTGGTGACGGACCAAAATCTGAATAATCATCATGGAAATGAGAATGAAATTTGTGCTATTAATGGTGTCGTAACCTCTCTTTCTGTTACCCTTCAGAGTGATATCCAGGCTAATCAAATTCCTCAACCTAACTCTGATCCCAAAGAAGGAGAAATCACCATTAGGAATGCTTTGACAGATACTGCTCCTATTTTAAGTATCACCAACCACTCCCTTTCTGATGGAGATACATTGGACATAGATAGGCCTTTTCAAACTGTTATTAAAAAAAAATCCCTTAAAGCTAGAATGCTAACTAATAGCTCCACTAGAACCACACGATCTTCTCTAACTTTCGACAAATAATTGCCTCATGCTCTCTTTTTCTTCTCCTTCAATTTTTCAGTTATCTCTTTTCATTTCTTCCACCTTATTATGATCAATTTTCTTATTTGGAATGTTCGGGGTATTGGGACTCTCACTATCTGCAATCGTGTTAGGAACCTTTGTCGCACTCATAACATAACCTTACTTGTTGTTATTGAGCCTTTCATTCACTCTTCTAAGATCACTCATGTTGCTAGAATACTTGGCTTTCAAAATTTCTTTTATAATATTTGTAATAAAATTTGGTGCTTTTGGAATAATTTAATCAACATTTCTATCCTTGATGATCTCGAATAATTGGTTAATGTTCAAATCTCATTGGGTGAATTTTATGCTCTTGGTTCCTTTATCTATGCTTCAGTTCCATAAGCAACAGCACTGTAAATACAAAGTTCCATAAGCAGCCAAATGGATCGGCCATTCTTCAATTTCTCCAGTTCCCATCAGAACCACCACCACCACTCGAGCAACAAGATCCACCATCATATCCCCAATCTATCCCTCTGTGACCACCACAGTTGTAACCTTCGTCGTTCCTCCCGCCTCCATAACAACCACTACTCTGACCACCACCTCCATATCCATCAGCACCTCCAAATCTCCCACCACCACAATGATAACCTCCACCCACCTTTCCCGCAATGCCGGATCTAGGTGCCGACACTAATGTTTGCCAAGGTTCTATCCATTATTAAGATTTAGGTTTAAGTTTAGGTTTTGGATTATTAAGTTTTAGGGTATACATTTATTTATTTATTTATTTAATTTCTTTAGGTTTAGGTTTAGCGTTTAGGGTTTAGGGTTCAGGGTTTAGGGTTAAGGTTTAAGGATTAGGGTTTAGGGTTTAGTATTTTGGGTTTTGGGTTTAGGGTTTTAGAGTTTAAGTTTTAGGGTTAGGGTTTAGGGATTAGAGATTAGGCTTTAGGGTTTAGGGTTTAGTGTTTAGGCTTTAAGGTTTAGGGTTTTTAGGGTTTAGGTTTAGTTTAGGGTTTAAAGTTTAGGGATTAGTGTTTAGGGTCAGGTCCGTGTTTTTAGGGTTTGGGTTTCTGGTTTAGGGTTTAGGATTAGGGTTTAGGATTTAGGTGGGTTTAATGATTAGGGTTAGGTTTAGGTTTATTTAGCTAATTTAGTTTTTTTATTATTTAGCTTCAACTTTATTTTTATTTAGTTTATTTTATTTATTTTAGGAATTTTAGTTTAGGTTTTTATTAGTTTATTTCTTAGGTTTTATTTTATGTTTAGGTTTATTTGTTAGTTTAGTTTTATTTTTATTTTATTTTTTATTTTTTGGTTTTATTTTTTATTTTTAGGTTTAGGTTTATGTTTTTTTTAAGTTCATGTTTTAGGTATTTATTTTTTATTTATTTTTAGGTTTTATTTTTTAATTTATGTTTAGGTTTATTTTTAGTTTATTTTATTTTATTTTATTTAGTTTAGGTTTAGGTTTAAGTTTAGGTTTTATTTATTTTAGTTTAATTTATTTTAGTTCAGGTTTAGGTTTATCATATTTTTATTTTAGGTTTATGTTTTTTTTAGTTTAGGGTTTAGGTTTCATGTTTTATAACTTTTTAGATTTTTTTTAAGTTTATTTTGTAGGTTTAGGTTTTAATTTGTTTTATTTTATTTTATTTTAGGTTTATTTTATTTTTATTATAGGTATAGTTTTTATTTTATTTAGGTATTTCATTTTTTTAGTTTAGTTTAGGTTTTTATTTATTTTATTTTAGTTTAGTTTTTATTTTTTTATTTTATTATCTTTTTAGGTTTATGTTTATGTTTATGTTTAAATTTATGTTTTAGTTTAGGTTTTTATTTTATTTTATTTAGTTTAGGATTTTTTATTTATTTTATTTTTAGGTTTTATTTAGTTAATGTTTAAGCTTTTTTATCTTTTTAGGGTTTTGGGTTTAGGATTTAGGGTTTTTTCTTGGGTTTTGGGTTTATGGTTGAGGGTTTAAGTTTTAGGGATTATGTTTTAGGGTTTAGGGTTTTAAGGTATAGGGTTTAGGATTTTTATGGTTTAGGATTTAAGGTTTAGGGTTTAGGTTTTAGGTTTTCGGTTTAGGTTTTGGTTTAGGACTTACGATTTTTGTTTATTTATTTTTAACTGAGAACAAATTTGGATTCAACATTTCTTCTTTTCGAATTTATCAACCAAGTAACAGAAGTAATAGAAAATGAACGATAGAAAATCATACTAAGTTTAATCAAAACCACCCGCCATCAAAAGAAGCGGAATCCACCATCATATCCCTGTTCTCTCACTCCACCACCACCACTATTGTAGCCTTCATCGCTCCTCCCACCTCCATACCAACCACTGCGCCGACCACCACCTCCACATCCACTGACACCTCTAGATCCCCCACCACCACTACGATAATTGCCGCCTTTGCCTTTGCCTCCATCGCAAGATCTAGACTGAGCCTAGTTGACGGTGATGTTCCTGTCATCAAGGTTTTGCCAATTCTTAGGGTTTTTTTAAATGAAAAGTTGGAGAATTTTATTGCAAAAGGGACATAAGGGGGGATAAATCTCTAAACTACTCCCCAAAGAAAGAGATAAATCCCCAACCTCCCAAACTAAACCAAGCTAAGACAAAGACAAAATTCCAAAAAGGGTAGCTAAAGACGTCTATATCCTGAATTCTTCTAAGAGATTCACAAACCACTTACAGCCCCAAAACAAGCCACAAACCTGCAAAGAAGTTAAGATAGAGAAAACCATTTAGAAATAAGAACAAGCTAAGTACACAAAAGGAACAAAAATGATAAAAATCTTAGATAAGGCTCAGGCTCAGTCACATTCATCTCAAAGTGCAATAGGATATGTGAGCATCCAAACTTCAAAAGAAGGGTTACAATCACATATGGTGCTACTAGCCAAAAAGATAATAGGGGAAACATCCCAGCCATCCTAGCCAACTTACCTCAATTAAAACAAATAGCTAACTTCCAAGAGCTAGCCAAGTTCCAGTATTTATCATCAAGATTAAATAGGTAACTACCCCGTAAAACATCCAACCAAACCAGAGCAAAGAAACCAACCAAACAATACAACAACTAAGAAACAACCACCATCAAAGCCACCCAAAACAAACAAAGACAAAAGGTAAAGAACAAAAAATTTTGCAGATCCACCAACCAACATCACAACTGCAGCCACCCATCAAGGACATCCAGCCAAACATAGCAGAAGAATCATTAAAAATAGTAACAAAGCCAAGAACAACCAAAGGCACATACAAGTTCATCCTATAATAGAAAGAAATAAAAAGCCAATGGGCCATCCAGCCAACAGGAAAACACCACAAAAAAAACTTCAAAAAGACCACCAGAAAAGGGGAACAAAACTAGATGGCAAGTAACAGCTCCAACGAGAGTAAGTCAGCCTAGGAAGGAACAAATCCCATGGCCATGCTCAACCAATAATCATAACACTAGATAGCCAAAACCAAAAAGAAAAAGGCTGGAAAAAACCATGGCCATCAAGCAACCAACAGCCAATAAATCCTCACAAGAAAAAAAGAGGCATTGGAAAAAGGCAAATAAACAAGCTCTGTAGCCTACCAATCACCAAGCCATCGTAAAACCAACACAACAAGAGACCAACAAGAGGAGAGAGCCACCAAAACCAGAGGGCAACCAATGCTCAATAGTACAAACTAGAAATAATCCTAACCTCCAACAGAAGGAGATACCATTCTTAGAGTTTAGGTTTATGTTCAAGTTTATTAGGTTTTAGGGTTTAAGTTTATCTTTTAATTTATTTAGTAATTTTAAGTTTAGGTTTAGGGTTTAGGGTTTAGGGTTTAGGGTTAGGGTTTAGGGTTTAGGGTTTATTATTTATGGTTTTAGGGTTTATGCATTTAGGGTTTAGGATTTAGGGTTAGGGTTTAGGGTTAGGGTTTCTAGTTTAGGGTTTAGAGTTGTAAGTTTAGGGTTTAGTGTTTAGGGTTTAGGATTTAGGGTTTTTGAGTTTTCTTTTAAATTATGTAAATCGATAGGTTTAGGTTTATTTAGTTTTTATTTATTTATTTTAGTTTATTTTATTATTTATCTTTATTTAGGTTTATTTTTTATTTAGTTTATTTTATGTTTTTAGTTTATGTTTATTTTTAATTTATTTTATAAGTTTAAGTTTAGCTTTAGGTTTATTTTTAGTTGAGTTTTATTTTTATTTTCTTTTTTAGGTTTAAGTTTTAGGTTTTTATGTTTGGTTTATTTTTAGGTTTTATTTTTTAGCTTAGGGTTAGGTTTATTTCTAGTTTATTTTATTTTATTTAGTTTAGGTTTATGTTTACGTTTAATTTATTTTGTTTAGTTTATTTAAGTTTAGGTTTAAGTTTATTTTATTTTCTTTATTTTTTTTTATTTTTGGTTTATGTTTTTTTAGTGTTTAGATTTTATTTTAAGGTTTATTTTTTTTAGGTTTTAGTTTTATTTTATTTTATTTTATGCTTATTTTATTTTTATTTTTCATCTAGTTTTTATTTTAATTAGGTTTTTTATTCATAGGTTTATTTTATTTTTTAGTTTAGTCTAGGTTTTTATTTATTTTATTTTTAGGTTTATGTTTAAGTTTAGGTTTTAGTTTTGGTTTTTATTTTACTTTGATTTAGTTTTTTTATTTATTTTATTTTTAGGTTTTATTTAGTTTAGGTTTAGGTTTTTAGGTTTTTAGGGTTTAGGGTTTAGAGTTTAGGGTTTAGGGTTTGGGGTTTTTTTTTTGAAACCAGATATAGGGGAATCTTATTGCCACAAAAAGAGGGTTACAAGGTCCTAAGAGGGGATAAACTCCAAAACTACTACTCAAAGTGCTACAATCAGCCTAGGGAGTAAATCCCCTATCTAAGTACATCCAAAAGCAAAATAAAAGAGAAAATGAAAGCAAAAGATACACAATGATTAACATAGAGAAGCCAATGGATAAATCTGGGCCAAAGCTGTTTAGGATGATAGAATGCATGCCACTAGGGAGCAAACCTGCAAGAGAAAGAGAAAACTACATCTGCAAATATGTAGAAAGATAAAAATTAGCACAGTTAGAGTAATACAAACAAAGTGGGTGGTAAAAGTAGCATAAACTAAGAAAAATTATAGTGAAGTGTGTCAGAGAAGGTTCAGGCTCAGTCACACCAAATGGGGGCAGATAAATATGAGCATCCAAACTTCAACGGAAAGGTTACATCATAAGAGCTACTACCAAACCAAAAAGGAGTGAAATCATCACAGCCATCATAGCGTCTAAACCTGTGGGAAGATAGCAGCCATTTGTTGAAAGTCTTATGAGCTTTAGGGTTTAGGGTTTTAGGGTTCAGGGTTTAGGGTTTACGCATGTTGGTTTAGGGTTTTTAGTTTTTTTTAAGAAAGAATAAATTTAGACTCAACATTTCTTCTTTTCGATTTCATCAACCAAGTAACATACCAAGTTATCTAAGACACAAGGGACGACATAGATAAAAAATGAGATCACCTAGGGCAAATCAAAAACCCTAATTAACTTGAAACATCCCTACAAGAAAGACATTCAATAAGTAGATCGGATTTTCTAGTTTCTCAGCTTCCATCAACCACCTCGGCCTCTCTATTAGTGGGATCAACCATCACATCCTCGATCTCTCCCTCTGCCACCACCATGGTTGTAACCTCCATCGCTCCTCTCTCCTCCATAAACACCACTGCTTAGACCACCACCTCCATATTCACCAACACCTCCAGATCCCCCACCACAACTGCCATAACCGCCGTCTCCACCTTAGCCTCCTCTGCTAGATTTAGACTGAGCCTGGTTGACGTGATGTTCCTGCCGTCAAGGTTTAGGTTTATTAGGTTTTAGGGTTTAGGTTTATTTTTTAATTTATTTAGTTACTTTATGTTTTGTTTAATGTTTGGGGATTAGGGTTTATGGTTTAGGGTTAGGGTTTAAGTTTTAGGGTTTAGGATTTTAGGTTTTATGATTTTAGGGTTTTAGGGTTGGGCTTAGGGTTTAGGGTTTAGGGTTCAATCTTTAGGCTTTAGGGTTTAAAGTTAGTTTAGGGTTTAGGGTTTTAGAGTTTAGGGTTTAGGGTTTAGGGTTTAGGGTTTTGGTCTTTAGGGTTTAGGGTTTGGGTTTAGGGATTAGTGTTTAGGGTTTAGGGTTTTAGGGTTTAAGGTTGTTCAAGGTTTAGGGTTCAGGGTTTAGGGTTTTTATTTTGGGTAAAGTTAGAATTTTATTACCATAAAAGGAAAATATATAATATCTTTAAAAGGGGTAAAGCTCAAAAATTCTATTTCTCTCAAAGCTACAAGAAACTTAGAGAGCTAAACCCCCATCTAAGTACATTTGAAAAAGCTAAAGATAAAGCAGTAAATATAGCACCTAAAAATCACAATAGAAAAGACACTGAGTAAGACTAAAACAAATCCTGAAAATAGTAATCGGATGAGTCAGCAGTAGTTCATGATTCCTTTGAGAAAGTAAGATAAGCAAGATCCACAACAACATCCCTTGGGTTGACTGAGCAATGACCATTCCCTCTATAAAGTTCTAACATGTAAAAGAAATCTACAAAACACTTTGAAGGCAAAAGTCATAGCTAAAAAGTATAAGGATAAATAGAGGAAAAGCAGAGAGCTCAGAAAGAGAAGGCTCAGGCTCAATTAAGATCATCTCAAGTGGAAATAATAAATATGAGCAACCAAACTTCATAAAGAAGTGTTATAATCATATGTAATGCTACCAACTAGAGAGAAGAGGTGAGTAACATGAAAGCCATCATAGCTAGCATACCTGATACAAGAAAACATCTAAGGCCAGCAGTCCATAGAGTTCTAGATCTAACACCATTAAATAAAAAGAAACTGAGCAGCAACCAGTTAGCAGCCAAACCACCAAACAAAAACACAATAGATTAATCACAATAACCTAGAAAGAGGCTAGAACAAAGTTAGAACATGAACAACAACCATTAACCAGATACCCATCCAAGCTCCAAACCAGGGAAAACTAGAACTAGCCATTAGCAAGCACCAGACCAATGCTAATTAATAGAGAAACAACCAACAAAACCTAAATAGGAGCCCTCAAGCCAAGGTCCAAATAATAAGCAGTCACCAAGCCAAACTAGGGTGAGCAACCATAAATGACTAAATTGCTCAGAAATGAAATCATCTATTGAAGGAAAAATAAGCTGCAGCCAATGTAAATCACTAGAAGAAAAAATAACCACAAAAAAGGGGGCCAAAGGCAGCTACCAACTACTTGAAACTAAAAAGTCCAATCCTAAAGGATCAACAAAGGTTCATCCAACATAGCAAAAGGCTCCAGGAAATTGTTAGGTTGAGCTTTTAGTTTTAGGGTTCAGGTTTCAGTTTAGGGTTTAGGGTTTTTGGTTGCTATTTTTTTAACAGAGAATAAATTCAGATTCAACATTTCATCTTTTTGATTTCATCAACTAAGTAACACAGTAAGTTTTCTAGGGGACACAAGTGGCAACATAGATAAAAATGAGCATGCATAGATCAAATCAAAAACCCTGGATAATGAGAACTATCTCTTCAGTGAAGACATAGTTTCATAAGCAGTAGATCAGATCGATCATTCTTCAGTTTCTCTAGTTGGATTAGAATGAAGATCAATCTTGGAATTAGGGGAAGGAGAAGATATTGTACCATTCAAAGCACAATTATCAATGTTAGAATCAATATTTTGCTCAAGAATTTTTGCCACATTCAGGTTATCATTTAAATCCTCATTCTCATCAATTAATGCCAACAAAGAAGCAGGATAGACTCATTAGAGAATGAATCATCATTTTTTCAGCCTCTTTGAATTTGGAATTAGCCATAATAGGAATATTCTCATGTAAAGAAAGGTTGTTAGGCAAACCATATTTTTCAACATTATTAGTACCTTCGTCATGGTCAGAATGAGAAGTAAAATCAACAATTTTAGGAACATCATAAGATTCCATAGAGTTCGACCTAATATCAACATTTAAGTTATTTTTAGGCATAAAAATAGTTTTATTAACTTTATCAGAAGCTAATTTTGAGTTATGATCATTCAAAATTTTCTTTTTAAGATGCGGCTGAAGAACAGCATGACCATGTATCTTGCAATGGCAACAAAAAACTAAAAAAATTTCAAATTCGACCTTTTGTAAATAACCAAACTTTTCAGATCCAATCCAAACCTCCTTAGTATGTTTTTTAGATATGTCAAGTTCAACCAATATACGAGCAATATAGGGACAGGATCTCACAGCGGTCGCCTGATTGATTTGGAGTGGCCGACCAAAATGATCCCCGATAATAAATAAAATTTGGCGGGTAACATTATGGATTCTTATATTTGGAAGAGCTAACCAGACAGGAATAATAGGTGATTCATCCTCTATATCAGAAAGCAGAGACCACTTCAACAAATACATTTGACAGTTAAAGACAAAATAAGATCGATGCCAGAAAACCCTTGAATAATCCAAATCTTTCATAAGTTGAATCAGAATATGTCTTGGATCGATCAAGCCAATAGTGAAAGCACCTGAAAGTTTAAGGTTATGAAGAAAGGATTAGATCTTTTCCAAATTCGGCTAGTGCAATGCAAATTTTTCAACTAAAGTAAATTCAAAATGTTTAGTAACCTTTTCAACATCATGATCTAAACACATGGTCATAAGCATACCTCAAAAAGAAGTCAAAATCATATTCACTGAGTCAAATATGGTAGAGCTCTTACCAGAAATTGCATCCTTAAAGGATTTAATAGCAGGTATTGCATTAGGTTCAGGAATCCCCAAAAAATCGAATGCCCTAGTCGGATCATCCAAATTGGGAGATGTAATCCATGGGTTCGAGGTCACGCAGCCATATTCAGAAGAAACACATCACATGAGTGGCCAGATATTCGAAAGGCTCCATAAAATGGTTGATAATCAGGATGGTTCCACCAAAAATGTGAGACGGGGATGCACCGATGAAGGGAAAAATGAAATTGCCATAGCACCGAGAACTACGATTACTCAGTTTAGGTTTCTAGAGTTTAGGGTGTAGGGTTTAGAGTTTAGGTTTTATTTTAGGTTTATGGTTTAGGGTTTAGGCTCAAGTTTAGTTTAGGTGGTAGAGGATTTAGGGTGGTAGGGCTAGTAGTTGTTAGTTTAGGTTTAGTAGTAGCCCAGAGGGAGTTTAGGCCCAGTTGCCTAGTATTGGCTCAGTTAGGCCAGGGCCCAGAGCCCAGGGCCTAGGTAGTTTATGGCTCTCAGGGCCTGGGGTGTGGATTATATGGTCAGGGCCTGGCCCAGGGCCCAGGGCCCAGTAAGCCTGGGCCCAGAGCTATGGTCAGTCACCAAGGCTCTTGGGGTGTGCTGTGGAGATCAGATCAGGGCCTTGGGAAGGGTCCGTGAGTTAGGCACCCAGGGCTTAGGGCTCAGGTCAAGAGGCCTAGGGTTTAGGGCCCAATGTTACCTAGGGTCAAGGCCTAAGTTGGCTGCCTGGTTCAGTGGTCAGGATCAGGGTTAGTTTTAGGGCTAGGTTTATGATTTAGTGTCTGTGGTTTAGGGCTCACCATTTAAGTTTTTAAATTAAGCAAACCAGCAGGTTTATTTAGTTTATTTTATATTTTATTTCATTTTATTTTATTTTCATTTAGTTTAGTTTATTTATTTTAATTTAGGCTTTCATAGTTTATCTTTAGGTTTAGGTTTAGTTTAGGTTAATGTTCATTTTTTTTAGTTTAGTTTTATTTTATTTTATTTTTTAAGAAAACTTTTAATCTTAGATTTAGGTTTAGGTTTTATTTTATTTTAAGTTTAGGTTGTGTTTTTTTTAGGTATATTTTAGGTTTTTTTTAGTTTGGTATAATTTTTAGTTAGTTTATTTTATTTAGTTTATGGTTTAGGTTTAGTTTATTTAAGATAAGGTTTATTTATTTTAGTTTAGTTTATTTTGAGTTTAGGTTTATTTTATTTTATTTTAGTTTAGGTTTTTTTTAGTTTAGGGTTTAGGCTTTTAATTAGTTTTTATTTTATTTTATATTTGGTTTATTTGGTTTTGATTTTATTTAGGTCTTTTTATTCTTATGTTAACTCTAGGTTTAAGCTTAGAGTAGGCCTTTATTTAATTTATTTTAGTTTATTTTTATTAGTTTATTTTTAGGTTTAGGTTTAGGTTTTTGTTTATGTTTTTATTTTATTTTATTTCATTATTTTATTTAGGTTTAGGTTTTATTATATATTTCATTTTTAGGTTTTATTTAATTTAGGTTTAGATTTTAAGTTTTGCTAAGGTTTAAGGTTTTGGTTTTAGGGTTTTAGGATTTAGTGTTTAGTGTGGACTTTTTTGGGTTTTTTTGTTTAGCTTTAGGATTTGTGGTTTTGTGGGTTTGGGTTTAGTTATCTGGTTTAGAGTTTTTTAAAAAAAAAGTAAACTAATAGGTTTAGGTTAATTTATTTTAGTATATTTTACACTTTATTTATATTTATGTTTATTTTTAATTTTTATTTAGTTTAGTTTATTTTTTTTAGTTTAGGTATTTTATTTTAGATTATTTTTTAGGTTTAATTTTAGGTTCAGGTTTAATTTTTAATTGAGTTTTATTTTTATTTTATTTCTTAGGTTTAGGTTTTATTTTTTAATTTTAGGTTTAGTTTTATTTTATCTCTTAGGTTTTATGTTTTAGGTTTTTTTTTTGGTTTTTTTAGTTTTTATTTTACCTTTAAATCTTGGTTTCATCTTAATTTATTTTATTTTAATAGTTTAGGTTTAGGTTTAGGTAGGTTTTATTTATTTAGTTTAGTTTATTTTAGTTTAAGCATGTTATCTTAATCTGATCATTCCACTTTTATTTAGCCTAGTTTTATCAGGTGGTGTGGCCCAGATCAGGGCCCAGGGTCAGTGGCCCAGGGTCAAGAGTTTTTGTGCCCATGGCCCACCTGATCAGCCTCTGGCTCAGTGGCCTTGGCCCTGTCTGAGGTCAGGGCCCAGGCCCAGGGCTCATGGCTCTTGGCCTAAGATCAGCTCTGTGGCTCAGGATCAGCCAGGGCTAGTGAGGGCCTGTGGCCTCATGGTTGGATAGGGCCTGTGATCAGCTCAGCCCAGTGGCCCAGGAGAGCCCAGCCCAGTTCTGGGCCTGCAGTCTTGGGGCTCAGCTCTGGTTTTAGGGCAGGGCCCAGGGGCCAACTCATGGCTCAGGTCAGCTTTAGGGCCCAGGGCCTAGAACTCAGAGCTCAGGGTTTGGCCTAGATCTTAGGGCCTTTAAAACCAAGGCAAGAGGTTTAGATATTTAAATTTAATTTATTTTAGATTATCTTTATTATCTTATATTGGTTTATTTTTATTTTTATTTAGGCTTAGGTTTATTTATTTTAGTTTAGGTTTTTCATTTTAGTTTTATAATATTTTTAGTTTTATTTTTTAAGTTTAGGTTTTTATCTAATTTTAAATTTATTTTATTTTAGGGTATTATTTTAGTGTTTAAGTTTTTTTAGTTTATGGTTTAGAGTTTAGGATTTAGGAGACTTAGGTTTAGGGTTTAGGGTTTGGGCCAGGTTTAAGAGTGGGTGGGTATTAGGTGGAGGTTTAGTGTTTAGGTTTAGGTTAGGTTTAGGGCCTAGCTTGGTTTATTTTTTTTAATAGAGAAGAAATTCATATTCAACATTTCTTTTTGATATTAACCCAGTAAGCAAGCAGACATACATAAACCGAGATAGTAGATCAAATACCCAAGATAACTAGAATCATCTCAAATGTAAAGACATAATTCCATAAGCAACAGATCAGATCGACCGTTCTTCAGTTTCTTAGTTCCCATCAGACCACCCTAGCCTCACGAGTAGCAAGATACTCCATCATATCCCTGATCTATTCCTCCGCCACCGCTACAATTTTAACCTCTAGCGCTCCTCCCGCCTCCATAACTACCATCTCCATATCCATTAGCACCTCTAGATCCAACAACACCTCCAGATCCTACCTCCATAATCACCACCTCTATTTTCACCATCATATCAACCAGCACTTCCAGTAGGGTTAGGGTTTAGGTTTTATGGTTAGGGTTTAGGGTTTAGGATTTTAAGTATAGTTTTTAGGCTTTAGCGTTTAGAGTTTTTAGGGTTTAGCATTTAGGGTTTATGGATAGCTTAGATTTAAGTTTGGGGTTAAGTTTAGGTTTAGGCTAGTTTTGGCTAGGGTTTAGGTTTAGTGGGTAGGGTTTATTTTAGGTGGTGGGTATGGTAGAAAGTCATTAGAGAGGTTTGGAGGGTCAGGGTTGATTGTAGGTGTGGGGTATAATTATGTACATTTTTAAATTAGAAATTAGCAGGTTTATTTTAGTTTATTTAGTTTATTTTCTTCTTTATTTTAGTTTATTTTATTTTATTTTATTTAGATTCATTTTGTCACTTATTTATATTTTAATTTTATTTATTTTATCATGTTTGTTTTAGTTTATTTAAAGTTTAGTAGTTTACATTTATTTTAGTTTAGTTATTTTTTATTTTATTTTTAGGTTTAGTTTTATTTTATTTTAGGTTTAGGTTTAGGCTTTATTTTATTTAGGTTTAGGTTTTAGGTTTATTTTAGGTTTATTTTTATTTTAGGGTTTATTTTATCTTGTTTTATATTTTAGTTTTTATATAGTTTAGTTTATTTTGGTTTTATTTTAGGTTTAGGTTTAGGTTTTATTTATTTTAGTTTATTTTAGTTTGGTTTATTTTATTTTATTTATTTTATTTATATTTTAGGTTTTTTTTAGTTTATGTTTTATTTTGGGTTTTAGACTTTATTTTATTTTTTTAGTTAATTAATATTTATTTTACTAATCCATTTAGCTTTTATTTTTTAGGTTTGTTTTATTTTTAGTTTAGTTTAGGTTTTATTTATTTTATTTAGTCCAGTTTATATTTTATCTTTATATTATCTTTTAGTTTAGGTTTAGTTTAGGTTTTAGTTTAGGTTATTTATTTTTTAGGTTTTCTTTATTTTATTTTATATCTTTATTAGCCCAGGTCAGGGTTAGGGCCCAGGGTTTGCACCATGCATTATCAGGGCCTATATGGAATCAGAGTGGCCCAGGGCCTGAGCCCAGGGTTAGGAGGTCAGGATAGTGGCCTAGCCCAGGGCCCAGGGCCCAGGGCCTACAGCCCAGGGTAGGTGGGTGGGTTGGCCTGGGTCAGGGTAGGTCAGTGAGAGCACAGCCAGTCAGGGCCCAGTTTCAGCCTAGTCCAGGGCCCAGGGCCCAGGATCACTCATGCAGCTCAGGTCAAGCCTGGTTCCCACACTAGGGCCCAGTTCCAGGTAAGGCCAAAGCCCAGCTCAGCCTGCTTCAGCCTAAGTTTAGCGCCAGCCTAGAGGCCTGCCCAGCCTAGCCCAGGCCTTAGGGCCTTCTAAGCCTGCTCAGCCCAGCCCAGGGCCCAGCCTTAGCCCAGCCCAGGGCCTAGGCCCAGGGCCCAGGGCCCAGGGCCTCAGTCAGGCTCAGCCCAGTTAGGGCTCATGTATCAAGCCTAGCCTTAGCCTAGCCCAGGGCCTCATGGCCTCAGTCAGAGTGGCCCAGATTCCAGCCTAGAGCCCAATCAGGGCCCAGGCCCAGGGAGTAGTAGGGCCCAGCCCAGCCTGTGGCCCAGCTCAGTTTGGCTTTAGCCCAGCCCATTAGGGTCAGGTCATTTATGGCTAGCCTCAGGCCTAGATCTGCAGGGCCTTGGTCTAGGCCTAGGCCTAAAGGGCCCAGGATCTGGTCTTTGTGGCCCAGGGTCAGTCAGGCCTAAAGTTTAGGCTTTAGAGCCTGTGAATTAGAGTTTGCCTGGCTCAGGTCAGTGGCCAGGGTCTGGGGTTAAGGTTTAGGTTTAGGGTGGGAGCAACCAGGATTTGGGGCTCAGGCCTAGATTTGGGTTTATGGTTTAGCTTTTGGGTTTAGGTAGGGAATGTTTAGTGGTAGTGTAGTGGTTTTTTGTTTAGTTTTAGTTTAGGTTTAGTTTAGTTTAGTTTAATTTTTTTTTAATAGAGAATAAATTATTCAACATTTCTTCTTTGACCACCAAGTAGCATACCAAGTTTTCTAACACAAGTTTAATGACATAGATAAAAATGATCACATGAGCAAATCAAAACCAGATAAATAAAACTATCTCTAAAGACAAAGTTCCATAAGCAAAATGGATCGCCATTCTTCATTTCTCCAGTCCCATCGTAACCATCACCACCTCGAAAGGGATCTCCATCATATCCCCAATCCATCTCCTCACCACCACAGTAATCCATCACTCCTCCCGCCTCCATAACAATTACTACTCCGACCACCACCTCCATATCCATTAGCACCTCCAAATCTCCCACCACCACAATGATAATCACCACCTCCACCTTTGCAACGCTAGATCTAGACTGAGCCTAGTTGACACTGACGTTCCTGCCATCAAGGTTCTGCCCATTATTAAGGTTTAGGTTTAGGTTTAGGTTTTGGATTATTAGGTTTTAGGGTTTAGATTTATTTTTTTATTTATTTAGCTACTTTAGGTTTAGAAGCATGTGGTTTAGGGTAGGTCAGGGTGGATTAGGGTTTAGGGTCAAGATTTAGGCTTGGGGGGTTAGGATTGGGTTTAGGGATTAGGGATGTGGTGACATCAGTGTTTGGCTCAGTGGCTTTAGGGTTATGGAGGGTAGTGGTTTAGTTTAGGGTTTAAGGCTTTTAGGGTTTAAGGATTTCAAGTTAATTTCAGTTTATTTAGCTAATTTAGTTTTTTTTTTATTTAGCTCAACTTTATTTTTATTTAGTTTATTTATTTTTATTTTAGTTTTGGTTTTTTATTTAGTCTATTTCTTAGGTTTTGGTTAGGTTAAAGTTTATTTTTTAGTTTAGTTTTATTTTATTTTATTATTTAGGTTTAAGATTTATTTTTTATTTTTAGGTTCAGGTTTACATTTTTATTTTTTTTTAAGTTGATGTTTAGGTTTTATTTTTTTGGTTTATTTTAGGTTTAGTTTATTTTGGTTTATTTATTTTATTTAGTTTAGGTTTAGGTTTAGGTTTAGGTTTTATTTATTTTATTTTATTTATTTTAGTTTAGGTTTATGTTTATCTTATTTTATTTTATTTTATGTTTTTTTTTTTAGGTTTCATTTTTATAACATTTTAGATTTTATTTTTAGGTTTATTTTAGATTTGGTTTTTATTTTGTTTTATTTTATTTTTTAGGTTTATTTTATTTTTATTATAGGTATAGTTTTATTTTATTTAGGTATTTTCTTTTTTTAGTTTAGTTTAAGTTTATTTATTTTATTTTAGTTTATTTTTATTTATTATTTTATCTTTAGGTTTGGTTTAGCTTAGGTTTAAGTTTATGTTTATTTAAGTTTATTTTATTTTATTTTAGTTTAGGTTTTTATTTATTTATTTTTAGGTTTTATTTAGTTGAGGTTTAAGTTTTTATCTTTAGGGTATTAGGATTTATTTATTTTCTTGGGTTTTGGGTTTAAGGTTGAGGGTTTAAGTTTTAGGGTTTATTTTAGGGTTTTTAGGGTTTATTTTAGGGTTTTAGGATTTTAGGGAGGTTTTAGGTTTATGGTTTTTTTAGGTTTAGTTTAGGTTTTAGTTCATGATTTTTAATTATTTTAGAGAACAAATTCGGATTCAACATTTGTTCTCTTCGAATTCATCAACCAAGTAACACACTAAGTTTTCTAAGAAAAGCAATGACATTGATAAAAAAATGTGCACACATAGAGCAAATCAAAAAGCCTAGATAACTAGAATTGTCTCTACTGTAAAGACATAGTTCCATAAGCAGCAGATTGGATTTTTTCAATTTTCTCCGTCCATCAAAACCACCACCCTCTCGAGTAGCTGGATCACCATCATATCATTTCTCCTCCGCCACCACCACTCATGTAACCTTCGTTGCTCCCGCCCATACCAACCATCAGCTACCACCTCCATATCCACCACCTCTAGATCACCCACCACCACTGATAATACCGCCTTTGCCTCCAACGCAAGATCTAGACTGAGCCTGGTTGATGGTGATGTTCCTGCCATCAAGGTTCTGCCAATTCTTAGGGTTTTCTAAAATGAAAAGTGGGAGAATTTTATTGATAAAATAAAAGGGATACAAAGGTCCTTAAAAGGGACAAATCTTTAAACTACTGCTCAAAGAGCTACAATTAGCCTAAAGATATAAATCCCTAACCTATTATAAGAAAACCAAAGCAAAAGAAAGAAAAGACAAAAACTAAGAAAGAAATAACACAAAATTCCAAAAAAAGGTAGCTCAAAACATCTATATCTTGAAATTTTCTAAGAGATGCACAAACCACCTACAACACCAAAACTAACCACAAACCTGCAAAGAACTTAATATAGAGAAAATCATCTAGATATAAGGACAAGCTAAGTACACAAATGAAATAAAATGATAAAAATTTAGATAAGGCTCAGGCTCAATGACATTCTTCTCAAGGGGAAACATGATATGTGAGCATCCAAACTTCAAAAGAAAGGGTTACAATCACATATGGTGCTACTAGCCAAAAGGTAATAGGGGAAACATCCCAGCCATCATAGCCAACTTACCTCGATTAAACCAAATAGCCAACAGCTAAGAGCTAGCCAAGTTCTAGTATTTATCATCAAGATTAAATTGGTAACTAACCAGCAAAACAACCAGCCAAACTAGAGCAAAGAAACCAACCAATCAAGATAGCAACCAAGAAATAACCACCATCAAAGCCACCCAAAATAAACAAAGACAAAAGGTAAAGAACCAAAAATTTTACCAACCGACATCACAACTGCAGCCAGCCATCAAGGACACCCAGCCAAACATAGCAGCAGGAATCATTAAAAATAGCAACAGAGCCAAGAACAACCAAAGCCACATACAGGTTAATCACACAATAGAATGAAATGATAAGGCTCCATCCGCAAGCAAACACCACAAAAAAGTCAAAGAGACCACCAGGGGAACAAAACTAGATGGCGTAGCCCAGAGAGTAACTCAACCCAGTAAAGAACAAATCCCATGGCCAGGCTCAACCAATATTCATGATGCTAGATAGCCAAAACCAAAAAGCAAAAGGCTGGAAAAAATAATAGCCATCAAGCAACCACCTGCCAATAAACCCTCACATGAAATAAAAGAGGCTAGGGAAAAAGGCAAACAAGCAAGCTCCAAAGCCTGCCAATCACCAAGCCATTGTACAACCAACATAGCAAGAGACCAACAAGAGGAGAGATCCACCAAAACTAAAGGGCAACCAAAGCTCAACAATACCAACTATAAATAATCCCGACCTCCATCAGTAGGAGATACCATTCTTAGGGTTTAGGTTTAGGTTTATTAGGTTTTAGGGTTTAAGTTTCTTTAATTTATTTAGTAAGTTTAGGTTATGGGTTGGAGTTTAGGGCTTAGGGTTAGGGTTAGGGAGGGTTTGGAGGGTTTATGGTTAGGGATTATTTAGGTTTAGGGTTTTAGGTTTAAGATTTAGGGTTTAGGGTTTAGAGTTAGTTTAGAGAGGGTTGGATTTTGTTTATGGGTTTTAAATTACAAACCCGGTTAGTTTATTTAGTTTATTTTTATTTATTTGAGTTTATTTTATTCTTTATTTTTTATTGGTTTATTTATTTTATTTAGTTTAGTTTATGTATTTTAGTTTATGTTTTTTATTTTATTTATAAGTTTTTTTAGTAGTTTATTTTAGTGAGTTTTATTTTATTTATTTATGTTTATTTTATTTTTTAGGTTTAGGTTTTATTTTATTTTGGTTTAAGTTTTTTTATTTTAGATTTATTTTTTAGGTTTTTTTTTTTAACTTATGTTTAGGTTTATTTATTATTTTATTTTATTTTAGTTTTAGGTTTAGGTTTAGGTTTTATTAATTTTAGTTTATTTTATTTAGTTTAGGTTTATATTTTATTTTTTTTTATTTTATTTTTTTTTTTAGTTTAGGTTTAGATTTTATTTTTTTTATTTTTTTTTAGGTTTATTTTTATTTTATTTTATTTTTTTTTTATTTTCATATTTTATTTTAATTTGGTTTTTTATTCATAGGTTTATTTTATTTTTTTAGTTTAGTTTAGGTTTTTATTTATTTTATTTTATTTTAGTGTTTATTTTTAATTTTATTTAGTTTTTAGGTTTAGGTTTAGAATTAGGTTTTAGTTTTGGTTTGTATTTTACTTAGATTTAGGTATTTTTATTTATTTTATTTTTAGGTTTTATTTAGTTTAGGTTTAGATTTTTAGGTTTTTAGGGTTTAGGGTTTAGGGTTTAGACTTTAGAGTTTAGGGTTTAGGGTTTATAGGTTGTAGGTTTGTGGCAGGGATTTAGGGATTGGGGATTAGTTTAGTTTGTGTTTTTGGGTTTTGTGGGTTTATGGTTTTGGTTTGTGGTTTAGGTTTAGTTTAATTATGTAGGTTTAGGGTTTAGGGTTTTTAATTTTTTTTAATAGAGAACAAATTTAGATTCAATATTTCTTCTTTTCGATTTCATCAACCAAGTATCATACCAAATTGTCTAAGTCGAAAGCGACGACATGGATAAAAAATGAGATCGCATAGGGCAAATCAAAAACCCTAAATAACTAGAACAATCCCTATGATAAAGACACGGTTCATAAGTAGTAGATCAGATCGGTCATTCTTCAATTTCTCTAGTTCCCATCAGAACAAGCTCGACCTCTCTAGTAGTGGGATGAACCATCACATCCTCGATCTCTCCCTCTGCCGTCACCATGGCTGTAACCTCCATCGCTGCTCCTGCCACTATAAACACCACTGCTCTGACCACCACCTCCATATTCACCAGCACCTCTAGATCTCCCACCACCACTGCCATAACTTCATCTCGCCTTCGCTCCACTAGATCTGGATCGAGCTGGTTGACGATGTTCTCACCGCCAAGGTCTATTCTAAGGTTAGTTTATTAGGTTTTAGGGTTTAAGTTTATTTTTTAATTTATTTGGTTACTTTATGTTTAGTTTAATGTTCGGGGTTTAGGGTTTATGGTTTAGGGTTAGGGTTTAGGGTTTAGGGTTTAGGATTTTAGCTTTTATGCTTTTAGGGTTTTAGGGTTGGGTTTAGGGTTTTTAGGGTTGGGCTTTTTTAGGGTTTAGGGTTTAGGGTTTTAGAGTTTAGGGTTTTTTTTTCTTTTTTTTTTTAGGGAAACCCCATGATACGGGGGTATTTTATTGCCACAAAAAAAAGGTTACAAGGTCCTTAAAGGGGATAAACTCCAAAACAACTGCTCAAAGAGCTACAATCAGCCTAAGGTGTGAATCCCCATCTAAGTACATCCAAGAGCAAAAGAAAACATTAAAGCAATCAAAAGATACAAGATGATTAACATAATAGGCTAAAGAAAGTATAAGGCCAATGCTTTGATGGTTGTAAGAGTGCTTAGTAATATGGAGCAAACCTGCAAGATAAAAAGAGAGAAACACCTGCAAAGTTATAAGAGAGAGATTAGAGCTTAAGGTAATACAAACAAAAGATAGAAGGAAACAATATAATATGAGTATGATAATAAGGAAATGTGATAGAGAAGGCTCGCTCAATCACACCATGTTAGGCGATGCAAATATGAGCATCCAAACTTCGAGAAGGGTTACATCACATGAGCTACTACCGAACCAAAAAGGAGTGACAACATCACAGCCATCATAGCCAACAAACCTGTGAGAAGGAAGCACCCAGTTGTTGATATTCTTGTAAGCTTTATTACCTGCAAATCTAAGCAAAATCATATCTAAAATATATAGGTAATTGCTAAGAGCTGAAGGATAAGGAGTCTCATTCAAGAAAATTATCATCAATATAGCCATCTTGACATGAGAATACATAAACATAAGTGAGTGAGCCATCTTAGCCAGAATCTCATGAATAGCCATGTTGAGGAAAGAAATTAGTACAGATATAATCCCTCCATAAGAAAATTACAGAGGAGACAACTAAAACCTAAATAAGTCAATGAGCCTATAATTAACACCATCCCAATCACATGATATGTAAATGAATCTTTCAGCAGAAACAACCAGGAAACAATCCCTTATTAATGTCCCGAGAAAGCAATAGTAAAGGAAGACAAAGATAACTCAACACAGTGGAATGAACAACCAACCAAAATTAGCACCCAAAAAAGAATGTTAGAGCAAGCTAATAGCAAAGATTCGTCCACCATTCAGATAATCCAGCTCAACAATCAATCCAAAGGACAAGACAGCAAAAGGCAATAACCTCCAAGATAGACAGGGACTAAACTGGCCATAATACCATTCTTTCGAATAAACCGCATAAGACTAAACCAACCAAAAAAGAGGTACAGGAGATGATCGAGAAAACAGGAGATAAATTGCACAGGAAATCCGAAAGCCAACCCCAACAGCCAAACAACTAATACAACATTGGAACCCGCCATAAAAACAATCAACAAGTGAATTGAAATGAGTCTCAACATTAAAATTCAAAAATAGCAAGCACAAAATATCCAAGATAGGAAGATATAAAGAATTGGCCATAAAACTCCTCAATCGAGTAGACATGGCGATAGATAAACAAAAAATAAAGCATATAGACAGTTATCCAAGGTAACAAAAGAGAATCACCAAAACCCTCACCATCGACAAAGAATTGTGGAACATCTTCGCATGAGACCAAATTCTACAACCAACAAAGAAAGAGCCAACCGAGGAGACAAGGAAAACAAAAGGAAATCTCCAAGATAAGAGACAACCAAAACAAAGAAACCGTTAGCTCGCCACGTTGCCACTCATCCAGGATAATCAAAACAATAGAAAGTTTGACAGAAAAAGGATGAAGTAAACAATAGCAGAAAAGGTAGATCAATGAATTCCAATGATAGGGATTAGGTAAAGGAAAGGATAGATAATGAATAGCTCCCCACCATAAGCCTATCCAAGAAGTGACATTAGAGAAATCGATGTCGATGCTTATTCACCATAATCCACTCGCCAAGGGTAATGACAATAATGGGTTTGTTAATAACCCAATTATGCATATAAGATAAATCATTGATTAATTCCAAGCATAACAAAGAAATGTGCTTCAAGTTGTATGTGTTCCAAACATAGCATAGGATGGGAGAACAACAGCAAGGAAAAGCAACAACATCCCAGGCAGCATGGACAATACTGTTAACACTCCCATTAGGAAAAGGAAGTATTACTAAGAAGGATATAAGTAAAAATTGTATGAGTTCAAGGATTTTCCATCAGAGTAAGCAAGTACTACAATCCCAACAGATGCATAATGATAATCCCATGAAAACTCCAAACGATCAAGCAAGACTAGAAATAAGACTAGTATTGAAAAAAATATCACAATTCCATTCTTGCAAAGAGATATTAGTGTAGAGATGGGATATCCCATCAAGAAAATAAATAAGAATAAAGAAATCGCAACCAATAGCTCAATAGCACCCCTAAGAGTAAATGCCACCCTCATGCAGATTAAGAAACCGAAGTGAAAGGTAAAAGAAAGTCCCCTAAATTACCATAGAACTTATAGCAAATTAAAGTACCAAACAGATTATGAGATAAAAGATAATGTGACCCCCAGAGACAACCGACGTGAAAATCAAAAGCTACCACATAAGGAACATTCATACAAAAGAACACTATCCCAATTCAGCCCATAATCCTTGGAGAAATACCCCACAGGCTTGCCATAATAACAATCATTGAGAGTATACAAACCATAGGTTAAGATCCAAGAGAACAATGATGGTAAAGGATCCGCACAATACTAGCAGAATAAAATGAATACTATAGGGTTACGAATGACAACTAATCAGATAAACCAAATTCACAAACATCCAAAATCTTAAAACAAAGAACATACAACATCGACTATAGTACTTCTCAAACAAATGACACTCCAATCCAAGAAGGTAAGAAAGACAAAACCCATTAGATGCAGATTACAATATAAAATGTAAATATGATTCACAGCCACCCTGAAATGAGCAGCAATCCAGCCAAAAATAATCCAGGCAATCAGAAAGTCACTCCCATCAGAGCAACTAATGCAACATTGTAAGCCACTAGAATATAAAATAAGAAGATGATTCCAAGTAGAGACATCATTACCAATCAGGAATTTTAAGAAAATAAAGGTCCAAAACCGAACTTGCTAAAATAGTAGCAAGCAAGATGGCAAAAATAGGGAGGAAAATCGGGAGAAGCCAGAAAAAAATCAGAAGCACCAACCCAGTGATGAAAAAACCAAATCAACAAACAAATCAATAAACAACCATGGCAAAGAAACCTCCAAAACCCAAAAAAGCAAACCCAATCCATTCGATAAGGATTTCGACCAAAATAACCATTAAAAAAAGACTGGTATTACAATTTCTTCCCTTGCGTGAAAGCATCGAGGTTAGGCATTATATAAGCAAGGACGGGCTATACGAAGTCAAGCCCAACAACCAACCAAAATCCTTTCAAAGATAAGTGATGGAACCTTTATGAATAAGGCCTTTAAGGAGTAAAGAGTCCCAAGGAATGTAAGCATCAGCCAAAGAAGTACTATAATCATCAAAATAAAAATTGCAACAAGCATAATGCACACTAATCCGATGCCTGGAATCAACATAGTTAGTAGCAATGCTCCAAGCCATATTGTTAGTGAGAAAAAATTGGTTAACAGCAATGATTAATTCTTTCAGGTTTAGAAATAATTGTATCAATGAAATTAAAGTCCCAAGTGGGATTATATAGCAATGTGTAACCCAAGGCAACGGGTTCCAATTCAAGAGATTGATGCATATAGTTCAACATCGCACCATAATATTGTAAATGCCAAAGCTTCCAACTAAAGGAGAAGGGGTAAAGGTAGCAAGACATGGCAAAAAGCACAAGACATCAATGATATCTAGAGTATCCATAAAGAACACAAGGAAACAAAACCGTAAAAAGGGAGGCAAAGAGGAGAATTAGATTCTGAGGTAAGGAAGCCCAGAGTTGTCCAAGTTAACCAGACCACGCAAGTATTTGGGTAATGTAAATTGATCAAAGAAGATGATACTATCTAATCTCGCACCCAGATTTGCAAGGTAATCAGCATAGGCGTTACCTTCACGCCAAACATGAGTAATGCTAAAATTTAGTTGAGAGAGAAGAGCCCTAGTTTGCTTGAGGAGGTAGAACAAACAAGCGTTGCTCATATTGGTAGAAGTCAAAAGATCAATCAGTAGAAGAGCATCCACCTCTATCCAATATTTGAGCCATTTTAATACAAATTTCTAAAGCTTTATGGACAGCCATAAGCTTAGTATAAGGGACAGTGCTGGAAATAAGGGGATAAGCAAATGCACATAGGACAATACCCTTAGAATCCCTAAAATGCCTCCACAACCGTGAGCCATTATGAGAGATGAGTCAGATAATTTTAATAATATGATCAAGAGGTTTTTTCCAAAAAACCATTCTATCATTTCGATAGTAAGTCTAGTCTAGAAGGTTGAGGCCTAGTTTATTGGCTACAGATTTACAACCTTTAAAATGTTTGTGATGAATTAAGTTGGCTTTAAACAATTCATAAATTTTTTTTTTAGTTCTAGCAATTATCCTCATGTGATTCATACAAATCCCACGATGTTTAGCATCATTTCGGTCCATCCATATGAACCAAATAAGAGTAATGGCGATTATGATTTTAATATGACCTTTAATTGCATTGTCAAAGTAAACTTCAAGAAGTTGATATAAATTAAAAGAACAATTAAAATTGACAGTGTTGAATAGATCGTCATACCAAATCAAAAAGAGGCAATAGCCCCATTAACAAAAATATGGTTAACATTCTCAATATGAGAACAACATTGACATTTAGAGGGTAAGTAAAACCCTTTACCCCACAACAAAGAGTCAACAGAATAAAGTTTTTAGGATACCAAGTTAGAACAGAGTAAGAAGAGGGGATATTGTTATTCCAAATTTTGGAGAACACAATAGAAGAATCTGAGTGTCTTTAGTGTGAAGCCACACATTTTAAGGTTGAAATCCCCATTATGAGATAGCTTAAAGATAATGATCATGAATGTTAGTGATAGGAATATTAGTAATCATATTTAAGAAAGTGGAAGGAATAGAATCAAGAATCTTACTAGTGTTCCACTTGTGGTTTTGCCGTAATGAATTAACTCTAAGAGCGAAGTGGAGTGAGTGTAGAGTAAGTCATCAATGGATCCACAACCACTCCAGCTTGTCTTGCCAAAAGAAGGAATTGCCGAGTTTATGCCCCAAAATTAAGGATTGCATCCCATTTGACAACAAAGTCTTCTCCATACAGGAGAATCACCCGATTTAAAGGGACAAATGAGAGGATGTTTCCCATGGCAATATTTAGAAGTCATGAAATTTCCCCAAAGACTATTTTTGCTCCTAAAATTCCACCAAAGTTTGTAGGAGAAGGCATTGATAACTTCTTTGATGGATTTATAACCCAGACCTCCCTCTTCAAGAGTACCACAATTTTGGACCAAGATGACTGCATTTTTTTAGAGGAGGTATTGTTTCCGAAGAATTTGTTTAATAGACCAATTCTATTGATGGTAGAGTTGGTAGGCACAATGGTTTGGAGAAGGTATATAGGCATGGAATTTAGAGTGCTCTTGATCAAGGTAAGCCTACCAGAAAGAGAGTAAATGAAATTCCCAAACCAAAATTTTGTTAGAAATTTTCCAATTAGATCATCAAAAGGTGTGATCTTTTGGCCTTTAAAGAGGAGCCCCAAGGTAATTAAGAGGGAGTTGATTTTGCTTAAAATTAGTAATCGGATATTTGGTTAAGTCTATTAGGTGGAATCTTAGTTGAAGGAATAAAACTGATTTTCCCTTCATAGAAAAAAAGCCACTAACTTTACCAAAATCATTTAGAAGGTTCTTAATGGTTTTAACATGTTGAAGGAGCCATCAGAAGATAATGAAATCATCCGCAAAGCTATTTGAATAAAGATGTTGCCTCCTCTAGAAGGGACATCAATGTCATGAACCAGCTCTTCAAGAAGAATATTATTCGATATTCTATGTTTAACAAAACAAGTTTGATTTGGGGAGATGATTTTAGGAAGCAAAGGGCTAAGTCTATTGTTTATTAATTTAGCAATGAGTTTTTGAAAAATGGTGCAAAGACTAATCGGTCTAAAATCTCCCCAAGATTCAGGATTGTTAGTTTTGGAAATAAGGATAATAGAAGTGCTAGAAAAGTATTTGGGAATAGGATTGCCATCAAAGAAATCAATAATAGCATCAACTAAGTCGATTTTAATAAATGACCAATAATGCTGAAAAGAAATTATATAGCCGTGGCTAGCAACAGTCGGTGTTCATGTTCTTAAGAGTATTACTAATCTCCTCTTTGGAAGGACACATAGTGAGTAAATGATTATCCTCGTTAATCATAGAGGGATAAGATGAGTGTTTGATAAAGTTCCCAGCAATGGATTAGAATTTAATAAAGTTTGGAAATGATGTATGACAGAATCCTTAATATCATTGTTATCAATTATCCATTCACCATTATAGTTCTTAATTTTATTAATCGAGTTTAAGGCTCTCCGTTTATTACAAATGGCATGAAAATACACGGTGTTTTCACCATCATATACTTGCTTGCGGCCTTTTGACGCCAATAGGTTTCTTCCATGTTTTGATAATTAACCAAGGTATTCTTGGCAATGTTCAACTCTTCCGTTCTGGGATCGGTTGAGCGACCTCTTCAAGAGAACAAACCACTTGTTCCATAGCTTTAAGATTTGTGAAAAGGTTTTGAAAATGTGTTTGTTCCACCAATTGAGATTTTGTTTAAGTCTTTTGAGCTTAAGCCAAAGGCGAGTCATACCTTTAACTTATCCAGGAAAATAGGGGCCATCCAATTAGTGATGGTGACATTGGTGAAGTCACTATGTTGGGTCCACATATTTTGAAATCTGAAAGGAGAGGAGTAGGCGGGGGGATTTTGAAGGAAATCAAAGAGGAGCATGGTCGACAAGTTGCTCAAATGCTCAACAATGGTAGTAGACCATTGATTGATCCAAAGAGAATTAAATAGGGTCCTATCAGAAGCCAAAGTCTAGAGTTGTGCCGTGTAATTAGACCCGGTGAAACCAATGTCGATCATTGCAATCAAGGATCATATTTGAGAAGTCCTCCATGGAATGAAGGTTAGGAGAACATCCTCCCTTCTTTTGAACTAGCTAGTATTGAAATCACCTCCAACCAACCAGGGAAGGTTAGGAGGAAGCGAAGGTGTAAGTGATTCCAAAGGATGTTCCTACCACTCTATTACAAGAAGCATAGATAAAAGAGCCAAAAGCGATAAGTCACCTAAGGAGATTTTGACATTAACCAATTGGTCAAGATCATCAATGATGGAAATGGTGATGGAGTTGTGCCAAAAGCACCAAATTTTATTATTAAGATTGAAGAAGAAATTATGAAAACCAAGGGATCTAGATAAAAGCAATCTTAGAAGAATTAATGAGAGGTTCAATAAGAACAAGTAACTTGATATTATGAACACGACAAAAGACTCCTAACACGGTGCGAGACGGGAAAGACCCACAACCGGATATTCCAAATAAGAAAATTAATCATGAGGGGAAAAGGGAAAAAAAGAAAGAGGAGAGGAAAGAAATGATGACACATTACTTGTGTGGGGTGGAAGAAAGCGAGTGGTTCTAATGAAGTTAATATTAGAAATTTTGCTTTGTAGGGTTTTTTGTTTTAACAATTTGAAAGGGTCTATCGAATCCAAATTATCTCCATCGAGAAAGATTGATTTTGTGTTCGGAATAGTAGAAGGATCTATCAAAGTTTTAGAAGAGGGGATTTCACCTTCTTCCATATCGGATAGAGTGTGGGAAATTAGGTTCAATTGTTGATTATCACTCTGAAGGGAAATAGATGGGGAAGTTCTAGCACCATTCGTTATACAAATATCTTTCTCAATATGTTACGCCATAGGGTCATCATTATTTTGGTCCATTATATGATTCTCATTCAAATTGTTTAGTGGGTGTCCAATATAAGGCTACCATTCGATTTTAGTAGGATTTAAATGAAAGAGCTATCTGGAAACCATTATTGCAAGCGGGGTGAGGTTAGGTAAATTGTCATTGGTATCATCACACCCCTCAATGTTCATTTTAGTACCAAAGGTCAGTGTTTTCCACTAGACAGATCAATAGGAGGTGTGGGGAGGAGAGGTTCTTTTTGAGTATCTTTAGGCACATATGCTAGAATAGTGGTTTTCCTAGTTCCATTAATGGTAGTCATATTCTGTGGTAAATTTTTTTTGAGATTAGGATGAAGCACAAAGCATTCAGTGATCGTGTGAATCTTCAGTGAGTGCGACAGAAAATTTTTTGAATTTGACTTTTGACTATATCCAAATTTTTTGAGCCAATCCAAACCTCTTTGGGATATTTTTTTGTGATGTCTATCTCAACGAGAATACAAGGGATGGATGGCCTAGATCTAGTGGTCGTTGCTTGGTCAATTTGGAGAGCCTACCAAAAGGCAACAGAAACAAAACTTGATGAGTGACATAATGTATTATGTTAGGAAAAGCAAGCCAAAGAGGGACAATGGGAGATTCCTCTTTGACATCAAAGAGGCGACCATTTCAATAAGCGCAACAATTATGCACAAAATATGAACGATGAGCGAAAACCCGAATAATCTAAATCATTTGAGAGTTGAATAAGAATGTGTGAGGATCGATCAGCGATGGTGAAAGTACCGATAATTTTAAACTATGAAAGAAAGAGCAAATATTATCAAGAGTCCGTCGAGAATTTACCCACCAAAGAGAACTCAAGGGCTTAGCAAGTTTCTCAACATCCGATCGAACACATTACTACGAATCCATGATAAGAAGTCAAAATGAGATTAACCAGCCGAGCTAGGATCTTACCGATAAAGCATCTTTGAATGATTTAACAACAGTGCATTAACAAATGCAATCAATCAGAAAACCTATGAGTCGAGGCAAAGTGGAGTCAGTGCGTCGAGAGAAGGCGACGGGGATTAGAGACCGAGCCTCGCCATTGCTCTAATCCAAGGACGTCACATCTGAGAGCCCAAAATGCTGCCAGGCGAGAGAAGCACGCAGACAAGCGGCCAAATACCCGAGAACGGCCAATCCATCGAGGGGAACTCAAAATCGCCAGAGAGGGAGCGCAGCCGAGAGGGAGAGGAGTGGGTTTTAGTGTTTAGGGTTTAGGGTTTAGGGTTTAGTGTTTAGGGTTTAGGGTTTGGGTTTAGGGTTTAGGGTTTAGGGTCTAGGGTTTTAGGGTTTAAGGTTGTTTATGGTATAGGGTTTAGGCTTTTTATTTTGGGGAAAGTTAGAATTTTATTATAATACAAGGAAAAGATATAATATCCTTAAAAGGGGTAAAGCTCTAAAACTATATTTCTCTCAAAGCTACAAGAAACTTAGAGAGCTAAACCCCCATCTAAGTACATTAGAAAAAGATAAGGATAAAGCGACAAATATATCAAAAAGCATAAGAGAAAAGACACTAAGTAAGACTAAAATAATTCTTGAAAAATAGTAAAGGAAGAGTCTGCAGTTCATGATTCCTTTGAGAAAGTAAGATAAGCAAGATCCACAACAACATCCCTTGGGTTGACTGAGCAACGACCATTCCATCTATATAATTCTAACCTGTAAAAGAAATCTACAAAACACTACAAAGGCAAAAGTCATAGCTAAAAAGGATAAAGATAATTAGAGGAAAAAGAGAGAGCTTAGAAAGAGAAGGCTCAGGCTCAATTAGGATCATCTTAAGGAGAAATAATAAATATGAGCATCTAGACTTCACAAAGAACTATTACAATAATATGTAATGGTACCAACCAGAGAGAAGAAGTGAGTAACATCAAATCCATCATGGTCAGTATATCTGATACAAGCAAACATCTAAAGCCAACAGTCCATAGAGTTCTAGATCTAACACCATTAAACAAAAGCAAGCGGCGCAACCAGTAGCCAAACCACCAAACAAAAAACACGGCAGACTAATCACAATAACCTAAAAAGATGCAAGAATAAAGTAAGAACATGAACAACAGCCATTAACCAGATACCCATCCAAGCTCCAAACCAAGGAAAACCAGAACCAGCCATCAGCAAGCACCAGAACAATGCTAATTAATAGAGAAACAATAAACAAAACAAAGATAGGAGCCCTCAAGACAATGTCCCAGAAATAAGCAGTCACCAAGCGAAACTATGGTGAGCAACCATAAATGACAAAATAGCACAAAAATGAAACCATCAACTGAAGGAAAAATAAGCTGCATCCAGTGCAAATCACCAAAAGACAAAATAACCACACAAAAGGGGGCCAAAGGAAGCTACCAACCACCTGAAACTAAAAAGTCCAATCCAAAAGGATCAACAAAGGTTTGAGATAGCAAAAGGCTCCCAAATTGTTGGGTTGAGCTTTTATTTTAGGTTGGGTTTTAGTTTATGGTTGCTATTTTTTTTAACGGAGATCAAATTCAGATTCAACATTTCATCTTTTTGATTTCATCAACCAAGTAACACACTAAGTTTTCTATGACAAAAGTGGTGACATAGATAAAAATGAGCATGCATAGATCAAATCAAAACCCAGATAACTAGAATTATCTCTACTTTAAAGACACAGTTTCATAAGCAGTAGATTAGATTGGCCATTCTTCGGTTTCTCTAATTCCCATCAGAACCAACCTGGCCTCTCGAGTAGGGGGATCCACCATCATATCCCCGATCTCTCCCTTCACCATCACCATGGCTATAACCTCCATCACTCCTCCCGCTTCCATAACCACCACTACGTTGACCACCACCTTGATATCCACCAGCAACTCCAGATCCCCAACCATCACTTGCATAACCACCCCCTCCACCTTCGCCTCCACCTCCAGATTAGACTGAGTCTGGTTAACGGTGATGTTCCTACCATCAAGGTTTTACTCATTCTTAGGGTTTAGGTTTAGGTTTAGGTTATGGTTTATTAAGTTTTAGGGTTTATGTTTATTATTTAATTTATTTAGTTACATTAGGTAGGCTTTGGGGTTTAGGGTTTAGGGTTTAGGGTTTAGAGTTTAAGGTTTAAGGTTTTAGGTTTTAGGCTTTTAGGGTTTAGGGCTTAGGGTTAAGGTTTAGGGTTTAGGGCTTAGGGTTTTATGGGGTTTAGGGTTAAATGTTTAGGATTTAGGGTTTACGATTTTTTTTTAAATTAAGTAAACCGATAGGTTTAGGTTTACTTGGTATTTTTTGTTTATTTATTATTTATTTTAGTTTACTTTATTTTTTAGCTTTATTTAGTTTTATTTTTTATTTTTATGTAGTTTTGTTATTTTTATTATAATTTAGGTTTTTTATTTTAGTTTATTTTTTTGGTTTAGGTTTAGGTTTATTTTTGAGTTGAGTTTTATTTTTATTTTATTTTTTAGATTTAGGTTTTGATTTTATTTTATTTTTGTAGGTTCAGGTTTTAAGATTTTCTTTGTTTTTTATTTTTTTGTTTTATTTTTTAGTTTAAGTTTAGGTTTATTTTTAATTTATTTTATTTTATTTAGATTTGGTTTAGGTTTAGGTTTAGTTTATTTTAGGTTTAGGTTTTATTTATTTAGTTTAGTTTATTTTAGTTTATGTTTAGGTTTATTTTTATTTTGTTTATTTTATTTTATTTTATTTTGATTTAGGTTTAGGTTTTGTTATAGTTTAGGGTTTAGGTTTTATTTTATATTTAGTTTTAGGGTTTATTTTTAGGTTTATTTTTTAGGTTTAGGTTTTTATTTAGTTTTTATTTTATTTTAAGAATATTTTATTTATGTTTTCGGTTTAGTTTTATATTTCATTTAGGTTTTTTTATTCTTAGGTTTATTTTATTTTATAGTTTAATTTAAGATTTTATTTATTTTATTTTAGTTTATTTTTATTTTTTATTTTATTTTATTATTTTATTTTATTTTATTTTTTTTAGGTTTAGGTTTTAGTTTAGGTTTTTATTTTTTTTATTTTTTTATTTTATTTAGGTTTTGTTTTTTTTATTTATTTGATTTTTAGGTTTTATTTAGTTTAGGTTTAGGTTTCTAGGTTTAAATAGTTTAGGTTTAGGTTTCTAGGCTTTTAAAGTTTAGGGTTTAGGGTTTAGGTCTTTGGTTTAGGGTTTAGGGTTTAGGTCTTTGGTTTAGGGTTTAAGGTTTTTTTTTTAAAGAAAACCCATAGAGGGGTGAATTTTATTGCCACAAATAAAAGTGTACTAGTTCCTTAAGAGGGGAAAATTTTCTTAATTATCGCTCAAAGAGCTACATACAACCTAGAGAGAAAAGTCCCCTATCTAATACAACAAAAGCAAGGAAAAAAAACCTAAGAAAAGAAATAAAAGACCAAAAATAAGCAACAACATAGTAAATAGGAGGATTAGGCAAAACTACTAGAATCAAAAGTCTTTGAGTTGCACAATCCACATCCGGATCAACTTGCAAAGAACCTATAAAAGAATCCTCCAAGCTACTAAAACATGTAATTAGCACAGCTAGAGAAAATCAAGCTTAAGCATATAATAAAGTGCAATATAAGAGAAAATTTCAAATAAGGCTTAGGCTCATTCACCTTCATCTTAAGTGGCAACCACAAATGTGAGCATCCAAACTTCAATAGAAGGGTTACAGTCACATTTGCTGCTATTAGCCAAAAGATAATAGGGAAACCATCCCAACCATCATTGCCAATTTACCTTCATGAAGGCAATCCGCCAAAGAGTGAAAGTCAACAATTCTCTAGTACACACCCAAAGTACTGGCCCACAAATCACCACCAACTAAAGGCCACCAAGCCGAAGGAAGTAGAATCAACAAATGACCATAATAAAATGAAAGAGCTACCATGATTTAACCAGAAAGCAAAGCCACCATGGATAGGAACCAAACTCACTAGTGTCACAACTACAAGAAATAGCCCAAATGAAAATAGCAATCAACAATAACTAGCAGAATAAATAATTCCAAACGGATCGAGAACAAGGCAACATCTAATCCAATCCAACCTAGAAAATGAGGCATGAAATAAAAGGGTTAAATACCTCATTCAGAGATTAGAAGATAGCCATAGGAAAATAGCAACACTAGAGAGAGGAAAATGAACCCTTGAGGAGACCAAAGAGGCATCCAGAAAACACTAGAAAATCACCACCAAGAGCTCCAGGGAAAATAACTAAGCCCACCCTACCAACCAATAGGCAAGACATAGAAAACAAAGGGAGCCAAAAAAACCAAAACCAGTCCAAATCCTCAGCCAAAATAATAGACCAAGCCAATAACACTCAAGGCAAAAATAGTAGCCAACCAATTGAGCAAACAGCCAGTATCAACAACTAATAAATAGCCACCATAAAGCCAAAAAAAAATAATAAAAAACCATCAAATGCAACCCTACCAGCTAATAACAGTTCAAAAATAAAACCAAAAAGGAAACCAACCAAACCAGCTAGCCCACAAAGCCACCCAGCTAATTAACAAAATAGCAGATGAGCTAACTCTAATAAGGAAGCAGCCAGTCCAAAGGGGAGGAAATCCCAACACAAAGAAAGATAGGCATAGTGACAAACCAACAAGAAGCCACCAAAAACAACAAGAAAGAAATGGTAATCACCCAACCAGATAAAAAACCATAGCCAGGGAAGACCACCCAACCTCCAATAGGCAACCAGAGTGGATAGAAAAATAGACCAAGGCCCCTTCTAGACACCAGGGATAAAAAAAAACCAATTCCAAAGAGAAAATAGGATACTAACGACCACCAATCAGCACCCTTCTAGCCACAAGGTAAAAAGAGAAACCAACAAACAAAAGCCACCAAGCCTAAAAAGGATGAAGAGATAAAAACCACCAAAAGGCCTAGCACAAACTCAAGTGTGAAATGATCAACAATAGCCATCAAATAATAGCCACCCAAGATAGCTAAGTAGAGGTTAGTAGCAAACAGTAGCACCCCCCAGGCCAAAAATAGTAGCAGAAAAACCTTGTTAAGTAAGGAAATAGCCATCCAAAACTAGAGGCAAAACTAGTACAAATTATGAAAAGGGAAAAGTTGAAAGCAGGTAGAAGCAACCTAATAATAATATTATTAAAAAGATCATACCTCTTGATTTTTTTGTATTAAAAAGATGATATAAAAAAAAGTACCATTGAAAAAGAAAAAAATCCATGGAAATGGTTAGTATTAAAATGATCATACCAAACCCATAATTTAGAGGCAATAGCACCACTGACAAAAACATGATTAACATTTTCAATATGAAAACAATAATAACATTTGGAAGGCAAATGAAATCCTTTATCCGGGAGCAAAGAATCAACATGATTGAAGTTTTTTATTAATCTCCAAGTAAGGACAGGATAAGAGATAGGGATGATATAATTTCAAAGTTTAACAAATACATTTGAAGAAATATGAGCATCTCTAATATAATTACAAGCCTCTTTATGAATAAAATAATATAAGGCACTTAAAAGAAATTGATCAGCTTATTGGAAAGATAGGAATATAACTAAATTTATCAAAAGGGATATGAATAAATTGGCTAAGTTTATCATTCCACTTGTTATTAAGCCAAAATGAGTTAACTTTAGTAGCAGTAGAATGGATAAATAAAAGAATCAATAGAACCACCACTTCAAAAGAAAGAAGATTTCAAATTTATACCCAAAGATATCAAGGATTTGGCCTCCCATTTAATGGAGCAAAGCCTTTTCCAAACTAGGGAGTCACCAACTTTATAAGTAAATATTAGAGGGTGCTTACCTTAGCAGTATTTAGCTGTCATAAAATTAGCCCAGAGGCTATCATTTTTTTGAAAATTCCACCAGCGTTCTTTCAAGAAGGCAGTAATAGCTTCACAAATAAGTTTGCAACCAAGTGCACTTCCACCCAGAGGACCACAACATTTATGCCAAAAAGTTTAATGCATCCTTTTAACTGAATTATTAGAGCCCCAAAAAAATTTATTAAGGAGTTAATCAATTCAATTTAAGATAGAATTAGTAAGGATAATGGTTTGAATAAGATATGAATGCATTGAATTAAGATTACTCCTAAGTAAAGTTAGCCTGCCACCAAAAGAAAGTATGTGAAATTCCCACACCAAAATTTTATTAGAAATTTTTTGGATAAGCTCGTCAAAAAGACGGGATCTTTTTTGACTTTTGAGAAGAGGAGCACCCTTATATTTAATAGGGAGTTTCTTGTGTTTAAAGTTAGTGATTCTCAAGATATGATTGATTTTATTATTAGAAATTTTAGAGGAGGTAATCAAGTAGCTCTTGCTTTCATTAATAGAAATACCACTTTCTACCAAAATTATTTAAAATTTCTTAAGTCTTTGATATGATGAAAAGAAGCATTATAAAGATAATGAAATCATCAACAAAGCTAAGATGAGAAACAAGGATACCACCAAGGGTTCTAAAGTACATGCTAGGGTTGTTATTGAATAAATCATTTAAACTCCTAGAAAGGTATTCCATAATAAATAAAGAAGTGGACAAAGGATCTCCTTGTCTCAATCCATGAAAAAAAAGGAAAGAAGCTTAAAGCTTCACCATTAAGAATTGAAAAAAGCATTATTAATTTAGTTTTAATAAGGTTAATGAAATTATCAGAGAAACTAAATAAATGCAAGATATTTAAAAGGAAATCCTAATAGATATTATCAAAGGCTTTAGAAATATCTAATTTAAAAAGGATGTTACCACCTCTAGTTGGAACATCAAAATCATGAATAAACTCTTGAGAAAGAAGAATGTTATCAGATATAGATCTCCCTCTAACAAAACTAGTTTGGTTGAGAGAGATAATTTTTTGAAGTAAAGGACTATGTCTATTAGTAAGAATTTTAGAAATATATTTATTAAAGAAAGTGTAAAGACTAATACGTCTAAAATCACTCCAAGAATCTGGATTATCTTTTTTAGGTATGAGAATAATGTAAGTGCTTGAAAAATATTTAAGGAGAGGATTACCAATAAAAAAATCAACAATAGCATTGATTATGTCATGCTTAATAATAGACCAACAATTTTGAAAAAATTGAGTAGTTTATCCCTCCAGACTAGTAACGAAATCAATGTTCATGCTATTGAGAACTTTACCAATCTAATCTTCAGTAGGCAACCTAGTAAGCTAATGATTATCATCATTGGTGATAATAGAGGGAATCAAATGTGAATTAGAAATAGCTTCATAAGAGTGGCTTTTATTAAACATATTTCTAAAGTGGTTAATAACATAATATTTAATAACATTAATATCGGTAATCCAATCTCCAATATAATTTTTCATTTTTTGGATATAATTTGAAGCTCAATTTTTATTAGATAAAGCATAAAAATACTTGGCATTTATTTCCCCATCAGCAATATGTTTACTAGCATCTTTTTTGTTGCCAATAGGTCTCTACCATATTTTGATAATTAACAAGTGTATCTTTAGCTTCATTCAAATCTTTAAGCTTAGAAGAGTCAATAAAAATAGCATTTTCAAGTTCATAAACCAAAAGTTCCATGTTTTTTATATTAGCAAAAAGATTTTTAAAATAATGTTTGTCCCACCAAACCAAATTTTGTTTAAGCTTTTAAGCTTAAACCATAATCTATTCATACCCCTAATCAAATCATCGTGGTGTAAGCAATCCAATTAATGGCCATGACTTTAAGAAAATCTAGATGTTGAATATACATATTTTAAAATCTGAAAGAGGGTAAGATGTTTAATATTTTGTAGTTTTCTTTAACATAAAGCAAAAGTGGGGCATGATCAGATAAAGTTTTACTAAAATGGTCAATAGAGGTAATAGGCCATTAATTAATCCAATGAGAGTTGAAAATAATTCTTCTAAATGTTACCAGAGCTTACTGTTTTGCCAAGTATAATTATATCCTTTAAAACCAATGTAAAAAAGATTGCAATCAAGAATCATATTAGAAGGTTCTTCCATATAATGAATATTAGGCAAGCAACCACTCCATCTTTCTGCAGAATACATAATAGTGTTGAAATTACCCCCAAACAACCAAGGTTTATTAATAGAAAGAGCAAAACTTCTCAAATTCTCCAAAAGAACATTTTCACTTGTGCAAGAAGCATAAATAAAAGAGCCTGACACACAAGAGTCACCAAAAGAAATTTAAGCATTGACAACTTTTGTAGATCATCTAAAATCAAAACATTTAAGAAGTTATTCCAAAAGCACCAACTTTTATTACTCATGTTAGAAAACAAATTACTAAAGCCAAGCATTCTAGTAACATGATTGATTTTATCAGCATGTATAAAAGGTTCAATAACAATAAATAAAGAGATATTGTTAATTTTATAGGGATTTCTAATATGATTATGAATAGTGACCGTACCAATCCCACTAACATTCCAAATAAAAAAATTAAACATAAAGAAAATTGTAAAAGGAAATTAAAGGATAATAATAAAGAGAGAGAGAGAGAGAGAGAGAGAGAGAATAACAAATCCTCTTCCAAGAGAAAAATTGAAATAACACATTATTTATGTGAAGAGGATCCAGATCTAGTAGATCTGACAAAAATAAGAGGTTGTATCTTAGAGTTTATAGTTTTTTTCAAGGATAGTTTAGAATTTTTTATTTTCATCCAAAGTGTCACCGTTGGATAGAGATTGATTAGAAATATTATTATTAGAATAAGGATCAGCAAGAACATCTCTAATCATAACTCCCCTTCCAAATTAGTGTTTTTCAAAAGTGGGATTAGAATGAAGTTCAATCTTGGAATTAAGGGAAGGAGAAGATATTATACCATTCAAAGCACAATTACCAGTGTCAAAATTAGTATTTTGCTCAAAAATTTTAGCCACATTCAAGTTATCATTTAAATCCTCATTCTCATCAAATAATGCTAGCAAAGAAGAAGGAATAGACTCATTAGAAAATGAATCATCATTTTTTTAGCCTCTTTGAATTTGGAATTAGCCATAATAGGCATATTCTCATGTAAAGAAAGGTTGTTGGGCAAACCATCTTTTCAACATTATTAGTACCTTTGTCATGGATGAATGAAGCAAAATCAACAATTTTAGGAACATCAAGATTCCAAAGAGTCGACCTAATATTAACATTTAAGTTATTTTTATGCATAGAAATAGTTTTATTACTTTATTAGAAGCTAATTTTGAGTTATGATCTTTCAAAATTTTCTTTTTAAGATGCGGCTGAAGAATAAAAAAATCCAAATTGTCATGACCATGTATCTTGCAATGGGAACAAAAAACAAAAAAAATTTCAAATTCTACCTTTGGTAAATAACTAAACTTTTCAGATCCAATCCAAACCTCCTTAGTATGTTTTTTAGATATGTAAAGTTCAACCAATATATGAGCAATAGAGGGACAGGATCTCACAGTGATCGTTTGATCAATTTGTAGTGGCCGAACAAAAGGAGCCCAAATAATAAATAAAATTATGTGGGTAACATAATGAACTCTAATATTTGGAAGAGCTAACCAAACAGGAATAATAAGTGATTCACCAACCAATAAAAATTTTGCAGATCCACCAACCAATAGCACAACTATGGCGATCAAAAAATAATAGTAAGAATCAAAAATAATATAGAGCTTGAAATAAAGCCACATATAGGTTCATCCCACAATAGAAAGAAATGATAAGATGGGCCATCAATAGAAACACCATAAAACTTCAAAAAAAAACCACCAAAAAAGGGATCAAAAAACTATTAAGTAATAACTAGAGAGTAAACTCAACCTGTGAAGGAACAAAGTAGTCCCAACCAATAATCATGATGCTAGATAGCAAAAACCAAAAGCAAATTAGAACCATACATCAAGCAACCACCAACCAATAAATGCAAGAAAAAAAAGACTAGGAAAAAGGCAAAAAAAGCAAGCTCAAGTACCAATCATTATGCCATCTAAACCAAAAAGAGACCAATAAGAGGAGAGCCACCAAAATAAGAGGGTAAGTAAATATCTCATAAAGTAATAATCTCAACCTCAAAAAAGGAGATATTCTTAGGGTTTGGGGTTTTCATTAGATTTTAGGGTTTGGGTTTTTTTATAATTTTAGTTTTAGTTTAAGTTGGGTTTGGGATTTAGGGTTTGGTTTAGGGTTAGGTTTCTTTTGTTTGGGTTTTCATAGGTTTTGTGGGTTTAGGGTTTAGGTTGTTGATTTAAGGTTTAGGTTCAGTTTAGGATTTAGGGTTTATGGTTTTTTAATTAAGGTTTTTCAAGGCTTATTTATATATTTTATTTATTTTATTTTTTATTTTTATTTAGGTTTATTTTTATTTTTATTAGTTTAATTTCTTTATTTAGTTTATGTTTTTTATATTTTAGTTTATTTTTTTTAAGTTTAAGTTTATTTTCATTGAGTTTTTTTATTTTATCTATTTTGGTTTGGTTTTATTTTTAGGTTTATGTTGAGGTTTTTATTTGTTTTTTAGGTTTAGATTTTAGGTTTTTATTTTAGGTTTATTTTTAGGTTTTAATTTTTATTTTAGGTTTAGTTTTATTTTTAGTTTATTTTATTTTATTTAGTTTAGTTTAGGTTTATTTTATCATTTTAGTTTATTTTATTTCATAGGTTTAAGTTTATTTTACTTTATTTATTTTATTTTTATTTTTAGTTTAGGTTTTCATAGTTAAGGGTTTAGGTATTTTTTTAAGGTTTATTTCATAGGTTTAGGTTTTTATTTTATTTTATTTTAGGTTTATTTTATTTTTATTCTATGTTTAGTTTTTATTTTATTTAGGCTTTTATTTTAGGTTTATTTTATTTTTTTTAGTTTAGCTTAGGATTTTATTTATTATTATTTTAATTTTAGATTTTATATTTTATTTTATTTTATTATAGTTTAGGTTTAGGTTTCATTTTAGTTTATTTCATTTTATTTAGATTTAAGTTTTTTATTTATTTTACTTTAGATTTTATTTAGTTTTATTATTTTAGGTTTTAAGGTGATTTAGGTTTAAGGTTTAGGTTTAGGATTTATGGTTTAGGTTTAGTTTAGGTTTTATTTTGGGCTTAGTTAGGTTTTAGGGTTTTGGGTTTTATCATTTAGGTTTGGGGTTTGGGTTTTGTGGTTTTGGGTTTAGGGTTTAGTGCTCATGATTGTATGTTTAGGTTTAGGGTTCAAGGTTTTAGTTTAGCTGGTTTTTGGTTTTCTTTTTAATAGAGAACAAATTTATATTCAACATTTCTTCTTTTCAATTTCATCAACCAAGTAACACAGCAAGTTTCCTAAGACACAAGCGATGACATAGATAAAAAATGAGCACGCATAGACAAAATCAAAAACCCTAGATAACTTGAACTATCTCTACTGTAAAGATACAATTCCATAAGTATCAGATCAGATCTATCATTATTTAGTTTCTCCAGTTCCAATTAGAACCAACCCGGCCTCTCGAGTAGTGAGATCCGCCAACATATCCCCGATCCCTCTCACTGCCACTACCATGACTGTAACCTCCGTCGCTCCTCCAGCCTCCATAACCACCAGACCTCCAAATCCCACACCACCACTATGATAATCGCAGCCTCTGCCTTTTTTTATGTTTTTATAATTTCAATTTTATTTAATTAAATAAACTCGAAGGTTTAGCTTTATTTAGTTTATTTTTTATTTATTTTAGTTTATTTTTTTATTTTGATTTTAGTTTAGTTTTATCTTTATTTAGTTTAGTTTATTTAATTTAGGGTTATTTATTTTAGTGTAGGTTTTTTATTTTAGTGTATTTTTTAGGTTTAGGTTTATGTTTACATTTGTTGTTTTACTTTAGTTTTATTTTTATTTTGTTTTTTATGTTTAGGTTTTATTTTTATTTTTATTCAAACCCGGAATCCTGGGGTGATTTTAGACCTATCGGTCTTTGCACCTTTTCAAGAATTAATTGCTAAGCTAATCTCTAATCAATTAGCCCTTGCTCCCCAAGATTATCTCTCAAAATCAGTGATTTATGAAAGGTAGTTACGATAACATCCTCCTTGCCCAAGAATTAATCCATGACATCGCGTTCACAAGAGGTGGTAACATTATCTTCAAACTAGATATTTCTAAAGCTTTTGACAATCTCTCTTGGGACTTTTATTTAAGATTCTTAGCCTTTTTGGGTTCTCTCAGCGATTATTAATCTTATTAAAATTGTGCCACCAATGCTTGGTTTTGTGATAATCAATAGTGAGTCGACGGTTTTTTCACATCTACCCATGGCTTGAGACAAGGAGACCCTCTTTCTCCGACTCTTTTATCATTCTTGACTATCTTTCCGTGTTTGAATGATATTTTCTTGTATAAACCTAACTTGCTTTATAAAACTCGTGGAGGAATTCCGCTCATCTTAGCTTTGAGATGGCGTTATCATCTTCGCAATGCGCCTATCCCTCATATAAAACAATCTTAAAATTACTCAAGAATTTTGGTAGGGAAAGTGGATTAACTCTTAACAAGACAAAATGTTGCTTTATTCCTTCATCCAAAATTGCCACCAATAGGATTAACCATATTCAACGTATCACGATTTTAAGCAACATCGTTGGCCTCTTAAATACCTTGGTGCTCCTCTTTGCAAAGGTCACAAAGGTCACATCATTTCGATGAGATAATCCAAAAGATCTCTAATCGTATTTCTTCTTGGGAATATAACTTTCTCTCCTTTGGAGGTAGGCTCGATTAAGAGCACCCTCAATTCCTTACCTATTTATCTCATTCAATCTATTGTGCCTACCAATTCTATCATCAACAGGATTGAGAGGCTTATAAATAATTTTTTTTGGGGCTCTAACACTTCCACCAAAAAAATGCATTGGTCCAGTTGGCAAAAATGTTGTGGCCCCTTTGAGGAAGGCGGTCTTGGCTGTAAGACTATTAAAGATACAATCACTGCATTTTCTCACAAACTTTGGTGGAACTTTAGATGCAATTATAACCTTTGGGCTAACTTCATGAATGTTAAATATTGCCAAGGGAAGCACCCTATAACTTGTTCTTACAATGCTAGAGACTCTCCGACTTGGAGAAGACTATGTAGCATTAAATGGATGGCCGAGTCACAAATTACTTGGGGCATAAATTCCGGCAACTCTTATTTTTGGCAAGATAACTGGATTGGTACTGGGTCCATTGACGAATTACTTTCTTCGCACTCTACTGATACCATTAGAGTTAACTCATTCTGGCTTAATAATAAGTGGAATATTTCTAAACTCCTGGAATACATCCCCTCCTCTATAATAGATAAGCTACATTTCATTCAAATCTCCGTGCCCAACAAGGATCAGATTCTTTTTAAACTTTCTCAGAATGGTGAATTTAATTTAAAAAATGTCTGGATGTATAATAATAGAAATGCTCAATTCTCTAATGTCTATGACAAAATTTGGCATAACAATATTCCTACCACTTACTCAATTCTTGTTTGGCGTATTCTTAAGAACTTTATTAGGTTGATTCTTTAATGTGGAACAAAGGCTTCCACTTACCCTCTAAATGTTATTGTTGTTTTCACATCGAAGAGGTTAATCATCTGTTTGTTAATGGGGCCATTCGAAGGCGTGGTGGTATGATGATCTTTTAACATTGACCTTTTCAATGGTTCCTTATCCATATACCAACTTCTAGATATTTATTTTAAAAACAACCCTAAAGGTCACATCAAAATTACTATGGCTAGTATTATTATTTGGTTTATATGGATGGCCAGAAACGAAGCAAAACACAACGGTATAGCTATGAACCACAGAAAAATTATTGCTAGAATAAAATACAAAATTAGTGACCTATTCAATGCCAACGTTATCAAGCAGAAACACTTCAAAGGTTGTTTTATTGTGGCTGCCAAATTAGGTCTTCATCTACCTCTTCCAACTATCGTCATCAGAAGGTTGTTTATTGGGTTAAACCCAAAACAATCTTCTTAAAATTAATATCTGGATATTGCACCGTAATGGACGGTTGTGGTGGTATTTTAGAGACTACACTGGTAAAGTTCTTTATGCTTTTGCTTTTCCTCTGCAACCCTGTTCTGTTCCATATGCTGAACTATGGCTGTGTACTATGCCATTGAGATTTGCCTTCAACAAGGCTGGTTTAACATCTGGATTGAAGTGGATGCTTTGCTGATTATTGACCTCTTAACTTCTACGAAGGCTAGTAATGCTGAATTGTTTTACGTGCTCAAGCATCTCCGGACCCTCCTTTCTAAATTCAGTTATAAGATCTCCCATGTTTGGAGGGAAGGCAATGCATGCGCCGATTTTCTAGCAAACTTAGGTGCTAGTCGACTAATAGAGCTATCTTTGATAACTTAACTCTACCTCATCATCTCAAAGGTTTAGTTAACCTCGGTGGGCTACCCTATTGCGATTTTAACAGTCTCCTCGATTGGTTTGGTATTGCTTGTGACGGTCCAACCATCCCTTTATTTTTATTTTTTGGTACTTTCCACTAATAGAAGTTTCGAATTTTCCTTCCATGGTTTTGTGGTTCCTTTACGAGATTGCGGTTGTTTGGCTACACCGTGGAGCCTTATGTTAGGCTTTATTTGGCATTTTAATTGGATTGTTGGTGTTTGGATCCTAATGTATATGCATATGATTCCTATGGTTGGCAGCATTATTTTTTTTGGTATTGGTTGGTATTGGCTGTTCCGTGGAGCCTTCCTGGCTGTTTCCTTTTATTGGGATTGGGTTGTCCGGATGACTGATGCCTTCTATTTTTCTTTATGGTATTTTATGTGGTTCGGTAATTGCGTTCCTTGGTCAGATAAGCCTTTGGTGATGGTTGGTATGAGAATAATCTGTTTGTACTTGTTGCCTTGGTTTTGTTTGACTTGGCTACCCTTTTTCAGTGTATTAACTTCTCTAATGTATCTACAAGTGCAATATTTGGCTACATTATTGCTTTGGATTCTCTGATCGGTGGCTTCTTTAGCTGTTATCCCCATTCGCTGCCTATTTATAGTATTTGGCTTATCCTATACGTATTGGGGCATTGTCTCCACGGATGTCTCCTATTCCTTTTTTTTGGGGGCTGCGTTTGTTTTTCCTATACACTTAATAGATTCGGTCGAATACCTTCATCGTACTTTGTCCTTACGGACCATATATTATGTCTCAAATGACAAATCCCCAATAGTTCCTATTCGGGTTTGTGGGATAGGAGGCGTTGTGGTCTTCACTTCATTTGGTTGGTAGTTACATTGTGGTTTCCTAGTTGGTTGCTCATAATTGCAATTGCCCCAATTGGCGTGAATGACCGAGCCTTCTTTATCCCCTTTTCACTATCAAGCTCAAATTATCGCATTCGTTTCACGTCACTTGAACAATTGGCTCAAACTTGTCTTTGGATTTTAACATTGCAGGTTTTTAGTTTTGTCCTTGCAGGTTGCTTAGCTGTGTCATGGACTCTTCTCCTCCGTTACTTCGACCTTATTTTTCGCTCATTGCCTTCATATGGTTGCGATTTATCATTTTACTCTTACAATTTTATGCTTTGGATTTTGGATGTATTTAGCTTGGGGTTTTTTCTCCTTAGGTTGATTGTAGCTCTTTGAGCGAGTTCTGAGTGTAACCCCTTTTAAGGACCTTGTAACCTTAATTTTGTGGCAATAAAATACCCCCGTATAATGGGGTTTCCCTAAAAAAAAAAAGGTTTTACTTATTATAGTTTAGTTTATTTTAGTTTAGGTTTAGGTTTATTTTATTTCAATTTTAGGTTTTGGTTTTTTTTAATTTTAGGGTTTAGGTTTTAATTTTTATATTTTTTATAGGTTTAGTTTTTTTTTTACTTTTTATTCTATTTTATTTTAGGTTTATTTCATTTTTATTTTACTTTTAGTTTTTATTTTATTTAGGTTTTTATTTTTTTGTTTAGCTTAGGTTTTTATTTATTATATTTTAGTTTAGTTTTTATTTTATATTTTATTTTCTTTTTAGGTTTAGGTTTAGGTTTAGGTTGTAGTTTATGTTTTCATTTTATTTTCTTTTTTATCATATTAAGATTTAGGTTTATTTATTTATTTTATTTTTAGCTTTTATTTAGTTTAGGTTTTAGGTTTTTATTTTTATTTATTTTTAGGTTTTATTTTTTTTAGGTTTAGGTTTATTTTTAGTTTATTCTCATTTATTTAGTTTTATGTTTAGGTTTAGTTTATTTTATATTGTTTATTTTATTTTTATTTTAGGTTTAGGTTTTTTTTAGACTAGGGTTTAGGTTTTATTTTTTTTATTTTTAGGTTTTATTTTAGGTTTAGGTTTTTATTTAGTTTTTATTTAATTTTTTTTTGGGATTATTATAGTTTTATTTTATTTTTATTTTATGTTTAGTTTTTATTTTATTTAGGCTTTTTATTCTTAAGTTTATTTTATTTTTTATTATTTAGTCTAGGTTATTATTTCTTTATTTTAATTTATTTATTAGTTTATTTATTTTATTTTAATTTTAGGTTTAGGTTTTTAGGTTTAGTTTAGGTTTTGTGGTTTAGGGTTTAGGGTAGATTTTAGGTTTGGGTGTTTAGGGTTTAGGGTTTAGGGTTTTAGGAAGGAGTTAGGTTTAGAGGTGGGAGTTGTGGTCATGGTTTGATTTAGGGTCATAAGTATGGTTTAGGGTTTAGTTTAGGGTTTAGGGTTTAGGAGGTTAGGGAGGGTTTAGGGTTTAGGGTTTAGGGTTTTAAGTTTAGGGTTTAGGTTTTAAGATTTAGTGTTTAGTGTTTTAGGGTTTAGGAGTTAGGGTTTAAGGTTTAGGGCTTTTAGGGTTTAGGGTTTATGTTTTACATTTAGGGTTTAGGTTTCTTATTATTTTTAACAGAGAAGAAATTCAGATTCAACATTTCTTCTTTTTGATTTCACCAACCAATGCACTAAATTTTCTATGACATAAGCGATGACATAGATAAAAAATGAGCACGCATGGAGCAAATCAAAACCTTATGTAACTAGAATTGTCTCTATTGCAAAGACAAAGTTCCATAAGCAGTAGATCGGATCGATCGTTCTTCAGTTTCTCTAGTTCCCATCAAAACCACCCCAGCCTCTCGAGTAGAAAGATCCACCATCATATCCTCGATCTCTCCCCTCTGCCACCACCACGATTGTAATCTCCATCGATACTCGTGCCTCCATAGCCACCACTGCTCTGACCACCACCTCCATATCCACCAACACCCCCAGATTGCCCACCATCTCTATGATAACTGCCTCCTTCTCCTTTGCCTCCACCACCGAATCTGGACTAAGCCTGGTTGACGATGATGTTCCTACCGTCAAGGTTATGCCCATTCTTAGGGTTTAGGTTTAGGTTTACATTTATTAGGTTTTACAGTATAGGATTCCTTTTCTAATTTATTTAGTTACTTTAGGTTAGGTTTAAGGTTTAGGGTTTAGGATTTTGGGTTTAGGGTTTAGGGTTTAGGGTTTAGGTTTATTTAGTTTATTTTTTATTTGTTTAGTTCATTTTATTATTAATTTTTATTTAGGTTTATTTTTTATTTTTATTTAGTTTAGTTCATTTATTTTAGGGTTATTTATTTTAGTTTTGGTTTTTATTTTAGTTAATATTTTAGATTCATATTTATTTTTTTAGCTTAGTTTATTTTTTATTTTATTTTTAGGTTTAAGGTATATTTTTCTTTTTAGGAATAAGTTTAGGTTTTTTTTTAGGTCTATGTTTTAGGTTTTTATTTTAGTTTTTATATTTTAGTTTAAGTTTAGGTTTATTTTTAATTTATTTTAATTCATTTAAATTGGGGTTTAGGTTTAGTTTGTTTTTATTTAAGTTTGGGTTTATTTTATTTTGTTTATTTTAGGTTTAGGTTTTTTTAGTATCTCGGTTGATTTTTAATTTTTAATTTATTTTTAGGTTTTATTTTTAGGTTTATCTTTAGGTTTAGCTTTTTATTTAGTTTTTATTTTATTTACGTTTAGGTTTACTTTTTTTATTTTAAGTTTAGTTTAGATTTTTATTTATTTTATTTTATTATAGTTTCTTTTTTTATATTATTATATTTTTAGGTTTAGTTTTAGGTTTAGAGTTAGGTTTTAGTTTAGCTTTTTATTTTATTTTATTTATTTATTTTATTTAGGTTTAAGTTTTTTTTAATATATTTTTTGAGTTTATGTTTAGGTTTAGAATTTAGTATTTAGGGTTTGGTAGGGTTTAGGTTTAGTGGTTTAGAGTGTAGTGGTTTGGGGTTTAGGATTAGGATTTAAGGTTTAGGGTTTAGAGTTTATGGTTTAGGGTTTGGGGTTTACGATTTAGTGTTAGGGTTTTTTTTTTTAAATTAAGTAAACTCATATGTTTAGGTTTATTTAGTTTATTTTTAATTTATTTTAGTTTATTTTGTTTTATATTTTAATTGGGTTTATTTTTATCTTTATTTTTATTTTAGGTTTATTTTATTTTTATTTTAGGTTTAGTTTAGGTTTTTGTTTATTTTATTTTAGTTTAGCTTTTTATTTTAGTTTAGGTTTAGGTTTAGGTTTAGTTTAGGTTTTTTTTTCTTTTATTTTATTTTGGTTTAAGTTTATTTATTTATTATTTTTATTTTATTTTTAGTTTAATTTTAGTTTTTTTATGGTTTAGTTTAGGGTTTAGGATTAGTTTTTAGGGTTTAGGGTTTGGTTTTAGGGCTAAGGTTTAGAGTGGGTTTAGGTTTAAGTTTAAGATTTATGTATCAGATTTTGAGTTTAGGGTTAGGGTTAGGATTTCTGGTTTATGGTTTGTTTTAATTAAGCAAACCAGTAGGTTTAGGTTTATTTAGTTTATGTAGTTCATTTTTTATTTATTTTAGTTTATTTTATTTATTTTTTTTTATTTTGGTTTATTTTATTTAGTTTATTTATTTATTTTAGATTTATTTATTTTAGTTTAGTTTTTCATTTAGGTTTATTTTTAGTTTAGTTTTATTTTATTTTATTTTAGGTTTAGGTTTATTTTTTATAAGTTTAGGTTTAGGTTTATTTATTTTTTTAGGTTTAGGTAGGTTTAGGTTTAGGTTTTATTTTTTTTTTTTAGGTTTATTTTAGTTTATTATAATTTTAGTTTAGGTTTAGGTTTAGTTTATTTTAGGTTTTAGGTTTATTTATTTTAGAGGTTTAGTTGATGTTTAGGTTTTATTTTATATTTATTTAGGTTTTTTTTAGGTTTATTTAGTTTTAATTTAATTTATTATGTTTATTTTATTTTATTTTAGGTTTAGTTTATTTATTTATGTTTTATTTAGTTAGTTTAGGTTTATTTATTATTTAGTTTAGTTTTTCTTTTAGGTTTAGGTTTAGTTTTAAATGTTATATATATTATTTATTTATTTTATTTTTATTTATTTAGTAGGGTAGCTTTTATTTTTAGGGTTTAGGTTGGGGTGTGGTGGGTTTATAGTTTAGGGTTTAGAGTTTAGTGGTTTAGATTTCAAGATTTAGTGTTTAGGTTAGATTTAGGTTGGGTTTTTTAAAATTTTACATTTAGCAGGTTACTTTAGGGTTTAGGGTTTTTAGGGAGTTTAGGGTTTTTTAGGGTAGTTTGGTTTAGGGTTTTTTTAAATTTAGAAAACCCGATTGGTTTAGGTTTATTTATTTATTTTATTTATTTTCATTTATTTTATTTTTTATTTTATTTAGGTTAAGTTCTTATTTTATTATTTTAGTTATTTATTTTAGTTTATTTATTTTAGTACACATTTTATTCAGTTTATTTTTAGGTTTTTTAAGTTTGTTTATTTTTAGTTTTTTTTTTCAAGTTTTATTTTTATTTTAAGTATATGTTTAGATTTTATTTTATTTTTTTTTTTTTTTTTATTTGAGGTTTATTTTTTAAGTTTTATTTTTTAGTTTAGGTTTAGGTTTATTTTTAGTTTATTTTATTTTATTTAGTTTTGGGTTTAGGTTTAGTTTTATTTAGGTTTAGGTTTATGTTTTATTTATTTTAGTTTAGTTTATTCTAGTTTAGGTTTATTTTATTTTGTTTATTTTATGTTTAGGTTTTTTCTATTTTAGTTTATGGTTTAGGTTTTATTTTTATTTATTTTTTGGTTTTATTTTAAGATTTATTTTTTAGGTTTATGTTTTTATTTAGTTTCTATTTTAGGTTTATTTTATTTTTATCTTATATTTAGTTTATATTTTATTCAGGTTTATTTATTTTTAGGTTTATTTTACCTTTTAGTTTAGTTAAAATTTTTATTTAATTATTTTTAGTTTAGTTTTTATTTTTTATTTTATTTTAATTTTAGGTTTCGATTTAGGTTATGTTTGGGATTAGGTTTAGGTTAATGTTTAGGGTTTTTTGTTTAATTTAATTTTTTTATATTATGTTTAGCTTGTATTTTTTTAAGGTTTTATTTAGTTTAAGTTTAAGTTTTTAATGTTTATTTATTTAGATTTAGGTAGATTTAGGTTTCTATGATTTAGTGCATGTTTTAGGGTTTAGGGTTTAGGGATTAGGGTTTAGTGTTTTAGAGTTTAGGGTTATAGGTTAAGAATTTAGGGTTTAGGATTTGTTTTAGGGTTTAGGGTTTAGGGTTTAAGATTTAGTGTTGTAGGCTTAGGATTATAGCATTAGGGCTAAGGGTTTAGTGTTAGTTTTACTGTTTAGGGTTTAAGGTTTAGGGTTTTAGGTTTAGGGTTAGCTTTAAGGTTTAGGGTTTAGGGGTAGGGTTTTTTTTTTTTAAGTAAACCCATTAGTTTATTTAATTAATGTTTATTTATTTTAGTTTATTTTATTTTATTTATTATTTTGATTTTGTTTTATTTTTATTTTTATTTAGTTTAGTTTATTTAATTTAAGTTTATTTATTTTAGTTTTGTTTTTCATTTTAGTTTAATTTTGAGGTTTAGGTTTATGTTTATTTTTTACTTTAGTTTTATTTTTATTTTATTTTTTTTAGGTTATATTTTTTATTTTTTTTGTTTTATTTTAGAGGTTTAGGTTTTTATTTAGTTTTTATTTGATTTTATGTTCGAGTTTTTTCATTTTTATTTTTAGTTTAGTTTTTATTTTATTTAGGTTTTTTTATTTTTTATTGTAGTTTAGGTGTTTATTTATGTTATTTTAGTTTAGTTTATATTTTTTATTTTATTTTCTTTTTTGGGTTTAGGTTTAGGTTTAGGTTTAGGTTGTAGTTTATGTTTTTATTTTACTTTATTTTTTTATTTTATTTAGGTTTAGGTTTTTTATTTATTTATTTTATTTTTAAGTTTTATTTAGTTTACTTTTAGGTTTATTTTTAGTTTATTTTAGGTTTATGTTTAGGTTTTATTAATTTTAGTGTAGTTTATTTTAGTTTAGGTTTAAGTTTATTTTATTTATTTTATTTTATTTTAGTTTAGTTTTTTTTTTAGTTTAGGATTTCGGTTTTATTTTTTTATTTTAAGGTTTATTTTTTAGGTTTAGGTTTTTATTTATTTTTTATTTTATTTTATTTTAGGTTTATTTTATGTTTATTTCATTTTTATTTTACATTTAGTTTTTATTTTATCTAGGTTTTTTATTCTTGGGTTTATTTTATTTTTTAGTTTAGTTTAGGTTTTATTTACTTTATTTTAATTTATTTTGTTAGTTTATTTTATTTTATTTTTAAGTTTAGGTTTAGGTTTTTTATTTCTTTTATTTTTAGGTTTTATTTAGTTTATATTTAGGTTTTTAGGTTTTAGGGTTTAAGGTTTAGGGTTTAAGGTTTAGGATTTTAGGGTTTAGGGTTTTAGGGTTTAGGGTTTAGGGTTAGGGTTTAGGGTTTAGGGTTTAGGCTGTAGGGTTTACAGTTTCTAGGGTTTAGGGTTTAGGGCTTACTATTTAGGGTCAGCTTAGGGTTTACGGTTAGTTTAGGGTTTAAGGTTTAGGGTTTAGGCTACAAGGTTTAAGGTTTCTAAGGTTTAAGGTTTGGGGTTTAAGGTTAGTTTATGATTTAGGTTTTAGGGTTTTAGGTTTGAGGGTTTAGAGTTTGAGGTTTAGGGTTAGGGTTAGGATTTAGGATTTAGTGTTTAGTGTTTTGGGTTTAGAGTTTAGGGTTTAGGATTTAGGGTTGTAGGTTTAACTTTTACGGTTTAGGTTTTAGGGTTTAGGGTTTAGGGTTTAAGTTTTTAAGGTTCAAGGTTTTTAGGGTTTAGGATTTAGGGTTTAGGTTTTAGGCTTTAGGTTTAGGGTTTAGGGTTTTGTTTTATTATTTTTAATAGAGAACAAATTTCAACATTTCTTTTATTTGATTTAACACCATATTTTTAAGACACAAGTGAGACATAGATCAAAATGAACGCATAGAGCAAATCAAAACCTAGATAGAATCTCTCTTGAAAGACATGGTTCCATAAGAATCGGATCGATCATTCTTGATTTCTTTAGTTCCCATCGAACCACCACGACCTCTCGTAGGATCCACCATCATATCCCGATCTCTCCCTCCCACCACCACCTGTAACCTTCCTCCTCTCCTCCACCACAACCCAAACCACCACCTCCATATCCACCAACACCTCTAGATCCCCCACCACCACTACGATAACTGTCGCCTCCACCATCACCTCCACCCGAATGGGTGATCTAGTTAGTGATGTCAGGACATCAGGTTCTATTCTTAGGATTATGTTTAGGTTTAGGTTTATTAGGTTTTATTCTTTAGGATTATTTCTTAATTTATTTAGTTACTTTAGGTTAGGTTTAGGGTTTTTTTTAAATAAGAAAATCAATAGGTTTAAGTTTATTTAGTTTATTTTTTATTTATTTTAGTTTATTTTATTTTGTATTTTTATTTAGGTTTATTTTTTATTTTTATTTAGTTTATTTATTTATTTAGATTTATTTTATTTATTGTTTAGGTTTTTATTTTAGTTTATTTTTTTAGGTTTAGGTTTAGGTTTATGTTTAGTTTTTAGTTTACTTTTAATTTTATTTTATTTTTTAGGTTTAGGTTTTATTTTTTATTTTTAGGTTTAGGTTTAGGTTTTTATGTTATTTTTTTTGGTTTAGCATTTCGATTTTCATTTAAGGTTTATTTCTAAGTTTTATTTTTTTATTTAGGTTTAAGATTAATTTTAGTTTATTTTATTTTATTTAGTTTAGGGTTTAGGTTTAGATTATTTTACATTTAGGTTTAGGTTTTATTTATTTTAGTTTAGTTTATTTTATATTTAGTTTGGTCTATTTTATTTTTTTGTTTATTTTAGGTTTAGTTTTTTTTTAGTTTATAGTTTTATTTATGTTTAGGATTTATTTTAAATATATCTTTTAGGTTTAGTTTTTATTTAGTTTTTATTTTATTTTATTTTAGTTTTATTTAATTTTTATTTTCCTTTTAGTTTTTATTTTATTTAGTCTTTTATTTTAGGATTTTTTTTATTTTTTAGTTTAGTTTAAATTTTTATTTATTTTATTTTAGTTTACTTATTATTTTTTATATTACATTATTTTCAAGTTTAGGTTTAGGTTTTTATTTTATTTTATTTTTTATTTTATTTAAGTTTAGGTATTTTTATTTATTTTATTTTTAGGATTTATGTAGTTTAGGCTTAGCTTTTTATATTTTTAGGGTTTAGGGTATAGGGTTTAGAATTTTATGGTTTAAGGTTTAGGGTATGGGGTTTAGGGTTTAAGGTTTAGGATTTTGGGTTATAGGTTTAGGGTTTGGGGTTTAGGTTTTAGGGTTAGGTTTTTTAAAAATTTTATAAACTCGTATGTTTAGGTTTATTCAGTTTATTTTTTATTTATTTTAGTTTATTTAATTTTACTTTTTATTTAGGTTTATTTTTATTTTTATTTTTGTTTAAGTTTTTATTTTATTTTATTTTAGGTTTACTTTATTTTTATTTTAGGTATAGTTTTTTATTTTGTTTAGGTTTTTTATTTTATTTTTTAGTTTAGTTTTTATATATTATATTTTAGTTTAGTTTTATTTTTTTTATTTTTTTTTAGGTTTAGGTTTAAATTTTTGTTTTTATTTTATTTTGGTTTAGGTTTTTAAATTTATTATATTCTTAGGTTTTATTTAGTTTAGGTTTTGGTCTTTAACTTTTTTTAGGGTTTCAGGTTTAGGGTTAAGGGTTGGGGTTTAGTGTTTAGGGTTTAGGGTTTAGGATTTAGGATTTAGGTTTAGGGTTATGGTTTATTTTTTAGGGTTTTATGGTTTAGGGTTTAGGGTTTAGGGCTTTTAGGGTTTGGGGTTTAGGTTTTAGGTTTAGGGTTTTTGGTTTTTACTTTTTTTAATAAAGAAAAAATTCAGATTCAACATTTCATCAACCAAGTAACACACTAAGTTTTCTAAGACACAAGTGATGATATAGATAAAAAATGAGCACGCATAGAGCAAATCAAAACCATAGATAATTAGAACCATCTATATTATAAAGACATACTTCTATTGATAGCAGTTTGGATCGATCATTCTTCAGTTTCTCCAATTCCCATTAGAACCACCCTAGCCAATCGAGTAGCGGGATCCACCATCATATCCTCAATCTCTCCCTCAACCACCACCCTGTAACCTCAGGTATCCAGCCTCCCCATAAACCACCACCTCCAAATATTCCACCACCACTACAATAACCGCCACCTCTGCCTTCGCCTCCATTGCTAGATCTAGACTAACTTGGTTGATGGTGATGTTCTTACTATCAAGGTTCTGCCAATTCTTAGGGTTTAGGTTTAGGTTTTGTGTTATTAGGTTTAAGAGTTTAGTTTTATTTTTAAATTTATTTAGTTACTTTAGGTTTAGGTTTAGGGTTTGGGGTTTAGGGTTTAGGCTTAGGGTTTAAGGTATAGGGTTTACTGTTTATGGTTTAGAGTTTAGGGTTTTAGGGTTTATGCTTTGAAGGCTAGGGCTTTAGGGTTAGGGTTTATGGTTGTATGTTTATGGTTGTAGATTTAGGGTTTAGTTTTTAGGGTTTAAGGTTTAGGGTTTAGGATTTAGGTTTTAAGGTTTTTTTTAATTAAGTAAACTGGTTGGTTTAGGTTTATTTAGTATATTTAGTTTATTTTTTATTTTTTATTTTTTATTTTTATTTAGTTTAGTTTATTTATTTTATGTTTATTTATTTTAGTTTAGGTTTTTATTTTAGTTTATTTTTAAGGTTTATGTTTAGGTTTATGTTTAATTTTAGTTTAGTTTTATTTTTATTTTATTTTATTAGTTTATTTTTCTTATTTTTATGTTTAGGTTTAGGTTTAAGTTTTGGTTTTTATTTTATTTTATTTTAAATTTTGTTTAGGTTTAGGTTTTCTTAAATATTTTATTTTTAAGTTTTATTTAATTTAGGTTTAAGTTTTTAGGTTTAGGGTTTAGGGTTTAGGGTTTAGGGTTTTAGGGTTTAGGGTTTTAGTGTTTAGGGTTAGGGATTAGAGTTTAGGGTTTAGGGTTTAGTGTTTAGGCTTTAAGGTTTAGGGTTTTTAGGGTTTAGGGTTTAGGGTTTAGGGTTTTTTTAATTAAGTAAACCGACAGGTTTAGGTTTATTTAGTTTATTTTTTATTTATTTTAGTTTAGTTTATTTTTTGTGTTTATTTATGATTATTTTTAATTTTTATTTAGTTTAGTTTAATTATTTTAGTTTATTTTTTATGTTTAGGTTTAGGTTTAGGTTCATATTTTAGTTGAGTTTTATTTTTATTTTATATTTTAGGTTAAGGTTTTATGTTTTATTTTTATGTTAAGGTTTAGGTTTTAGGTTTTTATTTTAGGTTTATTTTTAGCTTTTATTTTGTAGTTTAGTTTTAGGTTTATTTTTATTTTATTTTATTTTATTTAGTTTAGGTTTAGGTTTTTTTATTTTGTTTAGTTTATTTTAGTTTAGGTTTAGGTTCATTTTATTTTGTTTATTTTTTTATTTAAGATTTAGGTTTTTTTAGTCTAAGCTTTATGTTTTATTTTTTATTTATTCTTAGGTTTTTTTTAGGTTTTATCTTTTAGGTTTAGGATTTTATTTAGTTTTTATTTTATTTTATTTTAGGTTTATTTTTAGTTTATTTTATTTTTATTTTTCATATAGTAATTATTTTATTTAGGTTTTTTATTCATAAGTTTATTTTATGTTTTATTTATTTTAGTTTAGTTTATTTTATTTTAGGTTTTGGGATATTTTATTTTGTTTATTTTAGGTTTATTTTTTTTAATTTAGGGATTATGTTTTAATTTATATTTATTTTAGGTTTTATTTTTAGGTTTATTTTTTAGGTTTAGGTTTTTATTTAGTTTTTATTTTATTTTATTTTTGTTCTTTTATTTTTATTTTACGTTTAGGTTTTATTTTATTTAGGTTTCTTATTTTTAGGTTTATTTTTTTTAGTTTAGTTTAGGCTTTTATTTATTTTATTTTATTTTAGTTTTGGTTTTTTATTTTATTTTATTTTACTTTTAGGTTTAGGTTTAGGTTTAGGTTTATTTTATTTTATTTATTTTATTTTATTTAGGTTTAGGTTTTCTTTATTTATTTTTTGTTTAGGTTTTATTTAGTTTAGGTTTAGGTTTTTAGCTTTTTAAGGTTTAGGGTTTTGGGATTAAGGTTTTTCTTATTTTTTTATTTTTTGGGTTTAGGGTTTAGGATTTAGGGTTTAGTTTAGGTTTTAGGGTTTAGGGTTTATGATTTAGGGTTTTTGGATTTATGATTTAGGGCTTAGGGTTTAGTGGTTTAGGGTTTAGTGTTTAGGTTTAGGTTCAAGTTAGTTTTAGTTTAGAGTTTTAGGTTTTAGGTTTTTTTTATAGAAAACAAATTCAGATTCGACATTTCTTCTTTTCGATTTAATCAAGCGAGTAACACACCAAGTTTTCTAAGACACAAGCGTCATAGATAAAAAATGAGCACTCATAGTGAAAATTAAAAACCTTCGATAACTAGGATCGTATCTACTATAAAGGCATAGTTCCATAAGCAGCAAATCGAATCAGCCATTCTTTATTTTCTCCAGTTCCCAACATAACATCCCCGACCTCTCGAGTAGTGGAATCCACCATCATATCCCCAATCTCTCCCTCCACCACCATGGGCTGTAACCTTCATCCTCTCCTAACCACCACTTTGCTCACCACCACCATATCCACTAGAACCTAGATCCCCCTGCTTGTGATAGTCACATCCATCTCGCCACCACCTCAGATCTAGGCTGGTTGATGGTGATGTTCCTGCCGTCAAGGTTCTACCCATTCCTAGGGTTTATGTTTAGGTATAGGTTTATTAAGTTTTGAGGTTTATGTTTACTTTAGGTACTTTAGGTACTTTCGGTGTAGGTTTAAGGTTTGGGGTTTAGGGTTTAGTGTTTAGGGTTAGGGTTTTGGGTTTTAGGTTTTGGGTTTTTGGTTTTGTGTTTTGGGTTTTGGGTTTTTGGTTTTTTGGGTTTATGCTTTTAGGGTTTAGGGTTTAGGGTTTAGGGCTTAGGGTTGTAGGTTTAGGGTTTAGGGTTTTGAGTTGTAGGGTTTAAGAAAAGGTTTAAGGTTATTTTTTTAAAATTAAGTAAACTAGTAGGTTTAGGTTTATTTAGTTATTTAGTTTATTTTTTATTTATTTTAGTTTATTTTACTTTTTATTTTTATATAGGTTTATTTTTTGTTTTTATTTAGTTTCGTTTAGGTTTTTATTTTAGTTTTTTTTTTATGTTTAGATTTAGGTTTAGGTTTATTTTTTAGTTTATTTTTTTATTATATTTTTTAGCTTTAGGTTTTATTTTATTATTTTTAGGTTTAAGTTTAGGTTTTTATTTTATTTCTTTAGGTTTGGGTTTTAGGTTTTTATTTTAGGTTTTATTTCTTAATTTAGGTTTAGGTTTATTTTTAGTTTATTATATTTTATCTAGTTTAGCTTTAAGTTTAGGTTTAGTTTATTTTAGGTTAGGTTTAAGTTTTAGTTAATTCAATTTAGGTTTAGGTTTAGGCTTATTTTATTTTTTTTAGGTTAAGGTATTTTTTTTTTTGGTTTAGGGGTTTAGGTTTTAGTTTTTATTTATTTTTAGTTTTTTTTAGGTTTAAGTTTTAATTTAGTTTTTATTTTATTATATTTTAGGTTTATTTTATTTTTATTTTAGGTTTAGTTTTTATTATATTTAGGATTTTATTTTTTTAGTTTGTTTAGGTTTTTATTTATTTTATTTTAGTTTAGTTTAATTTTATTTTATTTTCTTTTCAAGTTTAGGTTTAGGTTTAGGTTTAAGCTTTTATTTTTATTTCATTTTATTTTTATTTTAATTTCATTTAGGTTTTTTTATTTATTTTATTTTTGTTTTATTTAGTTAAGGTTTAGGTTTTTAGCAACTTAGGGATTAGGGTTGTAGGTTTTAGGGTTTAGGGTTTAGGGTTTAGGGTTTAGGGTTTAAGGTTTAGGGTTTTAGGTTTAGGGTTTATGGTTTAGGGTTTAGGGTTATAGTTTTTTTTTATTTATTTTATTTTTTTATTTAGGGTTTAGGGTTTAGGGTTAGTTTAGTGTTTAGGATTCTAGGTTTAGGGTTTAGGGTTTGGGTTAGTTTTAGGGTTTGGAGCTTTATGATATAGGGTTTAGGGTTTTGGGCTTAAGGTTTAGGTTTTATTTAAAAATTTAAGAAAATCGATAGGTTTAGGTTTTTTAAGTTTAATTTTTGTTTATTTTAGTTTATTTTATTATTTATTTTAATTTAGGGTTATTTTTTATTTTTATTTATTTATGTTTATTTATTTTAGGTTTATTTATTTTAGTTTACAATTTTTATTTCAATTTATTTTTTAGGTTTAGGTTTAGGTTTATGTTTATTTTTTAGTTTAGTTTTTTTTATGTTTAGGTTTTATATTTTATTTTTAAGTTTAAGTTTAGGTTTTTATTTTATTTTTTAGTTTTAGGTTTTAGGTTTTTATTTTAGGTTTTATTTTTAGTTTAGGTTTAGGTTTATTTTTAGTTTATTTATTTATTTAGTTTAGGGTTTAGGTTTATTTTAATTTAGGTTTAGGTTTAGGTTTTATTTATTTTAGTTTAGTTTATTTGAGTTTAGGTTTAGGTTTATTTTAGGTTTAGGTTTTTTTTGTGTTTATGGTTTATGTTTTATTTTTTTATTTATTTTTAGGTTTATTTTTTTAAGTTTAGGTTTTTATTTAGTTTTTATTTTATTTTGTTTTAGGTTTATTTTTTTATCTTATTTATTTTTTTATTCTATTCTGATTTTTTAGGTTTATTTTAATTTTAGTTTAGTTAGGTTTTTATTTTTTTTATTTTAGTTTATTTATTGGTTTTATTTTATTTTATTTTTTAGGTTCATGTTTCTATATTTAGGTTTAGGTTTTAATTTAGGTTTTTATTTTATTTTATTTTATTTTATTTATTTTATTTAAATTTATTTAGGTTTAGGTCTTTTTCTTTATTTTATTTTTATGTTTTATTTAGTTTAGGTTTAGGGTTTTAGGGTTTTAAGTTTTTAGGATATAAGGTTTAGGGTTTAGAGCTTATGGTTTGTTCTTTATAGTTTAGGGTTTAAGGTTTTAGGTTTTAGGGTTGAGGGTTTAGGGTTTAGGGTTTAGGGTTTAGAGTTTTATGGTTTAGGGTTATAGTTAAGGGTTTAGGTTTTAAGGTTAAGGTTTTTATATTATTTATTTATTTATTTACTTAGGGTTTAGGGTTAGTTTAGTGTTTAGGGTTTAGGGTTGTAGGTTTAGGATTTAGGGTTTAATGTTTAGGGTTAAGGGTTAGGGCTTTTCTTAATAAAGTACTAGTAGGTTCAGGTTTATTTAGTTTATTTTATTTTTTATTTTAAATTTGGCTTATTTTTAATTTTATTTAGTTTAGTTTATTTAATTTAGGTTTATTTATTTTAGCTTAGGTTTTTTATTCAAGTAGGTTTAGGTTTATGTCTATTTTTTTTCTTTAGTTTTGTTTTTATTTTATTTTTTAGGTTTAGGTCACATTTTTTATTTTTATGTTTATGTATAGGTTTTTTTTATTTTTTTAGGTTTAGGTTTTTTGTTTTTATTTTATGTTTAATTTTAGGTTTAGATTTATTTTTAGTTTATTTTAATTCATACTATTTAGGTTTAGTTTTATGTTTAGGTTTAGTTTATTTTAGGTTTAGGCTTAAGTTTCATTTATTTTAGTTTAGTTTATTTTAGTTTAGGTTTAGGTTTATTTTATTTCTATTTTAGGTTTATGTTTTATTTTTTTTAGTTTAGGGTTTAGGTTTTATTTTTTAGGTTTAGGTATTTATTTAATTTTTATTTTATTTTATTTTAACTTTATTTTATTTTAATTTTTAGTTTTTTTAATTTTATTTAGGTTTTTTATTTTTTTAGTTTAGTTTATGTTTTTATTTATTTTATTTTAGTTTTATTTTTATTTTTTATTTTATTTTCTTTTTGGGTTTAAGTTTAGGTTTAGGTTGTAGTTCATGTTATTATTATTATTAATTTTATTTAGGTTTAAGTTTTTCTACTTATTTTATTTTTAGGTTTCATTTAGTTTATGTTTTAGGTTTTTATTTTTTAGTTTAGGTTTAGGTTAATTTTTTGTTTATTTTATTTTATTTAGTTTAGGGTTGAGGTTTAGGTTTAGGTTTAGGTTTAATTGATTTTATTTTAGTTTATTTTTGTTTTAAGTTTTTTTTTCTATTTATTTTATTTTTATTTTAGTTCTAGTTTTTTTCAGTTGAGGGTTTAGGTTATAGTTTTTATTTATTTTTAGGTTTATTTTTTTGTTTAGGTTTTTATTTAGTTTTTATTCTATTTTATTTTAAGTTTATTTTATTTTTATTTTAAATTTAGTTTTTATTTTATTTAGGTTTTCTATTCTTAGGTTTATTTTATTTTTTTTAGTTTAGTTTAGGTTTTTATTTATTTTATTTTAATTTATTTTTAGGTTTAGGTTTAGGTTTTTCTTTTATTTATTTTATTTTTAGGTTTTATTTAGTTTAGGTTTAGGTTTCTAGGTTTTGGGTTTAGGGTTTAGGCTTTAGGGTTTAAGGTTTAAAGTAAGTTTTATGGTCTAGTGTTTAGGGTTTAGGGTTTGGGGTTTAGGTGTTTCGGGTTAGTGTTTAAGCTTTATGGTTTAGGGTTTTCAGGGTTTAGGGTTTAGGGTTTAAAGTTTAGGTTTTAGGGTTAACATAGGGTTTAAAGTTTACGATTTAGGCTTCAGGGTTTAGGCTTTTTAGGATTTATGGTTTAGAGTTTAAGGTTAGTTTAGGGTTTCAGGTTAAGCATTTTATGGTTTAGGATTTATGATTTAGGGTTTAGGGTTTAGGGTTGGGGCAAACCTAAACTAAATCTTAAACCTAAACCTAAACAAATCTTAAACCTAAAACCTAAACTAAAATCTACATCCAAACCATAAACCTAAACCCTAAACAAACCTAAACCTAAACAAACCCTCAACCCTCAACCCTAAACTTACCCTCAACCCTCAGAATAGGAAGAACCTTGATGGAAGGAACATCATTGTCAACTAGCCTCAGTCTAAATCATGTGGTGGAGGCAAAGGCAGAGGCAGCGATTATCGCAGTAGTGGTGGGGGATCTGGAAGTGTTCATGGATATGGAGGTGGTGGTGGCGGTGTGGTTATGGAGGAGGAGTAGCGAGAGGTTACAATCTTGGTGGGCGGTGGAGGAGAGATGATATGATTGGATCTCCTGCTCAAGAGGTTGGGTTACATTGGGAAGGTGAAGAATGACCAACCCGATCTGCTACTTATGGAACTGTCTTAATATTAGAGACGGTTCAACTTATTTAGGGTTTTTGATTTGCTCTATGGGTGCTCATTTCTTTCTATGTCATCGCTTGTGTCTTAGAAAAGTTGGGATGCTACTTGGTTGATGAAATTGAAAAGAATTAATGTTGTTGAATAATTTGTTCTCTATTAACCTTAAATCTTAAATCTTAAACCCTAAACCCTAAATCTAAACTAAAACATAAACTAAACCTAAAACTAAACCTAAACCCTAAACAAACCTAAACCCTAAATCACAAAACCCTAATCCTACACTGCCTAAACCTCCTAAACCTAAATCTAAATCAACCCTAAACCTAACCCTAAACCAAACCCAACCATAAACCTCCCTAAACCTAAAACCATAAACCCTAAACCCAAAATCTAAACTAAACCTAAACTAACCATAACCATAAACCCTAAACCTTAAACTAATCATAAACCCTAAAAAACCTAAAATAAACCTTGAATAAAGTTTTCATTAGTAGATTTAAAGAATGACCTAATCTAACATAGTTAAGGTAGCTAAAGAAAATGTCTTTAGAGACTTTCCTTGACTATTTAGTGGTTTGAATACCCAAAAGCTAACCCTAAATCATGATATTACCATATATTATAGTATAATGTAACATATATTTGAGCATATATTGATGTGTTTTTGGATGTTATACGATGTTTCGAAATGTTTTAGTATATTATGGTATTGTTCCCTATAGTCTACATTAATATAAATCATAATAATATTTAATTAATAAATCATATAATGAAACTTGTTAAATTTGAAGTGGAATTAGGTTGTAGTACCAAAGGTGTTATGCCACTTGTAGTTTAAAAAGTTAGATTTTATGTTCAAAATAAATATTATATATTGTAGCAAAGTATAGCATCATATATCATAATATATTATTCTGTGCATTTTAAATTTTTTCAATATTTTACAATCTTGCAGTCGAGCCTACACTAGCATTATTTATAAAAATGTTGATTTAGATTTTTAAATGGTGGAATTTGGCTAAATGCATAATAGGTAGAGCATGGCATCATAATATATTATTTTAATTTAAAATTTGTAAATTATTCGACTAAAATATATAGTTTATTATTTTTTAGACTAATTTTATGATTTTTTATCATAAGCAATCCCTTGTGATGTGATATGCAGTATAATATAATATAATATGTTTATGTATTATGATATAGGATGCCATAACATAATGTAGCATCATTCATTATAGCATACTTTTGTGTATTACTACTTGTTGTTTAGCATATTTTAGTATCTTATAATATGATGTAGTAGACTTTGTACTAGTATAATTCATAAAAATACTGATTTATAAGCTAAGATGATGGGATTTTTAAATTTAAGATTTAAGGAACATCATTGGGGGTGTGCTATGGCGTGTCATTTAATCAAAAGAATGGATTTTTGCAACCAAAATAAATGTTCTATTTTAAACCAAATTTTATATTTTTTTTTTGCTTAAAGTGATTCATTTTAAGGTGTAATGTAAGATAATATATTATATGAAAGCATACTAAAATATAATGTACATAACAATATAACTTCACATATATATGAATGTGGTGGTGTGTTACTAAATATTCTTGTATATTTTAGTGTGTTTTACTTTTGTTATAATACATTGGGTAAAAACTCATAAAAATGTCAATTTGAAGGTTCAGATGGAAGAATTTGGCCAAATTCATGGCACACACCAAGAAGGAACACCAAAATTATGCTATTTTGTACCATTTCTAATAGAAAAATAACAATTTTACATCCAAAATGAACATTATTCATATATTAAGAAAATTTTGTTATTTGTTTCTTTTAAGTGATTCTAATGAGGTGTAATGTTAGATAATATATTATATTATAGAAAATTATAATATAACATCATATATTATACTATAATATAGTGTGTTTATTCATGTTATAATATGTTTAGCATGACATTGTATAGTTAGTTTGTGCTTGCACCATCACAAATCATAAAATGTTGATTACAATGTTAAGATGATGTAATTTGAAGAAATACATTGTTAAGCTTTTGGTTGAAGTATTAAAGGTGTACATAATAGAAGAAATAAGATTTGATGAGAATTCCATGTCAAGGACATGGAGGGAGCACCGTTAGGGGATCACTAATGCATTTAACATGACATGTGAGGGTTTATGTTGAGGGCATAGAGAAGAAAATCTGTTGGGGATAAGGTTTGATTTTGATTTGATTATATGATTTGAGGAAAGATGATCCGCTAGGGATAAGAATCTATAATTAAGATCAAATCAACTTTAATTTGTTTTGATTTAGTGATGTGAGGCATATCTTGATATGTGAGTCCATTGGGGATTGGGTATATGAACCTTCCACTAAGGAAGCAAGTTCAGGCTATCCGCTGGGGATTAGGTTTTGAGTTTGATTTCATAGATTTTTTTGGGGATGTATCCGTTGGGGATAAGAGTTTGGTTGGATTTCTTTGATTTAGACTCTACTAGGGGACTTGGTTTAATTTGGTTCCACTAGGGATGTTAGTTTGGAATTTGATTTATTTACTTGACTTATTTATATATGATTTGGGGCACCACCAGGGAGAAGGGTGTGATTTAACTCCACTGAGGAAAATCGAATTAGGTTTGATTTAATCTGAGTTAATGTATGGACCCTGCCGGTGTGCAATAGACCCACCGAGAAGGGGCTATATTAGCCTTGACCTACCTCAGGTTTACAAATACAAATGGATAGTCTATCGATTACGTGATAGAGCAAGCCAACCTAAGGGGTTGCCTTTCAGTGTGCAACAGCTATGTTAGGAAGAAAGTCTAGCAAACTTACATTTTCCAAAGTGAGGAACAACCACTGGGGTGACTTGTTGGATGCACAATTAATCAAACCTTACCTAGGGCGACTACTGAGTGAATGTCACTGGGGACTTATGTCAAATCAAAAGTAGTAAAGATTAATTTTATCTTTATTTCATGTGATTTGATATGGTTTTTTTAGTTTCGATTGATTTTGAATTGAGGGCATATTATTGGGGATGTGAGCTCGGTCAAATTTGATAGATTTAATTTATGGACAATGTTGATGTGCGATGTACCCACTGAGAAGGGGCTATATCAGACTTATCATATCTTAGATTTACAAATCCAAAAGGATAGTCTACTGGCCATGGGGTAGAGCTAGCAAACCTAAAGGGTTGCCTTTTTTAAGTTGTGCTAGAAGAAGGCATAGCAGACTTACATCATCTAAACAAGGAACAATTGCTAGGGTGACCTATTAGTAGCACAACAAATCAAACCCGACTTAAGGTGACTACTCAATGAATGTCGCTAGGGACTTATATCAACTCAAGAGTAGTGATGAATTCAAGGAGTTTTACACGCCTAAAAATAAAATGATTGCATGAGAAAAGGTACAGTGTCCTCTAATCCACAAGTGAATATATATTTTGTTTATATATTTGTGTGGACCTGTTGGTGTCTGAGGGACCAAACTTAAGAGCTATGTCGCCTTGACCTATCTTAGATTTCTTGAACCAAGGGAGAATCTCATCCATAAGATGGATTCTCTCCACGAGGTGATTAAGGAAGAAAACTATACAATCCAATATTAACTCGAGTAATGTCTAAATAGGGTCGCAAAGGACGTGATCTAAATATAGTGCTCACAAGGGAGATGTTGTTAGGGGCATTATTCCAAAACTTGGAAAAGAAAGCCTATAGGTGTATAGTGGCCAACTCAAGTAGAAAGCATAGCAAACTTACATCTACCATATGTGGTGTATCATAAGGTGCAAGAACCAACAAACCTAAGGTGTATTCATAAGAATTAGTGGTGTATCCATCAGCATTATGAGAACCAACCAACCTAAGGTGTCATTAGTGTGCAACAACTAATTCGAAAAGAAAGCGTGTAGGATTAAAACTTTCTAAGAGAAACTAATCATTGGGAGAGTCTATTGTCAGTGAGATAGATGCTATCTACCTAGAGCTACTACTAATCGGGGATCCCCGAGGAAGGACAGGACCCAAACTTGAAGCAATCATGAGGGAAGGAGCTGCAAGGGGACTTATACTAAACCTCTGATATACTCGACCCAGTTAGTGTATGAAAGTTAATCCAAGAAGAAAGCATAGTAGACTCACATATTCTTAAATGAAGACAACATGAGGTAGCTTACCGGCCTTGCGATAAGGCATACCAAACTAACAAGGCACTTGTCGGTGTTCAGTGGTCAAGTAAGGAAGGAAAGCATTGTAGACTTACATCCTCCAAATGAAGAAGATCACTCGGTGATGCTAGCAGGGTAGCACATCGAGACCAACCTCTTGTGAGTTTCTTTGATGTCAACTAGGAAATATATGTGTTTTATTTATATGAATAGATTGAACCTGACCTAAGGGCGACTATTGAGATTGTCGTGAGGGACTTTTCTCAACTCATGAGTAGTCAGGCGATTCCTACATGGAGTTTTGCTAACACTGCCCTAAAGATAGGATGCCTACTAGGGAAAGGTACCATACGGGGGCATTAATTCCTAATCCACAAGCAAGTATATATATATATATATATATATATATATATATATATATATATATATATATATATATATATATATATTGTTTGTTTGTTGTCTTAGAACTATCTTAGATCTTAGATTTACTAGACTAAGGGAGAATCTATGCATCCACAGAATAGAATCTCTAATCATAGAGGTGGTTAATAGGAAATAGGGACTTTCCAATCCAGTAGTAACCCGAGTTGTGTCTAAATGAGGTTGCAAAAGACATGAGCCAAATAGAGTGCCCACCAGGGAGGTACCACTAGGGGCATTATCTTAGACCCAATAAATAAGAAAGCCTGTAGGTGTACAACAGCTAACTCAAGGGAAAGCGTAGCAGACGTACATCTACCATGAGTGGTGTATCCATTGGGTGGGTCATTGTCAGCATAGGGAACAACAACCAACCTAAGGTTCCCATCAGTGTGCGATAATTAGTCTAGGAAGAAGGCATGTAGACTTATATCTCCCTAAAGTTAAACTGATTCTTAGGATAGTCTGTCGTTAGCTTGATAGGTGTCATTTGACTTAGGCTTGCCCATCAATGTACAATGACTATACTTTGGAAGAAAGCATAGCAGACTTACATCTTTCGAAGCAAGGAACAACCACTAGGGTGGCCCATTATTGGCATAACTAGTCGAACCCAACCTAAGGGCGACTACTAAGTAGGGAGTCACAGAGAAGGACTAGACTCAGACTTAAAGTAGTGAAGAACAAAGTTGTTGTTGGGGGCCTTACCCTATTCCTCTACTCGACCAAGTTAGTTCATGATGGCTAGTCCAAGAAGAAACCATATAGTAGATTTATATCCTCTTAAATGAAGGCAACATGAAGGTAGCATACTGACCATGTCGTAAGGCCTACCATGCTAACACGGTGCTTGTCGGTGTGCAATGGTCAAGTTAGGAAGGAAATAATAGTAGACTTACATCCTCCTAAATAAGGGACCACTGTGGTTACACACTAGCGGGGTAGTACATCATTCAGACCTAGAGCAGCTAATGAGTGAGTGTCGTATGGGGCATAATCCCACATCAAAGTAGCTCGAGAGAAAAGATGTGTATGTTGATTTGTTAGATATGCTCAACGAAGTCAGTTCATGATGGCTAGTTTAAGAAGAAGGCACCGATCACATAGTAAGACCTACCATGCAGAAAAGACGCTCATTGGTGTGCGGTGATCAAGTTAAAAAGGAAAGTGTAGCAGATTTACATCCTCCTAAACAAGGGACCACTAGGGTGACACACTAACAGGGTAACACGTCAGCCCAACATAGAGCAGCTAATGAGTGAGGGCCGTGGGGGGCATTATCCCACATCAAAGTTTCCCGAGACAAAAGATGTGTATATGTTCATGTGTTTGTGTTGTATTGATGTAGGATAGGATGCCACTTGGGTTCCTTACACCTACCATCAACACATCAAAGTGTGGATGAAATGGTGCCACAGGGGTAATGTGACTCCACCAAGAAAGAATGTTGAACAAGTTCTCTTACACCTAACTTAGTTGTACTAATCAAAAAATGATGCCTCTTGAGTTCTCTTACACCTATCCTAATAGCACCAGAGAATCATATGTAGTTTGTGTTTATGTTAATGAAGGATAGGATGCCACTTTTGTTATCTTACACTTATCCTAAACAAGTCATGGTGGATTCACAAATTAGCAAATAATGCTTCCAATGAAGAAGGGATTTGATGAATCGAAAGATAGGATTTTTATTGATGATAATTATTTTCAAACATTATTTTAAAGATAGTATTTCTTTAAATAGAGCCCATTGATTGGAAGCATTGAGCGCTCCCCTTCCATAGTGGTTTAAACTACTTTCCATCCTTTGAAGCACCAAGGTAGGCCTTTCAACAATCAGAAGTAGAATACTGATTTGAAAAGTTTTGGGATAGATTAACTTTGAAATTGTTTAAACCATCTATTTTCAATGTTAATTAAAATCTCTCTCCATTAAGTAGAATCTTGTAGGATGCATCTCTAATGTCACTTTAATCTCTTTTTAGATCAATCCTTGTTATCCCATGATGCTTTACTACAAGCCTTAGAAACTCCCCTAAAGTCATCCTAATTGTATACTTTAGGGGATTCAACTTCAAGCTATAGTCTCATAACCAATCAAAGACAACTACTTTGATTGTAAAGATGGTCTTCCTTTTTCTTTAACCCTGTGACCAAAGAAAGGCATGACCTTATAGCGATAAATTTCAACGAAAATTGTAAGTCTAAATGACCTCTCATCCTCTAGCATCATTTGACCCATCCTTGAATGAGATGTAAAAGAGGCTATGTCTACTATCAAATTTGAAATAGGTAATGTGGATTCATCTTCAAGACATGCATAATTGAAATCTTCAGAATCGATGTATGTGCAGATTTGAATGTCCTTCCTTTTGACTGGGCATAATGTTGGATAATCATGATATTATCTTTCTTCTTCAATAAGGTTGACTTCAAAGATCTTCTTCTTGGCACAAATGTTTGCATCAAAAGTTTGCAAAGTAGGAATAGCAATAGGTTCAATTTTGAGTTTGTAGACTGCTACCTTTAGAGATGTATTGGGCATTTTCTTTCTAACTTATCATATATGGATGTTGGGAGGGTGGGTGGACTACCTTTATGTTCTAAGGTTAATCCCTTAAAACTCATTGGTTGATGATCTAATTTTCTCCTCAACTTGAGGGAGTGTATCCTCTACTTGAAAGTCTTCTAAATTCTTTAAGCAAAGTTGGTAGACTAGGCAAAAGATGATTTAATTACTTCATTTGAAGGTTTATCTACAAGCTGAATCCTCTTGAGCTTGAAGAAAGAGATGAAGTGGAAATTTGATTTCTCATTATATATATATATATATATATATATATATATATATATATATATTAAGAGCAACTCTTAACTTCCAATCCTATAATAATATCATGAGATAGTAAAATTGGAGTCAATGTGCTTGCATACCCACTAAGTTTCTAGTCATATCATTCATGAATTATCCTTTAAGAACTTTTTGTTTTACTGTTATCTACTCGAAAGACTTGTCAAAAGTAGACTCAAAATTTATTTCATATATATATATATATATATATATATATATATATATATATATATATATATATATATATATATATATATATATATATATATATATATATATATATATATATATTTCTCTCTTTTCTTTGAATTTACACCTCGTACACAATCAATGTGTATTATTGGTGCTTTACTTTTTCTCTTTTTCTTTTTTTCTTTCAATTCTTCTCTTTTTATTTCATTTTTTTTCTTTCTCTACTTTTTTTGAGTCTTTGTTTATATTGTGTTCTCTGAGGGATTTCATCTTTCCTTTCCATGGATATTCTATATTGAGTATGACTTGAGGAGGTCACTAACCGAAAGGAAGAATCGTTAAGTTCCAATCAAAACTTCTCTATCTTCTTAGAGAAGGTGAGGGTGCACTCATTATTTTAGCTTAGTGGGTAACCTTCCAAGATAGTTTAGGACCTTAAGATTAACCTTAAGAATAGTTTGATGCCCTTATTTTGGATTGTGAGGTGTATCTTAAGAATGATATAGAATTTGTTTATTTCCAATGACTGGTTTGCTTCTTCCTATGGTGTTGATCAAAGTGGTAGGAACCTGTCACTACAGCAATTGGCTTCTGTGATATCTTCTAAAAGAGAGGTAGAATTGATGTCTACCTACTCTTTTATGGTGCCCAAAATTTCTTCTATTAGATCTGATGATTCAAACTCTTTATCGATAGTGACACCATGAAAGTTTAGAATGGGGGTATCTCTACCCGAGTTGGAATCCTTAAAGACATCAAGTACATTGGTACTGCTATTTTATGGATTACGATTATTATTGTGATTGTCATTTTGAGAGTTATCTTCTTTTGGGAATTTCGATTCCAATAATTTGAGTCATACTTATCTAGAATGGATAAGGCATACTAAAAATCCTTATTGATCTTATGCTTGGCACTTGATTGAACTTTTATGGTCTTTCTCCTTGGGAAACTCAATCATATTGTAGGTCAAATTGAAGATGTGGCTTCTTCGAACATCCTCTCTAGATGGTCATGAGGGCTACAATCTTTGCATTAGAAAGAGAACCATATGACCTTCTCAATGTTGTTGACTTGAATTGTTAGCTTGATTTGATTGTTGAATTGGAACCCTCATTTAACAAATTTAGGTATGCTAAATGTGGTTGAAATATTAGAGAGATTTTGAATTTTATTTTTTATTGGAGAAGAGACTTTGAATTATATTTAAATTTAGTACCCACATTCAACAAATTTGGGTATGTTGAATGGGGTTCAAATGTTTTGGAGAGGCACTTAATTGATGCTTCCATGTGCTCATATTTGAATTTGATTTTATGTTTGGGACCCTCATTTAACAAATTTGGGTATGTTAAATTGAGGGTCAATTAACTTTGTTTTGGATTTGATTTTGGAATCTTCACTTAGCAAATTTATGTATGCTAAATGAGATTCAAGTGCATGTTTGAAAAGAAATTTTAAAAGCATTTTTGTTATTTGCGATGATGTGTGTCATGCATTTGATTTGTTGAATTTGATTTGAAAATGGATCTTACTTAGCAAAATTAGGTATGCTAAGTGAACCAATGTGTTCGATGTATTTTGATTTGATTTTGAAAATGAAACCCTTAGAAATTTAGGTATGCTAAGTGAAGCCCAATGTGTTCGATGTATTTTGATATGATTTTGAAAAATGAGACCCTTAAAAAAATTTGGCATGTTAAGTAGGGATCAAGTGTTTTTGATGAGTTTGTTTTATTTTATTTTGAAAGAGGAGAACTTCTATTTAACAAATGTGGTATGTTAAATAAAGTTCAATTTGTTTTCAATTTTGAAATGGTAGGACTCTCATTTGATAAATTTGGGTATGTCAAATGGTGTTCAAGTGTGTTTGATTTTTTTATGATTTTAAAAAAGAAACTCTACTTAGCAAATGTGGGTATGTTAAGTAGAATCCAATTTGCTTTTGATTTTGAAAAAGTGAATTCTCATTTGACAAATTTGGGTATTTCAAATGGAATTCAAATATGTTTTAATTTTAGTGATTTTGAAAGGGACTTCCATTTAACAAATTTAGGTATGTTAAATGGAAATCAATTATATTTTCTTTCTCATTTTCAAAGATGGGATATTTGTGTGATGTTGCTTTTGAAAAGAGAAATTTCAACTTAGCACATGTAGATGTGCTAAATGAAATTTCAATTTTATGTCACAATCTTATTTGAAAATCTTCATTCAACAGCTTAGTGTGTCTTAAATGGAGATTACTATTTTGAAATATGTGCTTTTGGAAAATGGATTTTAAAATTATTTGATTTCAAATTTTGAAAAGAACCTCCATGCAACAATCATGGATATTATTGCATGAGGTTTGGTTATCTTTAAATGTAGATCTTTTGTCATGTGAATTTTAATTTGAGAACTTCTTTTGAATGTATATATGATTTTGCAAAGAGTTTATTTTCTTAAGTATGAGATGAACCTTGCCTCACCAAGAGAATGGTAAAGAGGTTCTAAATTTTTTGTCATCTCCTTTAGTTAATTCAAAGAAATGTTTTTAATGGTAATCCTTTTCTTAGATATTTTTCTAGCACTTCTATTTCTCTCATACTTAAGAAACATAATCTGGACTATTGGAGTGATTTTATACCTATTAGTCTTTGCACCTTCTTCAATAAGCTGATTTCAAAAATTCTAACCAATAAGCTCAGTCCTTTACTTCATAGGATTATCTCTCTAAGCCAAACTGGTTTTGTTTGAGATAGATCTATTTTTGATAATATTCTGCTTGCTCAAGAATTAATTCATGATTTATATGCTAAGACTAGAGGTGGCAACATTTTTTTCAAATTAGATATTACCAAAGCTTTTGAAAATATCTCTTGGGATTTCCTTATCCATATTCTAAATTTATTTGGGTTTTCTGATAAATTTATCTTTCTTAATAAAAATTGTATTAATAATGCTTGGTTTTCTATTTTGCTTAATGGGGAAGCCTTGAGCTTCTTTCCTTCTTCCCATGGCCTAAGATAAGGGAATCCTCTATCTCTTGCCTTATTTATTATTACTGCTAAGTACTTATCTAGAAGCATCAATGATCTAATCTTAAACAATCCTAGTATGTGTTATAGAACTCTTGGTGGTATTCTTGTTTCTCATTTAAGCTTTACAGATGATTTCATTAATTTTTTCCATGCTTCTATTCATCATATCAAGAATCTCAAGATTTTTTTAAATAAATTTGGTAGAGAAAGTGGACTATCTATCAATGATAACAAAAGTTATTTTAATAATTCTTCAAGCATCTCCATTAATAAAATTAATCAAATCCTGCATATCACTAACTTTAAACATCAACACCTTCTTCTTAAGTACTTGGGTGCTCCTCTTTTTAAATGTCCAAAATGATCCCATCTTTTTGATGTATTAATTCAAATAATTTTAAATAAAATATCTATTTAGAATTTACTTTTTTGGTGGTGGTCACTATTCTTAAATCACTCTCAATTCAATGCCTCTTTATTTGATTCAAACTATTATCCCCACTAATGCTACTCTTATTAGAATTGATCACTTGCTTAATAATTTTTTTGGGGATCCAATAATTTTACTAAAAGAATGAATTGGACTCCCTGGCATAAATGTTGTGGTCTCCTGTGTGAAGGTGGTCTCTGTACTAATTGTGAAGCCACATCGCTTCTCTCATAAGCTGGTGGAATTTTAGAAAGAATGATAGCCTTTGGGCTAATTTTATGATGAAAAAATATTGCCAAGGTAAACACCCTCTTATCTGCTTATAAATTTGTTGACTGGTTTGGAAAAGGCTTTGCTTCATTAAATGAGTTGTTGAACCCTTAATATCTTGGGGTATTCATTCCGACTCTTCTTTCTTTTGGCAAGATAATTGTATTGGAAATGGCTATATTGAATCTCTTTTATCTACCCACTCAACTATCAAAGTTAACTCTTTTTAGCATAATAACACTTGGAATGAAAATAAACTTGAGAATTATATTTGTATTTCTCTTTAGATAACTTTAGAAATATCCTTATTTTCTAACAAACTTGACCAAATTCTCTTTAGTTTTCTTACAATGGTGATTTTGTTCTTAAAGAGGTTAAAAATTTTATTAGAGATAAGAAAAACTCCTCTAATATTTTCATTAAACTTTGGAACAATATCATTCCCATTTCTCATTCGATTTTAGCTTGGAGGATTTTGAATAACTTTATCCCTATGGACTTTTTGCTCTAGAATAAAGGGTTTTATTTGCCTTCAAAGTGCTATTGTTGCTTTCATATTGAAAATGTTAATCATGTGTTTATAAATGGTGCTATTTCTTCTAAATTATGGTTATGGTAAGATGATTTATTTAATACCAACTACTTTCATGGCAATCTTTCCATATATGAACTTCTTGAAGTCTATTTCCAAAAAATTATAAAAGGTCATATCAAAGTTCTAGCCTATTACCTTATCTAGTTCATAATGGACAAAAAATGCTAAATATCATGGTATTCCTATAATCCATAAAAGGATCAAATAGAATAAGAAAAATTCAAGCTCTTTTAATGCCAATCTTATTAGTAACATTCATTTTAGAGGCTATAAATTTGTGGCTAAAAAATTGGGTATCATTAGATGTTGACTCTTATAAAAGAGCTAGGATTATCAATTGGATCAAACCCAAAAGAAAATTTGATTAAAGTGAATCATGGTTCTATTGCTCCCAAATAAATATATTGTGGTGGTATTCTTAGGAATTCTAGAGGTAATGTCATTTGTGTTTTTGCCTATCCTCTCAAAGCATGTTCTATCTATGAGCTTATGGTACAATAAAGCTATTGAAATTTGTTTGAATAAAAGTTTTCAACATCTAGATTGAAGTTGATTTCTTTCTTTTGACATGCTAAACTAATAGAATATGAAATGCTAATTTATTTTATCTTCTCAATCATTCTAAAATCTTCTTTTACAAGTTTGTTATAAACTATCCCATATCCTTCATGAAGGTAATGCTTTGTTGATTTCTAAATAGGTGCCAACTTAACTGATTTCACTATAATTTGCAATCAAAATTTGCTTAAACTTTTAAGGGGTTTGGTTAATCTAGATAACATTGGATTACCTTATCTCAGATTATAATTTTCTTGGTTTAGATTTTTCTGTTGGTTTTTAATGAGCCATTGCTTTTGGTTCCCCTTTGTTACACCCCCTTTGGGTTGTGGCCATTTGCTTATTTTCACTCTTGGGCATGTGCTGGGTTTTGTTTTTGAGCTATTGCTTTTGGGTTAACCTAGGGTTGCTAAATTTTTTGCCTAGGTTATTTTGATTTTTACCTAAAGCTTTTTGGATGGATGATTATTGTTGCTTGGTTATTTTGACTTTCATTTGGGTGGTGGCTCCGCTATTTTCTATATGGGGTTTGCCATATCCCTAGTTGATTCCTTAACTAAGTTGGATTTTCTACTGCTGTGGTGGCTGGCTGGGTTGGTTGGCTAGTTTATATGCTTCTATTGGTGGCAGATCGGAGGGTTGTTGGTGGTCTAATTTTGGATTGGATTTGCCAAGGTGGAGGTTATTTGTTGACTGTTATTTCTTCTTTTTTGTGAATTAGGTTTGGTTGTTAGTTGTTTGTTTGGTTTGTTTCTTTTGCTTCTACACTTTCTAGTTATCTTGGGTGGTTTTGGCATGATGGATGTTGTTGGTCTTTCACGATTTGGATTTTCTACTACTATGGTGGTGTGGTAGCTATGTTGTAATTTGTTATTTTGGTGGGTTGGTTGGATGGTGGCTATTTTGGCCTTTCTTTCTGTCTATGACATGTTGGTTGGCTCTTATTATGGTTCTCCTCTCTTGTCAACCTTCCTTTTGTGGTTTGGGTGACTTGCTTTTCTTATTTTCTTGTGGAGGTAATGAGCTCTTGTTTTTTCTCTTTTGGTCTTGGTTTTTCTAGTTTGTGCTAAGGTCATGATGCTTGCCTTTGATGTTATTATTCCTCTTTGGTGGTTTTGGTGGTGTTCCTTGTCTTCTATCCTTGATGGTTGGTTGACTTACTTATCTTTTTTTATTTTGGTGGCTTTATAGTTGGCTTGGCTATTATGTCTGCTTGGAAGAGTTTGTATTCCAAGATGATGGACTTGGGATGATGGCCTACAAGAGGTATCTAGCAATAATGGCCTTGATGTTTCACTCTCTATCTTCTTTATCATAGCACTATATAATTGTAACCTTCTTCTAAGTTTGGATGCTTATATAGTGTTCCCTGAGATGATGAACTAAGCCTTTTCTTTCTTTACTTTGCTCCTTTCTTTGCTCATACACTTTATGCTTGCTTAATTATACTCATCCTTTCATTAGTATGTTGATTTCTTTTATAGGTTAAAGAATCTTGCATCGAAAATACCTAAACCTTGCTATATGGATAAGTTATTGTTGCTGATTTGGTTTTGGTTTTGCTTTTGTTTTTTTTCTTATATTATTATAATAGTTAGGGGGTTTATCTCTTTAATACTTATTGTAGCTCTTTGAGCATTAGTTTAGAGATTTACCCCTAAAACTAAACTTTTTCTTTGGTAATAAAATTCCTCTAATTTCCCTAAAAAAACCCTAAACCTTAAAAACCTAAACTTAAACAAAATAAAACATAAATATAAAACAAACTAATTAATTAATTAAATTAAAACTAAAACCTAAACCTAAACTTAAAAAAATAAAAATAAAAAATAAAAACTAAACAATAATAAAATAAATAAAAACATAAACTAAACTAAAAAATAGAAAACTAAAATAAAATAAAAACTAAACCTAAATAAAATAAAATAAACCTAAAATAAAATAAAATAAAAAACCTAAACCTAAAATATACCTAAAAAATAAAACCTAAAATAAATAAAAATAAACATAAACCCATGAAAAAAAACTAAACCTAAAATAAAAGTAAAATAAATTTAAAGCTAAACTAAAATAAACTAAACTAAAATAAATAAACCTAAACCTAAACCTAAACCTAAAATAAACTAAAATAAAACATAACATAAACTAAATAAAAAATAAAATAAACTAAAATAAACATAAACCTAAACAAAAAATAAAACCTAAAATAAACCTAAAAAAACCTAAAATCTAAACTAAAAATAAAATAAAAAATCTAAACCTAAACTAAAATTAAAATAAAACCTAAACCTAACAAATAAAATAAAAATAAAGCTAAACTAAAAAAAACATAAATATAAACCTAAACTAAAAAAAATTAACTAAATAAATAAATAAATAAATAAACTAAACTAAATAAAAATAAAAATAAACCTAAACATTAATAAAAAAAAATAAAAAAACTAAAATAAATAAAAAATAAACTAAATAAACCTAAATACTAACTAATTTAAAAAATAAAAATAAAATAAAATAAAAAATAAAAACTAATCATAAACTCTAAACCTAAAACTAATAAATAAACTAAATCTAAAACCTAAATAAAACTAAACCCTAAACCCTAAATGCCCTAAACCCTAAAACTCTAAACTCTAAACCTAAACCTAAATAAACTAAACTAAAACCTAAAAAACCCTAAACCCAAATAAAATAAACTAAACCTAAAACCTAAACCCTAAACCCTAAATTAAACCTAAACTCTAAAACCTAAACCCTAAACCTAAACTCTGACTAACTCTAAAACTAAACTAACCTAAACTAAAACCCTAAACCCTAAACCTAAACACTAAACCTAAACCCTAACCTAAAACCCTAAACCTAAAAGAATAAAACTAAACCAAAAAACCCTAAACCCTAAACCCTAAACCCTAAAAACCCTAAACCTTAAACCTCAAACCCTAAACCTAAACCTAAAGAAACTAAATAAAGTAGAAAATTAACTTAAACCCTAAAACCTAATAAACCTAAATTTAAACTGAAAACCCTAAGAATGGGCAGAATGTTGATAAAACATCACTATCAACACTTTTAGATCTGGAGGTGAAAATAAAATCATAAAGGTGGTGGGGGATCTGGAGGTGAAAGGTGGTGGTAAATGTTGATTATGAAAGGAAAACGGAGGTTATACCGTGGTGGTGGCAGAGGGAGAGATAGATAATGGTGGATCCTCTACTAGAGAGGTAGTTTGGATGAACGGAGAAAATGATGAATAATCCGATCTGCTACTTATAACTCTTTTATAAGAGATGTAGTTATCTATTTTCATTTTCTCATGAATTTTTTATATACAATGTAGAAAATAAACTTGGTTGTTGAAATAAAAAAAAAGAAATGTTGAATCTAAATTTGTTCTTTAATAAAAAACCAAAACCCTAAACACTAAACTAAAACATGAACCATAAACCTAAAACCTAAACCCTAAACGCTAAATCCTAAACCCTAAAACCTAAACCCTAAACCCTAAACCCTAAACCTAAACCTAAAACCCTAAATCTTAAACCCTAAACCCTAAACCCTAAAACCCTAAACTAAACCTAAACCCTAACCCTAAACCCTAAACCCCAATACTAACCCTAAACCCTAAACCCTAAACCCTAAAACTAAAACCTAAACTAAATAAAACCTAAAAAAACAAAACCTAAAACCAAAATAAAATAAATAAAATAAATAAAACCTAAACTTAAACCTAAAAGAAAATAAAATAAAATAAAACTAAACTAAAATAATAAATAAAACCTAAACTAAACAAAAAAAATAAAAAATAAAATAAAAATAAAAAACCTAAAATAAAATAAAATAAACCTAAATAAAATAAAATAAAACTAAATAAAAACCTAAACTTAAAAATAAATAAAAAATAAAACCTATAAAAAAATAAAAAAAAATAAACCTAAACCCTAAACATAAAAAAAAAAAACCTAAACCTAAACCTAAAATAAATAAAATAAACCTAAACCTAAACTAAAATAAACTAAACCAAAATAAATAAACCAAACTTAAACCTAAAGTAAACTAAACCTAAAAACCTAAACTAAATAAATAAAAAAACAAAAAAACCTAAATTAAAAAAATAAACCTAAAAAATAAACCTAAATTAAACCAAAAAATAAAAAAAAAAAACTTAAACCTAAACCTAAAAAATAAAAAATAAAACCTAAACCTAAAAAAATAAAATAAAAATAAACTAAACTAAAATATTAAAAACCTAAAAATAAACAAAAATAAAACCTAAACTAAAAATAAATAAATCTAAAATAAATAAAATGAACTAAAAAAATAAAAAATAAACATAAATAAAAAATAAAATAAAAAATAAAAATAAACCTAAACTATTTACTTAATTAAAAAAAAACCATAAAATAAATAAACTCTAAACCCTAAACACTAAACTAAACCCTAAAAAAACCTAAACCCTAAACCCTAAACCCTAACCCTAAACCCTAAAAAAGCATAAACCCTAAACCCTAAACTAAACCTAACCCTAAACCCTAAATAAACCCTAAACCCCAAACCCTAAACTAAACCTAAAGTAACTAAATAAATAAAAAAAAACCTAAACCTAAAACAAACATAAACCTAAACCTAAAATGAAAAAAACATCACCATAAAAATAAATAAAATACTAAACCTAAAAATAAAAAAATGGTGGTTATAAATAAAATTAAAAATAAAAATATAAAATAAACTAAATAAATAAAAAAATAATAAATAAACTTTATAAAATAAAAACATAAACTATCTATAACTTGTAAAACGACTGATAAATCAAAAAAGAAATAAAACTAAATTCTCTAAAAAAAATAAACCCTAAATAAACTAAAACCTAAACCCTAAACCTAAAAAAACCCAAACCCTAAACCAAAACCTAAATAAACTAAAATAAAAAAAACCTAAAAATAAAACCTAACCCTAAAATAATAAATAAACTAAAATAAATAAACCTAAACCTAATAAACCTAAATCATAAATAAATAACAAAAAAATAAAACTAAACTAAATAAATAAAATAAATAAACCTAAAATAAAATAAACCTAAATAAATAAATATAAACTAAAATAAATAAAACCCTAAATAAATAAAATAAAATTAAACTAAAATAAATAAAAAATAAAAAAATAAATAATAAAAAAATAAAATAAACTAAATAAATAAATAAAATAAATAAATAAAAATAATAAAACTAAAATAAATAAATAAAATAAATAACTTAAAAACCTAAACATAATATTTTCTAATTAAAAAACCTAAACCCTAAACCTAATTCCTAAACCATAAACCCTAAACCCTAAACTATGAAGCTAACCGTAAACCTACAACCCTAAACCCTAAACCTTAAACCCTAAACAATAAACCTAAAAAAAAAAATAAATAAATATTAAAAAAACCCTGACCCTAAACTATAAAACCCTAAACTCTAAACCCTAAACCCTAAACACTGAACGCTAAAACCCTAAACCATTAACTCTAAACCCTAAACCCTAAAACATATAACCCTAAACCCTAAACCCTAAAGCCTAAAACCTAAACCGTAAATCCTAAACTCTAAAGCCTAAACCCTAAATCCCATACCCTGTACCCTAAACCCTAAATCCTAAACTAAACCTAAACCCTAAATAAAAACCTTAAACCCTAATTCCTAAAAAGCTAAAATCCTAAAAATAAAATTATTAAAAAAACCTAAAACAAAAAAAAATAAAAATAAAAATAAAAATAAAAACATAAACTAAAACCTAAACCTAAATCTAAACCTAAAAAGAAAATAAATTTAAAAATAAAAACTAAACTAAAATAAAATAAATAAAACCTAAACTAAACTAAAAAATAGAAAACCTAAATAATATAAAAACTAAACCTAAAATAAAAATAAAATAAACTTAAAATAAAATAAAATAAAAACTAAATAAAACTTAATAAAAATAAAAATAAAAATAAAATAAATCTAAATATAAATAAAAATAAAATAAACTAAAATAAATAAAAAATAAATTAAATAAACTTAAACCTACATGTTTACTCAATTTAAAAAATAAAAATTTAATAAAGAAAATTTAAAAAAACTAACCATAAACCCTAAACCCTAAAATTAACCCTAAACCTCAACCTTAAATCCTAAACCTACAAACCTAAACCCTAAACCCTAAATCCTAAACCCTAAACCCTAAAATCTTAAACCTTAAACCCTAAACCCTAAACCTTAAATCATAAACCCTAAAACCTACAACCCTTAACCCTTAACCCCAAACCCTAAACATTAAAACCTAAAAACCTAAACCTAAATTAAATAAAACCAAAAAATAAAATAAATAAAAATTCCTAAACCTAAATAAATAAAAAATAAAATAAAATAAAATAAATAAATAAAATCCTAAACTAAAACCTAAACCTAAACAAGAACCTAAAAATAAAATATATAAAAAATAAAACTAAACAAAAATAAAATAAATAAAAACCTAAACTAAACTAAAAAATAAAATAATCCAAAAAATAGAAAACCTATATAAAATAAAAACTAAATGTAAAATAAAAATAAAATAAAGATAAAATAAAATATAATAAAAACTAAATAAAAACCTAAACCTAAAAAATATACTTAAAATAAAATCTAAAAGTAAATAAAAAATAAAACCTAAACCATAAACTAAAAAAACTAAACCTAAAATAAATAAGATAAAATAAACCTAAACCTAAACTAAAATTAATAAAACATAAACCTAAACCTAAAATAAACTAAACCGAAACTAAATATAATAAAATAAATTAAAAATAAACATAAACCTAAACTTACAAATAAAACCTAAAAAAAAACCAAAAAAAACCTAAATCCTAAACCTAAAAAATAAAATAAAAACCTAAACCTAAACCTAAAAATAAAAAATAAAATTTAAACATGTAGAATAAAATAAAAATAAAACTAAACTAAAAAATAAACATAAACCTAAACCTAAACTAAAAAATTAAACTAAAATAAAAAAACTAAATAAAATTAAATAAACCTAAAATAAAAAAAAACTAAACTAAATAAAATTAAATAAACCTAAATAAAAATTAAAATAAAATAAACTAAATAAATTAAAATAAACTAAAAACTAAAAACTAAACACTAAAACTAACCCTAAACCCTAAACCCAAAACCTACAACCCTAAACCCTTAATCAATAAAATAAAATAAAATAAAATTAAAATCCTAACTTTTAACCCTAAACCCTAAAACTTACCATAAACAATAAACCCTAAATACTAAACATACAAACTTAAACCATAAAAGCCTAAACCCTAAAACCCTAAACCCTAAACCGTAAAAAGCTAAAATCCTAAGCCTAAGCTAAATAAAAGAAAAAAATAAAATAAATTTAAAACTAAATCAAAATAAAAAAAATATAAACTAAAACCTAAACCTAAACCTAGACCTAAACCTAAAAAGAAAATAAAATAAAAAATAAAAACTAAACTAAAATAAATAAATAAAAACCTAAACTAAAATAGAAAATAAAAAACTTAAATAAAATAAAATGAAACCTAAAATAAAAATAAAATAAACATAAAATAAAATAAAATAAAAAATAAATAAAAATAAGCCTAAATAAAAAAATATAAACTAAAATAAATAAAAAATAAACAAAATAAACTTAAACCTACTATTTAAATTTAAAATAAAAAAAAAAATCTAAAAACCCTAAATAAAAATAAAATAAAAAAAAACCTAAAAAAAAACTAACTAAATAAACCTAAAAAATAAAACTAAACTAAACTAAACTAACCCTAAACTAAAACTTAAACCCACCTAACCTAATCTACCTAAACTAAACTAACTAAATAAACTAAACTTAAACTGAAACTAAACTAAACTAAACTAAAGAAAACCTAAAAAAACTTAAATACTAAACTTAAATATAAACTAAAGGCTAATTTAAACAAAACTAAACTAAATTTAAACCCCTAACTAACTTAACTAAAAATTTAACCACTGAATCTAAGCTAAACGACTTAACCCTACCTAACCAACTTAACCCGACTAACCTTAACTACTAATTTAATCTAAATCTGACCTAAACTATAACCTTAACTGACCTAATCTTTAATCTTTAACTGAATCTAACCTTAAATTTAAATAACTAAAGAACTTAATCTTTAACTGGCTAACTAACCCAATCTAACCACCTAAACCCAATCTAACCACCTAATCTTTAAGACCTAGCCAATCAAACCTAACTTTAAACCTAACTAAATTTAAATTTAAATCCTAAACTATAAATCCTAACTTAAATTTTAATCTAAATTTAACCCTTTAAATTTAAATTTTAACTAATTTAAACTAAATTTAAACTGAATTTAATTTAATTTTAAACCCGAACTAAACTAATCTTAATTATAAATTTAAAGACCTGAACTAAACTGACCACTAGAAATTTTAACTTAAATTTAATCTTAAACTTAAATCTAATTTAATCAGACTGAATCCTTAACTTTAAACTGACCCGACCTTCCAATTTGACCTAATCTTAATTTTAATTTGACCAGACCCTGATTTAATCTGACCTGACTGAATTTAACTGAATTTAACTATTTTAACTAATAAATGAATTTTAACTTAACCAAACCTAAACCAAGCAACCTATAACCTATAACCAACTAATTCAACCCCTAACCTTAACCTAAAACCCTAACTAACCCTAACCCTCTAACCTAATTTATAACTTAACCCTAACCTTAACCCTAACCCTAACCCTACCCTTTTCCTAGATATTTTTCTAGTACTTATATTATTCTCATACCTAAGAAAGATAATCTAGACTATTGGAGTGATTTTAGACCTATTAATCTTTGCACCTTTTTCAATAAGCTGATTTCCAAAATTTCTTACCAACAAACTTAGTCCTTTACTTAATAGAATTATCTCTCTCAACCAAATTGGTTTTGTTAGAGGTAGATCCATTTCTGATAATATTTTACTTGCCCAAGAATTAATTCATGATCTTGATGCCAAGACTAGGTGGAAACATTCTTTCAAATTAGCTTTGATAACATCTCTTGGGATTTCTTTTTCATATTCTAAATTTATTTGGGTTTTTTTGATAAATTTATTTTTCTTATTAAAAATTATATTAATAATGCCTGGTTTTCAATTTTGCTTAATGGGGGAAGCCTTGAGTTTCTTTCCCTCTTCACATGGCTTACATCTAGGGGATCTTTTATCTCCTACTTTATTTATTATTGTTGTTGAGTACTTATCTAGGAGCATCACTGATTTATTTTTAAAATCATCTTAGTATGTACTACATACTATTGGTGGTCTTCCTATTTCCCATTTAAGTTTTGTGATGATTTCATTATTTTCTGCAATGCTTCTATTCATCATCAAGCATCTTTAGTCTTTTTAAATAAATTTGGTAGAAAGTGGCCTTTCTATCAATGATAAAAAAATCTATTATATCACTTCCTCTAGTATCTCCAATAATAAAATCAATCAAATCCTACATATCACTAATTTTAAACATCAACACTTACCTCTTAAGTGCTTGGTTGCTCCGCTCTTTAAAGGCTCAAAATGTTCCCATGTCTTTGACGAGCTAATTTAAAAAATTTCAAATAAAATTTATGTTTGGGAATTCCATTTACTTTCCTTTAGTGGTAGGCTCGATTCTTAAAAGCACTCAACTCCATTCCTTTTATTTGATTCAAACTATTATCCCCACTAATGCTACATTTATCAAAATTGATTATTTTCTTAATAAATTTTTTGGGCTCCAATAATTCTACCAAAAGAATGCATTGGACATCATGGCATAAATGTTGTGGTCCTTTGGGAGATGCTCTTGGTTGCAAGCCTATTCGTGAAGCTATCACTTCCTTCTCTCATAAGCTCTAGTGGAATTTTAGAAAGAATGATAGCCTTTGGTCTCATTTTATGATGAAAAATATTGCAAGGTAACCATCCCCTTAACTGTGCTTATAAAGTTGGTGACTCTCCAATTTGGAAAATGATTTGCTCCATTAGATGGGTTGTCGAATCATTAATATCTTGGGGTATTCAGTCAGGTTCATCCTTATTTTCCAAGATAATGGATTGGCAATGGCTCTATTGACACCCATTTATCTACCCATTATACTATTGCTATCAAAGTTAATTCCTTTTAGCTTAATAACAATTGGAATGAAAACCAACTTGAGAATTATATCCCTATTTCACCTTTTTACAACTTTAGAAATATGCCCATTTCCTCTAACAAACTGACCAAATATTTTTAATCTTTTTTATAATGGTGACTTTGTACTTAAAGAGGTTCGGAATTTTATTAGAGATAAACAAAACCCCTCTAATGTTTTCCTTAAACTTTGGAAGAATATCATTCCCATTTCTTATTCAATTTTAGCTTGAGGATTTTGAATAATTTTATTCTGGACTCTTTGCTCGACTAAAGGGTTTTAGTTACCTTCAAAGTTCTATTATTGCTTTCATATTGAAAATGTAAATCATGTTCAATGGTGCTATTGCTTCTAAATTATGGTTTTGGTATGATGATTTATTTAATATCAACTATTTTGGGTTCTCTTTCTTTATATCAACTTTGAAGTTTGTTTCAAAAATACTGAAAGGTCAAATCAAAGTTTTAATTGCTATTACCTTTATCTGGTTCATCTGGATGGATAGAAATGATGCTAAATATCATGATATTCCTATGAACCATAAAAAGATCCTAGCTAGAACTAAAGAAAAAATTCATGCTCTTCTCAATCCCAATCTTATTAGTAATATTCCGTTTAGAGGTTATAAAGTTATGGCTAAAAAATTGGGTATCATTTTGCTTGAGTTTGACTCTTATAAAAGTGCTAGGATTATCCATTGGATCAAACCTAAAGATAATTTGATTAAAGTGAATATGATGGTTTGTTTTGCTTCCAATTAATATAGTGGTGGTATTCTTAGGGATTCTAAAGGTACTATCATTTGTGCTTTTGCCTATCCTCTCAAAGCCTATTCTATTATTTTTTTTGAGCTTATGGCTATTAATAAAGCTATTGAAATTTGTTTGAATATAGGTTTCCTCAACATCTAGATTGATGTTGATGCTCTTGCTTCTTGTCATGCTTAATTCCAATAGAAATGGGAATGCTTATTTATTTATCTTCTTAATCATACTAAAATCTTCTTTCTCAAGTTTGTTTTAAAATTTCCCACATTCTTCATGAAGGTAGTGCTTGTTGATTACTAACTTTGGTGCCAACTTAACTGAGTTAACTTTTGACAACCAAACTTTGCCTAAACTATTAAAGGGTTTGGTTAATCTAGATAATACTGGATTGACTTATCTCAGATTATAAATTCTTTGCTTGGTTTTTGGTGTTACTTTTTAATGATCTTTTGCTTTTGGTTGCCCCTTGTTCAACCCTCTTTGGGTTGTGGTTATCTACTTATTTTCTCTTTTGTTTGGGTTATGTTTTTGATCTTTTACTTTTGGATTGGCCTGGATTTTGCTACCTTGTGGTTATTGTAAGTGCAGCCTAGGTTGTTTGGTTTTTTCAGCTTGGTGGCTTATGTTTGTCTGGCTGGGTGTTTACCATAATTTTTCCTTGGCTATTTTTTATTTCCTTCTTTTGGGTTGTGCCTATGGCTTCTGTAGGTTTTTCTTTTTGTATGGGTTTTGCCTCTTTTCTAGGCTGCTTACTAACTTACCTGAATTGGATCTACTACTGTGGTGGTTGACAGAGTGGCATTATTGGGATGGTTGGGATGGTTGGATTATGGTTATTTTGGCTATTTTTTCATTTTCTGTTGGTGACTTATCTAGGGGGTTGCTGCTGGTTTATCTCTGGCTTGATTTTGGCATTATGGAGATTATTGGTTGGTTATTATTTTCTCTATTTTATTATCGTTTGGTTATTTTTTATTTTTTTATTTCTCTTGGTTATGGTTTTAACCTCCTCATTGGCCTTCCTCTTGGTCAGGGTTTTGGGTTTGGGTATTATTGATTGCTAGATGAAGGCTATTTTATCAGTTAGTTTGCCTGGTGCTAGTAGTTGGTGCCTTTATTATTGTTGTTCCTATTGGTTGGCTTGTAGTTTATCTTACTGACTTTACCTTTTATCTTTGGTTGGTTGTTCTACTTACCCAGATCGGATTTTCTTTTGCCTTGTTTAGGTTTGGTGACTACAGTCTTCTTTTACCCTTTCCCTAGCTATCTTGGGTGATTTTGGCTTGATGACTGTTATTGTTCTTTACATGACTTGGGTTTTCCTACTATGGTGGTTAGAGGATATGTTGGTTGGCTATTTGGTTGGTTGTATTGGTGGGTTGGTTGGAGGGGTGGTTGTTTGGCCAATTTTTCTGCTCCTTTGGTGATTGTTCTAGGAATGCTAGTGTTCTTTTGTGACTTATATTTTGGTTTCCTACTTTGTTTTTTTCTCTTGTAATTACCCCTTTTTTTTTTGGGCGTCCCACCCTTTTTGCGTAGTGGTGTTTTACCGGATGTTTTTTTTCTGCCTTGTTGGTGGAGGATATGAGCACTTTTTTTCCTTTTTTGCTCTTGTTTATCCCTGGTTTGTGTTATTACCCCTATCATGATGCTTTCTCCTTTGGATTTTGTTTTTTTTTTTGGTGGTGGCTTTGGTGGTGCTCCTACTATATTGCTAATATCCCTGATGGTTGGTTGATAATCTGCCTTATTGGGCTTGGTGGTTCTCGTGGCTTGGTGGTTGGCTATTTTGTTTATTGTTTGGAGGATTTTGCAGCCATGCTAGATGATGGACTTTGGATGATGAGCTACATAAGGTATGCTGGCTATGATGGCATTGATGTTTCCCACTCTTTCTTCTTTTGATTGGTAGCACTATATGTAATTGTAACCCTTCTCCTGAAGTTTGGCTGCATACATATAGTGTTTCTCCTTGAGATTATTATAATTGAGCCTGAGCCTTTTCTTTACTTTACTCCTTCTGTTTGCACTTCCTTTCTATGCTGGCTTAATTGTACTCATCCTTTAAAAAGTATGTGATTTATTTTATAGGCAAGGGGAGTATTGTGGATCTAGTATCGAAGGACAAAATGAAGTTTGTCACTCACATGGATTTTCTCTATGTTGATTTTTTGGTTTTTCTTTTGCTTTCTTTCCTTGAGTATTGTAATAGTTAGGGGGTTTATATCTTTAGGACTTAATGTAGCTCTTTGAGCATTACTTAGAGATTTAGCATCTAAGGATTTTGTACTTTTTTATGGCAATAAAAAATTCCCTAATTTCCCTAAAAAAACCCATAAACTAACCCAAAACCCTAAACCCTAAAAAGCTAAAAACCTAAACCAAAACTAAATAAAACATAAAAAAAAGAAATAAAAAAAACCAATAACAAAATAAAATATAAAAATAAATTAATTAAAAACATAAAATAAAACCAAAACCTAAACCTAAAAAGAAAATAAAATCTAAAATAAAAAATAAACTAAAATAAAATAAATAGAAACCTAAACTAAACTAAAAATAGAAAACCTAAATAATATAAAACTAAACCTAAAATAAAACAAAATAAACCTAAAACTAAATAAAATAAAACTATATAATAACTAAATAAAAGAAAAAAAATATAAATAAACCTAAATAAAATAAAAATAAAATGAACTAAAATAAATAATAAATAAACTAAAATAAATAAAAAAATAAACTAAATAAACCTAAACCTATAAGTTTACTAAATTTTAAAAAAAGAACCAAACCCAAACTCTAAACCCTAAAACTAACCCTAAACCTACAACCAACAACCCTAAACCCTAAACCCTAAAACCTTAAACTAAACTCTAAACCCCATAAACCCTATAACCCAAAATCCAAAATCCTTAACCCTAAATTCAAAACCCTAAACCCTAAAACCTACAACCCTAAACCATAAACCCAAAACCCCAAACCCTAAACCATAAACCATAAACCCTAATCCCTAAACCCCAAACTCTAAAAACCTAAAAACCTAAGCTTAAACTAAGTAAAACCTAAAAATAAAATAAATAAATAAAGCAAAACCTAAATAAAATAAAATAATTACCTAAATGAAAGCCTAAACTTAATCCTAAAAAGAAAATAATATAAAAAAATAAAAACTAAACTAAAATAAAATAAATAAAAACCTAACTAAACTAAAAAAAATAAAATAAACCAAAAAATAAAAACAAAAATAAAATAAAAATAAAACATAAAATTAAATAAAATAGACCTAAAATAGAATAAAATAAAAATGAAATAAAAACCTAACCCTAAGAAATAAACCTAAAAATATATAAAAAATAAATCCTAAATCATAAACTAAAAAAAACTAACCTAAACCTAAAATAAAAAAAAATAAATAAACCTAGTCGTAAACTAAAATAAAATAAACTAAAATAAATAAAACCTAAACCTAAACATAAAATAAACTAAATTTAAACCCTAAAGAAAATAAAATAAATAAACTAAAATAAACTTAAACCTAAACTAAAAATAAACCTAAAAAACCTAAAATAAAACCTAAAACCTAAATCTAAAAAAATAAAATAAAACCAAACCTAAAAATAAAAAAAATAAAACCAAAACCTAAAATTAAAATTAAAATAAAACTAAACTTAAAAAATAAACATAAACCTAAACCTAAACCTAAAAATAAACTAAAATAAAATACCTAAACTAAATAAATCAACTAAACTAAATAAAAATAAAAGTAAAACTACATAAAATAAAATATAAAATAAACTAAAATAAATAAAAAATAAACTAAATAAACCTAGTGGTTTTCTTAATTAAGAAAAAAACCTAAACCTTAAACCCTAAACCCTAAACTCTAAACCCTAAACCCTAATTCCTAAACCCTAAACACTAAACCCAAAACCCTAAAACTAACCCTAAACCCTAAGCCCAAAACCTACAACCCTAAACCCTAAACCCTAAAAAACCCTAAACCCTAAACCCTAAAAAAATAAAAAAATAAAAAAACCCTAAACCCTAAACTAACCCTAAACCCAAAACCCTAAACCCTAAACCCTAAAACCCTAAACCCTATACCTTAAACCCTAAAACCTGAACCCTAAACCCGACAAACCCTAACCCTAAACCTAAAATAAAATAACAAAAAAACATAAATTAAAACATAATCCTAAAAATAAAATGAAAATAAAAAAATTAAAAACTAAACTAAAATAAAATAAATAAAAACCTAAACTAAACTAAAAAATAAAAAACCAAAATAAAATAAAAACTAAACCTAAAATAAAAATAAGGTAAACCTAAATGAAAATAAAATAAAAACTTAAATAAAAATAAAAATAAAAATAAAAATAAACTTAAATAAACATAAAAAATAAATTAAACTAAAATAAATAAAAAATAAACTAAATAAACCTGAAATTATTAGTTTAATTAATTTTTAAAAAAGAAAAATAAAAATAAATAAATAAAATCTAACCTTAAACCCTAGACCCTAAACCCTAAACCCTAAACCTACAACCTTAAACCCTGAACCCTAAACCCTAAAAGCATAAACCTTAAAGCCTACACCCTAAACCCTAAAACACTTAACCCAAAACCCAAAACCCTAAACACTAAATCGTAAAACCTAAAAACTAAAATCTAAAACCTTAAACCCTAAACCCTAATCCCAAACCCAAAACCCAAAACCCTAAACCCTAAACCATAAAAACCTAAAAACTTAAACCTAAACTAAATAAAAACTACAAATAAATTAAAAAAAACCTAAACCTAAATAAATTAAAAAATAAAATAAAATAAAAACCTAAACTAAAACTTAAACCTAAACCTAAACATAAATATAAAATAATATAAAAAATAAAAACTAAACTAAAATATAATAAATAAAAACTTAAACTAAACTAAAAAAATAAATTAAAACTAAAAATAAAAAAGATAAATAAATTTAAAATTATAAATAAACCTAAAAATAAATAAAAAATAAAACCTAAACCATAAACCAAAAAAAACTTAAACATAAAATAAACAAAATAAAATAAACCGAACCATAAACTAAAATAAACTAAAGTAAAATAAATAAATCTTAAACTTATACCTAAAATAAACTAAACTAAAACCCTAAACTAAATATAATAAAATTAACTAAAAATAAACCTAAATCTAAAACTAAACTTAAAAATAATAAATAAAACCTAAACCTAAAAATAAAATAAAAATAAAACTAAATTAAAAAATAAACATTAACCTAAACCTAAACCTAAAAAATAAACTAAAATAAAAACCTTAACAAAAATAAATAAACTAATCTATATAAAAATTGTATACTTAAGCAAAAATAAAAAATAAAATGAGCTAAAAAAATAAAAAATGAACTAAACAAACCTAAACTTACCATTTCCTTAATTTAAAATAAAACTATAAACCATACCCTAAACCCTAAACTCTAAACCATAAATCCTAAACGCTAAACCCTAAACACTAAACCCTAAAAATAACTCTAAACCCTAAACCTACAACCCTAAACCCTAAACTAACCCTAAACCTTAAACTCTAAACCATAAAGCCTAATTAAAAAAAAAAAAAATAACTGTAACCCTAAACATTAAACAAACCCTAAACCTACAATCCTAAACCTGAACTCTAAACCTAAAACCCTAAACCCTAAACCTTAAATCTTAAAACCCTAAATGCTAAAACCTAAACCCCAAATCCTAAACCCTAAAATCTAGAAACCTAAACCCTAAGCCCTAAACCCCAAACCCTAAACCCTAAACCCTAAAAATCTAAAAATCTAAACCTAAACTAAATAAAACCTAAAAATAAAATAAATAGAAAACCTAAACCTAAATAAAATAAAATAAAATTAAAAACTAAACTAAAACATAAACCTAAAAAAAAAAAAAACTAAACTAAAAGAAAATAAATAAAAACCTAAACTAAACTAAAAATAATAAAGCTAAAAATGAAAAACCTAAACGTAAAATAAAAAAAAATCTAAAATAAAATAAAATTAAACCTAAATAAAAACCTAAACCTAAAAAATAAATATAAAAATAAAACCTAAAAATAAATAATAAATAAAACCTAAACCCTAAACTAAAAAAAACCTAAACTAAAATAAAAATAAAATGAACAAAATAAAATAAACTTAAACCTAAACTAAAATAAACTAAGCTAAAATAAATAAAACCTAAAATACACTAAACCTTAACCTAAACCTAAATTAAATAAAATAAAATAAACTAAAAATAAACCTAAACCTAAACTAAAAAATAAAACCTAAAACCTAAACCTTGACAAATAAAATAATAACCTAAATCTAAACTTATAAAAAAAATAAAACTTAAACATAAAATATAAATTAAAAATAAATCTCAACTAAAAACAAACCTAAAGTTGAACCTAAACCTAAAAAATAAATTAAAATAAATAACCTAAACTATGATAAATAAACCAAAATAAATGAACTAAACTAAATAAAAATAAAATAAATCTAAAATAAACTTACTATACTAAATAAACCTAAATATACTAATTTAAAAACTAAAACCCTAAACCTCAACCTAAACCCTAAACATTAACTTTAAATCCTAAAATATAAACCTAAAACTAAACCTAAACCCTAACCCTAACCTAAACCTAAACCCTAATCCAAAACTAAAATAAACCCTAAAAACTAAACCTAAACCTAAACCCTAAAAATCTTAAACTGCTAAAACCTAAAACCAAAACACTAAAACTAAACCTAAACCTAAAATAAACCTTAAACCCTAAACTTTAAACCTAGAAACCACCCTAAAGGCCAAACTCTAAACCTAAACTCAAACTAACCTAAACTCTGCTAACCCTAAACCCTAATCCTAAACCTAAAGTCATAAATCAAAGTTTAAACACTAAACCTAAACTAAATCAGAAACCTAACCTAAACCCTTAACCCTAAAACCCTAAACCCTAAACCTAAATCCTAAAAACCTAAAAGCCTAAACCTAAACTAAATAAAACCTAAAAATAAAATAAATAAATAAACCTAAACTTAAATAAAATAAAAAAATATGATAAAATAAAAACCTAAACTAAAACATAAACCTAATCCTAAAAATAAAAAATAAAAAAAACTAAGCTAAACTAAAAAATAAAATAAACCTAAGAATAAAAAACAAATAATAAAATAAAAATAAAATAAACCTAAAATAAAATAAATAAAATAAAACTAAATAAAAACCTAAACCTAAAAAATAAACCTTAAAATAAAACCTAAAAATAAATAAAAAATAAAACTTAAACTAAAAAAAAGCTTAAACCTCAAATAAAAATAAAATAAACAAAATAAAATAAACCTAAAAATAAATAAAAAATAAAACCTAAACCTAAAATAAAAATAAAATAAACAAAATAAAATAAACTTAAACTAAATTAAATAAAACTTAAAATAAACTAAACCTAAACCTAAACTTAAACTAAATAAAATATAATAAACTAAAATGAACCTAAACCTAAACTAAAAGCTAAAAAAACCTAAAATAAACCTAAAAAAAACCTAGAACCTAAACCTAAAAAAAAAATAAAATAAAACAAAACCTAAACCTAAAAAATAAAAAAGAAAACTTAAACCTAAAATAAATAAAAATAAAACTTAACTAAAAAAGTAAACATAAACCTAAAAAATAACTAAAATAAAAAAACCTAAGCTAAAATAAATAAACCTAAAAGAAATACATTAAACTAAACAAAAATAAATAATAAACCTAAATAAAAATAAAAAATAAGGTAAATTAAAATAAATAAAAAATAAACTAAATATGCTAAATAAACCTAAACTTACTAGTTTACTTAATTTTTTTTTTAAAAAAACTTTAAACCCTAAATCCTAAACCCTAAACCCAAAATCATAAAAGACCTTAAACCCTAAACCCTAACCCATAATCCTAAACTTTAGACCCTAAACCCAAAAAAGCCAAAAAGCTAAACATAAACTAAATAAAACCTAAAAATAAAATAAGTAACAAAACCTAAACCAAAAAAAAAGAACATTAACTATAACCTAAACCAAAATTGAAACCTAAAAAGAAAATAAAATAAAAATAAAACTAAACTAGAATAAAATAAATAAAAACCTAAACTAAACTAAAGAAAACTTAAATAAAATAAAAATTAAACCTAAAATAAAAATAAAATTAACCTAAAATAAAATAAAATAAAAACTTAAACCTAAAAAATAAACCTAAAAATAAATAAAAATAAAACCTAAACCCTAAACTAAAAAAAAAAACCTAAACTAAAATAAACTAAACTAAAATAAATAAAACCTAAACCTAAACCTAAAATAAACTAAGCATAAACCTAAACATTATCTAAATAAAATAAAATAAAATAAAAATAAACCTAAACCTAAACTAAAAAATAAAACCTTAAAATAAACCTAAAATAAAAACCTAAAACCTAAACCTAAAAAAGTAAAATAAAAACCTTCACCTTAACCTAAAAATAAAAAATAAAACTTAAACCTAAAAAATAAAATAAAAATAAAACTAAACTAAAAAATGAACCTAAAACTAAACCTAAACCTAAAAAATATTAAAATAAAGAACTTAAACTAAAATAAATAAACCTAAAATAAATAAACCAAACTAAATAATAAATAAACCTAAATAAATATAGAAAATAAAAAAAACTAAATAAACTAAATAATCAAAATCTACCAGTTTACTTAATTTAAAAAAATAAAAAATTAAAGAATAAATAAAGTAAACTTACCCTAAGCCCTGAACCCTAAAATTAACTCTAAACCCTAAACCTAACACTCTAAACCCTAAACCTTAAAGCCCTAAACCCTAAACCGTAAACCTTAAACCTAAACCCTAAACCCTAAAACCCTAAACACCAAATAGTAAAACCTACAACCCTAAACCCTAAATCCTAAACCCTAAACCCTAAACCCCAAACCCTAAACCCTAAACCCTAAAAACCTAAAAACCAAAACCTAAACTAAATAAAAGAGATTTCAGCTATAAATGATTAGCCTAAATTTCTCTAATATAGAAAAAATTGTATGAGCTTTGTATGCCATAGTAGACCGCCTCTCTCAAGTTTCATAGAGATGCAAAAGGGTAGCTTCCTGTTCATGGACAAATGAAGAAAGAATCTACTTAAGTTTAGACACCTAAGTGTCCATTTGTGAGCAATCCTCTTCTATAGCTGAGATAGCCTATCTAATCATAAAACTCCTCTCTAATCAATATTGTCTTCTCAACTGCACCTCTTTCAATTTAGCAGATATGTCGAGGAGCTAAATCTATGCTTTAAAAAGCTCTCTCTAGTAGGATTTCAATGCTTTGAGATTGTGCAGATCGAATTAGGGAGACTTGATACAAAGTATTGCTGAATGAGATTTTTACAATAGTGATTGTATATGAAAAAATCTCTTAATAAGTAGTGTGTAACAAGAATAATCCAAACTCAATATCTCTACATAGGGATTTCTAACTATAGCTCTCCTTTGAGACTCAACGCCGCAACATAATGTAACAAATAATTCGCTTCAACACAAAAGTAAGAAAGCTCAAGTAAAACTCATAAGTCAATGCTTAGAAATAGGTGGCATAGTTTTGTGAGAGATTTAAGACACTCATAGATTTTATGCTGACATCAAAAATATGATTTAAGAGAGATTTTGGATCCCAACATAGTATTTATCATCTTTTCTATTTTTTTATTAGTAGTAGTGTTACTTCATTTAGATGTATTCATTTGAATTTGATTTAATGGTGGAAAGAATAATTCCTACATTTGATGACATTCTTTTAGGTGCAAGAATTCTTGATGTTATTTGAAATCTAAAGTTTGTTGAAAAGCCACATGCAAATTAATTTTATGTAGTGTCTCTTTTAAGTTTAGGGCTCAAGTCGATCTAAACCTACACAACATTAGCTTAATCTTTCCCTAATTTTAGAAGATAATAACAATATTCAAATTTGTTCATGTACTCATTTATAATTTTGGTTTTTCAGTAAAACTCTAAATAATTGATCTTAGTAGGATAAATATAAGTAATTTTTTAACAATAATTTCATTTCAATCATGTAAAACCTTATTCTAATCCCAATCTTCCCGGCTCTCTATTTCTATCTAATAGATTTTTGTTTAGCAGTATGTTTTAATTTAATAAATCCCAATCTTCAAGACTCACCAAACCCTAAACCTTAAACTAACCCTAAAGCCTAAACCCTAAAACTAACTCTAAACCCTAAACTCAAAACCATAAACCTACAACCCTAAACACTAAACCTTAAACCCTAAATCTTAAAACCTACATCCTTAAACCTAAACCTAAAACTAAACAAACCAAACATGAACCTAAACCCTAAACCCTAACATTAACCCTAAACCCTAATTATAAAACCAAACCTAAACAAACCCTAAACCAAACTAAACCCTAAAACTAAAACCCTAAACTTAAACCCCAAACCTAAACCATAAACCAAAACCCAAACCAAAGCTAAAGCCTAAAAAACTAAACCTAAACCCTAACCCTAAATCATAAACCACTAAACCCAAAACCCTAAACCTAAAAACCTATAGTAAATCCTAAAACCTAAAACCTAAAACCTAAACTAAATAAAATAAAAAAATCCTAAACCTAAAATAAAATGAAAATAAACCTAAAATAAATATACCTAAACTAACTAAAAATAAACTAAATAAAACATAAACTAAAATAAATAAACTAAATTAATTAAAATAAAATAAACTAAATAAAATAAAAATAAACTAAATAATAAAATAAACTAAATAAACCAAACTATTTACTAAATTAAAAAAATCAAATAAAATAAACCCTAAATCAAATAAAATAAACAAAAAACCTAAACCTAAAACCTAAATAAATCAAAATCAAACCAAATTAAACCTAAATTAACCAAAAAACCTAAACCCTAAACCATAATCCAATCTAACCTAAAACTAAACCCTAAACCCTAAAACCCTAAACCTAAACCCTAAACCTAAACTTAAACTAAAACTTAAAACTAAACCTAAACCTAAAAAATAAAAAGCTAAACACTAAACCCTAAACCCTAAACCCTAACCCTAAACCCTAAACCTTAAAACCCTAAATCTTAAATCATTCTTTTTCCTCATCTGCCTCAGCGATTTCATTCTGATTTTCCTTGGCTTGGTCGGTTTGATCCTTCTTGATCATAATTTTCTATTTTGGTTTGTTCCTCTAATGTGAGTGTCCCTTGCTTTTTCAATGGGAGAGCCGTAGCTCTTTATAGAGGCACTTTCGAATTTACAAGGTATTATGGATCCGACTCTATTCGTTACTAACCCTACTGCTAAGTCCTTCAAGGATGCATTATCTGGTAAGAACACTTCCTCTAATGCTTCGATCAATTTGATCTCAACATCTTTTCATGGAATGCCTGCTGTAATGTGCTCGGATCTTGACGTGGAAAAGTTGGTGAAGCCTTTTGAATTCTCTTTAGTTGGTAAATTTTCCTTATGTCGCCCAACTCTTGATAACATCTGATCCTTTTTTCATAGCCTTAAGCTCTTTGGAGTTTTCACTATCGGATTGATTGATCCTAGGCATATCCTTATTCAGCTATCTAATGACTTAGATTACTCAAGAGTTTTTGCTCATCGCTCCTACTTTGTGTATAATTGTCAAATGAGACTTTTGAAATGGTCTCCTCTTTTTGATGTCAAAGAGGAATCCCCAATTATTCCTTTATGGCTAGCTTTTCCAAACATGAGAATACATTATGTTACCCATCAAGTTCTCTTTGCGGTTGAGGCTCTCTTTGGTCGACCCCTTCAAATTGATCAGGCCACCGCTGTGAGATCATAGCCATCAGTTGCTAGTATTTTGGTTGAGATTGATATTACCAAAAAGTATCCTAAAGAAGTTTGGATCGGCTCTGATAAATTTGGGTATAATCAAAAAGTGGAATTTGAAAATTTCCCTATTTTTTGCACACATTGTAAGATCCATGGTCATGATCACTCTGAATGCTTTGTTTGGCATCCTCATCTTAAAAAGAATAAATTATCAGATCCTAATCCCTCTCTACCAAATGAAAAAACCAATAAATTCACTTATGTGCCTAAAGTCACTCAAAATGGAACTCACCCTCCTACCCCCACTCTTTTATTATCTACAGATTTTCCTATTGGAGAGCCATCTGAGCCTCGTAAAAATAATGCTTATGAGGTTTGTGAGGAGGCTATTGATAACTTACTTAACATTTCCTCTAATTGTAATAATTTGGCCTCTCAAGACAATACCTTTATTCATATGAACCTAATGGTGATTTGAATGGAATTTCAAGTTGGATCAAAATCTCAAAACTAATTCGAATTGTAAAAAATGTTGATACTTTGGTGAAACAAAATTTGAAGGGTAATCTAAAATGAACATGAAATTTATGCTATTAATGGTGTCATAACCTCTCCTTCTATTACCCTTGAGTGATACACATGCTAACTCCAACCCAATTCTTTAATCAAGAAGGGAAACCATCATTAGGAATGCTTTGATAACTACTGGTCCTACTCTAAATACCACAAATCACTCTCTTTCAGATGGAGATACTTTGTACATAGATAGACCTTTTCAAACTATTATTAAAAGAAAATCATTTAAAGCTAGAACGTTCACTAATAGCTCCACTAGAACCACTAGATCTTCTCTAACTTCCCATAAATGATTACATCATGTGTCTTTCTTCTTCTTGTTTTTTCTTATCCTTCTATTATCTTTCTTATTTTCTTCTTATTTATTATGATTAATTTAATTATTTGGAATGCTAGGGGTATTGGGACTCTCATTGTCTGCAATCGTGTTAGAAGCCTTTGTCGCACTCATAACATAGCCTTACTTGTTGTTATTGAATCATTAATGCACTCTTTTAAGATCACTCAAGTTGCTAGAATGCTTGGCTTTCAAAATTCCTTTTATAATATTAGCAACATCTAGATCCTTTGGGATAACTTAAGAACCTTTGCCTCCTCCGTCAACACTATTCTCACTTCCTCGGAAAGAAGGGGAGGTTGCTCTCCTAACATTCATTCCATGGAAGACTTTTCTAGTATGATTCTTGATTGTAATCTGATTAATATTGGTTTTTTGGGTTCTGACTTCACGTGGCATAATTCTAGACTTTGTAGCTTGATAGGACCCTCTTTAATTCTCTTGCATCAATCAATGGCCTCTTACTTTGGTTGAACATTTAAGTAGATCTTTATCGACCATGCCCCTTTTGATTTCTCTCCAAAATCCCTCCACTAGACTATCCTCCCTACTCCTTTTAGATTCCAAAATATGTGGATCCAACATGTGATTTCATTAATGTCATCCATTAATTGGGGCCCTATTCATCCTAATAATTCCATTAAAGGCATGATTCACCTTTGGCTTAAGCTAAAAGGCTTAAACAAAATCTAAATTGGTGGAACAAGCATCATTTTAAAATCTTTTGCTCTCAAAAATATGGAACAACTTGTTTGCTCTCTTGAAGATGTTGTTTTGACTGACTCTAATAGGCTTTGTGATTTGAATGTAGCTAAAGATAACTTGATTAATTATTAGAATATGGAGGAAACCTACTAGCGCCAAAAAGCTGCTAGCAAACATATTGTTGATTATGATAGAAACACAAGGTATTTCCATGCCCTAAAAAAAAAAGAAAGCCTTAAACTCTATTAAAAAATCAAAATGATAATGAAACTGGATTAGATAATGATATTAAAGATTATGTCATACATCATTTTAAAAATTTATTAAACAACAACCTCCTTATAAAGCCATCTCCACACACATTTGATCTCCTCTATGATCTCTAATGATGAAAACCACTTTCTCAGTTTACGTCCTATGGAAGCTGAGATTGGTAGTATTCTCAATAGCATGAACAATGATTCTGTTACTGGCCCTGATGGCTACACGACTCAATTCTTTCAATATTGTTGGCCTATTATTAAGACAGACCTTGTTGATGCAATTTTTGAATTTTTTGAGGGTAACCCTTTACCTAGATATTTTTCTAGCACTTCCATTATTCTCATTCTGAAAATTAATAATCTTGAATCTTGAGGCCATTTCAGACCTATCAGCCTTTGCACCTTCTTTCATAAACTAATTATTAAATTAATTGCTAATAAAATTAGTCTACTGCTGCCTAAAATTATTTCCCCCAACAAAACTGGCTTCATTAAAGGTAGAGCAATATCTGATAATATATTTCTAGCTCAACAGCTGATTCATGATATTGACATTCCTATCAGAGGTGGTAACATCCTTTTTAAACTGGACATCACTAAAGCTTTTGACAACCTCTCTTGGGATTTCCTCTTTCAAATTCTTTATTTGCTTGGTTTTCGGTTATTTTATCCCCTCATCAAAAAATTGCATTACAAATATTTGGTTCTTCATATCATGAATGGTGAATCCCTAGGTTTTTCCCTTCAAAGCATGGTTTGAGAGAAGGGATCCCTTATCCCCTCTCTTTATTAATTGAATATCTATCAAGGAGTCTGAATGATCTTTTTTACAATAATCCTAGGATGTTTTATAGAACTCAAGGTGGTCTTCCTGTCACTCATCTAAATTTTGCTGATGACTTTATAATCTTTTGCAATGCCTAAATTCCTCACATTAAAAATATTAAGAATCATTTAAATAAATTTGGCAATGAAAGTGATATTTTTCTCAACAAAGGCAAAAGTTGTTTCATTCCTTCTTATAAAATCTAGTAATAGACCAACCAAATCTTGAGAATTACTAATTTTCAACATCAACAACTTCCTATTAAATTATCTTGGTGCTCCTCTTTTTAAAGGTAAAAGATCTCACCTTTTGATGAGCTAATCCAAAAAATCTCTAATAAAATTTTGTTTGGGAATTTCACTTACTTTCTTTTGGTGGTAGGCTCACTTTGATTAAGAGCACCCTAACTCCATGCCTTTGTATCTCATTCAAACCATTTTGCCAACTCTATCATTAATTAATTGGGCTCATTAACAAATTTTTTGGGATCTAATAATTCCTTTAAAAAAATGCACTATACCTCTTGGTATAAAAGTGGCACTTTTCAAGGTGGTCTTGGATGTAAACCAATCAAGGAAACTATCGCTTTTCTTATAAACTTTGGTGGAATTTTAGGAAAAAATAGTCTATGGGCTAATTTCATGATCATCTTGCCGGGTAAGCACCCTCTCATTTGCCATATAAAGAGACTCTCCTATTTGGAAAAGACTTTGTTCTATCAAATGGGATCAATCTTTAATTTCTTGGGGATTAACTCGGCTCCTTTCTTTTGGCAAGATAACTGTGGAGGTGGGTCCATTGATGACTTACTTTCTACCCATTCCACTTCTATTAAAGTGAACTCTTTTTGGCAGAATAATATGTGGAACAATAGTAAGCTTACTGATCATATTCCTTCCTCTCTTTTAAATAAGCTTACTACTATTCCTATCATTCCTACCAATCAAGATCGATCCTTTTAAGCTTTCACATAATGGTGATTTCAACTTTAAAATGTTTGGATTCACATTAAAGAAACTCATGATTTTTCCTATGTGTTTTCTAAACTTTGGAACAACAATATCTCTACTTCTTACTATTCTTACTTGGCATATTTTGAAAAACTTCATGTGGACTCCTTGTTGTGGGGTAAAGGTTTTCAATTACCTTCAAAATGCCAATGCTATTTTCACATTGAGAATGTGAATCATGTTTTTAAGGGCCATTGCTTCTAAACTTTGGATTTGGTATGATGACCTCTTTAACATTGTCATTTTCAATGGCTCCTTAAATTTATACCAACTTCTTGAAGTTTATTTTGACAACACTATTAAAGGACACATTAAAGTCATAAATGTTATCACTCTTATTTGGTTCATATGGATGGACCAAAATGATGTAAAACATCGTGAGATCCCTATTAATCACATGAGGATAATTGCTAGAACTAAAAATAAAAATTGACTTGTTTAATGCCAATTTAATTAAATACAAGCAATTCAATGGTTGCAAATTTGGCAATAAATAAGCGGGTTTTAACTTGCTGGATCACCACATCTGTAAAGATGATAAGATTGTTTATTGGGTAAAATCTCATGTTAACATTATTAAAGTTAACACTGGTGGCTCTGTCTCTCATTAAGGCTCAAGCTGTGGTGGTATTTTTAGAAATCTTAATGGAAAAGTCCTATGTGTCTTTGCTTACCCCCTTAATCCCTGCTCTATTCTCTTTACTGAGCTCATGGCAGTGTACAAAGCTCTTGAGATTTGCCTTCAAAAAGGTTGGCTTAATATTTGGATTGAGGTGGATGCCCTTCTGATTGATCTCTTGACTTCCACCAAAATGGGCAAATCTTGAATTATACCTTCTTAAGCAAACTAGAACTCTCCTTGCCCAACTCTACTTTAAAATCACTCATGTATGGCGTGAGGGTAATGCATGTGCTGATTATCTAGCCAATCTGGGTGCTAGATTGGATGGCATAAAATTCTTTGATCAACTAACCCTTCCTAAACATTTGCATGGCTTGGTTAATCTGGACAATATTGGGTTTCCTTATCTCAAAAATTAATCTAACCTATTGGATTCACCTGCTTCAATACCTCTTTTATTGCATGATCATTTTCTATTTACTATTGTTATTTCTTTGGTATTTGCTGATGCATCAACCTGATATCCCTTACTATTTACTTGTTGTCTCTGTGGCATGTGCTATTGGTTTAATTGTCTTAGCTTTAAATGGGTGCTTACTGCCTCTACTATTTTTACTGGTAATGTGCTTCTTTGGAATATCTTATCATATTACTCTTGATGGTCCTTTGATGAGCTAAGTGGCATCTATTGGTTTAATTATCCCAACCTTGTTTGGGGTCTTGCTGTTTCGGATGCAACATCTTGTTAAAGGTTTAATTGTTGGCTATTGGGCTGTTGGGCCCTTTGTGTAGAAGGCTAGTCTTGGAGTTGGTTTAATGTATTTGTTGAATGTAAATGCTAACCCCAGCAAGCATACCTATAAGGAAAGAAAATGCAATACCTTTGTTATTATTAATGGTTCTCTGAGGTTTGGTATTGTTTAATGAATTCCTTTTTATCTGATTTCTCTGAGGTGGGTAGTTCTGCTGCTAGCCTAATTTCTCTAAAGGATTTTTTTGATAATACCCTTTTGAACCCTTATGGTAGCTCTATTGCCCCACTGCTTTTTATTGGCTTATCCTATGGTTGCAATTGTAGTGTTGTTTTAACTTATATTTGGAGTTCGGATTCTTGTCCTCTTGGCTAACCTTGTGTTTGTTAGCTATTTGTTGTGTGTTCTTCTTTGTCTTTGTTGTTCTCATCCGTTCTTTCTTGATCAATTAATCTATTATTTTTTACCTTTTGGCTCTATTAAAATTGTGTAGATCCATCTTGTTGATAATTACTGTCCTGGATGTTGGCTGATCTAGATTATTGTTCCTCATGCTGCTTCTGGGGCTTTATTTTGTTTTGTTCAATTGGCTTCTATTGAGGTTATAGACTGTAAGATGGCATTTATTTTTCTGCTTGACTATTTCTTATCTCTCATTTTCTGAATGTTTGTGTTGTTAAAACTTGGGATGCTACTATTTTCACCAGCTACTTTTTACATCCTGGTTCAGCTAGTCTTGGCCATACCTCTTCCTTAACTATCTGGGATTTAACTTAGGCATTGTATAATTTGAATGGTTGGTTTTATGGCCAACTTGCTATTATTTTCTTTATTGGTTGTTGGGTGGTCTGGATCATTGAGTCTTTTATCCGAAAGCTCGGGTTGTCTATCTAGTTCAAGGTCTTGTTGGTGTTGTCTTCTTGATTATTTTGCCCAACCTCATATTCCCATCTTCCAAGAGAGATTTTGCAATTTCTATTCAATTTTATTAATTCCTTGTGGACTTCCTTTATGGCTTCTCTTTACTGTGTGGTTGTGGGTTTGCTAAATCATCTTTGATGGTTTTTTTGTTGATTATCTTTTGAACCCTTTCTATTGCTACTTTACATCTCTATTTTTATTGGATTTTTATATGGTGGGTGTCATTTTTGTTTTATTGCTACCACTGTTGGCTTTTGGATTTTAGGGTCCTTTGTCCAGTAGGTTGCCTTTGTGGTTATTATCTGTTTCTTGCCTTTTATTTCTCTGACTATTTTTGTTGTTAACAACAACACTGATTTCTCCTGTTCTTTGTTTATCCCCTTCTCTGTTCAAATTATGCAGAACCCTGTGATTTTCCACCTGATTCTTTGGATCTTTAAATATGCTCTATTTTCGAATGGGTGGACTTTTGGCCAGCCTCTTGGTAATTACTATCTGGGTTGTTGGCTAAACTGGCTTAATACTCTACATGTTTTTATGGGGTTTTGGTTTGTTTTGTTCTGCAAGCCTCTAATGAAGTTGTTGACAGCTTGGTGGCTTTTGATTTGAATCTCCTTATTGGTTTATTATATGCTTATCATCTGAATTCTATGGACTATTTTATCTGCTTCTCTATTCTCCATCTTCTTTTAGTTAAACTTATATCTATTGCACTATTTATTCTGAATGGGTGGTTCTCTGGCCAGCTAGCTAGTTTTTGTTGTCTTGGCTTTTTGTTGTCTTGGATATTTGCTATCCTTATTTCTCAGGATGCCAATGTTGGCTCTATCTTTGTTGGTTGTAGGACTTTAGGGTCCTATGTTCTTATTTTTTAACTTCTTTATTATTATTTTTGGTCATTGGTGCATGGAGGTCTCTTTTGATCCATGTTTTTATGCTCTATCTACTTGGTTACTAACTATTACTTTGATTGAGAGGTTCTATGGCCATCTTGTTGTCCCTTATGTCTTGGTGTCTTGTCTTGACTATTTTTATCTTGGTTATGTTGTCTTATTTTTTCTGGATTCTAATGAGGACCCTAATTTGAATCCCCATTTTGATTTATCCTCTGGTGGGTTCCAATGTTGCACTAATTGTTTTATTGTTGGGGTTGGCTTTCTGATTGCCCTTGCTATTTGTGTCTGGGTTGCTATTCATTTCCTGATAGCTGTGATCTACATTAATTGTTGTTGTTTCTATTCCCATCTGGGTTCAATTAGGCTTGTGCTGCTACCTTGGAATGCAATGTCTATTCTGAATGGGTGGTACTATATGGACATTCTTGCCTTTTATCTTCTTGTCTTGGTTGTTTGTTATGGATTATCCAATTTTTTGTCCATCATCTTTAGGAGTTGTATTTACTTATCTTATTTGGTGTTGTTTTGGTTTGGGTTATGCTGCCTTCCTTTACAATTGCTTTTTTCCTACTACTGATATGGATATTAATAAGGGGTTTGTTCACATTTGCATTCATTATTATGATTGGGCTCATTCTCTGGACTTTACTTCTAGGCTTTACTCCTGGCCTGAACGATTCATATATATATCATATGTTTGGGATGGTGTTACTTAAAGGCTCATTGACTTGCCGCGGATTTCTATTTGCCTCTTCTTATTTTCTTGTGGATGGTTTTTATTATTTCATATGTATAAGTATCCTCATGGGTGACTATATTGATGATACTTTTCCTACATGGGACCCTTATCTTTTACTTTGCAATTTCCTCTCTATATTATATATAGTTTTGTTTAGGTTTTCGGTAATAAATCCCATAAGACTTTCAACATCTACATTATCTTCACCAGGTTTGTTGGCTATGATTATTTGATTTCACTCCCTTTTGGTTTGGTAGTAGCTCTTGCGATGTAACCCTTCTGGTGAAGTTTGGATGCGCATATTTGCATTTGCCCCAACTTGGTGTGCCTGAGCTTGACCCTCCTCTATCACAATTCTTTACTATCATTCTCAGATTATGCTGTTTACAGTTATCATTATGTATGTATTACCTTAACTTCTCTAATTTCTTTCCGTTTACAATTTTGGGTCTCTCTTGTATCCTCTTGCGGTTTGCTCCATAGTGTCATGCATTCTCACATCTGAGCATTGGCCCTAATTTTCCTTTAGCTTTTTATGTTAATCTATTTGTATCTTTTGATTGCTTTAATGTCTTCTTTTGCTTTTGGCTGTACTTAGATAGGAGATCTCCTTAGGCTGATTGTAGCTCTTTGAGCAGTAGTTCTGGAGTTTATCCCCATTAAGGACCTTGTAACCCTCTTTTTGTGGCAATAAAATACCTCGTGCATGGGGTTTTTAAAAAAAAACCCTAAATTCTAAATCCTAAACCTTAAAATCGACAACTCTAGCCCTAAACCCCAAACCCAAAACCCTAAAACCTAAAAACTTAAACCTAAACTACATAAAACCTAAAAATAAAATAAATAAAAAAAATTTAAACCTAAATAAAATTTGAAATAAACTAAAATAAGAACCTAAGTTAAAACCTAAACCAAAACCTAAAAATAAAATAAAATAAAATAATAAAAATAGACTAAAATAAAATATAAAAAAATAAAATAAACTAAAAGAAAATAAATAAAAACCTAAACTAAAATAAAGAAACATAAAATAAATAAACTAAATAAAAATTAAAAAATTAAATAAAATAAAAAAATAAAAAATAAACTAAATAAACTTAAACCTATGAAATTTAATTTAAAAAAAAATTCAAAAATTTTAAAAATTAAGAAAACCCTACGTAAACCTAACTAAAACTAACACTAAACCTAAACTCTAAGCCTAACCTACTACCCTAAACCTAAAACTAAACCTAAACCCAAAAAAATAAAAAATAAAACCTAAACCAAGAAAATAAAATAAAAATAAAACTAAATTAAAAAATAAACATAAACGAAAACCAAAACCTAAAAAATAAACTAAAATAAAAAATAGAAAATAAAATAATTTAAAATAAATAAAAAAATTAACTAAATAAACATAAATATACCTACTAAATAAAATAAAAACTAAACCATAAAATCTTAAACCCTAAAATAAATCCTAAACCCTAAACCCAAAACTAACCCTAAAAAACCCTAAACTTTAACCCTACTAAACCACAACCCCAAATAAATAAATTTAAAATAAAATTAAAACCTAAACTAAAATAAAAATAAAACCTAAAGCGTAAACCTAAAATTAAAATAAAACCTAAACCTAAAGAAAATAAAATAAAAGTAAACAGAAAATAAATATAAACCTAAACCTAAAAAATAAATAAACTAAAATAAAAGTGTAAACAAAAAAATGAATAAACCTAAAATAAAATAAAATAAACTAAATAAAATTTAAAATAAACCTAAATAAAATAAAATCAAAATAAGCTAAATAAATAAATAAACTAAATACCTAAACATGGGTTTGCTTAAATATTTTTTGCCTCTAAACCCCAAACCCTAAAAATAACACTAAACCCTAAACTGAGCCATAAACTAAACCATAAACCTAAAAATGTTCAAACTCCCTAAAACCAACATAAACCCTAAACCCTACCTAAACCCTAAACCCCAATCTAAACCTAAACTACTTTAAACCCTAAATAAAATAAATAAACTAAATTTCCCTATACCTCCTAAAATATCATATCTACTAACCCTGATAACCTAACTAATGACCTAATGAGCCACTGATAAAATACCCTCTCTTCACTTTCGGCTAACCTCCAACCACTGACTCCCTGGGCTAACTGACCAGCCACCACCTCTATTATAAATTCCTGAGCCTCTAAACCTCTCCCTACTAAATCCTAAACCCAGGCCCAAACTGAGCCCTAATGGGCCCTACCCTACTGACCATAGGCCCTCTATCTACCTCCTAAACTTTCTTACTACCATAAAATTGACCTGGGCCCCAACTATAATGGACTAAAAAACTATAACCTAACTGATCAGACCCTAAACCCAAATATTGTGCCTATCCAAGACCTAAAACCTACATACTAAATAAACATAAAAGAACTAAAAAATACTAGATAAAAAATATAAAATAAACTATTAAATAAACTAAAAATAAACTAAATAAAATAATAAAATACTAAATAAATAAAGATAAACTCAACATGGGTTTGCTATTAAAAATCCACACCTAAACTACTAATGCTAAATACCAAAAAATGCTATTCTACAAACCTGAGCCTAAACTCAAAATTAAAACCCTAACCATTCTATGACTCACCCATAATCCTAAAACCCTGACTCCACACCCTCTTAACCCTGATAACTAGCCTAAATGACTTAAAACTCTAAATAGGCCAAAGCTGAGCCGGACCCTACCACAACCTAAAAAATCTACCCTACCCTAACTAACCTAAACCTACTAAACCTACCTAAAAAGATCTAAAACCCTAAATCCTGAGCCCTAAATAAACCTAAAACCTAAAACTAAAACCAAAAAAAAAAACTAACCTAAATAAATAATACTAAAATAAACCTGCTAACTTAAACTAAAATATAAATAATAAAATAAAAAAAATTAAATAAAATAAATAAATTAAAATAAAATAAATTAAAACCTAAACTAAAAAAAAACCTAAAATAAATAAACTAAATAAAATAAAATAAATAAAACTAAATAAAATAAATAAACTTAAACCTGTAATTTAATTTTAAAATAATCAACATTTTAAAAATTAAAACCTACCTAACCCAAAAAAAACCCTAAACCCTACTAAAGCTAAAAAAACCTAAAAAATAAAATAAAACCTAAAACCAAAATAAAATAAAATGAAAATAAATTAAAAATTAAACATAAATGAAACCTACCTAAAATAAACTAAAATAAAAACTTAAATAAAAAAATAGAAAATAAAATAATAAATAAAAGTAAAATTAAACTAAATAAACTAAATAAACCTAAATATATCATTTTGCTTTTAAAAAAAAAATCAAAACATAAACCCTAAATCCTAAACCCTAAACTTTAACATTAAACCCTAAAAACCCTAATCCCTAAATTAAACTTAAAATAAAAACTTAAAACCTAAACCTAAAAAAATAAAAATAAAACCTAAACGTAAACCTAAAATTAAAAAAAAAATAAAACCTAAACCTAAAAAATAAAATAAAAATAAAATTAAACTAAAAATAAATTTAAACCTAAATCTAAACCTAACAAATAAACTAAAACAAAAACCTAAACTAAAATGAATAAACCTAAAATAAATAAACTAAACTAAACAAAATTAAAAAAAAACATAAATAAAAATAAAAAACAAAATAAATAAAATAAATAAAAATAAATTAAATAAACCTAAACATACTGGTTTACTTAAATAAACCTCTAAACCCCAAACTAAACCCTAAATGAAAATAAACCCCAAATCCCTAAACCCACAAAAACTAGAAACCACTACTTATAAAGCTAAATTAAATAAACCTTAAACCTAAACCCTGACCCACAAAACCCTAAAATATACCCTAATTAACCCTAAAAAAACTAAACTAAAAACCTAAAATCCAAAATCCACAAACAACTCATGACCAACTTTAAACCAAACCATAAAAAACATAACCTTAAACTAAATCAGAAACCCTCTAAACTGAAAAATGAGAAAATAAACCCTAAATGGGTACTAAAACTAAATAAATTCTAAATAAAAAAAACTAAACTAAAAATAACCACAAAAATAAACTAAAATAAAATAAAAATAATAAAAAACATAAACCTCAAATTAAAATAAAATAAATAAACTAAAAAAAACCTAGATAAATGGTAACTTGAACCTAAATTAAAATAAACTAAACTAAAAGAATAAAACCAAACATAAACCTAAAATAAACTAAATAAAAACCCTAAACCACAACCTAAACCATAAAAAAAAAAAACCCTAAACCCTAAACTTACATAAACCAAAACACTAAAACCATCAACCTAAACTCTAAAATAAATAAAACACTAAACTAAATAAAACCAAAACAGCTAAACTAAATAAATCCTACAATAAAATAAATAAAAAAATAAACAAAAATAAAATAATAGCATAAAATAAAATAAAAACCTAAACTAAAACTTAAAACTAAACCTAAATGTAAAAATAAAATAAAATAAAAGCCTTAACTAAATTTAAAAAATTAAATAAACCAAAAAGTAAAAACATAAATAATATAAAAACTAATCATAAAATTAAAAAAAAAACTTAAAATAAAATAAAATAAAAACTAAATAAAAGCCTAAACCTAAAAAATAACCTAAAACAAAACCTAAAAATAAATAAAAAAACATAAACCCTAAATTAAAAAAACCTACACCTAAGATAAACATAATAAAATAAGCTTAAACCTAAACTAAAAGTAATAACTAAACCTAGAAACAAACTAAACCTAAACCTAAACTAAATAAACTAATAATAAACTTGGTCCAAATTAAAAAAATAAAACCTAAAAAAATACTAAAATAAAACCTATAAACCTAAAAAATTAAATAAAATCCTAAACCTAAACTTAAAAAAAAAACTAAACCTAAAATAAATAAAAAAAACTAAGCTAAAATAGTATAACATAAACCTACATGAAAATAAACTAAATAAAAACTAAACTAAAATAAAAAAACTAAAATAAAATCATTAAAATAAAATAAAACAAACCTAAATAAAATAAAATAAATAAACTAATAAATAAAATAAACTAAAATTAAATAAAACTAAACTAATTTCTTGATTTTTTAAAACCTAACCAAACCTAAACATAAACCCTAAATCCTAAAATGCTAACCACAAACCCCACTAAACCTACTAAACCCTAGCCTAAACTGAGCCCTAAAAGATAAACCCTAAACTGACTTAATCCACAACCCTAAAACCCAACCAAAACAAAAACCCAACCCTAAAACCCTAACTAAAACCTGATCCTGACCCTCACTAATCCTCAGCCACAGGCCCTACCATGAGCCACTAAACCTAAACCCTAAACTTAACCCTAAATCCTGAGCCTTAAACCCTGGCCCTAATACCCCTGAGCTCTAGGCCTAAACCTAAACAATACCACTCTAAACTTTAAACTAAACCTATCTAAATAAACCCAAATAATAAAATAAAAATCTAACCTAAATAAATAAATAAAATAATAAATATACCTAAAAAAAATAAAATAAAATAAAGAATAAAATAAAATAAAAACTTAAATTAAACTAAACATAAAAAAAAATATAACAATAAAGTAAATGAACCTATAAAACTAAATAAACCTATCAAAAATAAACCAAAATCAATAAATAAGAATAAAATACACCTAAAATAAATAAAATAAACAAATAAAATAAAAAATAAACTAAATAAAACCTAAACTAAACTAAAATAATAAAATAAAATAAAAAATACCTACAAACTAAAAACCTAAATAAACCTAAAATATAAACCTAAACCAAACCTAAAATAAAATAAAACCAAACTTAAACCTAAAAAATAAAATAAAAAAACTCAACTAAAATAAACAAAATAAAACCTAAACTAAAATAAATAAATAAATAAACTAAATTAAATAAATAAAATAAACTCAATAAAATAAATAAACTAAATACCTAAACTGCTTGCTTAATTTAAAACCCTACCACATCACACTACTCCTGACCTAACCCTGACCCTAAATCTATATTAAATACTACTAATCCTGGACCCTGGGCCCTAAACCTAAATTCTCTAAATCCTACCATATATGAGCCCTAAAACTGAGCTCTCCAAAACCTAACTAGTAACTACCACAAAATCCATATGCCTAGTCCTAATCCTAAATCCTAAATGCCAAACCCTTAAAATTTGAAACCCTAAAGACTAAAGACTAAACCCTAAACCCAAACCAGAAAAACCCAAAACTAAAACCTAAAAAACCTAAAAAAAATAAATTTAAAAAACCTAAATATAAAATAATAAAATAAAATAAAATAAAACTAGCTAAAACCTAAACCTAAAACCTAAAAATCTAAATGTAAAAAAAATAAAAAAATAAAAAAAAATAAAACTAAACTAAAATAAAATAAATAAAACCTAAACTAAATAAAATAAAATAAACCTAAAAATAAAAAACCTAAATAAAATAAAAAATTAAAAAAATGAAAATAAAATAAACTAAAATAAAATAAAATAAACTAAATAAAATCTAACTAAAATAAACCTAAAATAAATAAAATATAAAACCTAAAAATAAAACCAAAATAAACAAAATAATATAAACCTAAACTTAAATTAAAATAAACAAAACTAAAATTAATAAAACCTAAACCTAAACCGAAAATAAATTATACCTAAATCATAAACTAAATAAAATAAAATAAACTCAAAATAAAAATAAACCAAAACTAAAAAATAAAACCTAAGAATAAACAAAAAATAAAATAAAAACCTAAGCCTAAAAATAAAATAAAAATAAAGCTAAACTAAAAAAATAAACATAAACCTAAACCTAAACCTAAAATATAAACTAAAATAAAAAACTAAAACTAAAATAAATGGATAAACAAATAAAAACTAAATAAAAATAAATAAAATAATAAAATAAACTAAGATAAAAATAAATAAATACCAAACTGGGTTTGCTTTAAAATCCTCCCTACTACCAAATCCAAACCCAAACCCTAACTTGCACTACCACTAACCTACCATACCAACCCTAACCCCAAACTCCACACCACAAACTGGCTAAACTGAGCCTAAGTCCCCTGAGCCCTTCATCACTGGTGACCTACCACACCACTGATAATACCACACCACTACCACAACCACACTAACTGAGCCACTAGCCTAAATAAACCCTAGCCACCCCAAACCACTATCAAAACCCTGAGCCACAACCTAAAACTATAAAAATAAAACCAAAAAACCTAAAACCTAAAATTAAAATGACCTAATAAAATAGTAAAAAACTTAAACCTAAATATTAAGAAATAAAATAAAATAAAAAATAAACTAAAGCTTAAACCTAAATAAAAAATAAATAAAATAAAATAAAACTAAATAAAATAAAATAAAAAAGCTATTAAACTAAAAATTAAAATAAACTAAAATAAAACCTAAAATAAAAACTAAATGTAAAATAAAGCTAAATAAAACCTAAAAAAATAAATAAAATAAATAAAAAAATAAATAAAACCCAAACCCTAATAAATAAAACTTAACCTAAAATAAAAAAATTAACAAAATAAAATAAACTAAAACCTAAACTAAATAAATAAACCTAAACTAAATAAAACTAAATAAAATAAACTAAAATAAACTTAAACTTAAAATAAAATAAAACCTAAAATAATCTAAAATAAAACCTAAAACCTAAACCTAAAAAAATAAAATAAAAACCTAAACCTAAACCTAAAACTAAAAAAAATCCTAATCCTAAAAATAAAATTAAAATATATTAAAATAAGAAAGTAAACATAAACCTAAACCTAAACCTAAAAAATTAAACTAAAATGAAAAAACTAAACTAAAATAAATAATCCTAAAACAAATAAACTAAACAAAATAAAATTAAAAATTAAATCTTAATAAAAATTTAAAAATAAACTAAAATAAATAAAAAATAAACTATATAAACTAAATAAACCTAAACATATTGGTTTAATTATTTTTTTTTAAAACCTTAAACCCTAAATCCTAAACCCTAAAACTAACCTTATACCCTAAACTGACAAACCTAAACCTATAACCCTAAACCCTAAACCCTAAACCCTAAGTCCTAATCTTGAACCTAAACCCTAAAAGCATAACCCTAAAACCCTAAACCCTAAACCCTAAATAATACAACCGTATATCATAAACTGTAAACCTTATACCCCACACCCTAAACTTAAACCAAATGTAACTAAATAAAATAAAAAATAAGCAAAAATCATAAAACCTAATAAACCTAAACCCTATGAATGGGCATAACCTTGACAAGATATCAACATCAACCCGCTCAGCCTAGATTGGTGGAAGTGAAGGGAGGCTAGTTATCAGGTGGTGGGGACTGGAGGTGCTGTGGATATCAAGTGGTGGTTATGGAGGCTGGGAGAATGGAGGTTGTAGGATGGTGGTGAGGGAGAGATCGGGGATATGATTATGGATCCTACTACTCAAGAGGTTGAGTTATTCTGATGGGAATTGGAGAAGCTGAAGAACAACTAATCCGATCTACTGCTTATGGAACTATGTCTTTACAGTAGAGGTGATTCCAGTTATCTATGGTTTTTGATTTGCTCTATGCTTGCTCAAATTTTATCTAAGTCATTGCTTGTGTCCTAGAAAACTTGGTGTGTTGCATGGTTGATGAAATCAAAAAGAAGAAATGTTGAATATGAATTTGTTCTCTATTAAAAAAAATTGTAAACCATAAACCCTAAACTAAAACCTGAACCCTAGACCTAAAACTTAAACACCCAACCCTAAACCCTAAATCCTAAAAACCCTAAACCCTAAACCGTAAACCCTAAAACCCTAAACCCAAAACCATATATCCTAAAACCTAAACCTTAAAGCTTAAACTCAAAACCCTAAACCCTAAACCCTAAACCATAAACCCTAAACCCTAAAGCCCAAACCCTAAAACCTAAACTCCAAACCCTCAACTAACCCTAAACCTTAAAAAGCTAAAAACCTAAACTAAATAAAACCTAAAAATAAAGTAAATAAAAAAATCTAAACCAAAATAAAATAAATAAAATAAAATAAAGTAAAAACCTAAACTAAAACCTAAACTTAAACATAAAGCTAAACCTAAATCTAAAAAAAACAAAATAAAAAATAAAAATAAAAATAAAATAAAATAAATAAAAGCCTAATCTAAACAAAAAAAAACTAAATAAAATAAAAACTAAACCTACAATAGAAATAAAATAAATCTAAAATAAAATACAAACTAAATAAGAACCTAAACTTAAAAATAAACCTAAAAATAAAACCTAAACACAAATAAATAATAAAACCTAAACCCTAAATTAAAAAAAACACTAAACCTAAACCAAAATAAACTAAACTAAAATAAATAAAACCTAAACCTGAAATAAACTAAACCTAAACCTAAACCTAAACACTAAATAAAATAAAATAAACTAAAAATAAACATAAACTTAAACTAAAAATAAAACCTAAAAATAAATCTAAAATAAAACATAAAACCTAAACCTAAAAAGATAAAATAAAACTTAAACCTAAACCTAAAATAAAAAAATAAAATCTAAAACCTAAAAAATAAAATAAAAATAAAACTAAACTAAAAAATAAACCTAAACCTAAACCTAAACCTAAAAAATAAACTAAAATAAAAACCTAAACTAAAATAAATAAACTAAACTAATAAAAAATAAAATAAACCAAAATAAAAATAAAAAATAAAAATAAACCTAAATAAATATAGAAAATAAAATAAAATAAATAAATAAAAATTAAATTAACTAAATAAACCTTATCTTATTAGTTTACTTAAGTTAACAAATATAAAAATATATAAAAAATTAAAATTTAAAAAAAATAACCCTAAACCCTAAACCCCAAACCCTAAACTTACAACCCTAAACCCTAAACCCTAAACATTAAAACCCTAAACCCTAAACCCTAAAACCTATACCTTAAACTATCCTTAAACCCTAAGCTAACCCTAAACCCTAAACCTTAAACCTTAAATCTAAATCCTAAACCCTAAACCCTAAAACCTTCAACCCTAAACCCTAAACTCTAAACCCCAAACCCTAAACCCTAAAAACCTAAAAACCTAAACCTAAAATAAATAAAACCTAAAAATAAAATAAATAAAAAAACTTAAACCTAAATAAAATAAAAAAATAAAAAATAAAAAACCTAAACTAAAACTAAAACCAAAACCTAAACCTACCAAAACATCAAAATAAAATAAAATAAAAAATGAAAACTAAACTAATGTAATATAAATAAATACCAAAACTTACCTAAAAATATAATAAAATAAAAAAAACTTGAATAAAAAACTAAACGTAAAATAAAATAAAATAAACCAAAAATTAAAGAAAAAAATAAACAAAAACCGAAACCTAAAAATAAACCTAAAATTAAATACAAAATAAAATCTTAACCCTAAATTAAAAAAAACCTAAACCTAAAAAATCAAAATAAAATAAACCTAAATTTAAACTAAAATAAACTAAACTAAAATAAATAAAAACTAAACCTAAACCTAAACCTAAAATAAACTAAACCTAAACCCTAAACTAAATAAAATAAAATAAAATAAAAATAAACCTAAACCTCAACTAAAAAATTAAACCTAAAAATAAACCTAAAATAAAACTTAAAACCTAAACCTCAAAAAATAAAATAAAACCCTAAACCTAAGCTTAAAAATAAAAAATAAAACCAAAACCTAAAAAATAAACTAAAAATAAAACTAAACTAAAAAAATAATAATAAACCTAAACCTAAGAAATAAGCTAAAATAAAAAACCAAAACTAAAATAAATAAACCTAAAATAAATAAACTAAACTAAATAAAAATAAAAAATTAATCTAAATAAAAAGAAAAATAAAATAAACTAAAATAAATAAAAAATAAACCCTAACCCTAAACCTAAACCCTAATCTAACCCTAAACCCTAAACCCTGAACCCTAACCTTAAACCCTAAACCATAAACCTTGAATAAAGATGTCATTAGGAGTAGATATAAAGAATGTCCTAATCCTAACATAATTATGGTAGCTAAATAAAATGCCTTCAAGAGACTTTCCCTTGACTACTATAGATTTGAATACCCTAAACCCTAACCCTAAACCCTAAACACTATATATAATGTAGCATCATATATTTGAACATGTAGTGATGTGTTTTTGGATGTTATAAGATGTTTTGAAATGTTCTAATATATTATGGCACTGTGCCCAGTAATCTATATTAATATAAATCATAAAAATATTGATTTAACAAATCAGATGATGAAATTTATTAAATTTGAAGTGGGAATTAGTTGTAGTACCAAAGGTGTGCCACTTGTAGTAAAAAAAGTAAGATTTTATGTTCAAAATAAATATTATATGTTGTAGCAAAGTATAGCATCATATTTCATAATATATTATTCACATTTTAAATTCTTTTAGTATTTTATAATCGAGCCTACACTAGAGTTATTTATAAAAATATTGATTTATACTTTAAAATGGTGGAATTTGGCCAAATTCATAATAGGTAGAGCATGGCATCATAATGTATTATTTCAATTTAAAATATGTAGGTGATATGACTAAAATATATAGTTATTTATTGACTAATTTTATGATTTTATCTTAAGTAATCCCTTGTGATGTGATATGAAAATATAATATAATATAATATGTTATAGTATTATAATATAAGATGCCATAACATAGTGTAGCATCATTATAGCATACTATTGTGTATTACTACTTGTTGTTTAGCATATTTTAGTTTGTTATAGTATGATGTAGAGTTTGTTAGTGTAATTCATAAAAATAGATTTATTTATGAGATGATGGCATTTAGCCAAATTAAGGTAAGTTTTAGGAACATCATTAGGGGTGTGCTATGGTGTGTCATTTAATCAAAAGAATGGAATTTTGTATCTAAAATAAATGTTCATTTTCAACCAAATTTTATAATTTTTTTTGCTTAAAGTGATTCATTTTAAGGTGTAATGTAAGATAATATATTATATGAAAGCATATTAAAATATATTATACATAACAATATAACTTCATATATATATGAATGTGGTGGTGTGTTACTAAATGGTATTGTACATTTTAGTATATTTTACTTTTGTTATAATACTTTGGGTCAAAACTCACAAATATTAATTTGAATGTTGAATGAATATATTGTTAAGCTTTTGGTTGAAGTATTAAAGGTGTGCATAAGAGAACAAAGAAAATTTGATGAGAATTCCATGTCAAGTACATGGAGGGAGATCTGCTAGGGGATCACACATGCATTGGACATGACCTGAGGGTCTATGAATAGAAGAAGAAAATCTACTATAATAATTTGAATTTGATTTCATTATATGATTTGTGGAAAGAAGATCCGCTGGGGATAAGAATCTGTAATCCACCAAGGCTTAAGATCGAATCGACTTAAATTTATTTTGTTTTAATTGATGTGGAGGCATATCTAGTATAGATATAGGCTTGAGTCTGCTGGGGAACGGGTATGTAAACCTTCCACTAGGGAAGCAAGTTCAGGCTATCCACTAGGGATTGGGATTTGAGTTTGATTTCATAGATTTGTTTGGGGATGTATCCACTAGGAATAAAAGTTTGGTTGGATTTCTTTTATTTAGACTATACAAGGGAAGTTGGTTTAATTTGGCTCCACTAGGGAGGTTGGTTTTGAATTTGATTTGTTTGCTTGACCACTTTATATATGATTTGGGGTGCCACTGAGGAGAAGGGTGTGATTTAACTCCACTGGAGAAAATCATATTGGGTTTAATTTAACCTGAGTTAATGTATGGCCCTGTGTGTGGACCCACTAAGAAGGGGCTATATCGACTTGACCTACCTCAAGTTTACAAATCCAAAAGGATAGTCTACTAGTTGCGAGGTAGAGCTAGCCAACCTTATGGGTTGCCTTTCAGTGCTAGGAAGAAGGCATAACAGGCTTACATCTTCCAAAGCAAGGAACAACAACTGGGGTGACCTTTTGGATGCAATTGAACCTGACTTAGGGCAACTACTAAGTGGATGCCATTGGAGACTTATGTCAACTCAAAAGTAGTCAAGATTAATTTTATCTTAATTTCATGTGATTAGATATGGTTTGTTTAGTTTAGTTTAATTTTGAATTGAGGGCATATCCACTGGGGATGTGAGCTCAATTAAATTTGATAGATTTAATTTACGGACCATGTTGGTGTATGATGGACCCATTAAGAAGGGGACTATCGGACTTGTCCTATCTCAAATTTACAAATCTACTAGCTATGTACAGTAGCCAACCTAAGGGTTGCCTTTCTGTGCAATTATGAAGGAAGAAGTAACAGACTTACATCTTCTAAAGCAGGGAACAACCACTGGGGTGACATGATGGTAGCACAACAAATCGAACCCGACTTAGAGGCGACTACTGAGTTAATGTTGGAACTTATATCAACTCAAGAGCAGTCAGGAGATTCCTATAAGGAGTTTTACTAACACTGCCCTAAAAATAGGATGCCTACTTGGGAAAAGGTACTGGTGTGTTTTGCTTCATTGTTGGTGCAAGGATTGGATGGATATTATGTGAATCTCATCACATCGTGGTCCAGAGTTAAGAGAATTATTCCTACCCTTGCCTTTCTTGGAATAGTCATAAAAAAATTGATTTGTAGGCTAAGATGATGGGATTTAGCCAAATTTAAGGTAAGCTTTAGGGAATATCATTGTGTGTCATTTAATCAAAAGAATGGAATTTTGCAGCCAAAATAAATGCTCATTTTCAACCAGATTTTATAAATTTTTTGCTAAAGTGATTCATTTTAAGGTGTAATGTAAGATAATATATTTTTTGAAAGCATATTAAAATATAATGTACATAACAATATAACTTCACATATATATGAATGTGGTGGTCTGTTATTAAATGTTATTATACATTTTAGTATGTTTTACTTTTGTCATAATACATTGGGTTAAAACTCACAAAAATGTTAATTTGAAGGTTGAGATGGAAGAATTTGGCTAAATTCACGGCACACACCAAGAAGCAACACAAGAATTGTGCTATTTTGTACCATTTCTAATAGAAAATAACAACTTCACATCCAAAATGAACATTATTAATATTTTGAGAAAATTTTGTTATTTGTTCCTTTTAAGTGATTTTAATGAGGTCTAATGTTAGATAATATATTATATTATAGAAAATTATAATATAACATCATATATTAGAATATAATATAGTGTGTTAATTCACACTATAATATGTTTAGCATGATATTGTATAGTTAGTTTGAGCTTGCACCATCACAAATCATAAAATGTTATTTACAATGTTAAGATGATGTAATTTTAATAAATACATTATTCAGCTTTTGGTTGAAGTATTAAAAGTGTGCATAAGAGAAGAAATAAGATTTGATGAGAATTCCATGTCAAGGACATGGAAGGAGATCCACTAGGGGATCACACATGCATTGGACATGACATGTGAGGGGTCTATGTCGAGGGCATAGAAGAAGAAAATCTTCTAGGGATAAAGTGATAAGAATTTATAATCCATTAGGGAATAAGATAGAATTGACTTTAATTTCTTTTATTTAAATTGATTTGGAGGCATATCTACTAGAGATATGGGCTCGAGTCTGATGGGGATCGGGTATATGAACCTTCCACTAGGGAAGTAATTTCGGGCTATCCATTATGGATTGGGATTTGAGTTTGCTTTCATATATTTATTTGGGGAAGTATCCACTAGGAATAAGAGTTTGGTTGGATTTCTTTGATTTAGATGCTTCTAGGGGAGTTGGTTTAATTTGGCACCATTAGGGAGGTTGGTTTTTTTGCTTGACTTATTTTATGATTTGACTCCATTGAGAGAAGGGTGTGTTTTAACTCCTGGAAAATCAAATTGGGTTTAATTTAACTGAGTTAATGTATGACCGTGCGTGCGATGGATCCATTGAGAAGAGGCTATATCACTTGACCTCAGTTTACAAATCCAAAGGATAGTCTAATGGCACTGGGTAGAGCTAGCCAACCTAAGGGGTTGCCTTTCAATGTGTCTATGCTAGAAGAAGGCATAGACTTACATCTTCCAAAGTGAGGAACAACCGCTTGGTTGACGGATGCATAAAAACAAACTAACCTACTACATAGTGAATGCTATTAGGGACTTATGTCAACTCAAAAGTATTCAGAGTTAATTTTATTATAATTTCATGTGATTTGATAAGGCTTGTTTGGTTTAGTTTCATTTTAAATTGAAGGCATATCCACTAGGCTGTGTGCTCAATCACATTTAATAGATTTAATTTATGGATCATGTCGGTGTGTGATGGACCCACTGAGAAGGGGCTATATCGAACTTGTCCTATCTCAAATTTACAAATCCAAATGGATAGCCTACTAGCCATGGGGTAGAGCTATCCAACCTAAGGGGTTGCCTTTCAATATGCAACGACTGCGCTATGAAGAAGGCATAACAGACTTATATTTTCTAAAGAAGGACCAATTGTTGGGGTTACCTGTTGGTAGCACAAGAAATCAAAATTGACTTAGCGGCAACTACTAAGTGAATGCTGCTGGGGACTTATATCAACTCAAGAGTAGTCAAGATATTTATATTGGGAGTTTTGCAAATGCTACCCCAAAAGATAGAATGCTTGCTTGGGAAAAGGTATCACTAGGGCTGTCCTCCTAATCCACAAGTTAATATATATTTTCTTTATATGTTTACATGGACCCTATTTCTGTATGAGGGACCACATTGAGAAGGAGCTATGTCGACCTTGACCTATCTAGACAGGAGAATCAGACATCCACAGGATGGATTTTACAACCACATTACTAGGAAAGGGGAACTGTCTAATCCGATAGTAACTGGGTAGTGTCTAAATGGGGTCGCAAAGGATAAGATCCAAATATAGTGCCCGTAAGGGAGGTGCTGCTAAGGGAAGTATCCTGAGCCCTGGAAAAGAAATCTTATAGGTGTATAGTGGCCAACTCAAGGAGAAAGCATAACAGACTTACATCAGTCGTGAGTGGCGTATCCTATGGTGCAAGAACCAACCAACCAAAGGTGTATCCGTTAGCATGAGTGGTGTATCCATTAGCATAGTGAGAACCAACCAACATAAGCTGCTCAATGTCCAATGATCAATTTTGAAATAAAGGGTGTAGGCTTACGACTTTTCAAGTGAAACTGATCATCGGGATAGTTTGTTGTCAGCATGGCAGATGTTATCTGACCTAGAGCGACTACTAAGCGGGGATCCAGAGGAAGGACTGGATCGATACATGAAGAAGCTAGGAGGGAAGGAGTCACTAGGAGACTTATCCTAAACCTCAAATATACTTGACCCAGTCAGTGCAAGAAGGCTAATCCAAGAAGAAAGTATAGACTCACATCCTCTTAAATGAAGCTAACATGAGGTAGCTTATCAGCCACATAGTAAGGCCTACCAAACTAACAAGGTGCTCGTCGGTGTGCAGTGGCCAAGTAAGGAAGGAAAGTGTAGCAGACTTACATTCTCAAAAGCAAGAAGACCACTGGGGTGACACACTAGCAGGGTAGCACATGTTGACCTAGAGCATTATGTGAGTATATCATTGTGTTATCTCAACTTAGTTCTTGAGATAAAAGATATGCATTTATTTTATATGTTTGTGTGTAGTTTGTGTCAATGAAGGATAGGATTCTACTCAAGCCCCTTGCACCTACCCTAAACATATCATGATAGATTAACAAACAAGAATACTTTCAACATAGAAGAGATTGAATTTGAAATGGAATTTTCATTGATGATAATTATTTTCAAACATGATTTGTAATATTTCTTTAAGTAGAGCCCATTGATTAGAAGCATTGGGTGCTCTCCCTTATGATTAATAAGCTGATAAGATCCTCCTTGGTAAGCCTTGTCTATGGCAAAAGGGCTTCCCAAGTGGGTTCAAACTTGCCTCCCATCTTATGACAATCAATCTCCTTAGAACTAAAATAAGCTCTCTTACTTGAAAAGCTCCAGGATGGACCAACTTCTTATAAGCTTGAATTATTTTAGCTTTGTACAACTCGAGGTTTTGGCATGCCTGTAGCCATCTCTCCTCCAAACCTTCTAGCTCTTCTAACTGTAACGTGATATTCTGCTCTATTATGATCTTGCTACCCATACCTATCATTAGTGATGGGAGTTGGACTTCTAATTGTAGAATGCCTTCATACCCATACACTAAGGGGTAGAATGAGTTGGAGTTCTAAATGTGTAGGCCCACAAGGCTTCAACTAATTGCTCATGCCACTATCACTTGCTATTTTTGAGTGCCTTCTTCAGTATTTGGATGAGAGTTTTGTTGAAGGCTTCTGCTAAGCCATTTTCCTTCGAGTAGTTGATGGTAGAATATCTCCAATTTGTGTTGTGTCTCGGAAAGTTGTTGATCTCAATTCTTGAATGCGCATCATTAATTTATATAAGATATGGTTCCTAAAACGGAGCACATGCTTGTGTGACCTCTCGAAAAATCATCTTGCCATTTGGAAAAGTAGTCGACGCTAAGATGAATTGATGACCCTTGGAAGAAGGAGGATTAATCACATCCACTATGTCAGTACCCCAACACTCGAATGGCCATGAGGCCAATGTAAGATGTAGAATATTGGGTGATTGGTGTAGGACCACACCATGTATTTGACATTGGTGGCATCGCTTATCCATATCCATGCAATCTTTGACCTTCGATGGTCAGTAGTATCCTAGTCTCTTGATATTGGATTTCATATTCAGATCGGATTGGTTGGCTCCACATAATCTTAAGTGTACCTCGGTCACAATCTTACGAGCTTTGTGCTTGTCTAAATAATGTACCCACATATGATCAAAAGACCACTGATACAAGACAACATCCACAAGAGCATAGGAAAGTGCTCTACTTCATCTGATGGGCTTGGGACTTCCCTTGAGGTAGTTTGTTTTATTTATGTAATCCATGTATGGTTGCCTCCAATCTAACTCCTCATCCTTCTTGGCAATGGCAACCTCCCTTTCAAGAGAGTACTTTTGATGAGTTCAATATTAAAAAGGATAAGACTTGTCTATTTTGAACCTTTATTGATATGGACTCATCCTCCGACATGCCAACTCTTTGACAAGCTTGGCTAAAGCATATACAACATTCTCTCCTCGAGGAATCTTATAAATATTGGGATTTGGGCCAACAACTCCATGGTGTACTTGTGGTAGTGATGGAGCTTGGGCTTTATAACCTTATAGACCCAAAATTTGGTTGATAACTAGCTTAGAATCCCAAGATGTTGATGTTATGGATGCTTAGAGTAATTAACTCTGATGAAGAGCTTCATATTCAGCTTCATTGTTGGTGCAAGATTGGATAGATGATATGAAAATCTCATCACATCGTCTGGAGTTAAGAGAACTATTCCTACCCCTACCTTTCTGGAATAGTAGATTATGATTCTTCTCTCTTTGAGAGGAAGATGCACCATCAAAGTACATCTTCCGTGGTGAATGCTAGTATCCCTAAGTTTATGATTTGTTCATTGGGGAGATCATGAAGTGGAGAGTCGAGGAAGTGGGTGCTAAAAATCCACTAGCTTGTCCTTTCATCACGAGGTACAAAGGTAATGTCAAACAGAGAGATCATTGACCATCATGCCAATCATCCGGATAATCGCATCTATGAGATTCTAGTGGATTGATCCTAGAGATTAAGTTCATTAATGAGGAAGCATGTTTTGGGATGCAAAGATTAAAGCTAAGCAATGCTTCTCAATGGGTGGATAATTACCTAAGTAAGATGATGGAGGTAGTAGAGTGCATTTTCCTTCCTTTTGTCATTGGCTTGGGTCAACAAAGCACTAAGGGAGTCATCTAATGTAGTAGTGTAAAGTATGAGGGACTTGCATGGGATAGGGGCTGCTAGAACTGGTAATGTCATCACATAATGTTTGATGTCTTAAATGGCATGCTCACACTTGCCATCCAACTTGAACTTTGTGTCCTTTATGATAAGTGCTATGAATGGCTGACATCTTTTCAATAGATTGGATATAAATCATCTTAGATACTCCAACCACCCTTGGAATGATCTGAGTTGAGTTAAACTTTTAGGGGGTGGCATTTTTAATATCGCCTTGATCTTCTTGAGATCTATTTTGATTAACTAGTGTTGGGCAAAAAATTGAAGGAATTTTCCTAAAGCTACTCTGAATGAACACTTCAGGTGGTTCATTTTGATATTAAATTATCTTAATTGTTCAAAAACTACTCTCAAGTCAAAGAGATGGTCTTCCTTTTCTCTACGTTTGACCATGAGATCATCGACATAACACTGGAATTCATGATGAATGAGTTTGTTGAAGATTCAAGTCATAGCCCACTGGTATGGAGCCCCGGCATTTTAAGGTTGAAAGGCATGACCTTATAACAATAGATTCCATTTAGGGGTTCTAAAAGTAGAGTTTATCTCATTTTCAGGGGCCATCTTTATTTGGTTATATCCATATGAGCCATCCATGAAAGAGAAGACTATATGAGATGAGGCAATGTCCACCATCAACTCTGAGATTGGTAGTGGAAATTCATCTTTTGGCCATGCCTTATTTAAATCCCTAAAATTGAAGTATATGTGAATTTGATCATTCAATTTCTTAATTAGGATGACGCTGGCTAACCATCTAATGTATTTTTCTTCTTGGATGTAGACAGCATCGATCAGTTTCTTGGCTTCATAAATGACCTATTATTTTATGTCTAATCGCATGCGTCTAGGAGCTTGCTTGATAGGGTTAGCAGTAGGCTCTATTGCTAGTTTATGGATAGCTATGTCAGGAGCCATTCCAAGCATCTCTTCATAACACCATTAAAAGCAGTCCTTAAACTCAGTCAATAGCCTAACTAAGTCATTAATTTCAATTTCATTCAACAAAGAATTGATGTATGTCACGCGTGGATCTTCTTCAGTTCCTCGGTTTATTTTCTTGAGCTCGTTGATGGTTGACTTGATCTCTTCTTCAAACTTTGGTGGTGCATCTTTGACTTCAAAATCATCTAGATCATCTTTTTAAGCATAGCTCCTCATATGATTTAATATGATTTAAAAGAACCTATCGATTCAAATAATGATGATGACTAGAATCATCATCATCGACTAGACCCATTGTACCAAATCCTAGTCCATCTTGGAGAGCTTTTGGATTTGTTCTTCCATATTCTTTTGAAGTAGTCTGACCTCTTCTTTGACCAAGTATGTGGGATTAACCCTTTCTTCGCTAAATTTTGAACACAAGGTAAGTACCAATCAAATGGTAATTCTATTAAATCTTTATATGAATCATCCTCAAGTTCTACATCAACTTCTTAACTTAAGGATGATGCTCCTAGAAAGAACCTCTGAGTCTTCACACTTGTGGATGACGACGGGGCTTCCTTAACCGCCAAACCCTCACTTTTGAGAGGAAAGTAGGTTAGAGCTAAGGTTCCCAACCGATGCCTAATTATTTCACATATAGACTTGGATACACTTTTTGCTTTGGAGCCCAGTCTTCATCCGCTTAAGTGTCACCTCCAAGGAATCTACTGAGAAGAACGGTGCTAATCATATAAGACTCATCCTATGAACTAGATTCTAAGTCTAGATGGATAGTATATACTCTGGACATATCTTCAGGTGGCCAATAAGAAGGTTTTCCACCCCTGGGACTGCCTCTAAACTAGCCTTTTCCTCTTCTTGGTGGAGGTCATCCTACCCATATGTTCGAATGCAATAACGAACTGTGGGTGTAATTTAATGCCAGGCTCCACTTCCTCCTCCAAGTCTATTTCCGCTCCCTTTTATTTTCTTTTTCATTTTTTCTTTTCTCTTTCCTTTTCTCTTTTTTTTATATTTCTTTTATTTTTAAACTTTCACCAAGTTTGTGAGAATAGACTTATTGATTTTGAGGGAGGTAGCAAGCCGCATCCTCATATTTGCCTCGTGAACTTGAAATGGCTCTTTGACAAGATGATCCCACCTCTCATGAACTACACACTGATGTAGAGGATGGAACTATGTTATTCTCATGTATCCATGGTCTAAGCAAGCAAAGTGTTGAAAGATGTATCCAACTCTATAATGTGAAACTTGGCTTGGTCTTCCAATCATCTATATCCGGGAAACACTATGGAGCCTAATGCCCATTGACCTCACTTTTGGAGTGTGGATTCAATCTTCCATCTTAGAGTCTTCTAGACATAAGACTTCCCAATCATAACTTATTCAATTAGGTAAACACTTAACTTAAGCCTAAAGACTTAGAAGGGTTAACCATAGGATTACTTATGCCTAAAACCCAAATCCAATCCATGTTCACATTCTCAAACCAAACCTCAAGTTCAATTCAAGCATCAAATTCAAATCCAAATCCAAATCCAAGCCCAAATTCCAAAACCAAATGATTGAAGCCCATGATCAAATCCAAACTTGAAACCCTTCCTACCATATGACCTATCCCATGGACTTAGCTAAATCTTAATCCAAATCAATCCAAAATCAATTGATTTTTCTCATAATCAATTTATATATATTCAATCATCTTCCTAAATATAAATCAAATCTATATTCAAATGATCAAAACTAAATCAAACTAAATCAAATTAAATTAAAACTTTTCCTAAGCCATATGACCTATCCCATGGACTTAGCCAAATCTTAATCCAAATCAATTCAAACTCAATTAATTTTCTCACAATCAATCATATTTTTAATCATTTTCATAAATTTAAATAAAATATACATTTAAATCTTCATAACTAATTCAAACGAAATCAAAATCTAAACCTAAGTCAAATGACCTGACTCCATGGACTTAGCCAAATTCCTTCATTCCAAAACCCAAATTCAATTGATTTTTGCATGAATCAATCATACCTTCAATCATATTCAAAATATAAATGAAATCTACAATCATCAAGCCAAACCAAAATCAACCCAAGTCAAAACTTAACCCTTTTGACAAATGTTCAAATGAACCAAAACCCATTTGAACCCAAGTTAATTGTAATTGAATTTATATATCAATCCCAAATCCATATATAAACTCAACTAAATCAAACACAACCCAAAATCAAGCCAACTAAACCTAATTGGTCCACTTGACCCAAAGTGGCCAATTTGACCTATTTGAGCCAAGTTCTAATCCTACCCAAATTTGTTTGAACCAATCCCAACAAAACCTCCCATCATAATTGTTGATCACCCTAAGTTGATCAATTATCACAAATTGGGTCAAACCAAATCAACATGGTCTTTTGACCAAGTCAACCCCTTAACCCATATGAATCCAAACTAACTAGATTGCAACCTAAGCCAAATCCCTTGAAACTAATGATTCATACCAAATCAAAATCAATATTTGAATATGACTTGACCTTCAATTGAGTCAAATTAAACCCAATTGGCCCTCTTGACCCAAGTTGACCTAAATTGACATAAAAGATCAAATTGGGTCAAATAAAAATATAAACTAAATTGATTCCAACCAATGGCATTCATTCTTCCAAATAGATTGTTGAACTTGACCAAAGCCATGATTGGACCCAATTGAATCTAATTGGCCTACTTAGCCCAAATTGGCTTAAAGGTTCAGGTTGTCTAAATTAAAACCAAATCCAAATTTATAGAAAATAAAGCCTACAAATATCTTCAATTGGTCAACTAAACCCAAACCAACACCCCAACCAAGCAAATTTGGCCAATTTGGCCAAATCGGTCAACTTAACCCATTTGACCCAAATGAATTCAAATGAGCCAAAAATTAAATCTAGGCCAAAGTAAACCAAACCAATTGAACCAAAATATCTCAAATGATCATATGAACTTGACACAACCATTGGTTTGACCCAATTTGACTCATTGGTAAACTCGACCCAAACTAACCCAAATCGACCTAAATGAGTCAAATTTAGCCAAACCTAACCAAATCAAGTCCAATTGACTTCAAATTTGGGCTAACCCACTTTTGGTTCATTTAAAATATACATAAATTAAATCCAATGCCAAATGATCATTGTACCCTTGGGTCAAGGGCATCACATGTGATAAATCACCCATGTAAGTGGTCATTTCCATTCCTTGGCCACTTGGTACTCTCCTAATGGTCTACCTAGGCACCTAGGACACTGCCCAACATGACCCAAGGGGTGGTTGGGTCGACCATGAGCCATGGCAGGTAAAATTGCCTCACCCTCCCATTTGGACCATTTGAAACCCATAGGACACCCATGATTCCTCCTTTGGCCACCTCACCAACCAAAGCTGAGCCAACTCACCTTCTCTCACACCCATGACTAGATGGTGGATACTAGAAGCCAAACTGATCCCATTATCAAGATGAAGGGGTATATACCCCTCATTTCACTCAAACACACACAAAAATCATTCCTCAGATCCCTAGCTACCCAAGATAGCTGCTAAAGCCATTCCCTAAGCTCCCAAGCTTATTCCTTGATCAAAAAATGCCATTCTCGTCTGTCTTACAACAAGACACTCCCATTTTTGAAAAAACTTCCCCATTTATCCATCAAACTCAAATTAACTTTGTACACACCTTCTCTAGGCCTTGTCAAGCAATAATGAATCATCTTCCAAGCTTCCTAAGCACTGAAGGTGGGACTTCAATCAAAGCAGACTTCCGACCATGCTTCTCGAATAAGAGAAGGATAGTCTGACTCTGAATCAAAAAAGGAAAGGATTGAAAATACTAGAGCTATTTTTTTTATTTAGACTAGGAGAGCTTTCAATAAGAATAAAATCAATATCTAAGTAGAATCAGCTTTCATCATTAATTTCTTTTTGGGTGGAGGTACATGAAAGAAATCAAGTAAAGTAAGTGGAGTAAGAGATTTATTGCCCTTATCTACATACAATGCTCTGTAGAGAGGAGCTAGAAGATGTGGTAGTTGTAACGGTGGAGACTGGACTGGATGGCTACATGGGACCAGAAGTATGGTGAGCTATTCTTGGGCTATCACCTTCCATGAGTTATCCTTTGCAACTAGAAAACTTTCCTTAGTGTTGGAGGTTTGAGCTACTTGCACTTACAAGGAAAGCTTCTTGATCTTAAAAATGATCTCCTTAGAACATTGGGATAAGGAGATATACTAACCTTCTTTGGTCATAAGTGTATTGCAAGTATCCCCAAGGATTACTCTAACAAAACTAGATGGTTGTTCTAATAAGTATTCCTTAGGGATAAATATGGTTCTCAACTTATAGCTGCGCTCAAGCTAGTCCTTAAAAGTAATACAATCCTCTAAGACATGGTCTAACATGCAGTGGTAGGGGCAATAGGTCGGATCATCGCACATGCCCACTTCCTCTGACCTCTTAGGCTACAGTGGCGAGTCGTTTCTTTAAGAGATTTTAAAAAAATTTTCAAACTACTTCCCTCTTGAATGAATATGGCTTATTCAATCTATAGGCAAGAGTAGGTGAAAAGTAGCTACTTAGCGATGGATATGAATACCGCTGCTGGGTAGGTGCTGCGGTGGAAATGGTCATTGTGGCGGTTGTGGTGGCCGGTATGATGGTCGAGGTGGTGGAAGAGGAGGTGGCAAAGGAGGCTGCTGAGCTCATAATCTCTCAAACTAAACATTAGCTGGCTGCTTTCCTCTGTCCAATGACATAATTGTCCCTAGCTTCTTCTCAAACACCTTCTGTGGCTTGGGCCTAGATGATTGGTCGAGAAAGAGCAACTGGTTGGCTTCCTCTTGTAGGCTACCCGCCTTGTTGATTAATTTCTCAAATGTTTTGATGGTAAAGCCCTTAAGCATGAAGGTGACTAGGCCATGGATATTCTTGAGAAGAATCTCAATGGCATGTTGTTTGGATAGCTATGGTTCGCATTTCATGCTAAGGTTGCGCCACCTGAGAATGTAATCAACAAGGCACTCATTGAGTTTCTGTTTCTACAATGAGGTCAAGTCACACTCTCGAGCTCAAGCAAATCTCTTGATGAAGAGGTGCTCCAATTCACAAAAGTCTTAATCGAACCGTTAGGCAATTCGGCGTATCAATCAAATGCAACACCTAATAGACTGCTAACGAAAAGGCGGAAGAGGAGTGTGTTGCTGTCACCGGTGTTACAATAGCCAGCTCTAAAGTGTGCAATGTTTTATTGTGGGCTCCCACTGCCATCAAGATATTGAAGGATGGTGGCAGAAAACCCTAAAAAAAAATCTAAACCTAAAAATAAATAAAAAATAAAACCTAAACCATAAACTATAAAAAAACCTAAACCTAAAATAAACAAAATAAAATAAACATAAACCTAAACTAAAATAAACTAAACTAAAATAAATAAAACCTAAACCTAAACCTAAAATAAACTAAACCTAAACCCTAAACTAAATAAAATAAAATAAACTAAAAATAAACGTAAACCTAAACTTAAAAAAACATAAAAATAAAGATAAAAAAATAAAATAAAAACCTAAACATATTCCTAAAAATAAAACATAAAACCTAAACCTAAAAAAAATCATAAAACTAAACTAAAAACTAAACATAAACCTAAACTTATACCTAAACCTAAACAATAAACTAAAATTTTAAAAATAAATTTAAACTAAAATAAATAAGCCTGATATAAATAAACTAAGCAAAATAAAAATTAAAAATAAACTTAAATAAAAATAAAAAATAAAATAAAATAAAAAAATAAACTAAATAAACAAAATAAACATAAACCTACCGGTTTACTTAATTTTAAAAAAACCTAAATCCTAAACCCTAAATGCTAAACCCTAAATCCTACCTCCACACCATAAACTCCCTCCAAACCCTAAACCTGCACCCTGGGCCCTAAACCCTAAATCTAAATCCCTGGGCTTTGGGCCCTTAAACCACAACCCTAACCCCAACCACACCTGGGCCAAACTCACAGGCCCACACCACTCCAAAACCCTCTAACTGATTAACCCTGACTACTCCCTGGGCCCTGGGCCTCCCACCCAGGCCTCTCCACCTTGGGCCTGGGCCCTAAACCCTAAACCCAGGCCTAAACTCCACTGACCTAAACCCACCACACCTGACCTCACTAAATATAACCTAAATAAAATAAATAAAAATTAAATAAATAAGATAAAATAAAATAAATGAAACTATAAACCTAAACCTAAACCTAAATAATAAAATAAACTAATAAAAAATAAATAAATAAATAAAACCTAAACTAAACTAAAAATAAAATAAACCTGGATAAAAATAAATAAAATAAACTAAACATAAAATAAAAATAATGGACCTAAAAATATATAAAATAAAAACTAAATGAACTAAACCTAAAATAAAAAAAAAATAAAAACCCTAAACTCAAAAAAAAAGCTAAACCAAAAATAAATAAAATAAAATAAACTTAAACCTAAGCTAAAATAAACAAAACTAAAATAAATAAAACTTAAACCTAAGCTAAAATAAACAAAACCTAAACCCTAAACTAAATAAAATAAAATACACTAAAAATAAACTTAAACCTAAACTAAAATAAAACCTCAAAATAAACCTAAAATAAAAACCAAAAATCTAAACCAAAAAAAATAAAATAAAAACCTAAACCTAAAATTAAAATTAAAAATAATACCTAAACCTACAAAAAAAATAATAAAACTAAAAAATAAACATAACCCTAAACCAAAACCTAAAAAATAACTAAATTAAAATAAGAAATAAAATAAATAAACCTAAAATAAATAATAAAATAAACTAAACTTAAACCCTGGGTTTGCTTAATTTTTTTTAATAAAACACCCCACCCAAATCCTAAACCAAACCCATCTGACACTACCTAAACTATGACCCTAACAACCCTAACCCATCACGGACCCTATAACCCTAAACTCTCTAATCTTGGGCTTCCCTAAACCCTACCACACCATGGGCCCTAAACCCCTGCCCTAACCAGCCATAAGCCTCTGACCCTAATCCTACAAAAACCCTAAACCCTGAGCCCTAGCTAAACCCTAAACCTAAACCACAAAACCTAAACCCTAAACCCTACCACAAACCCTACATTAAATCCTGACACCCTAAAACCAAAATACTTACTTAAAATGAAATAAATAAATAAAATGACCTAAATAAATAAATAAAATAAAATAAAGACCAAAACTAAAACCTAAACCTAAAATAAAATAAAATAAAATAAAATAAATAAAATAAAAAAAACATAAACTAAACTAAAAATAAAATAAACTAATAATAAAATAATAATAATAACAATAAATTAAAATAAAATAAAATAAACCTAAAATAAAATAAAATGAAAACTAAAATTACTAAACTAAAATAAAACTAAAAATAAACTAAAAAAATAAACCTAAAAATATATAAAAATTAAACCTAAACCCTGGACTAAAAAAACCTAAACTAAACTAAAAAAATAAAATAAACAATAAAATAAACCAAAACTAAACTAAAATAAACTAAACTAAAATAAAAACCAAAACCTAAACCTAAACTAAAATAAAGTAAAATAAACTAAAATAAACCTAAACTTAAACTAAAAATAAAACCTAAAAATTAACTAAATAAAACCTAAAATAAACCTAAAATAAAATAAAACCTAAACCTAAATAAAAATTAAAAAATAAAAATTGAACTTAAAAATTAACCAAAACCTAAACCAAAAAATAAACTAAAATAAAACCTAAACTAAAATAAATATACCTAATTAATAAACTAAACTAAATAAATATAAAATCTAAATAAAAATAAATTAAAATAATAAAATAAATTAAATAATCCAAACCTACTGGTTTACTTTTTTAAAAAAACCTAAACCCTAAACCCTAAAATGTAATTAACATTAAATCCTAAACCTAAACCTACCACAAAACCCTAAACTCTAAACCAACCACAACCAAACCCTAAACCCTAAACTCTAATCGAAAACCCTAAACCATAAAAGCATAAATCTGGAAACCCTAAACCCTAACCCGAAACCCTAAATCCTGAACCCTAAACCCTAAACTTAAACCTAAAGTATCTAAACAAATTAAAAAGTAAACCTAAACTTAAACCTAAACCCTAAGAATGGGCAGAACCTTGAGGGTAGAAACATCACCGTCAACTAGGCTCAGTCTAGATCTAGCGGTCGAGGCGAAGGCAAAGGTGGCAGTTAACACAATGGTGGAGGGGATCTGACGGTCGAGAAAATGAAGGTGGTGGTCAGAGTAGTGGTCATTATGGAGGCAGCAGGAGTGACAGAGGTTATAGCTCACGGTGGTGGGGAGGAGAGGTCGAGACATGAAGGTCAATTCTAGTCAATAGATCGGGGTCATTTTGATGGGAACTAGAAAAACTGAGGAACGGTCGTTCTAATTTATTGGTTACGAAACTATGTCTTTATAGTAGAGATGGTTTCTAGTTATCTAGGGTTTTTAATTTGCTTAATACATGCTCATTTTTTATCTATGTCATCCCTTGTGTCTTAGAAAATTTGGTGTGTTACTTGGTTGATGAAATCGAAAAGAAGAAATGTTGAATATGAATTTGTTCTCTGTTAAAATAATAAAAATCCTAAACCCTAAACTAAAACCTAAACCCTATTGTTAAAATGTAACCCTAAACCCTAAAACATAAATAATAAAAAATAATAAACCTTAAACCCTAAACCCTAATCCTAAACCCTAAACCCTAAAACCTAAAAGTATAAACCCTAAAATCCTAAACCCTAAACCCCAAACCCTAAATACCAAACCCTAAACCTAAACCTAAAGTAACTAAATAAATTAAAAAATAAACCTAAACCCAAAAACCTAATAAGCCTAAACATTAAGAATGGACAGAACCTTGATGGCAGGAACATTGTCGTCAACCAGGCTCAACCTAGATCTGGAATTGGAGGCAGAGGTAGAGGCAATGGTTATTATATTAGTGGTGGGGGATCTGGAGGTGTTGGTTGATTTGGAGGTGGTGGTTATAGAGGTAGGAGGAGCGATGGAGGTTATAGCCATGGTGGTGGCGGAGGGAGAGATCTAGGATATGATAGTGGATCCTGCTACTCAAGTTGCAGGGGTTATTTTGATGGGAACTAGAGAAACTAAAGAACGGCAGATCTGATCTGTTGTTTATGGAATCGTGTTTTTACAGTAGAGATGGTTCTAGTTACCAAGGATTTTTGATTTGGTCTATGTGTGCTCATTTTTTATCTATGTCATCGTTTATGTCTTCAAAAACTTGGTGTGTTACTCGGTTGATGAAATCGAAAAGAAGAAATCTGGAATATGATGTTGTTCTCTGTACAAAAAACAAAAACCTTAAACCTTAAACTAAAACCTGAATCCTAGACCTAAAACCTAAACCCTAAACCCTAATCCCTAAACCCTAAAACCCTAAACTGTAAACCCTAAATCGAAACTATAAACCCCAAACCCTAAACCCTACACACTAAACCCAAAAACCTAAACCCTCAACTAACTCTAAATCATAAACCATAAACCCTAAACCTTATAAAGCTAAAAACTTCAACTGAAACTAAGTAAATCCTAAAATAAATAAATAAAACCAAAATAAAATAATAAAATAAAAAAACTAAACTAAACCTAAACCTACTGAACCACCAAAAAGGATAAAATAAAATAAAAACTAAAATAAAATAAAATAAAATAAAAAAAAATAAACTAAAGTAAACAAGAAAACTTAAATAAAATAAAACTAAACCTAAAATAAAAATAAAATAAAAAACTAAATATAAATTTAAACCTAAAAAATAAACTACAAAATAAAATCTTAAACTAAATAAAAAATAAAACCTAAATCCTAAACTAAAAATAATCTAAACTTAAAATAAAAATTAAATAAAAATAAACCTAAACTAAAATAAACTAAACTAAAATAAATAAAACCTAAACCTAAAATAAAGTAAACCTAAACCTAAACCTAAACCCTAAATAAAATAAAATGAACTAAAAATAAACTTAAACTAAAAAATAAAACCTAAAGTTAAACCTAAAATAAAACCTAAACCTAAAAATAAAATGAAACCTAAACTAAACCTAAAAATAAAATAAACCTAAGCTAAAAAAATAAAATAAAAATAAAACTAAACCAAAAAATAAAGCTAAACCTAAACCTAAACCTAAAAAATTAATTAAAGTAAATAACATAAAATCAAATAAATAAAACTAAAATAATTAAACTAAACTAAATTAAAAAAATAAACCTAAATATAAATATAAAATAAATTAAACTAAAATAAATAAATAAAAACTAAATAAGCCTAAACCTACCAGTTTACTTAATTAAAAAAAATTATAACCCTAAACCCTAAACCCTGAACCTTAAACATAGAACCGTAAACTTAAACCCAAAACTTTAAAACCCTAAACCCTAAACCCTAAAACCTAATCCTTAAACCCTAAACCTTAAACCCTAAACCCTAAACCCTAAAACATACGACCCTAAACACTAAACCCTAAACCCCAAATCCTAAACCCAAAACACTAAACCATTAAAACATAAAATCCTAAAAGCCTAAACCTAAACAAAATAAAACATAAAAATAAAATAAATAAATAATCCAAAACCAAAATAAAATAGAAAATAAAACAAAATAAAAACCTAAACTAAAACCTAAACCTAAACATAAGAATAAAATAAAAAAATAAAAATAAAAACTAAACTAAAATAAAATAAATAAAAACCTAAACTAAACTAAAAATAAAATAAACTTAAAAAATAAAAAACTATATAAAATAAAAATTAAACGTAAAAAGAAAACCTAAAATAAAATAAAATAAAAACTAAAAATACTAAACCAAAAAATTAATCCTAAAAATAAATAAAAAATAAAACCTAAACCTTAAAATAAAAAAATTCTAAACCTAAAATAAAAATAATAAAATAAACCTAATCCTAAACTAAAATAAAATAAATAAAACCTGAACCTAAACTTAAAATAAACTTAACCAAAACCCTAAACTAAAGAAAATAAAATAAAATAAAAATAAACCTAAACTTAAACTAAACAAAAAAACCTAAAAATAAGCCTAAATTAAAAACCTAAAACCTAAACATAAAAAATATAATAAAAACCTAAACCTAAACCTAAAAATAAAAAAATAAAACCTAAACCTAAAAAATAAAATTAAAATACAACTAAACTAGAAAATATTCATAAACGTACACCTAAACCAAAAAAATAAACAAAAATAAAAACCTTTACTAAAATAAATAAACCTAAAATAAATAAGCTAAATTAAATAAAAATAAAAATTAAATGTAAATAAAAATAAAAAAATATGAAAAATTAAAGTAAATAAAAATTAATCTAAATAAACTAAATAAATCTAAACCTGCCAGTTTACTTAATTTTTTTTTTTAAAAACCCTAAACCCTAATCCCCAAATGCTAAACCATAAATCATAAACCCTAAACCCTAAACCTTAAATAATAAAACTAACCCTAAACCCTAAACCATAAACTTTAAAAAATCCTAAACCCTAAACCCTAAAACTTAAACCCTAAACCTTAACCCTAAGCCATATACCTTAAAAGCATAAACCCTAAAACCCTAAACCATAAACCCTAAAACCTAAACACTAAACCCTAACCCTAAACCCTAAACCATAATCCTAAACCTAAACAGCTAAATAAATTAAACAATAAACCTAAACCCTAAAACCTAATAAACCTAAACCCTATGAATGGGCAGAACCTTGATGGTAGGAACGTCACCGACAACTAAGCTCACTAGATAGTGGAGGTGAAGGCAGAGGTGAGGTGCTTAGAGTTGGTGGTGGAAGGAGGTGGTTATGGTGAGGATCAATGATAGTGTGGTGGTGAGGGAGAAATTAGAGATATGATGGCGGATCTCGCTACTCTAGAAGAGGGGGTGGTTTTGATGGGAATTAGAAAAATGAAGAATGACTGATCCAATCTATTACTTATGGAATAGTGTCTTCACAGTAGAGATGGTTTTACTTATTTAGGGTTTTTGATTTGCTCTATGGGTGCTCATTTTTTATCTATGTCATCGCTTGTGTCTAAGAAAACTTAGTTGAAAAGAAGAAATGTTGAATCTGAATTTTTTCTCCATTAAAAAAAACCCTTAAACCCTAAACCCTAAACTAAATCTTAAACCCTAAACTTAAAGCCAAAACCCTAAACCCTAAACCCTAAACCCTAAAAACCCTAAACCCTAAACACTAACCTTAAACCCTAAACCATAAATCCTAAACCCTAAACCCTAAACCTTAAACCATAAACCCAAAATGCTAAACCTTAAACTCTAAACCCTAAGCCCTAAACTCTTATTCCTAAACACTAAAACCATAAACCTTAAATCTTAAACCCTAAACCCTAAAACCATAAACTCTAAATCCTAAAACTTACAAACCTAAACCCTAAACTTGAAACCCCAATCCCTAAACCATAAACCCTAAACTAATGCTAAACCCTAAACCCTAAACTAACCCAAAACCCTAACCATAAACCCTAAACCTTGAATAATGATGTCATTAGGAGTAGATCTAAAAAATGACCTAATCCTAACATAGTTATGGTAGCTAAAGAAAATGTCTTCACGAGACTTTCCCTTGACTATTAGAGATTTGAACCCTAAACCCTAACCCTAAATCATACTATAATACCATATATTATAGTATAATGTATCATCATATATTTGAGCATGTAGTGATGTGTTTTTGGATGTTATAAGATGTTTTGATATGTTTTTGCATATTATGGTATTATTCCCTATAGTCTATATTAATATAAATCATAAAAATATTGATTTAATAAATCACATGATGAAATTTATTAAATTTGAAGTGGGAATTTGGTTGTAGTACTAAAAGTGTGCTATGCCACTTGTAGTCTAAAAAGTCTGATTGTATGTTCAAAATAAATATTATATGTTGTAGCATATTATAACATCATACATCATAATATATTATTTTTCACATTTTAAATACTTTCAATATTTAACAATCATGCAGTCGAGCCTGCACTAGCCTTATTTATAAAAATGTTGATTTAGACTTTAAACTGCTGGAATTTTGCCAAATTCATAATAGGTAGAGCATGGCAACATGATATATTATTTCAATTTAAAATATGAAAGTGATACAACAAAAATATATAATATTTATTGTTTAGACTAATATTATAATTATTTATCTTAAGAAATCCCTTGTGCTCTGATATGCAATATAATATAATATAATATGATAAAGTGTTTTATAATATAGGATGCCATAACATAGTGTGCATCATGCATTATAGAATACTATTGTGTATTACTACTCATTTTTTAGCATATTTTAGTTTGTTATAGTATGATGCATTAGAGTTTGTACTAGTATACTTCATAAAAATACTAATTTTTAGGTTGAGATGGTGGGATTTGGCCAAATTTAAGTTAAGCTTTAGGGAACATCATTGGGGGTGTGCTATGGTGTCATTTAATCAAAAGAATAGAATTTTATATCCAAAATAAATGCTCAATTTTCAACCAAAATTTTTTAAATTTTTTTCTTGAAGTGATTCATTTAAGGTGTAATGTGAGATAATATATATTATATGAAAGCATATTAAAATATAATGTACATAACAATATAACTTCACATATATATGAATATGGTGGCATGTTACTAAATGTTATTGTACATTTTAGTATGTTTTACTTTTGTTTTAACACAATAGGTAAAAACTCACTAAAATGTTAATTTCAAGGTTGAGATGGAAGAATTTGGTTAAATTCATGGCTCACACCAATAAGCAACACCAAAATTAAGCAATTTTCTACCATTCTTAATATAAAAATAATAATTTTACATCCAAAATGAACATTATTCATATTTTGAGAAAATTTTGTTATTTGTTCCTTTTAAGTGATTCTAATGAGGTGTAATGTTAGAAAAAATATTATATTATAATAAATTATAATATAACATCATATATTATAAACTAATATAGTGTGTTAATTCACACTATAACATGTTTAGCATGATAATGTATAGTTAGTTCGAGCTTGCACCATCACAAATTATAAACTGTTAATTACAATGTAAAGATGATGTAATTTGAATGAACACATTGTTAGGCTTTTGGTTGAAGTATTAAAGGTGTGCATAAGAGAAGAAATAAGATTTGATCAGAATTTTCTTGTTAAGGACATGGAGGGAGATCTGCTAGGGGATCACATATATATTCGACAGAACATGTGAGGGGTCTATGTCGAGGGCATAGAAGAAGAAAATCTATTAGGGATAAGGTTAAATTTGATTTGATTATATGATTTATGGATAGAAGATCCACTAGGGATAAGAATCTATAATACACCAGGGATTAAGATCGAATTGACTTTAATTTATTTTGTTTTAATTGATGTGGAGGCATATCTACTAGACATATGGGGTCGACTCCACTGGGGATCGGGTATATGAACCTTCCACTAGGGAAGCAGGTTTGGGCTATCCCCTAGGAATTGAGATTAGTGTTTGATTTCATAGATTTCTTTGGGGATGTATCCACTAGGATAAGAGTTTATTTGAATTTCTTTGTTTAGACTCTACTGGGGGAGTTGGATTAATTTGGCTCCACTAGGGAGGTTGGTTTTGAATTTGAATTATTTGCTTGACTTCTTTATATATGATATATTGCTCCACTAGGGAGAAGGTTGTGATTTAACTCCACTGGGAAAATTAGAATGGGTTTAATTTAATCTGAGTTAATGTATGGACTCTATCTACGTGTGATGGATCAAATGAGATGGGGCTATATCAGCCTTGACCTACCCCAAGTTTATAAATCCAAAGGGATAGTCTACTGGTTGTGGGGTAGGGCTAGCCAACCTAAGGGGTTACCTTTAGGTGTTCAACGACTATGCTAGGAAGAACGTGTAGCATACTTACATCTTCCAAAGCGAGGAACAACCACTGGGTGACCTATTGGATGCACAACAAATCGAACCTGACCTAGGGTGACTACTTAGTGAATGTCATTGGGGACTTATGTCAACTCAAAAGTAGTCATGATTAATTTTAGCATAATTTCATGTGATTTGATATGGTTTGTTTGGTTTATTTGATTTCAAATTGAGGGCATATGCGCTGGGGATGTGAGTTCGATCAAATTTGATAGATTTAATTTTTGAATGATGTCAGTGTGTGATGGACCCACTGAGTGGGGCTATATCAAATTTATTCTATCTTAGATTTACAAATCCACAGGGATAGTCTACTATCCATGGGGTAGAGCTAGCCAACCTAAGAGATTGCCTGCAACCGGGAGGAAGTAGTATAGCACTTACATCTTCAAGCAAGAACAACCGATGACTTGTTGGTAGCACAACAAATTGACCTCGAGGGCTAATTCAGTGAATGTCGGGGACTTATATCAACTCAAGAATAGTGCAATTCCTATAAGGATTTTGACACCGCCTAAAGATAGATACCGCTGGGAAAAGGTAGCACTAGGGGTGTCCTCCAATCCACAAGTGAATATATATTTTGTTTATAAGTTTGTGTGGACCTTGGTGTCTAGGGACCACACCGAGAAGGAGCTATAGCCTTAACCCATCTTAAATTTACTGGACCAAGGGAGAATCTAAACATCCACTAGACGGATTCTCCAACCACAAGGTGTGGTTACAAGGAAAGGGGAACTGTCTAATATGATAGTAACCTGAGTAGTATCTAAATGGGCTTGCAAAGGAAGCAATTGAAATATAGTGACCACAGGGGAGGTGCTACTAGGGGTGTTATCCTAAGCCTTGGAAAAAAAACCTCTAGGTGTATAGTGGCTAATTCAAGGAGAAAGCATAACAGACTTACATCTTCCATGAGTGGTCTATCCTAAGGTGCGAGAACCAACCAACCTATGGTGTATCCTTTAGTATAGTGAGAACCAACCAACCTAAGGTGCTCGATAGTGTGCAACGATCAATCTGGAAAAAAAGGATGTAAGCTTACAACTTTGAAGTGGAACTAACCATCAGGATAGTCTATCGTTAGCAGGAATATGTTATTTAACCTATAGCGACTACTAAGCGGGGAGCCTTGAGGAAGGACTAGACTAAGACTTAAAGTAGTCAGGAGAGAAGGGGACTTATCTTAAACCTCAAATATACTCGGCCCAATTAGTGCATGAAGGCTAATCCAAGAAGAAAGTGTAATAGACTCACATCCTCTTAAACAAAGCCAACATGAGGTAGCTTACTAGCCATGTAATAAGGCCTACCAAACTAACAAGGCCGTCATCGGTCTGCATTGGCCAAGTAAGGATGGAATGCATAGTAGACTTACATCCTCCAAAGTAAGAACACCACTGGGGTGACACACTAACAGGGTGGCACGTTAGCCCGAACTAGAGTAACTATTGAGTGAGTGCCGTTAGGGGCATTATCTTAACTCAGAGCAGCTCGAGACAAAAGATATGAGTTAGACTTCTAATGGTAAAACAACTTCATACCCATACACTAAAGAGAAAAGAGTAGACTGAGTTGGAGTTCTATATGTGATGCAGAAGCCAACAAGGCTTCAACTTACTGCTTATTCCACTATTGCACCTTTTTGTCGAGTGCCTTCTTTAGTATTTAGATAAGAGTTCTATTGAAGGCTTCTGCTAAGTCATTTTACCTCAAGTAGTTGATGGTAGAATATCTCCAATCTATGCTGTCTCTGGGAAAAGTTATTGATCTCAGTGATCTTGACTGTAGTACCATTATCAGATATAATTCATTGAGGCACTCCAAAGCTATATGCGATATGGTTCCTTGAAAATTGGAGCACATGCTGAGCTATCACCTCTTGAGTGGACTCACTTTTGCCTATTTGGAAAAGTAGTCAATAGCAACTAAGTTGAACTGATGAACCTTGGAAGAAGTAGGATCAATTGGACCCACAATGTCGATACCCCAACCCTCAAATGGCCATGAGGCTAATGTAGGATGTAGAATGTTGGGTGGTTGGTGTAGGACCACACCGTGTATTTGACATTGGTGGCTTCCCCTAGCAATATCCATGCAATCTTTGATCATCGATGACCAGTAATATCCTAGTGTTTTGATCTTGACTTTCATCTTCAGACCAGATTGGTTGGCTTCACATAATCCTGAGTGTACCTCAGTCATGATCTTACGGGCTTTGTACTTGTCTAAAAATGTAACCACATATGATCGAAAGAAAATCGGGACAAGACACCATCCACAAGAGTGTAGGAAGGTGCTATCTACTTCATCTGATGAGCTTGGGACTTCTCTTGAAGTAGTTTGCCTTTATTTAGATAATCCATGAATGTTTTCCTCCAATCTAGCTCCTCATCCTTCTTGGCAATGGCAACCTCCCCTTTAAGAGAGTACTTTTTGATGATTTCAATATCAATAAAAGATGATACTTATCTATTTAGACATTTATTGATATGGACTCATTTTTCGGACAAGTCAATTCTTTGGAAAGCTTGGCTAAAGCATATGCTATGGCGTTCTCTCCACAAGGAATCTTATAAATGGTAACCTCTTGGATTTGGGCCAACTCGGTGGTGTACTTGTGGTAGTGATGGAGCTTGGGCTCTATAACCTTATAGGACCTACCGATTTGGTTGATAATTAGTTAAGAATCCCCAAAGATATTGATATTCTGGATTCTTAGAGCAACGACTAACTCCAGACCGGCAATTAGAGCCTCATATTTGACTTTGTTGTTGGTACAAGGATTAGATATATGATATGATAATCTCTTCACATCGTGGTCTGGAGTTAAGAGAAATATTCTAACACTAAGCGGAGAGTCAACATGAACTGGGTGTGCTGCTAAGAAATCTGCTAGCGCTTGTCCTTTCACCACACGAAGGGGTACGAAGGTAATGTCAAATTACGATAGGATCATGGACTATCATGCTAACCATCCAGATAACGTCGATCATGTCATGAGATACTATAGTGGATTGAGCCTAGAGATTAAGTTCACCTTTCGAGGAAGCATGTAGTGCTGCAGCTTTTGGGATGCAAAGATTAAAGCAATGCTTCTCGTGAAAATTAGCCTTGGGATTAGATGATAGATGAGGTAGTAGAGTGTGTTTTCATTTGCTTCATCATTAGCATGGGCCAACAAAGCACCAAGGGAGTCGTCTAATGCAGTAGTGTAAAGTATGAGTGGCTTGCCAGAGATAGGGTCCTGCTAGAACCTGCAGAACCATTAGGTAATGCTTGATGTCTTTGAAGGCATACTCATACTTATCAACCCACTTGGACTTGGTGTCCTTTTTTACAAGTGTTGAGAATGGCTAACATCTTCTCGATAGGTTCGATATAAAGTGTCTTAGATATGTCAACCGCCCTTGGAATGATCTGAGTTGAGTTAAATTTATAGGGGGTGGCATTTCTAATATCGCCTTGATCTTCTCTAGATCAATTTCAATTCCCTGGTGTCAGACAACAAACCCAAGGAAATTCCCTGAAGATACTCCGAATGCACACTTCAGGGGGTTCATTTTAAGGTTAAATTATCTTAACTGTTTGAAAACTACTCTCAAGTCAAAGAGATGACCTTTCTTTTCTCTATTTTTGACACGAGATCAACGACATAACACTCGACTTGATGAATGAGTTCGTCGAAGATTAGAGTCTAAAATATAATAAAAATCTAAACTAAAACCTAAATCTAAAACAAAAATAAATAAATAAAAACTTAAACAAAACTTAAAAATAAAATAAACCTAATAATAAAAAATTAAAATAAAATAAAAACTAAACATACAATAAAAAATAAAATAAACATAAAATAAACCTAAAATAAAATAAAATAAAAACTAAATAAAAAAACAAACCTAAAAAATAAACCTAAAAATAAATAAAAAATAAAAAATAAACCCTCAACTAAAAAAAAACTAAACTTAAAATAAATAAAAAATAAACAAAATAAAATAAACCTAAACCTAAACTAAAATAAACAAAACTAAAATAAATAAAACCTAAACTTAAAACTAAACTAAATAAAATAAAATAAACTAAAAATAAACCTGAACCTAAAGTAAAAAATAAAACCTAAAAATAAACCTAAAATAAAAGCCTAAAACCTAAACCTAAAAAAATAAAATAAAAACCTAAACCTAAAAATAAAAAAATAAAAACTAAACCTAAGAAATAAAATAAAAATAAAACTCAACTAAAAAATAAACCTAAACCTAAAAAATAAACTAAAATAAAAAAACCAAAACTAAAATAAATAAACTTAAAATAAATAAACGAAACTAAATAAAAATAAATATTAAACCTAAATACAAAATAAAAAATAAAATAAACTAAAATAAATAAAAAATAAACTAAATAAACCTAGACCTACCAGTTTACTTAATTTAAAAAAAAAACCACCTAAACAATAAACCATAAACCGACAACCCTAAATGTACAACCCTAAACCCTAAACCCTAAAAAACCCTAAAACCTTAATTAAATAACTAAATAAACCTAAACCTATAGGTTTACTTAATTTAAAAAAATCCCTAAACCCTAAACCCTAAAACTAATCTTAAACCCTAAACCTACAACCCTAAACCTACAACATTCCCTAAACCCTAAATCCTAACCCCTAAAAAACCCTAAACCCTAAACCTAAACCCTAAACCTTAAACCCTAAACCCTAATCCTTTACCCTAAACCCTAAAACCCCAAACCCTAAACCGTACACCGTGAAGCCTAAATGCTAAACCCTAAACCTTAAACCCTAAACCCCAAACCCTAAATCAAAATATAAAGTAATTAAATAAATTAAAAAAAAACCTAAACCCTAAAACCGAATAAACCTAAACCTAAACCTAAACCATAAAAATGGGCATAACCTTGACGGCAAGAACATCACCATCAACCAGGCTTAATCTACTTCTAGAGGTGGGGGCGAAGGTTGTGGTAGCGATGATTGCAGTGGTGGATGGGGATCTAGAGGTCTTGGTGGATATGGAGGTGGTACTAGGAGCAGTGGTGGTTATGGAAGTGATAGATGTTATAACCGTGGTGGTGGCAGAGGGAGAGGTCAGGGATATGATGGTGGATCTCATTACTCGAGAGGCTAGAGTGGTTCTGATGGGAACTGGAGAAACTGAAGAATGACTGATCTGATCTGCAGCTTATGTAACAATGTCTTTCCAGTAGAGGCGGTTATATTTATTTAGGGTTTTCGATTTGCTCTATGCGTGCTCATTTTTTATCTATGTCGTCACTTGTGTCTTAGAAAACTTGGTGTGTTACTTGGTTGATGAAATTGAAAAGAATAAATGTTGAATACAAATTTGGTCCCTGTTAAAAAAAGCCAAAAATCCTAAACCCTAAACTAAAACATGAACCCTAGACGTAAAACCTAAATCGTAAACCCTAAACCCTAAACCCTAAAAACCCTAAACTCTAAATCCTAAAAACCCTAAACCATAAATACTAATCTTTAAAACCCTAAACCCTAAACTCTACACCATAAAATTGAAAACCTAAACCCTAAATTGACAACTCTAAACCTACAACCCTAAACCTGAAACCCTAAAAACTAAAAAACCCAAAACCCTAAACTAAATAAACCTAAACCTACTGGTTTACTTCATTTTAAAAGAAAAACCTAGAACATAAACTTAAACCCTAAACCCTAAACCCTAAACCTTAAACATGAAACCCTAAACATATAACTCTAAACCCTAAACCATAAATCATAAACTTTAAAAATCCCTAAATCCTAAGCCCAAAACCCTAAAAGCATACCCTAAAATCCTAAACTCTAAACCTTAGACCTTGAACCCTAAACCTTAACCATAAACCCCAAACCTTAAACCTAAATGTAAAGTAACTAAATAAATTAAAAAATAAACCTAAACCCTAAAACCTAGTAAACTTAAACCTAAACTTAAACCCTAAGATTGGGCGTAACCTTGATGAAAGGAATGTAACTGTCAACCAAGCTCAGTTTAGATCTGGAGGTGGAGGCGAAGGCGGAGGTAGCGGTTATCGCAGTGGTGGAGGAGGAACTAGAGGTGCTGGTGGATATGGTGGTGGTGGTTGGAACAGTGGTGGTTATTAAAGTGACAAAGGTTACAGCTATGGTGGTGAAGGAGGGAGAGATCAGGGATATTATGGTGGATCAAACTAATAGAGATGTCAGAGTGGTTCTGATGGGAACTAGAGAAACTAAAGCCTGGTCGATCCGATCTGCTACATATGAAACTATGTCTTTATAGTAGACATGGTTCTAGATATATAGGGTTTTTGATTTGCTCTATGCGTGCTCATTTTTTATATATGTCATCGCTTGTGTCTTAGAAAACTTGGTGTGTTACTTGGTTAATGAAATTGAAAAGAATAAATGTTGAATCTGAATTTGTTCTCTGTTAAAAAAAACCCTAAACCCTAAACCCTAAACTAAAACGTAAACACTAGACCTAAAACCTACACCCTAAACCCTAAACCTTAAACCCTAAAAATCCTAAACCATAAACCATAAACCCTAAATCCTAAACCCTAAATCCTAAACCCTAAAACCATAAACCCTAAACCCTAAACTCTAAAACCCTAAACCCTATGCCCTACACCCTAAAACCTAGACCTAAAACCCAAAACCCAAAACCCAAAACCCAAAACCCTAAACTCTAAACCACAAACCCTAAACTCTAAACTCGAAACCCTCAACTAACCCAAAACCCAAAACCCTAAAAGATAAAAACCTAAACCTAAATAAAATAAAACCAAAAAATAAAATAAATAAAAAATATAAACCAAAATAAAATAAAAAAATAAAATAAAATAAAAACCTAAACTAAAACCTAAACTTAAACCTAAACCTAAACTAAAAAAAGATAATAAAATGAAAAATGAAAACTAAACTAAAATAAAATAAATAAAAACCTAAACTAAATTAAAAATAAAAAACCTAAATAAAGTAAAAACTAAACCTAAAATTAAACCCGAAACCCTAAACCATAAATCCTAAAACCTAAACCTTAAACCATAAACCCTAAAAAAACCCTAAACACTAAACCATAAAAAACCCTAAAACCTAAACTAAATAAACTAAATAAACCTAAATTTATCGATTTACTTAATTATAAAAAAATGCTTAAACCCTAAATCCTAAACCTAAAACCTTAAACCCTAAACCCTAAACCCTAAAACTAACCCTAAACCTTGAACCCTAAACCTACAACCTTAAACCTACAACCCTAAACCCTAAATTCTAAACCCTGAATCTTAAATGCTAATAAACCTTAAACCCTAAACCCTAAAAGCATAGACCCTACAACTCTAAACCCTAAACCTTACACTATGAACCCACCCCTAAACCTAAACCTAAACCCTAAAACCCTAAACTAAACCTAAACCTAAACTAAAGTAACTAAATAAATTAAAAAATAAACTTAAACAATAAAACCAATAAACCTAAACCTAAACCCTAAGAATGCTAAGAACCTTGATGTAGAACATCATCACACCAAGCTAGATCACAAGTGCAGGGGAAGGTGGAGGCGGCGATTATCACAATGGTGGAGGGGTATCTAGAGGTGCCGGTGGATATGGATGTGGTGGTCGGAGTATTGGTGGTTATGGAAGTGACAGGGGTTACAGCCGTGGTGGTGGCGGAGGGAGAGATCGGGGAAATGCTGGTGGATCCTACTACTTGAGAGGTCAGAGTGGTTTTGTTGGGAACCGGAGAAACTGAAGAACTACTAATTCGATCTACTACCTATGAAACTGTCTTTAAATTAAAAATGGTTCTATTTATTTATGGTTTTTAATTTTCTCTATGTGTGCTCATTTTTTATCTATGTCATCGCATGTGTTTTAGAAAACTTGGTGTGTTACCTGGTTGATGAAATCAAAAATAATAAATGTTGAATCTCAATTTGTTCTCTATAAAAAAAACAAATAACCCTAAACCCTAAATTAAAACCTGAACCCTAGACCTAAAACCTAAATCCTATACCCAAAACCCTGAATCATAAAAATCCTAAACCCTAAAACCTAAACCCTAAACCCTAAAACATTAAACCCTAAACCCGACACCCTAAAACCTAAGATCTAAACCCTAAACCCTAAAAAGCTAAAAACCTAAATCAAATCTAAATAAAACTTAAAAAATAAAATAAATAAGTAAACCTAAACTAAAATAAAGTAAAAAGATAAAATAAAATAAAATCCTAAACTAAAACATAAACCAAAACCTAAACCTAAACCTAAAAAGAATATAAAATAAAAAAACTAAACTAAAATAAAATAAAATAAAAAACCTAAACTAAACTAAAAAATAAAAAACCTAAATAAAATAAAAACTAAGCCTAAATTAAAAATAAAATAAACTTAAAATAAAACCCTAATCCATAAACCCTAAATCCTAAACCCTAAGTCCTGAACCCCAAACCCTAAATCATAAACCCTAAAAAAACCTTAAATGTTAAACCCTAAACCCTAATAAACCCCAAACCTTAAACCCTAAAAAACCCTAAAGCCTAAACTAAATAAACCTAAACCTACTATTTTAATTAACTTTTTTTTAAAAAAAAAAACCCTATACCCTAAATCCTAAATCCTAAATGCTAAACCCTAAACCTATAACCCTAAACCCTAAACCCTAAATTCTAAACCCTAAGAAACCATAAATCCTAAACCCTTATATGTATAATATATATTTGTGCAAGGCAGCTTAGCCTAGTGGTTGATAACTTTGGCTTTCAACCAAGAGATCTTGGGTTCAAGTCCTTGCACATGCGTTGTGTGTGTGAGTTTGAGATTAAATTCGCTCAAATGTCCCAAAAAAAAGAAAACAAAAAAAAATAAAAATAATAAAAAAATAAAAAAAATCCTAAACCCTAAAACCTAAACCCTAATCCTTAACCTTAAACCCTAAAAGCATAGACCCTAAAACCCTAAACCCTAAACCCTAACCCTAAACCATAAACCCTAAACCCCAAACCCTTAACCTATACCTAAAGTAACTAAATAAATTAAAAAATAAACCTAAACCCTAAAACCTATTAAACCTAAATTGAAACCTAACACCTAAGAATGGGAAGAACCTTGACGACGGAACATCACCATCAACCAAGCTCACTCTAGATCTAGCGTTGGAGGCAAAGGCAAAGGCAACAGTTATCATAGTGGGGGAGGGGGATCTGGAGGTGATGGTGGTGATGGAGGTTGTGGTCAGAGTAGTGGCTATGGAAGCGACGGAGGTTAGAGTCGTGGTGGTGGCGGAGGAAGAGATCAGGGATATGATGGTGGATCCCACTACTCAAGAGGCCAGAGTAGTTCTGATGGGAACTAAAGATAGTGAAGAATGCCCGATCCAATTTGATGCTTATGAAACTGTCTTTATTGTAGACATGATTCTAGTTATTTAGGGTTTATGATTTGCTCTATGCGTGATCATTTTTTATCTATGTCATTGCTTGTGTTTTAGAAACTATGGTGCCTTACTTGGGTGAAGAAATTAAAAAGAATAAATGTTGAATCTGAATTTGTTCTCTAATAAAAAAACCAAAAATCTTAACAATCCTAAACTCTAAACCCTAAACCCTAAAAACCCTAAACCCTAAACCCTAAACCCTAAACCCTAACCCCTAAAACCTAAACCGTAAAACCTAAACTCTAAACCCTAAACCCAAACCCTAAACCCTAAACCCTAAACCCTCAACTAACTTTAAACCCTAAACCCTAAACCCTAAAAAGCTCAAAACCTAAACCTAAACTAAATAAAACATTAAAAATAAAATAAAAAACATAAAAAGAAATAAAGTGAGAAAAATAAAATAAAATAAAAACCTAAACCTAAACCTAAAAAGAAAATAAAATAAAGAATAAAAACTAAACTAAAAGAAAATAAATAAAAACCTAAACTAAACTAAAAATATATACAACTTAAATAAAATAAAAGCTAAACCTAAAATAAAAAATAAAATAACCATAAAATAAAATAAAATAAAAACTAAATAGAAACCTAAACATAAAAAATAAAGCTAAAAATAAATAAAAAATAAAACCAAAACCCTAAACTAAATCAAAAACTACACCTAAAATAAAAACAAAATAAACCTAAACCTAAACTAAAATAAACTAAACTAAAATAAATAAACCTAAACCTAAACTAAAATAAACTAATCCTAAACCTAAACCAAAAATAAAATATAATAAACTAAAAGTAACCCTAAACCTAAACTAAAAAATAATACCCAAAAATAAACCTAAAATAAAATCCTAAAACCTAAACCTATGAAAAATAAGATAATAACCTAAACATAAACCTAAAAATAAAAAATTAAGCCAAAACCTAAAATATAAAATAAAAATAAAACTAAACTAAATAATAAACTTATACCTAAACCTAAAAAATAAACAAAAAAAACCTAAAATAAATAAACAAAACTAAATAAAAATAAAATTAAACATAAACAATAATAAATAATAATAAACTAAAATAAATAAAAAGAAATAAATAAACTAAAACCTAAAATTTTACATAATTTAAAAAATAATAAAAAAATAAAATTAAAAAATATAAAAAAAAATAAACAACCCTAAACCCTAAACCCTAAACCTACAACCCTAAACCCTAAACCCTAAACCCTAAACCCCAAAACCTACAACCCTAAACCGTAAACCCTTAACCCCAAACCTTAAACCATAAACCCTAAACCCTAAACCCTAAACCTTAAACCTTAAACCCTAAAAAAATAAAAACCTAAACCTAACCTAAATAATACCTAAAAATAAAATAAATAAAAAGACCTAAACTTTAAAAAAATAATAATAATAAAATAATTACCATACTATAACCTAAACCTAAACCTCAACCTAAAATAAAATAAAATATAAAACCTAAACAAAAATAAAATAAGGAAAAACCTAAACTAAACTAAAAAATAAAATAAACCTAAAAATAAAAAAAACTAAATAAATTAAAATCTAAACGTAAAATAAAAATAAAATAAACCTAAAATAAAATAAAATAAAACAAAATAAAACCTAAACCTAAAAAAATAAATCAAAAAATATATAAAAAATAAACATAAACCCTAAACCAAAAATAAACAAAATAAAAAGCAAATCTTAACTTAAACTAAAATAAACTAAACTAAAATAAATAAAAACTAAACCTAAACCTAAAATGAACTAAACTTAAATCCTAAAAAAGATAAAATAAAATAAACAAAAAAAAAACCTAAACTTCAACAAAAAATAAAACCTAAAAATAAACCTAAAATAAAAACCTGAAAATTAAACCTAAAAATATGAAATAAAAACCTACACCTAAACCTAAAAAAAAAACTTAAACCAAAAAATTAAAATAAAATAAAATAAAACCTAAAAAGAAAAAGAAACATAAACCTAACCAAAAATAAATAAATATAAAATAAATAAACCAACTTAAATAAAAATAAAAAATAAACCTAAATAAAAATAAAAAATAAAATAAACTAAAATAAAAAAATAAGCTATATAAACTAAATAAACCTAAACCTAATGTTTTGCTTAATTTTTTTTATTAAAAAAACCCTAAACCCTGAACCCTAAATACTAAACCCTAAAGACTAAACCCTAAACCCTAAACCTACAACCCTAAACCATAAACCTTAAACTCTTAAAAACCCAAAACCCTAAGCACTAAACTTTAAACTAACCCTAAACCCTAAACCTTAAACCCAAACCCTAACCCTAACCCTAACCTTAAACCTAAAACCCTAAACCATAAACCCTAAAATTATAAATCCTAAACCCTAAACTCTAGAAACCCTAGACCCTAAAGCCTAAACCTAAGAGATAAAATAAAAATAAAACTCAACTAAAAAAATAAACATAAACCAAAAAAAACAAACTAAAATAAAAAACCTAAACTAAAATAAATAAAACTAAAAAAAATAATCTAAACTAAATAAAAATAAAAAATAAAACCTAAATATAAATAATAAATAAATAAATTCAAATGAACTCAAATAAACAAAAAATAAACTAAATAAACTTAAACATATCAGTTTACTTAATTAAAAAAACACCCTAAACCCTAAATCCTTAACACTAAACCCTAAACCTTAAAACTAACCCTAAACCTAGAACCCTAAACCTTCAACCCTAAACCTGCAACCCTAAAACTACAACCCTAAACCCTAAAACCCTATACCCTAAAGCCTAAACCCTAAACCCTAAACCTTAAACCCTAAGCCCTAAACTCTAAACCCAAAATCCTAAAATCCTAAACCCTAAACTCAAAATGCTAAACCCTAAACTCTAAAAACTACAACCTTAAACCTTAAACCCCAAACCCCAAACTCTAAACACTAAACCCTAAACTATTCATAAACCCTAAGTATGAGCAAAACTTTGATGGCACGAACATCACCATCAACTCAAGTAGATCTCATGGAGGTGGGGAAGGCGCGGATTATCGTGCTGGGGATCTCAGGTGTTGGTGGATATGGAGGTGGTGGTGAGTGGAGGAGTGAGTTAAAGTGTATGGTGGTGGGAGGCGATCATGGAGATGATATGATCCGCTACTCAGAGGCGTGGTGGTTATGATGGAAACTAGAGATGATTTGCTCTATGGGTGCTCATTTATTATCTATGTCATCGCTCATCTCATAGAATACTTGGGTGCTACTTGGTTGATGAAATCAAAAAGAAGAAATGTTGAATCTGAATTTATTTTGTGTTAAAAATAACCTTAAACCCTAACCCTAAATCCTAAACTAAAACTTAAACCCTAAACTTAAATCCAAGACCCTATACCCTAAACACTAAACCTTAAACCATAAACCCTAAAAACCCTAAACTCTAAACACTAAACTTTAAACCCTAAACCCTAAACCCTAAACCCTAAACCCTAAACCTTAAACCCTAAACCCTAAACCATAAAACCTAAAACCCTAAACCCCCTAAATCCCAAACCTTAAACCATAAACCCTAAACCCTAAATTAACTCTAAACCCTATACCCTAAACTAACCTTAAACCCTAAACCTTGAATAAATATGTCATTAGGAATAGATCTAAAGAATGACCTAATCTTAACATAGTTATGGTAGTGAAAGAAAATGTCTTCAAGAGACTTTTTCTTGACAATTAGAGATTTGAATATCCTAAACCTTAAACCTAAATCATATTGTAATATCGTATATTATAGTATAATATACTATCATATATTTGAGCATGTAGTGATGCATTTTTAGATGTTATAAGATGTTTTGAAATATTTGTGTATATTATGGAATTGTGCCCAATAGTCTATATTAATATAAATCATAAAATTATTGATTTAATAAATTAGATGATGAAATTTGATAAACTTAAAGTGGGAATTAGGTTGTAGTACTAAAGGTCTGCTACGCCACTTGTAGTCTGAAAAGTAAGATTTTGTGTTCAAAATAAGTATTATATGTTGTAGCGCAGTATAGCTTCATATATCATAAAATATTATTCTAGGTATTTTAAATTCTTTTAGTATTTTACAATCATGCAGTCGAGCATACACTAGAATTATCTATAAAAATGTTAATTTAACTTTAAAATGGTGGAATTTGGCCAAATTCATAATAGGTAGAGCATGTCATTATAATATATGGTTTCAATTTGTAAGTGATAAGACTAAAAATATAGTTTTTATTCTTTAGACTAATTTTATGATTTTTCATCTTATGCAATCCCTTGTGATGTGATATGCAATATAATATAAAATAATATGTTATATTGTATTATAACATAGGATGCCATAACATAGTGTAGCATCATGTATTATAGCCTACTATTATTACTACTACTTGTTGTTTAGCATATTTTAGTTTGTTATAGTATGATGTAGTAGAGTTTGTACTAGTATAATTCATAAAAATATTGATTTATAAGCTCAGATGATGAAATTTGGCCAAATTAAAGGTAAGCTTTAGCTAACATCATTGTGGGTGTGCTATGGTGTGTCATTTAATCAAAAGAATGGAATTTTGAATCCAAAATAAATGTTCATTTTTCAACCAAATTTGATAAATTTTTTACTTAAAGTGATTCATTTTAAGGTGTAATGTTAGATAACATATTTTATGGAAGCATATTAAAATATAATGAACATAACAATATAACCTCATAAATATATGAATGTGGTGGTGTGTTAGTAAATGTTGTACATCTTAGCATGTTTTACTTTTGTTATAATACATTGGGTCAAAGCTCACAAAAATGTTAATTTGAAGGTTCATATGGAAGAATTTGGCAAAATTCATGGCACACACCAAGAAGCAATACCAAAATTAAGCTATTTTATAGCATTTATAATAGAAAAATAATAATTTTACATCCAAAATGAACATTATTCATATTTTGAGAAAGTTTAGTTATTTGTTCTTTATGAGTGATTCTAATGAGGTGTAATATTAGACACTATATTATATTACAACAAATTATAATAAAACATCATATATTATAATATAACATAGTGTGTTAATTCACACTATAATATGTTTAGCATGATATTGTATAGTTAGTTTGAGCTTGCACCATTACAAATCATAAAATGTTGATTACAATGTTTGGATGATGTAATTGGAATGAATAAATTGTTAGGCTTTTGGTTGAAGTATTGAAAGTGTGCATAAGAGAAGAATTAAGATTTGATGAGAATTCCATGTCAAAGAAATGGAGGGAGATCCTCTAGGGGATCAGACATGCACTAGACATGACATCTCAGGGGTTTAGGTCGAGGGAATAGAAGAAGAAAATTTGTTGGGGATAAGGTTTGAAGTTGATTTGATTATAAGATTTATGGAAAGAGGATCGGTTGGGGATAAGAATCTATAATCCAATGGGGATTAAGATTGAATCGACTTTAATTTATTTTTTTTTAATTAATGTGTAGGCATATCTGCTAGAGATATGGGCTTGAGTTCGCTGGGGAATGGGTAAAAGAACCTTCCACAAAGAGAAGTAGGTTCAGGCTATTTGTTGGGGATTGGGAATTGAGTTTAATTTCATAGATTTGTTTGGGGATGTATCTGCTAATATATAGTGCACTATAATATGTTTAGCTTGATATTGTATAGTTTGTTTGATCTTGCACCATGACAAATCATAAAATGCTCATTACAATGTTAAGATGATATAATTTGAATGAATACATTGTTAGGCTTTTAGTTGAAGTATTAAAAGTGTGCATAAGAGAAGAAATAAGATTTGATGAGAATTCCATGTCAAGGGCATGGTGGGAGATCTATGGGATCACACATGCACCGACATGATATGAGGTCTACGAGGGAATAGAAGAAGAAAATCTAATGGAGATAAGGTTTGAAGTTGACTTGATTATATGATTTATGAAAAGAAGATCCATTGAGGATAAGAATCTATAATCCATCTGGGATTAAGATCCAATCGACTTTAGTTTATTTTGTTTTTTTTATGTGGAGGCATATCTGCTAGAGATATGGGCTTGAGTCCACAGGGGATCAACTATATGAAACTTCGACTAGGGATGCAGGTTCGAGCTATTCGCTGGGGATTAGGATTTGAGTCTGATTTCATAGATTTATTTGGGAATGTATCTGCTAGGGATAAGAGTTTGGTTGGATTTCTTTGATTTAGACTCTACTAGGGGAGTTGGTTTATTTTGGCTCCAATAAGGAGGTTGGTTTTGAATTTGACTTGTTTGCTTGACTTATTTATATATGATTTGGTGCTGCACTAGGGAGAAGGGTATGATTTAACACCACTAGAAAACTAGATTGGGTTTAATTTAATTTGAGTTAATGTTTGGACTCTGTCGGTGTGTGATGGGCCCATTGAGAATGGGTTATATCAACCTTGACCTACCTCAGATTTACAAATCTAAAGAGGTAGTCTACCGACTATGGGGTAGATCTAACCAACCTAAGGGTTTTCCTTTTGGTGTGCAACATCTATGCTAGGAAGAAGGCATAGCAGAATTAATCTTCCAAAGTGAGCAATAACCAGTGGGGTGACTTGTTGGATGCACAACAAATTGAACCTAACTTAGGGCAACTACTGAGTGAATGCCATCGGGGACTTATGTAAACTCAAAAGTAGTAATGATTAATTTTATCTTAATTTCATGTGATTTTATATGGTTTGTTTGGTTTAGTTTGATTTAAAATTGAAGGCAAATCCACTGGGGATGTGAGCTCAACCAAATTTGATAGATTTAATTTATAGACATTATCGGTGTGTGTTGGACCCACTGAGAAGGCACTATATCAGACTTATCCTATCTCAGATTTAAATCCAAAGAGATAGTCTACTGGCCATGGGGAGAGCTAGCCAACCTAAGAGGTTCTCTTTCAATGTGCAATGATTGTGCTAGGAAGAAGGCGTAGCAAACTTATATCTTATAAAGCAGGGAACAACTATTATGGTGACCTATTGGTAGCACAATAAATTGAACCTGACTTAGTGGCAACTACTTAGTGAATGCCACTGGGGACATATACCAACTCAAGAGTAGTCAGGAGATTCCTATATGGAGTTTTGCTAACACTGCCCCATAGATAGGATACCTTCTTGGGAAATGGTATTGCTAGGGGTGTCCTCCTAATCCATAAGTGAATATATATTTTGTTTATATGTTTGCATGGACCCTATTGGTGTGTGAGGGACCACACTGAGAAGGGGATATGTCAACCTTGATTTATCTTAGATTTACTGGACCAAGGGAGAATCTAAACATCCACAAGATAGATTCTCCAGCCACAAGGGTAGTTACTAGGAAAGGAGAACTATCCAATCTGATAGTAACCTTGGTAGTGCCTAAATGGGGTCTTAATGGATGTGATCCAAATATAATGCTACAGGAAAGCAGCAATCCTGAGCCCTAGAAAAGAAACATTATAGGTGTACGGTGGCCAACTTAAGGAGAAAGAATAGCAGACTTACATCTGCCATGAGTGGTGTATCTTAAGGTGCGATAACCAACCAACCTACGGTGTATCCATCAGCATGAGTGGTGTATTCATCAGCATAGCAAGAACCAACCAACCTAAGGTGCTCGTCGGTGTGCAATGATCAATCTGGAAAGAAAACATGCAGGCTTACAACTTTTTGAGCATAACTGATCATCAAAATAGTTTGTCATCCATGGGACAAATGGTATCCGACCTAGAGCGACTACTAAGGGGAACCCTGAGGAAGGACTGGACTCAGACTTGAAGCAATTAGTAGGGAAGGAGTCACTAGAGGACTTATCCTAAACCTAAAATATACTCAACCCAATTAGTGCACAAAGGTTAATCCAAGAAGAAAGCGTAGCAGACTCACATCCTCTTAAATGAAACCAACATGAGGTAGCTTACCGGCCACACAGTAAGGCCTACAAACCTAACAAGGAACTCATCGATGTGTAGTGGACAAGTAAGGAAAGAAAGTGTAGCATACTTACATCTTCCAAAGCAAGAAGATCAGACACACTAGTAGCATGTCACCGTAGAGCAGCATCGAGAGTGCCACTGGGATGATATCAACTCGTGAGTAGCCGATAAAAAGATAAGTATTTGTTTTATATGTTTAGGTAGTTTATGTTTGTTTTGTGTCGGTGAAGAATAGGATGCCACTTGGGTTCTTTACACCTACCCTAAACACATCAAGCCAGATTGGAAAACAAGAATACTTTCTATATGGAAGAGATTGAATTCAAAATAAAATTTTTATTGATTAAAATTATTTTCAAACATGATTTATAATATTTCTTTAACTAGAGTCTGTTGATTAGAAGCATTGGGTGCTCTCCCTTATGATTAATAAGATGATAAAATCCTCTTTGGTAGGCCTTTTCTATGGTAAAAGGGCCTTCTTAAGTGGGTTTAAACTTGTCTCCCATCTTACAACGGGCAACAATCGATCTCCTCAGAACTAAAATAAGGCTTGAAAAGCTCTAGGATGGACTAACTTATTGTGAGCTTGAATCATTATAACTTTATACAACTCAACATTTTGGTATGCCCTCAAGCATCTCTCCTACAAACCTTCGAGCTCTTCTAACTGTAACTTTGCATTCTGCTCTATTGTGATCTTACTACCCACAGCTATCCTTAGTGATGGGGGTTGAACTTCTAATGGTAGAATGGCCTCAGACCCATACATTAAAGAGAAAGGAGTATACTAAGTTGGAGATTTATATGTGTTATTGTAGGCCCACAAAGCTTCAACTAACTTCTCTTGCTACTGTCGCTTGTTATGGTTGAGTGTCTTCTTTAGTATGTGGATGAAATTTTTCTTGATGGATTCTGCTATGTTGTTTTCTATCTAGTAGTTGATGGTAGAGTATCTCCAATCTATGCTATGTCTCTCGGCAAAGTTGTTGATCTTAGTGCTCTTGAACGCAGAACCATTATGAGATATAATTCATCGAGGCACTCGAGCCTATATACGATATGATTTCTAAAAAATTGGAGCACATGCTAAGTTGTGACCTCTCTGGGCAGAATTGCCTTTGCCCATTTGGAAAAGTAGTCAATAGCAGCTAAGATGAATTGATGATCCTTGGAAGAAGGAGGATCAATCGGATCCACTATATCGATACCCCAATACTCGAATGGCCATGAGGCTAATGTAGGATGTAGAATGTTGGGTGGTAGACCACACCGTAACATTGGTGACATTGCTTAGTCATATCCATGCAATCTTTGATCATCGACTACTAGTGGTATCCTAGTCTCATGATCTTATGGGATTCGTGCTTGTCTAAATAACATAACCACATCTGATCAAAAGACCACCAGTACAAGGCACCATGCACAAGAGTGTAGGAAAGTGTTGTCTACTTCATATGATAGGCTTGAGACTTCTCTTGAGGTAGTTTGCCTTTATTTAGATAATCCATAAATGGTTGCCTCCAATCTAACTCCTCATCCTTCTTGGCAATAGAAACCTCCCCTTTAAGAGAGTACTTTTTGATGAGTTCAATATCATTAAGGGATAAGACTTGTCTATTTTGGACCTTTATTGGAATGGACTCATCCTCCAAACATGCCAACTCCTTAGTAAGCTTGGCTAAAGCATACACTACAATATTCTCTCCTCGAGGAATCTCATAAATGGTAACCTCTGGGATTTGGGCCAATAATTCTATGGTGTACTTATGGTAGTGATAGAGCTTGGGCTTTATAATCATATAGGACCTAACAATTTGGTTGACAACTAGCTGAGAATCGTTGATGTTGTTGATGTTCTGGATGCTTAGAGTAATGGCTAACTTCATACCAATGATTAGATCCTCATATTTGGCTTCATTGTTGGTGCAAGGAATTGATAGATGATATGAGAATCTCATCACATCTTGGTAAAGAGTTAGGAGACATAATCCTACCCTTTCCTTTCCTAGAATTATAGATTATGGTTCTTATCCTCTTTTAGAGGAAGCCGCACCATCAAAGTACATGTCCCAGTGGTGAATGCTAGTATCCCCTAAGTTCATGATTTATTTATCTGGGAGATCATCACTAAGCAGAGAGTCAGCAGGAAGTAGGTGTGCTGCTAAGAAATTTGTCAGTGCATGTCCTTTTACCATACGGAGGGGTATGAAGGTAATGTCAAACTACGAGAGGATCATGGATCGTTGTGCCAACCGTTAAGATAGCATCAGCTACATCATGAGATAATCTAGTGGTTTGATCCTAGAGATTAAATTCACCTTATGAGGAAGTGTGTAGTATTGTATTTTGTGAGATGCAAAGATTAAAGCTAAGCAATGCTTCTCAATGGGTGGAAAATCAGCTTTAGTAGGGATTAGGCGACAGTTAAGGTAGTAGAGTGCATTTTCCTTCCCTTCATCATTAGCTTGGGCCAACAAAGCACCAAAGGAGTTATCTAATGCAACAGTGTAAAGTATGAGCAGCTTGTTCGGGATAGGTTCTGGTAGAATCAGTGATGTCATCAGGTAATGCTTGATGTCTTCGAAGGCATGCTCACCCTTGTCATCCTACTTAAACATGGCATCCTTTCTTATACGTGTTGAGAATGGCTGACATCTTCCCAATAGGTTGGATATAAAGCTTCTTAGATATGCCAACTTCCTTTGAAATAATCTGAGTTGAGTTAAATTTTTAGGGGGCGACATTTCTGATATCGCCTTGATCATCTCTGGATCAATTTTAATTCCATAGTGTCTGACAAAAAACCCAAGGAATTTCTATGAAGTTAGTCTGAATGCACACATCACGAGGTTCATTTTGAGGTTAAATCTTCTTAACTATTCAAAAACTACTCTCAAGTCAAAGAGATGGTTTTCCTTTTCTCTACTTTTGACCACAATATCATTGACAAAGCACTCAACTTGATGATGAAAGACTTCTTTGAAGATTCAAGTCATAGCTTGCTAGTATGTAGCACCAACATTTTTAAGACTGAAAGGCATGACCTTATAGCAATAGATTCTGATCGGGGTTCTAAAAGTAATGTTTCTTCCATCTTCAGAGGTCATGTCTATTTGGTTATATCCAGATAAGCCATTCATGAAAGAGAAACTACATGAGGTGAAATAATGTCCACCATAAGCTCCAAAATTAGTAGTAAAGATTCATCTTTTGGATATGCCTTATTTAAATCCCTAAAATTGATGCATATGTGAATTTAACTATTCTTTTTCTTAATTAGGACAACGCTACAACCGTAGGGTATTTTTCTTCGGATGAAGGCATCATCTATCGCTTGACATCGAAATGACTTGTTCTATGTCTAATCGCATGCATCTAGGAGCTTACTTGATAGGGTTAGCAATAGGCTCTATTGCTAGTTTATCGACCACTATCTCAGGAGCCAATCCAAGCATCTCTTCATAACTCCCTGCAAAGCAGTCCTTAAAGTTATTCAATAGCCTAACTAAGTCATTAGTTTCAATTTCATTCAATAAAGAATTGATGTATGTCAGGTGAGGATCTTTTTCAGTTCCTAATTTGATTTCCTTGAGCTCATCGATGGTTGACTTGATCTCTTCTTTGAACTCTAGTGGTGCATCTTTGACATCAAAATTATCTAGATCATATGAAGTTTCTAAGCACAGCTCCTCATATGTGTTAATGTGATTTCAAAAAAAACCTATCAGATTCCAAATGATTGGTGATGACTAAGTAGTAATCGTCATCATTGACTGGACCCACTATACCGAATCTTAGTCCTAGTCTTGATTGAGAGCTTTTACACTTATTCTTCCATATTCTTTCAAAGTAGTCTGACCTGTGCACTAACAAAGTATGTTGGATTAACCCTTTCTCTGATAAATTATGAACATAAGGCAAGTACAAATCCAAAGATAATTCTATTAAGTCTTTATATGAATCATCCTCAAGTTCTACATCAACTTCTTGACTTGAGATGATGCTCTCCGAAAGAACCTCTGAGTCTTCACACCTGTAGACCACTTAGGGGCTATCTTAACAACCACACCCTCAACTTTTTAAGAGATAAGTGGGGTTAGAGCTAAGGTTCCCAACTGATGCCTAACTGTTTCACATATAGACTTGAATACATTTATGATTTGCTTTGGAGCTCGATCTTCATCGCATCCTCAAGTCTCACCTCCAAGAAAATCTACCGAGAAGATGGATGTGCTAACCATATAAGACTCATCCCATGAACTAGATTCTAAGTCTATATGGATGTGTGTACTCCTAGTATGGGACATATCTTCTAGGTGACCAATAAAGAGATTTTCCCCCTGGGGCCTCACGCCTCTTCCTCGCAGAGGTCAGTCATCTACCCATATGTTTGAATGGAGTAACAAACTGTAGGTGAAATCTAATGTTATTCTCCAATTCCTCCACCAAGCCTATTTTCGCTCCCTTTTATTTTCTTTTTCATTTTCTCTTTTCTTTTCCTTTTCTTTTTCCCTTTCTTTTTCTTTTTTTTTCTTTTTTATTTTTAAACATCGGCCAAGTTCGTGAGAATTGACTTGTTGAATTTGAGGGTGGTAGTAAGCCGCATCCTCATATATGCCGACCTCATGAACAGTAAATGGCTTGAGATCTCCTTTGACAGACTAGATGATCCCACCTCTTACAAACTTCAAACAATGATGTAAAGAGGATGCAACTATGTTGTTTTTACATATCCATGGTCTCCCAAGCAAAGCGTTAAAAGTTGTATCTGAGTCTATATTGTGAAACTTGGCTTCAATCTTCTAATCATCTATCTCCACGGGCAACACTATGGAGCCTAAGGCCTATTGACCTCACTTTTAGAGTGCAGATTTAATCTTCCCATCTTAGAATTAGAAGTCTTCTAGACACTAAGACATCCCTAATCATAAGACACTTCTAACAATTAGGTAAACACTTAATCTAAGCCTAAAGACTTAGAAGGGCTAACCATAGGATTAGGTTTTGCCTTTGGGATTAGGATAATCCACCTACCCTACATCCGAAATCCAATACATGTTCACCTTCTCAAACCAAACCTCAAGTTCAATTCAAACATCAAATTCAAATCCAAATCCAAACCAAAATTCCAAAGCCAAATGATTGAAGCCCATGATCAAATTCAAACTTGAAACCCTTCCTAAGCCATATGACCTATCCCATGGACTTAGCCAAATCTTAATCCAAATCAATCCAAAATCAATTGATTTTCTCATAATCAATTTATATCTTCAATCATCTTTCTAAATATAAATTAAATCTACATTCAAATGATCAAAACTAAATCAAATTAAATCAAAACCCTTACTAAGCCATATGAACTAAATTCGATTGATTAACTCATGAATCAATCATACCTTCAATCATATTCACAAATATAAGTGAAATCTATACTCATCAAGCCAAGCTAAAATCAACCCAAGTCAAACCCAACTTAACCCTTTTGACTTGAAATGTTCAAAAGAACCAAAACTCATTTGAAACCAAGCAAATTGCAATTAAATTTATATATCAATCCCAAATCCATATATAAACTCAACTAAATCAAACTTATCCCAAAATCAAGCCAACTAAACCCAATTGATCCACTTGACCCAAAGTGGCCTATTGAGCCAAGTTCTAATCCTACCCAAATTGGAACCAAGACCATCAAAATCTCCCATCATGATTGTTGATCACACTAGGTTGATCAATTATCACAAATTAGGTCAAACCAAGTTAACTTTGTCATTTGACCTAGTCAATCCTTTAACCCATATGAACCCAAATTAGCCAAATTATACCTAAGCCAAATCCCTTGAAACCAACGAGTCATACTAAATTAAAATCAATATTTGAATATGACTTGACCTTCAATTGAGTCAAACTAAACCCAGTTGGCCCTCTTGACCCAAGTTGGCCTAAATTGACCTAAAAGACTAAATTGGGTCAAATCAAAATATAAACCAAATTCATTGCAACCAATGGCTCAAGTTAATTCCAAATTGATTGTTGAACTTGACCAAGGCCATGATTAGACCCAATTGAAGCCAATTAAACCCAATTGACCTACTTAGCCCAAATTGGCCTAAAGGTTCAAGTTGGCCAAAATAAAACCAAATCCAAAATAATTGAAGCCAAAGCTTATAATCATCTTCAATTGGTCATCTAAACCCAAACCCTAAGCTAACCCTAAACCCTAAACCCTTAAGCTTAAACACTAAACCCTAAAACCTAACACTAAACCATAAACTCTAAAACCATAATCCCTAAAACCCTAAACCCTAAACCCTAATCCTTCGACCCTAAACCCTAAATGCTAAGCCCTAAAACCATAAACCCTAAACCCAAAATCATAAAACCCTAAACCCTAAACCCTAAAATCTACAGCCCTAAACCCTAAACCCTAAACACCAAACCCTAAACCCTAAAAAACTCTAAACCCTAAACCCTAACATAACCCTAAACCTTAAACCCTAAAAGAATAAACCTTAAATGCCTAAACCCTCAACCCTAAATCTTAAACCCTAAACCCTAAACCTACAACCATAAACTCTAAACCCTAAACCCTAAAACCTAAACCATAAACCCTAAACACTAACCCTAAACCCTAAACCTTAAAAGCATAAACTATAGACCTTAAACCTTAAACCCTAACCTAGACCCTAAACCCAAAACAATAAACCCTAAACTTAAAGTAACTAAATAAATTAAAAAATAAACCTAAACCCTATAACCTAATACACCTAAAACTAAATCTAAACCCTAAGAATGGGTAGAACCTTGATGACATGTACATCACCATCAACCAGGCTCAATCTAGATCTGACGGTGGAGGCAAAGGCGGAGGCAGCAGTTATCGCTGTGGTGGTGGGGGATCTAGAGGTGCTAGTGGATATGGAGGTGGTGGTCGGAGCAGTGGTGGTTATAGAGGCAGAACGAACGATGAAGGTTATAGCCATGATGGATCCTGCAACTCGAGAGGCCGGGTAGGTTCTAATGGGAATTGGAGAAACTAAAGAACAGCTGATCCGATCTACTGCTTATGGAACTATGTCTTTATAATAGAGACAATTTTAGTTATCTAAGTTTTTTATTTGATCTATGTGTGCTCAATTTTTATCTATATTGTTGCTCGGGTTTTAGAATACTTGGTGTGTTACGTGGTTGATGAAATGAAAAAGATGAAATATTGAATATGAATTTGATCTCTGTTATATAAAAGAAACCAAAACCCTAAATCCTAAACTAAAACTAGAACCCTAAACCTAAAACCTAAACCCTAAACCCTAAACTCAAAAAACCCTAAACGCTAAATGCTAAATGCTAAATCCTAAACCCTAAACCCTAAACCCTAAACCCTAAACACTAAAACCCTAAACCCTAAATCATAAACCCTAAAACCTAAACCCCAAACTCTAAACCCTAAAACCCCAAAAAAACCCTACACCCTAAATCATAAAACCCTACACCTAAACCCTAAACGCTAAATGCTAAACTCTAAAAAGCTAAAAACATAAACTTAAACTAAATAAAACCTAAAAATAAAATAAAATAACCTAAACTAAACTAAAATAAAATAAATAAAAACCTAAATAAAATAAAAACTAAATAAAAACCTCAACCAAAATAATAAACCTAAAAATAAAACTTAAAAATAAATAAAAAGTAAAACCAAAACCCTAAACTAAAAAAAAAACCTAAACCTAAAATAAAAATAAAATTAACCTAAACCTAAACTAAAATAAACTAAATTAAAATAAATAAAACCTAACCCTAAACTTAAAATAAACTAAACCAAAACTTAAACCTAAACTAAATAGAATAAAATAAACTAAAAATAAACCTAAACATAAACTTAAAAATAAACCTAAAATAAAAACCTAAAACCAAAACCTAAAAAAAATAAAATAAAAAGGTAAACCTAAACCTAAAATAAAAAATAAAACCTAAACCTAAAAAATAAAATAGAAAAAAAATTAAACTAAAAAATTAAACCTAAACCCGAGTGAGTCCCTCATTGATTATATTTTAGATGGTGCAAATAAAGTTTAAAATGTGAACCACAGCTATTTGAACAACATGCCATTAAAATTATGCTAAAGAATATTCATGTCCTAGTTGCCTTCATGCTCAAAGGTTTTACAATCAAGACATTTGAGAAACTAATCAACAAGGTGGCTAGTCTATAAGGTGAGGCCAAACAATTATCTTTTCAAGATCAGTCAATAAAGCCAAAGACCCAGAAAGCTTATGAGAAGAATCCAGGGGCAATAGCAATGTTGGACAAGGGGAAGCAAGCAACCAAAGATTAACATGAGAGAACTTGTGCTCCAATAGCTATCACTTTCACCTCCTTTACCACCACCTAGGCCATCGTACTGGCTGCCACAGTAGCCTCCATAGCCTTCACTGCCTCCTTCTCATCCATACTCACTGCAGCGATACACATACCCACTGCCAGATAGCTACCATCCACCTACTCTTTTAGATAAACTTAATAAACCTTATTCATTTAAGAGGTAGATACTCAAGAAAATCTTTAAGAATATCTTAAAGAAACTTAATTTTAAACTATTTGAGCCTAGGAAGGAAGAGAAAGTGGGCAGGAGCAATGATCCTAACCTTTGCCCCTACCACCGCATGTTAGGATATGTTTTGGAAGAGTCGAGGACTGGCTTGAGAATAGCTACAAGATATGCACCATAGTTATCCCAAAAGAATATCGAGTGGAATAACCATCTAGTTTTGTTAGGGTAGTCCTTGGGGATACCTGCGATCCTCTCAAAACCAAAGAAGGTTGGGATATCTCCTTATCCTGAACCTCTAAAAAGATTATTTCATAAATCAAGAAAATTTCCTTGTAGGTGCCTGAGGTAGCTTGAACTTCCAACATCAAGGAAGGCTTGCAAGTTGCCAAAGAAGACGTGGGGAAGGTAGGAGCTCAGCAGCAGCAGTAGCAGCCTATATTTTCCTGAGATAGCCAAGTAGCGCAACCATTGACCGAGCCCAGTCTCCATTCCACCGTTCCAGCTACTACTTCAATTGGCACTTCTATTTTAGTGAGCTCTTCTTCTAGTATACATCTTGTATTGGCGAATGAGGCCATCAAATCCCTCACCCCACTTACTTTACTAGATTTTTACTATGTACCTCCTTTAAAATCCAAGAAATCAAGGAATAAAGCTAGTTTAAAGTTTTACTATGTTACTTCTAATGGGTTGTCTAAATCTACTCTTACAGAAAAATCTTCAAGTCTAAATAATAATTATAATAACTCCGATCGTCCTCTTTCTAATTTGGAGTTGGACTTTCCTTCTCTGAATACTACGGGTTCACCTCTTTAGATACACTTGGAATCATCTGATTCTGAGGTCCCTATAGAGAAGATATAGGTGAGCTTGATGAGTAGGTTGAATCTTCCACTAACCTGCCACAAGAGATTTCAAAAGTTAACCTCCATAGGAGCAAGGTTCTATCTCCTAAGGCAACACCTCAAGATAAGGGGAAACAAGTCATTGGTTCTGATGATTGAGAAGCCCCTCCCCAGGATGCTCCACCCTTGAATATGCTTGTGGAGGATCTGCTTAGAGTTGATTACAATGTCCTCGCTCACCTAAAAAAGTTGTCAACTAAGTTAAGTATATATGATTCCCTTGTGTTATCCAAAGAGATGAGGGAATCATTAATCAAGGCTCTTCTTGATCTAAAGATATGCTTAGCTCAGCTGACCATTATTGAAGAGGAGGCACATTATTCAAGAGTAGCCCAAGGAGTCACATTCACAGATGAAGACCTTCTTCTAGGGAACATGGAGCATAACTATCCCACTACATTATAGTGGATATGGGCAAGTTTTAGACTTTCCTGGTGCTTTTGATCTAGGTACTGTGAACATTATGAGTCTAAAGACCCTTGCTTACTGAGGATTGACATCTTTACATTTCGAGAGATCGATATTAAGAGGATTCAATGAATGTGAGAGGGCATTAGGTTCTATAGTGTTACCTTTGGAAATAGGTGACTGGAAGACTGAAGCTAAATTTTATATAATTGATTCGAATACATTGTTCACTATTTTGCTCAATAGGCCTTGGATAAACCAAAATAAGATGATTAAATCCTCCTTCCATCAGTGCATCAAGTTTGAAAAGATGGATCAAATACTGTGTCAAAGGATATGAAAAGTCATTTTTAGTTAGATAGGTTGAGATATAAGGATGAATTTACTATCTTCCTCAAACACCTTTTCATGAACTTGGTCAAAATTAAAACTAGCAATGACTTAAGAAGTTATTGATTGAGTTAAGGAATTACTGCATGGAGTTATGAAGAGATTTCTAGATTATCTCTTGATGGAGTAGTCCACAACTAGTAATTAACCCTAACGTAACCCTATGAAGCAATCTCTTAGCCGCATGCGATTAGAAATCAAACAGTAGGTCATTTCTGAAGTCAAGGAATTGATTAATGGTGGTTTCATCAGGGAATAAAAAGAAGACCATCTCTTTGTCTTGAGAGTAATTTTTAAACAGCTAAGGAAACATAACCTATAAATGAATCCCCGAAAGTGTGCATTCGGAGTAGCTTCAAGGAAGTTCCTTGGGTTTGTTGTTTGAAATCGAGTAATAGAGATAGATCCAAAAAAGATCAAAGCTATCTTAGAAATGCCACCACCTAAAAGTTTAACTCAACTCAGATCTTTCCAAGGAATGTTGGCATATCTAAGATGCTTTATCTCCAATCTATCAGGAAGATGCAAGCCATTTTTAGCACTTGTCAAAAAGGATGCCAAGTTCAAGTGGGATGACAAGTGTTAGCATGCCATTGAAGATATCAAGCAGTATTTGGTGAAGCTGTATGTTCTAGTAGCCCCTATCCTGGGCAAGCCACTTATCATCTACACAATTGCATTGGATGACTCCCTTGGCTCTTTGTTGGCCCAAGCCAATGATGAAAAAAAGGAGAGTGCTCTCTACTACCTCAACTATCATCTGATTCCTGCTGAAGCAAACTACCCACCTATTGAGAAACATTGCCTAGCTTTAATCTTTGCATCCCGAAAGCTATGACACTATATGCTTTCTCATAAGGTGAACTTGATTTCAAGAATCAATCCACTACAGTATCTCATGACACGACATTATCCAGATGGTTAGCACGTTGGTCCATGATTCTCTTAAAGTTTGATATTACATTCGTACCCCTTCGTGCTGTGAAAGGTCAAGCACTAGCAGATTTCTTAATAACACACCTAGTTTTTGCTGATTCCCCACTTAGTAATGATCTCCCTGATGATCAAATCATGAACTTAGGGGAGATTGAGAATCACCGTTGAGAGATGTATTTTGATGGTGTGGCTTCCTTTCACAAAGGAGAAGAACCACAATCTACTCTTCAAAGAAAGACAGGGGCAAGAATAGTTTTCTTAACTCGAGATCGTGATGTGATGAGATTCTCATACTATCTCTCTAATCCTTGCACCAACAATGAAGCTGAGTATGAGGCTTTGATTGCAGGTATGGAGTCATCCATTATAGTGTGTGTCAAGAGCATCAACATCTACGAGAATTATTAGCTAGTTATCAACCAAATTATCAGGTCCTTCAAGGTTCTAAAACTTAAGCTTCGTCATAACCATGAGTATATCATGAAGATGTTGGCTCAAATCTGTGAGGTCACCATCTACAAGGTCCCTCGAGGAGAGAACGTAATAGTAGATGCTTTGGCCAAACTTGCCAATGAATTGGCATGTCCAAAAAATGAGTTCATTCCAATAAGGGTCCAAAATAAACAAACCCTATCCTTTAGTGATGTTGAACTTGTCGAGAGACTTTCTCTAGAAGGGGAGGTTGCCTTTGCCAACAAAGACGAGGAGCTTGATTGGAGGCAACCATTCAAAGATTATTTGAACACCGACAAACTATCTCAAGAGAAATCACAAGCCCATCAGATGAAGCAAAGAGGTCTCTCCTAAGCTCTCATAGAAGGCACCTTGTACTGATGGTCTTTTGATCAAATGTTGTTACAGTTCTTTAGATAAACATGAAGCCCATAGGTTCTTGATTGAGGTACATTCAGGTTTATGTGGAGCACATCAATTCGGTTCAAAGATGAAAGCAAAGATCAAGAGACTAGGATACTACTGACCTTTGATGATTACAGACTACATGAACATGACTAGGAGATTCCATCAATGTCAGGTACACAGTGTGGTCTTACATCAACCACCCAACATTCTACATCCTATATTGGCCTAATGGCCATTTGAGTATTGGGGGTACTGACATAGTGGGTCCGATTGATCCTCCTTCTTCCAAGGGTCATCGATTTATCTTAGCTGCCACCGACTACTTTTGTAATTGGGCAGAGGCAATCCCACTCAGAGAGGTCACAACTTAGCATATGCTCTAGTTTTTCAGGAACCATATCATATATTGGTTCGGGGTGCCTCAATGAATTATATCCGATAATGATATTGCATTCAAGAGAACCATGATTAACAGCTTCACTAGGAGATACGGTATAGGTTGGTGATACTCCACCATCTTCTATCCAAGGGAAAATGGCCCAACAGAAGCATTCAACAAAACTCTCATCTAGATACTAAAGAAGACACTTGATGACAACAAGTAATAGTGGCATTAGCAGTTGGTTGAAGCCTTATGTGCCTACCGCACCACATATAGAACTCCAGCTCAATCTACCCCATTCTCCTTAGTGTATGGGTCTGAAGCCATTCTACCATTAGAAGTTTAACTCTCGTTACTAAGGATTGCAAAGGGTAGCAAAATCACTATAGAGTATAATGCAAAGTTGTAGTTAGAAGAGCTCGATGGTTTGGAGGAGAGATGCCTACGGGCTTGCTAGAACCTCGAGTTATACAAATCCAAAATGATTCAAGCTCACAACAAAATAGTCCGCCCTAGAGCTTTTCAAGTAGGAGAGCTTGTCCTAATTTTAAGGAGACCAATTGTTGCTCATCGAAAGATTGGAGGAAAGTTGAACCCACTTGGGAAGGCCCTTTTATCATAGAAAAGGCCTACCAAAGATGATCTTATCAGCTTATATATTGTAAAGGGAAACACCCGATGATTCCAATTAATGGGCTCTATTTAAAAATATTACCCATAAAAACATGTTTGAAAATAATTATCATCAAAAGACAAAATTTCATTCCAATTCATCAAAATCTTCCCTTCTTTCGAAGCATTATTTGCTTATTTTGTGAATCTGCCATGACGTATTTAGGATAGGTGTAAGAGAATCCAAGGGACATCCTATCCCTCTTTCACAACATGACCACAATCAAACACAATTCCCCAACGCTACTAGAATAGGTGTGAGAGAACCCAAGAGGTATCTATTTCAACTAGCACAACTAAGTTAGTTGTAAGAGAACCCAAGCAGCATCCTTTCTTGGTGGGATCACAACTTCCATTCATGGCACCATTTCATTAATTCTCTAGTTTATTTATAGGATAGGTATAAAGAACCTGAGAGGCATCCTTTTCCTTCTAACACAAACCCAAACATAAATCTTTTATCTTGGGCTAATTTGATGTGGGAGGTAGCCCCTTGTGGCACTCACTCATTAGCTGCTATAAGTTAGGATAACATGCTACCTTTCTAGTATGTCACCCTAGTGGTCACTTATCCAACGAATGTCGTCCCCATGCTTTCTTCCTAACTTGACCATTGTAAACCAATGAGCACCTTATTAGTTTGGTAGACCTTGCCGCCTAAGCTACCTCATGTTGATTTTGTTTAAGAAGATGTGAGTCCCCATGCTTTCTTCTTGAATTAACCATCATGCACTGATTAGGTCGACTATATTTAAGGTTTAGGATAAGTTCCCTAGAGACTCCTTTCCTCTTGACTACTCTTGAGTTGATATAAGTCCCCAGTGGCATTCACTCAGTAGTCTCCCTATGTCGGATAGCACCTTTCGAGCCGTTGATAGACTATACCAATAATCAGTTCCGCTGTAGGAGGATGTGAATCCCCGATGCTTTCTTCCTAGGATGATTGTTACAAACTGATAGGCACCTTAGGTTGGTTGATGTTCGCTATGCTAACAACGACTCACACGTTGGATACACCACTCTTAGCAAATGTAAGTCCCCATGCTTTCTCCTTGAGTTGGCCACCAAATACCTACATATATTATCTTCTTCAGGGTTTTGGATCAAGCTCTTAATGGCCCCTCTCCCCAGCAGGCACTCTACTTGGATCACATCCTTTGCGGCCCCATCTAAACACTACCTGAGTTACTCTTAGATTGGAATGTCCCCGTTTCCTTGTAGCCACCAATATGGCTGGAGAATTTTTTCAACGGATGCGCAGATTCTCCCTTGGTTCAGTAAATTTGACATAGGTTTAGGCTGATATAAGCTCATTCTCAGTACGATCTCTCATAAACCAATAGGGTCCACGATAAACAAAAAAACAAAAAAACAAATCTATTTGCTTGTGGATTAGGAATTCAAGCCCCTAGTGGCCCCTTTCCCAAGCAGGCATCCTATCTTTAGGGCAGTGTCAGCAGAACTCCCTATAAGAATTTCCTGACTATGCTTGAGTTGAGATAAGTCCTTGCGTTGGCACTATCTCTGTAGTCGCCCTTAGATCAGGTTCAATCTCTTTATCCAGAAACAGGTTGCCCCGATAGTCATTCTGCTTTGGAAGATGTAAGTCTACTACGCATTCTTTCAAGCATGATTATCGCAAACCGATGGACAACCTTAGGTTGGGTTGACATGTTACCTTGCTAATGTGTCACCCTAGTGGTCTTTTATTCAAAAAATATGTGAGTCCCCATGCTTTCTTCCTTGAATTAACCATTGCAAACCAAAAGACAGCCATTTGATTGGATAATTCTCCCCTCGGCCGGGAAGCTACTCCCTTTGGATTGGTAAATCTGAGTTAGACCAAGGCCAACATGGCCCTACTTAGTGCAGCCCATCACAAACCGATGGGATCCATCAAAAATAATTAAAAAATAAAATTAATCTTGACTATCTTTGATTGATTTAAGTCCCCCAGAGGTATTCACTCAAAAGTCAACCCTAGGTTTGGTTTGATTTGTTGCACAACCAACCAGTTACCCTAGTGGTTCCTTATTTTGGAAGATGTTAGTCCCCACACTTTCTTCTTAACTTGACCATTGCAAACTGAAAGACAATCCCTTTTGTTGGATAGTCCTACTATGTGGTTGGTAGACAATCCTTTTGGATTGGTAAATCTGAATGTAGACCAAGGCCAACGACCCCTGATGCGTCCATCATAAACCGATGGGATCCATCAAAAAATAACTAAAATGAAATTAACTTTGACTATCTTTGAGCTGATTTAAGTTCCCCAGTGGCATTCACTCAATAGTCAGCCTAAAGTTGGGTTCAATTTTCTCGCCAATGGATCACCCAGCAACTGATCCCTACTTTGGAGGATGTAAGCCTACTTTTCTTCCTAGTGCTTTGCACACCAAAAGAGAACCCCTTTGGTTGGATAGCCCTACCATTTGGTTGGTAGACTACCCCTTTGGATTGGTAAAATGAATTAAGGCCAACATGGTAACATTTTACGTGCGATCCATGCCAAACGAGGGTCCATCTCAAAATCCATAAAAAATTTTAAAATTAAAATCTAAAACAAATTCAACCCTCTACAATCAGTAGAGTCAAACTAATCAAACAAAACAAATCCAATAAAATAATCAAAAATCAATCAATCAATCAATCAAATCAATCTCTCCTGGGTGAGATGCAAATCTCTATGGTTCCCCAAGTGACATCAATTCAATCCAATTTTAACTTGCTCCCCTAGCAAAGTGTTCACATTTTCATCCCTAGCGGATTATGAATTCTAATCCCCTAGTGGATTTCACAACCTCTTTTTCTCAGTGGATGACTTTAACTTGCTCCCCTAGTGGAGAGTTCACTTTCATCCCTAGTGGAGCACCAAATCATAAATCAATAAATCAAATCAAATTTCTCTGCAGTGAGTCACAAATCAAATCAAACCTCTCATCCTTAAACTAAACATAAAATAAAAAATAAAGTAAACCTAAAATAAAGTAAAATAAAGACTAAAAAACCTAAACCTAAAAAAATAAATAAAATAAAAAAAATAAAACTTAAACCCAAAACTAAAATAAAAATTAACCTAAAATAAAAATAAAATAAACCTAAACCTAAACTAAAATAAATAGAACCTAAAATCAACTAAAACCTAAACTAAACTAAATAAAATAAATAAATAAAAAAATAAACCTAAACCAAAACAAAAAAATAAAACCTAAAAATAAACCTAAAATAAAAACCTATAACCTAAACCTAAAAATAAAAAATAAAAACTAAACCTTAAAAATAAAATAAAATAAAACTAAAATAAAATAAACCTAAACCTTAAAAAAATAAAATAAAATAAAAAAAATTAAAATAAATAAAAAATACTAAACTAAAAATAAACCTAAATAAAATAAAATAAAGTAAATAAAAAAATAAATAAAATATAAAATAAACAACATGTCGGTTTGCTTAATTTAAAATAAACCTAAATTCTAAACCCTAAACCATACCTGGACCTAGGCCTACTACCTAAACCCTCAATCCTAAAAAAATTAAAATAAACAAACACTGACCTAAAACCTAAAATCTAAACTAACCCTAAACCCTAGGCCTAAACTAAACTCTGGTATGCTTAATTTAAAAAAACTCTACCTAGATCTTCAACCTAAGCCACTCTTGACCCTTAGCCCTAGCCTGCACCCTGACCAACCCCAGACCACCCCAGGCCATCCTACCCTAAACCAGTCATACTACTCTTGCACCCTGGGCCTTACTAAATAAAATGTAAAAAATCAAACTGAGCTAAACCACTGGGCTGACCACTAACCTGACCTAAACCTGGGCCATCCAGGCCCTAAACCTGAGCTACCCTAAAACCCAACCCTGGGCCCTGGGCTCTGGGCCCCAAACCACCTAAACCAATAAATAATAAACTTATAAATAAAATAAACTAAACTTAAATCTAAATATGTATATAAAATATAATTAATAAGATAAAATATTTAAACCTAAAATAAAAAAATAAACCTAAAATAAAAAACCTAAATAAAATAAAACCCAAAAATAAAATAAAATAAAAAGTAATAAAATAAAACTAAATAAAACCTAAACCTAAAAATAAGCATAAAATAAATCTAAAATAAATAAAAATAAAATATCTAAACAAAAAAACCTAAATAAATAAAATAAATAAACTGGACCTAAACTAAAATAAACTAAACTAAAATAAATAAACCAAACCAAAAATAAACTAAACTAAACTCTAAACTAAATAAATAAAATAAACTAAAATAAACCTAAACCTAAACTAAAAAATAAAACCTAAACCTAAATCCTAAACCTAAAATAAAATAAAACCTAAACCTAAATAAATAAAAATAAAACCTAAACCTAAAATAAAATAAAAATAAACTTAAAATAATCATAAACTAAACCTAAACCTAAAAAATAAACTATAAAAAAAACTAAAGAAAATAAACTAAAATGGATAAACTAAATAAATAAATAAATAAACTAAATAAACTAAATAATAAATAAATAACACTCGGTTTGCTTGATTTAAAAAAACTCCTAAACCCTAAACCCAAATAAATACCCAATCCAAACCCCAGACCCTCAACTGGACCATAAAACTACCCCAACCTGACCTAGGCCCCCAGATCTGGGCCCCCAGACCCAGGCCCTGGGCCACTGGGCCCTCCCTAAACTGACCTGACCTAAACTCTAAACCAGGCTCTGACTCTAACCCACCCCAAACCACAGGCCCTAACAAACTGACCCTACCACCCCTAAAACCCAGAAACCTGAGCCTTGACCACTAAACTCCTAAGGCCCTTAAACCCTGATCCACCACTAACCACTGACCCACCACTGGCCATGAGCCCTAAACCCTAAATAAACCTAAAAACTGACTAAATAAACCTAAAAATGGGATAAATAAAATAAAGATAAAATAAACTAAACCTAAACTATAAAGATAAAAATAAAAATAAAACTAAAATAAAATAAATAAACTATAAACTAAAATAAATTAAACCTAAATAAAATAAAACTAAATGTAAAATAAAATAAAAAATAAAATAAAAATAATAAAATAAAAAATAAAATAAAACAAATAAAAATAAACCTAAAACATAAAATTAAATAAAAATAAAACCTAAATCATAAACTAAAAAAATAAACCTAATAAAAAATAAAATAAACTAAACTAAACCAAAATAAACTAAACTAAAATAAATAAAACCTAAACCTAAAAAAAAATAAACTAAAAAATAAAATAAATAAAATAAAATAAAAACCAACACCTAAACTAAAAATAAACCTAAAATAAACCTAAAATAAAACCTAAAAACTTAAAATAAAAAAATAAAACCTAAAAAACCTAAAATAAAAATAAAACCTAAACCTAAAAATAAAATAAAAAGAACTCAACTAAAAAAAACTAAACCTAAACTAAAAAAACTAAAATAAAACTAAACTAAAATAAAATACCTATAAATAAACTAAACTAAAAAAATAAACATAAATAAAAATAAAAAATGAAGTAAACTAAAATAAATAAAAATAAACTAAATATACTAAATAATCCTAAACCTACAAGTTTACTTAATTAAAAAAAAACTAAACCTAAATCCTAACCTACCCTAAACCCAAACCCTAAACCCACAAACCCTAAACCACAAACCCTAAAAAACTAAAACCCTAAAAAAGCCTACAAATCTTAAATCATAAACCATAAACCACAAATCCTAAACCCTAAACCTAAAATAAACCCTAAACCAACCCCAAACTAAACACCCTAAACCTAAACTAAAGTAACTAAATAAATTAAAAATAAACCTAAACCTTAAAATAAAATAAACTAAACCTAAACCTAACCAGAATGGGCAAAACCTGGAGGAACATCACGATTGCAGCTCAATCTAGATCTAAGTTATGTGCATGGAGAGCGGGTTATCATAGTGGTTGTGGGGATCTGAGAACTAATGTAAAAATAAAAATAAAACCTAAACTAAAAAACAAGATAAAAATATAAGAAACTTAACAATGAACATAAACTAAACTGAACTAAAAAAAATGATAAATCAAAAAACCCAAAATAAAAATAAAATAAACAACTAAAATAAAAATAAAACAAAAACTTAAATAAAAATAAAAATAAATAAAATAATAATAAAATAAATAAACCTAAAACTAAAAAAAAAACCTAAACTAAAATAAAAAAATATAAACTAAACCTAAAAACCTAAATAAACTAAAAAAAAATAAAAACTAAAATAAAAATACTAAAATAAACTAAATAAAAAATAAATAAATAAAAAATAAATAAATAAAATAAATAAACCTAAAAGTAACTAATAAATTAAAAAAAAACCTAAACCCACAAAACCTAATAAACTAAACCTAAACCTAAAATAAAACCTAAAACCTAAACTAAACTAAAATAAGAACCTTAAAGAATATCATATAACCAAGCTAAATCTAGATCTAAAGGTGGGCTATGGTTATAAAATGGTGGTGGGTTGCTGGAGTGTTGAAGGTGGTGGCTAAAGTGGTGGTTATGTAAGTAATGGTGGTGGCAGAGGAAGAGATCGAGGATATGATGGTCGATCCTATGACTCAAGAGGCCGAGGTGGTTCTGATGGGAACTGGAGAAACTGAAGAATGGTCGACCCAATCTATTGCTTATAGAACTGTGTCTTTACAGTAGAGATAATTCTAGTTATCTAGGGCTTTTGATTTGCTCTATGCGTGCTCATTTTTTATCTATGTCATCGCTTGTGTCTAAGAAAACTTAGTGTGTTACTTGGTTGATGAAATAAAAAAGAAGAAATATTAAATCTAAATTTATTCTATTTTAAAAAAAAAACCAAAAACCCTAAACTCTAAACTAAAACCCAGAACCCTAAAACAAACTAAAAATAAAAAATAAACAAATAAAAAAGCCCTAACCCTAAACCTAAAACTAACCCTAAACCTAAACCCTAAACCCTAAACCTTAATCCTAAAACACTAAAAAACCTAAACCCTAAACCACAAAATAAACCTAAACCACCACCTAAAATAAAACCCTAAACTGCCTAAACCACATGCTCAAACTCTCCCTATCCTAAACTGATGTGAGCTCTAAAATCTAAAATAAACTTGACTAAGTGACTAATAAATAAAATACAAATGGGTGGATAATAAAACTAAAATAATATTGATCTACTACTAAATAAACCTAAACCTCTGGTTTGATTTAAAACCCTAAACCCTAAAACTAAACCCTAAACAATGTTAGACTAATAACCATAACCAACTACCTGCGGCCCTAAACCTCCCTCCCTAAACCATGGCCCTGATCCTCCACTGAGCTGACCTAAACTAAAGCATACCCTGACCTTACTAAACCTAAATAAAATAAACCTCCTAAATAAATAAAACTAAACTAAAATAAACCTACCAAAAACTACTAAATGAACTAATAATGAAATGAACTAAAATAAAATCTAAAATAATCCTAAACTAGGTTTGCTTTTTTAAAAAAATAAATAAACCCACCTTCCACTAAATCCTGACCCTAAAACCCTAAACTATAAAAACCCCATATCTAAACCTAACTAAATAAACCTATATAAATAAAACTAAACCAATAAAATAAAATAAAAACTAAAAACCTAACTAATCTAAACCTAAAATAAAACAAAATAAAATCAAAGCTAAATTAAAATAAAATAAATAAAATCTAAAATAAACTAAAATAAAATAAACCTAAAATAAAAACCTAAATAAAATAAAATTAAAATAATAAAATAAAACTAAATAAAATAAAATAAAAACTAAATAAAACCTAAACCTAAATATAAAACCTAAAAATAAAATAAAATAAAATACAAATCATAAACAAAATAAAAAAACTAAAATAAAAAATAAAATAAAAATAAATAAACCTAAACAAACTAAAATAAAACTAAAACTAAAACTAAATAAAACTTAAATAAACCTAAAATAAATGAAAAAATTAATTTTTATGTACCATAGACCTAACCTTTTTTTTTATGCATTTGCTAAGAGTAAAGGCACTCATCCACTAGCATCCTCATCTCTAAACTTAGTCTCATGCTATCATTGGCCAACATTCACCATAATCATTCGGTCTTACCCCATCTTATAAAATACTCCCTTAAGTTTAAGCAATACTTTTCTATCACACAATAAAGCCGATGCATTCCTCCACTTCAACCATCCAACTTGCTAATAATAACATCTCCATCTATTTAACCATCATTTTGAACAATAGAGCCTAAATATATGAATCACTCATTCTTTTTAATGACTTGTTCACCTAATGTCACAACACCACCACTATACTTCTACAACTAAAATTACACTTCACAAATAAACTAGACTAAATAAAAATAAAAATAAAAATAAACCTAAATAAAAATAAAAAATAAAATAAACTAAAATAAATAAAAACTAAACTAAATAATCCTAAACCTAGTAGTTTACTTAATTTAAATATAATAATAAAAAAATTAAAAAAAATTATAACCCTAAACCGTAAACCCTGAACCCTAAACCTACAACCCTCAACCGGAAACCCTAACCCAAAAAACCTTAAACCCTAAACCTTAAACCTTAAATGCTAAGCCATAAACACAAAAACCCTAAACCCTAAACCATAAAACCTATAACCATAAACCCTAAATCCTAAACACCTAAAAACCTAAACCTAAACTAAATAAAAATAAAAAAATATAATAATTAAAAAAACCTAAATAAAATAAAAAATAAAATAAAATAAAAACCAAAACTAAAACTTAAACCTTAACCTTAACCTAAACCTAAATGTAAAATAAAATAAAATAAAAATAAAAATTAAACAAAAATAAATTAAATAAAAACCTAAACTAAATTAAAAAATCAAATAAACCTAAATAAAATAAAAACTAAATGTAAAATAAAATTAAAATAAAGCTAAAATAAAAACTAAATAAAAACTAAAACCTAAATAATAAACCTAAAAATAAATAATAAATATAACCTAAACTTTAAACTAAAAAAAAAACCTAAACCTAAAATAAACAAAATAAAATCAACCTAAACCTAAACAAAAATAAACTAAACTAAAATAGATAAAACCTAAACTTAAACCTAAATTAAACTAAACTTAAACCCTAAACTAAATAAAATAAAATAAACTAAAAATAATCCTAAACCTAAACTAAAAAATAAGACCTAAAAATAAATCTAAAATAGATACATAAAACATAAATCTAAAAAAATAAAATAAAAACCTAAACCTAAAAAATAAAATAAAAATAAAACATTATAAAAAATAAACATAAACAAAAACCTAATCATAAAAAATAAACCTAAATAAATAAAAAAAATAAACTAAAATAAATAAAAAATAAATTAAATAACACTACTAGTTAATTTTTTAAATTAAACCTAACTAACCCGAAACCCTAAACCTTAAAACTTCAACCCTGAACCCTAAACCCTAAACCCTAAGCCCTAGACCCTAAGCTCTAGAAAACCCTAAACCCTAAAACCTAAACCATAAACCCTAAACTAACCCTAAAGCCTAAATGTTAACCCCTAAACTCTAAACCCTAAACCCTAACCCTAACCCAAAACCCTAAAAAACCCTATACCCTAAACCTTAAACTCCTAAATCCTAAACCGTAAACCCTAAACACTAAAATCCCTAAACCCTTAAGCCAAAATCCTAAATGCTAAACTAACCCTAATTCCTAAAAAAAAATCTAAACCTAAATAAAATAAAACTTAGAATAAGATATATAAAAAATCCTATAATTAAATAAAATTAAAAATAAAATAAAATAAAATTTTAAACTAAAACCTAAACCTAAACCTAAAAATAAAGTAAAATAAAATACACCTAAAATAAAATAAAATAAAAACCTAAACATTCAAAATAAACCAAAAAACTAAACCTAAAAATAAATATTAAATAAAACCTAAATATTAAACTAAAAATAAAAACCTAAACCTAAAATAAAAAATAAAATAAACAAATAAAACATACCTAAACCTAAACTAAAATAAACTAAACTAAAATAAATAAAACCTAAATCTAAAACTACACTTTACCAAATAAAATAAAATAAATTTAAAATAAACCTAAACCTAAACTAAAAAGTAAAACCTAAAAATAAACATAAAAAAAACCTTAAAACCTAAACCTAAAACCTAAACCTAAAAATAAAAAATAAAACCTAAGCCTAAAAAATAAAATAAAAATAAAATTCAACTAAAAACTAGACTTAAACCTAAAAAATAAACTAAAATAAAAAACCTAAACTAAAATAAATAAACCTAAAATAAATAAACTAAATTAAATAGAAATAAAAAATAAACCTAAATAAAAATATAAAATAAACTCAAATAAATAAAAAAAATCTAAAAAAAGTAAATAAACTTAAACCTACCGATTTATTTAATTTAAAAAAACAAAAACTCTAAACCCTAAACCCTAAACAATAAACCCTAAACTATAAACCTTAAAACCCTAAAGCCTAAAACCTAAAGCCTAAACCTTAAACCCTAAAACCTGCAACCGTAAATCCCAAACCCCAAACCTTAAACCTAAAACTAACGCTAAACCCTAAACCCTAGACTAACCCTAAACACTAAACTAACCCTAAACCCTGAGAATGGGAAGAACCTTGATGGCAGGAACTTCATCGTTAACTAGGCTCAATCTAGTTCGAGTGGTGAAGGAGAAGGTGGAGGCGGTGGTTATCGTAGTGGTGGTGGGGGATCTGGAGGTACTGGTGGATATGGAGGTGGTTGTCAGAGCAGTGGTGGTTATGGAAGCCGGAGGACCGATAGAGGTTCCAACCATGGTTGTGGAGGATGGAGAGATCGCAGATATGATGGAGGATTCTGCTACTCGAGAGGCGGGGTGGTTCTGATGGGAACTAGAGAAATTGAAGAATGACTGCTCTGTTCTGCTGCTTATGGAATTGTGTCTTTACAGTAGAGATGGTTCTACTTATGTAGGGTTTTTAATTTGCTCTATGGGTGCTCATTTTTTAACAATCTCGTTTCTTGTGTCTTAAAAAACTTGAGGTGCTGCTTGGTTGATGAAATTAAAAAGAAGAAATATTGAATCTAAATTTGCTCTATGTTATAAAAAACCTTAAACCTTAAACCCTAAACCATAAACTAAAACTTAGACCCTAAACCTAAAGTCTGAACCCTAAACCCTAAACCCTAAACCCTAAATCCTAAACCCTACAATCCCAAAACCCTAAACACTAAACCCTAAACTCTAAACCCTAAACCCTAAACCCTAAACCTTAAACCCTAAACCCTAAACCCTAAAACTTAAACACTAAAACTATGAACCTTAAACCCTAAATCCTAAACTCTAAAACTCTAAACCCTAAACCTTAAAACCTACAACCTTAAACCCTAAACCCTAAATGCTAAACTATAAACCCTAAGCCCTAAACTCTAAACTAACCTTAAACCCTTAACCCTATACTAACCCTAAATCCTAAGCTAGCCCTAAACCCTAACCCTAAACCCTAATCACTAAACTTTGAATAAAGATGTCATTAAGGGTAGATCTAAAGAATGACCTAATCCTAACATAGTTAAGGTAGCTAAAGGCAATTTCTTCAAGAGACTTTCCCTTTGCTATTAGAGATTTGAATACCCTAAACCCTAACTCAAAATTACAATATAATACCATATATTATAGTATATGTAGCATCGTATATTTGAGCATGCAATGAGGTTTTGTTTTGATGTTATAAGATGTTTTGAAATGTTTTAGTATATTATGGTATTGTGCCCTATAGTCTATATAAATATAAATCATAAAAATATTGATTTAATAAATTATTTAATGAAATTTGTTAAATTTGAAGTGGGAATTAGGTTGTAGTATAAAAGATGTGCTACGCCACTTGTAGTCTAAAAAGTAAGATTTGATGTACAAAATAAATATTATATGTTGTAGCATAGTATAACATCATATATCATAATATATTATTATGGGCATTTTAATTTCTTTCAGTATTTTACAATCATGCAGTCGAGCTTACACTAGCATTATTTTAAAAAAATGTTGATTTAGACTTTAAAATGGTGGAATTTGGACAAATTCATATTAGATAGAGTATGACATCATAATGTGTTATTTCAATTTAAAATATGTAAGTGATAAAATTAAAATATATAGTTTTTTATTGTTTAGACTAGATTTATGATTTTTTATCTTAAGCAAACCCTCATGATGTGATATGCAATGTAATATAATATAATATGTTATAGTGTATTATAATATAGGATGATATAACATAGTGTAGAATCATGCATTATAGCATACTATTGTGTATTACTACTTATTGTTCAATATATTTTAGTTTGTTATAGTATGATGTAGTAGAGGTTTTACTAGTGTAATTCATAAAAATATTGATTTATAGGCTGAGATGATGGGATTTGGCCAAATTGAAGGTAGGCTTTAGGGAACATCATTGGGGGTGTGTTGTGTCATTTAATCAAAAGAATGGAATTTTGCATCCAAAATAAATGTTCATTTTTCAATCAAATTTTATAAATTTTTTGCTTAAAGTGATTCATTTTAAGATGCAATGTAAGATAATATATTATAAGAAAGCATATTAAAATATAATGTACATAACAATATAACTTTAAATATATATGACTGTGGTGTTTTGTTACTAAATGTTATTGTGCATTTTAGTATGTTTTACTTTTGTTATAATACATTGGGTCAAAACTCACAAAAATGTTAATTTGAAGGTTGAGATGGAAGAATTTTGCCAAATTCATGGCACACACCAAGATTATGCTATTTTGTACCATTTCTAATAAAAAATAATAATTATACATCCAAAATGAACATTATTCATATTTTGAGAAAATTTTGTTATTTGTTCCTTTTAAGTGATTCTAATGAGGTGTAATGTTAGATAATATATTATATTATAGCAAATTATAATATAACATCATATATTATAATATAATATAGTGTGTTAACTCACACTATAATATTTTTAGCATGATATTGTATAGTTTGTTTAAGATTGCACCATCAAAAATCCTAAAATGTTGATTACAATGTTAAGATGATGTAATATGAATGAATACATTATTAGGCTTTTGGTTGAAGTATTAAAGGTGTGCACAAGAGAAGAAATAAGATTTTATGAGAATTCCATGTCAAGGACATGGTGGGAGATCCACCGGGGGATCACACAACATGACATGGGAGGGGTCTATGTTGAGGGCATAGAAGAAGAAAATTTGTTGGGGATAAGTTTTGAATTTGATTTGATTATATGATTTATGGAAAAAAGCTCCGCTTGGGTTAAGAATCTATAATCCACTAGGGATTAAGATTGAATTGACTTTAATTTGTTTTGTTTTAATTTATGTGGAGGCATATCTGCCAGAGATATAGTCTCAATTCGTCTAGGGAACAAGTATATGAACCTTCCACTCAGGAAGCAAGTTTAGGCTATCCGCTAGGGATTGAGATTTGAGTTTGATTTCAAAGATTTTTTTGGGGATATATCCATTGGGATTAAGAGTTTGGTTTGATTTCTTTGATTTAGACTCTACTAGGGAGTTGGTTTAATTTGGCTCCACTTGGGAGGTTAGTTTTGAATTTAATTTTTTTGCTCAACTTGTTTACATATGATTCAAGGCTCCACTAAAGAGAAGGGTGTGATTTAACTCCATTGGGGAAAATCAAATTGGGTTTAATTTAATCTGAGTTAATGTATGGACCCTATCGGTGTGTGATGAACCCATTGAGAATGGGTTATATCAGCCTCGACATACCTCAGGTTTACAAATCCAAAGGGATAGTCTACTGACTACGGGGTAGAGCCATCCAACTTAAGGGGTTGCCTTTCGGTGTGCAACGACTGTGCTAGGAAGAAGGCATAGCAGACTTACAAATTCCAAAGTAAGGAACAACCAATGGGGTGACCTGTTGGATGCACAATAAATCAAACCTAACTTAGTGCGACTATTAAGTGAATGCCACTGAGGACTTATGTCAACTCAAAAGTAGTCAAGATTATGTGATTTGTTATTATTTATTTGGTTTAGTTTGATTTCAAATTATGGGCATATCAATTGGGGATGTGAGCTTGATCAAATTTGATAGATTTAATTTATGGACCATGTTGATGTGCGATTAACCCACTAAGAAGGGGCTATATCGGACTTATCTTATCTCAAATTTACAAATCCAAAGGGATAGTCTACTAGTTGTGGGGTAGAGCTAGCCAACCTAAGGATTTGCCTTTCGGTGTATAATGACTATGCTAGGAAGAAGGCATAACAAACTTACATCTTCTAAAGCAGGGAACAACTACTGGGGTGACATGTTGGTAGCACAATAAATGGAAGCCGACTTAGGGGCAACTACTGAGTGAATGTCGTTGGGGACTAATATCAACTGAAGAGTAGTTAGGCAACTTTTATTAGGAGTTTTGCTGACACTGCCCTAAAGATAGGATGCCTGCTCGAAAAAAGGTACCGCTAAGGGTGTCCTTCTATTCCACAAGTGAATATATATTTTTTTTATATGTTTGTGTGGACCCTGTTGGTGTGCGAGGGACCATACTGAGAATAGGCTATGTCGAGCATGACCTATCTCAAATTTACTAGACCAAGGGAGAATCTTTACATCCATAGGATGGATTCTCCAACCACAGGGGTGGATAATGGGAAAGGTGAATTGTCCAATCTAATAGTAACCCAAGTATTGTGTAATGGGGTTCCAAAGGACATGATCCATATATAATTCCCATAGGGGAGGTGCTGCTAGGGCCATTATCCTGAGCCCTAGAAAAGAAAGCTTATAGGTGTACGGGGCTCTCAACAAGAAAGTGTAGACTTACAACCGCCATGAGTGGTATATCCTAAGGTGCGAACCAACCAACCTAAGGTGCATCCATCAATGAGTTCCAAAGATAGTGAAAACCAACCAACCTAAGGTGCCCTTCGATGTGCAATGATCAATCTGAAAAGAAAGCATGTAGTCTTACAATTTTCCAAGTGGAACTGATCATCAGGATAGTTTGTTATCGATGGGACAGATACTATCAAACCTAGATTACTAAGTAGGGAGCCTGGAGGAAGGATTGGACCCAGACTTGAAGCAGTCAAGAGGGAAGGAGCCACTAGGGGACTTATCCTAAACCTCAAATATACTCGACCCAATCAGTGCATGAAGGCTAATCCATGAAGAAAGCATAGCAGACTCACATCCTCTTAAATGAAGCCAACATGAGGTAGCTTACCGACCATGCAGTAAGGCCTACCAAACTAACAAGGCACTCATCAGTGTGCAGTGGGCAAGTAAGGAAGAAAAGCATAGCAAACTTACATCCTTGAAAGCAAGAATACCACTGAGGTGACACACTAGCAGGGTAGCACATTAGCCTGACCTAGAGCAGCTAATAAGTGAGTGTCGCTGGTGGCATTATCTCAACTCAGAGTAGACCGAGATAAAGGTATGTGTTTATTTTATATGTTTGTGTGTAGTTAGTGTTTGTGTTATGTCGATGAAGGATAGTACATCACTTAGGTTCCTTACACCTACCCTAAACACATCATGGCAGATTCACAAACAAGAATTCTTTCAAAATGTAAGAGACTAAATTCAAAATAGAATTTTTATTGATGATAATTATTTTCAAACATGATTTATAATATTTCTTAAAGTAGAGCCTGTTGATTAGAAGCATGGGGTGCAATCTCTTATGATTAATAAGATGATAAAATCCTCCTAGATAGGCCTTCTCTACAGTAAAAGGGCCTTCCCAAGTGGGTATAAACTTGCCTCCCATCATATGTTGAGCAACAATCAGTCTCCTTAGAACTAAAATAAGTTCTCCTACGTGAAAAGCTCTAGGACAGACAAACTTGTTGTGATCTTGAATCTTTTTAGCTTTGTACAACTTGATGTTTTAGCATGCCCGTAGGCATCTCTCCTCCAAACCTTTGAGCTCTTCTAACTACAACTTGGTGTTCTGCTCTATTATGATCTTTCTACCTACAGCTATCCTTAGTGATGAGAGTCAAATTTCTAATGGTAGAACAACATCAGACCCATACACTATGGAGAAAGGAGTAGACTGAGTTGGAGTTCTATATGTTGTGCAGTAGGCCCACAAGGCTTCAACTAACTGCTCATGCCACTATCGATTGTTATTGTCGAGTGACTTATTTAGTACTTGGATGAGAGTTTTATTGAAGGCTTCTGCTTAGTCATTTTCCCTCGAGTAGTTGATGGTAGAATATCTCCAATCTATGCTATGTCTCCGGGAAAAGTTACTGATCTCAGTGCTCTTGAATGTAGTATCATTATTAGATATAATTCATCGAGGCACTCTGAACCTATATATGATATGGTTCCTAAAAAACTAGAGCACATGCTGAGCTCTAGCCTCTTTGAGCAGAATTGCCTTTGGCCATTTAGAAAAGTAGTCAGTAGTAGCTAAGATGAATTGATGACCCTTGGAAGAATGAGGATCAATTGGACCACTATGTCAATACCCCAACACTTGAATGGCCATGAGGCCAATGTAGGATGTAAAATGTTGGGTGGTTAGTGTAGGACCACACCGTGTATTTGCATTGGTGGCATCACCTAGCCATATCCATGCAATCTTTGATCATCGACGGCCAATAGTATCCTAGCCTCTTGATCTTGGCTTTCATCTTCAGACCGGATTGGTTGGCTCCACATAATCCTGAGTGTACTTTAATCATGATCTTATAGGCTTCATGCTTTTCAAAACAACATAATTACATATGATCGAAAGACCACCAGTATAAGACACCAACCATAAGAGCGTAGGAAAATGCTCTCTGCTTCATCTGATGGGCTTGGGGCTTCTCTTGAGGTAATTTTCCTTTATTTAGGTAATCCATGAATGGTTTCCTCCAATCTAACTCATCATCCTTCTTGGCAAAGGCAACCTCCCCTTCAAGAGAGTACTTTTGATGAGTTCAATACCAATAAAAGATAAGACTTATCTATTTTGGACCTTTATTGATATCGACTCATCCTCCGGATATGCCAACTCTTTAGCAAGCTTGGCTAAAGCATACGCTATGGTGTTCTCTCCTCGAGGAATCTTATAAATGCTAACCTCTATAAATTTGGGCCAATAAGTCCATGGTGTAGTTGTGGTTGTGATGGAGCTTAGGCTTTATATCCTTATAGGCCCAATGATTTGGTTGATAACTACCTGAGAATCCCAGAAGATGTTGATGCTTTAGAGTAATAACTCTAGATCGGCAATCAAAGCCTCATATTCGGCTTCATTGTTGGTGCAAAGATTAGACAGATGATATGAGAATCTCATCACATCATAGTCCAAAGTTAAGAGAACTATTCCTACCCTTGCTTTTCCTAGAATAATAGATTGTGGTTCTTCTCCCCTAAGTTCATGATTTGTTCATTAAAAATATCATCACTAAGCATAGAGTCAGCTGGAAGTGGGTGTGCTGCTAAGAAATCTATTAGCACTTATCATTTCACTGCACAGAGGTGTGCGAAGTAATGTCAAACTGCAAGAAGATCATGGACCATGGTGCCAACCATTTGGATAGCATTGGTTGTAACATGAGATACTGTATTGGATTGATCTTAGAGAATAAGTTCACCTTATGAGGAAGCATGTAGTGTTGTAGCTTTTGGGATGCAAATATTAAAGCTAGGCAATGCTTCTCAATGTGGTGATAATTAGCCTCCACAGGGATTAGATGACAGCTAAGGTAGTAGAGTGGATTTTCCTTCCCTTCATCATTGGCTTTGGCCAACAAAGCACTAAGTGAGTCATCTAACATAGCACTATAAAGTATGAGCAGCTTACCTAGGATAAGGGCAGTTAGAACCGGTGGCATCATCAGGTAATGCTTGATGTCTTCGAAGGCATGCTCACACTTGTCATCCCAATTGAACTTGGCATTATTTTTGATAACTGTTGAGAATGCATGACATCTTCTCGATAAGTTGGATATAAAGCATCTTAGAAATGCATACCACCCTTAGAGTAATTTGAGTTGAGTTAAACTTTTAGGGGTGGCATTTCTAATATCGCCTTGATCTTCTTCAGATTGATTTTGATTCCCTGGTGTCAGACAATAAACCCAAGGAATTTTCTTGAAGCTACTTTGAATGCACACTTCAGGGGCTTCATTTTGAAGTTATATTGTGTTAAATGTTCAAAAACTACTCTCAAGTCAAAGAGATGGACTTTCTTTTCTCTATTTTTGACCACGAGATCATCAACATAGCACTCGACTTGATGATGAATGAGTTTTCCGAAGACTCGAGTCGTAGCTCGCTGGTATGAGGCACCGTCATTTCTAAGGCTGAAAGGCATGACCTTATAGCAATAGATTTCAATCCGAGTTCTAAAAGTAATATTTCTTTCATCTTCAAGGGCCATCTTTCTTTGGTTATATCTAGATGAGTCATCCATGAAAGAAAAGACTGTGTGAGATGAGACAGTGTTCACCATCAGCTTTGAGATTGGTAATGGAATTCATCTTTTTGACATGCCTTATTTAAATCTCTAAAATTGACGCATATGTGAATTTGACCATTATTTTTCTTAACTGAGATGATGCTGGCTAATCAAGTATGGTATTTTTCTTCCCGGATGAAGCCAACATCAATCAATTTCTTGACTTCCTAAATGACTTATTGTTCTATGTTTAATCGCATGTGTCTAGGAGCTTGGTTGATAGGGTTAGCAGTGGGCTGTATTACTAGTTTATGGACCGGTACGTCAGGAGCCAATCCAAGCCCCTCTTCATAACTCCATGCAAAATAGTCCTTAAACTTAGTCAATAGATTAAATAAGTCATTGGTTTCAATTTCATTCAACAAAGAACTGATGTATGTTGGGCGTGGATCTTCTTCAATTCCTAAGTTGATTTCTTTGAGCTTGTCTATGGTTGACTTGATCTCTTCTTCAAACTCTGGTGGTGCATATTTGACTTCAAAATCATCTAGATCATCTAAAGCATCTAAGCACTACTCCTCATATGAGTTAATGTGATTTGAAAAGAACCTATCAGATTCCAACATTGACTAAGAAGTAATCGTCAACATTGACTAGACCCACTGTACTGAATCCTAGTTGTGGTCTTGATTGAGAGCTTTTGCATTTGCTCTTCCATATTTTGGACATGCCTAATTTAAATCTCTAAAATCAACTCATATTAGTTAATGTGTTTTTTTCTATTTATTTTTATTTTTCTTTTATTTTTAAACTTTAGCAAAGTTCATGAGAATATACTTGTTGATTTTGAGGGAGGTAGTAAGCCGCATCCTCATATATGCCGGCCTTTTTAACTATAAATGGCTTGAGATCTCCTTCGACATAGTAGATGATCTCACATCTCACGAACTTCATACACTCATGTAGAGGATGAAACTATGTTGTTCTCATGTATCCATTGTCTCCTAAGCAAAGAATTGAAAGATGTATCCAAGTCTATAATGTGAAACTTAGCTTCAGTCTTCCAATCACCTATCTCCAAGGGATACACTATGGAGCCTAAGACCTGTTGACCTCACTTTTGGAGTGCGGATTCAATCTTCTCATATTAGAGTTAGGAGTCTTCTAGACACTAATACTTCCCTAGTCATAAGACACTTCTAACAATTAGGTAAATACTTAACCTAAGCCTAAAGACTTAGAATGGTTAACCATAGATTATATGCCTGGATTAGATAATTCACCTACCCTACAACCCAAATACAATACATGTTCACCTTCTCAAACCAAACCACAAGTTCAATTCAAACATCAAATTCAAATCCAAATCCAAACCTAAATTCCAAAACCACATGATTGAAGCCCATGATCAAATCCAAACTTGAAACCCTTCTTAAGCCAAATGATCTGTCTCATGGACTTAGCAAAATCTTAATCCAAATAAATAAAAAATTAATTGATTTCCTCATAATCAATTTGTTTCTTCAATAATCATCCTAAATATAAATCAAATCTACATTTAAATGATCAAAACTAACTCAAATTAAATCAAAACCCTTCCTAAGTCGACTTATCCCATGGAGTTTGCCAAATCTTAATCCAAATTAAGTCAAACTCAATTGATTTTCCTTCAAATCAATCATATTTTCAATCATCTTCAAAAATTTAAATGAAATATATATTTAAATCACCAAAACTAAATCAAACCAAACCAAAATCCAAACTTAAGCCACATGACCCAACTACATGGACTTAGCCAATTCCTTCATTCAAAAACCCATATTCAATTGATTTTCTCATGTTTCTATCATATCTTCAATAATATTAGCAAATATAAATGAAATATACAATCATCAAGCTAAACCAAAATCAACCCAAGTCAAACCCAACTTAACCCTTTTGACTTGAAATGTTCAAAAAAACCAAAACCCATTTGAACCCAAGCCAACTGCAATTGAATTTATATATCAATCCCAAATCCATATATAAACTCAACTAAATCAAATTCAATCCAAAATCAAGACAACTAAACCCAATTGGTCCACTTGACCTAAAGTGGCTAATTTGACCTATTTAGGCCAAGTTATAATCCTACCCAAATTGGATTGAACCAAGCCAATCAAAACCTTCCATCATGATTGTTGATCACCCTAGGTTGATAAATTATCACAAATTGGGTCAAACCAAGTCTACATGGTCATTTGACCAAGTCAACCCCTTAACCCATATGAACCCAAACTAGCCAAATTGCAACTTAAGCTAAATCCCTTGAAACAAATGATTCATACCTAGTCAAAATCAATATTTGAATATGACTTGACCTTCAATTAAGTCAAACCAAACCCAATTGGCCCTCTTGACCCAAGTTGATCCAAATTGATCTAAAAGACTAAATTTGGTCAAATCAAGATATAAACCAAATTGATTATGACCAATGCCTCAAGTTCATTCCAAATTGATTATTGAACTTGAATAAAGCCATGATTGGACCTAATTGAACCCAATTGACCTACTTAGCCAAAATTGACCTAAAGGTTCAAGTTGGCCAAAATAAAAACAAAATCCAAATTAATTAAAACTAAAGCCTGCAATCATCTTCAATTGATCAACTAAACCCAAACCAACACCCAACCCAAGCCAATTTGACCAATTTGGTCAATTTGGTCAACTTAATCCATTTGACCCAAATGAATTCAAATAAGCCAAAATCAAACCTAAACCAAACTAAATCAAACCAATTGAACAAAAACATCTCAAATGATCATATGAACCTGGCCCAACCCTTGATTTGACCCAATTTGAGCAATTGGTCAACTTGACCCAACATAACCCAATTTAACCTAAATGAGTCAAATTGAGCCAAACCTAACCAAATCAACTCCAATTGACTTGAAATTTGGGCTAAACCCACTTTTGGCTTATTTCAAATCTGACCAAATAAAATTCAATGCTAAATAATCATTTTATCCTTGGGTCAAGGGCATCATATAAGAGAAATTACCCATGAAAGTGCTCATTTACATTCCTTCGCCACTTGGTACTCTCCCAATGGTCCACCTAGGCAACAGACACTACCCACCGACCTGGGGTGGTTGGGTATGACCCATGGGAGTTGAAATCACCTCACCCTCCCCATTAGAGAATTTGAAACCCATAGGACACCCATGATTCCTCGTTGGCAGCCACCTCCACATCTTCAACCAACCAAGCCGAGCCAACTCACCTCTTCTGTACCACCCATGACTCCATAAGATGGCCAGACTGCCAGTAGAAACCAAACCTGATCCTACCATCTGATCAAGATGAACGGGGGTATATAACCCCTCATTTCTACTCAAACACACACAAAAATCATTCCTCAGAGCCCTAGCTACCCAAGACGAGCCGCTAGAGCCATTCCCTAAGCTCCAAAGCTCATTCCTCAATCAAAAAATGCAAATAATATTTGTCACGTGATGCCAATTTGATTGGGCTATAATTTGGCTTAATTAATATTTTTAATGGCTAAAACTTCTAAAAATCATAAAAAATCATAGAGAAATAAAAAAAATGCAAATAATACTCATTTAAAATGTATTTTAGAGGAGAATTAATTAAAAATGATCTTATAAATTTTAAATAGTAATTAAGGTTTAATTACAAAATTAATTAGCTTAATTATTTTTTAATTACTTGAGCAAGTAATCCTAAATTTTGTGGGTTAATTTAATGGGATGACCTCTGCCTCTCATGATTTTCTTTGGATTTATTGCTCACTTAACTAGGAAAATTGACTAATTAAAAAATAAATACTCTTTTAAGTTAATTAATGATTAATTAATCCCATTAATAGTAACAAATTAGTTAATTAGGTTCATTAATCATTGTTCAACAGTAAGTGACATAAGGAATAGGGTTGGGACCCCTTTACCTAAGTTCATGTCTCCCTTTCTTAAAATAAAATTAATTAAGATTTAACTAATTAATTAAATCACTTAATCAAATTGAAATCATAATCAAATCAGATCTTAATTAATTAAATTATGGGGTACATCTTTAGGTGTTTAATAACCTAAAGGAGTTTAATGAAATTATGGTTAGTCCATATGTGTGGGAAAACCATAAGAGTAATTAATTAAGTCCATTAATCTTGTTAACAATTAATCAAGAGGCAATTGCATTAGGACTCTTTTATTTCTTATGATTATTACAAGTTTATTTTGCATGCATATCATGTTGGCTCATAATTATTTAGTTAATTACTTTAACGTGACATAAGTAAGGGTAATAAATTCATGTAATTAAGGGTCCAACTTAATTAACCCACAAAATCAACTTAATTACATTTCCTTAAATTAAATCAAACCACTAATGTGGGAATGGGCTTAAAACAACAAGTGATGATTTCTCTTCTCCTCTTTTAAATCAAATAAAAGCATAAATTTAATTAATAAAAAAGCTTTGGTTTGCTTTAAATAATCTTATTTGATTTGATTGTCCCTAAGAACTAGTTTGGTTGAATGAATCACATACTTATATTTAATGGTCCTCTTTTCAATCATGTTAAATTTGGTATGTAATTTGAATTCATGCATCTATCTTTTCAAAATCAAGTAAAAGATAATGGATTTTCTTTTATGTGTTGATTTAATTTAATATATGCGTGGTATTTATCACTATTAAATCCAAATATATTTTTTAAAAGCTTATAAATGAATAATGATATGTGTTATGATGCTAGTTATAAATACATAAGAAATGCAGGTGCTTATAACTTAAGTGTATAAATGTTGATCTCTTTTTGCTCTATTCATGGGTTGATTTATATAAGATTGAATGGTAATGAGTTTATAGTTTGGACATCCCCAGAACACGAAGCTTTAGCTAGCCCTAAGGAAATCATTTGATTACCTCACTTCCCTAGTTTAACAATGGCACGCACCGATTTGATTTCATTCTTATGTATTTCAACATTAAAATTTGGATAGAGCTTTAATTCATATATATATAAATGATTCAATAAAAAATATACAATCTTTACATGGTTTTCTTTCTCTAATTTATGTATAGATACAAATGTGTTCAGGAAAATAAGTATATAGTCTAGACATCCTGGGAATATGAGGCTTTAGTTAGCTCCAAGGAGGTCATTTGATTGCCTTACTTCCTTAGTTTAATAATGATGTGTACCTGCCTATATCTTTGTACATGTATATGTATATGTGATTAGTGAATGAAAACCCCATTTTATATTAAAATTGCATGCATTTATAATTGACTAAGTGGTTGAATAAATTAGCCATATGTTTTGGAGCTTACTTCCTATGTTCATGTATACAAATTTACATATGTTTGAATGCAAATGGGTATAAAGTCTAGACACCCTGAGAATATGAGGCTTTAGCTAGCTCCAAAGAGTTCATCTAATAACCTAACTTCCTTGGTTTAACAATGACACATGCTTATTTAATTTCATTTTTATGACTTTTTTATATAAGAATTTGGATAAAGTTTTAAATTAATATGTTTAAATAATTCAATCAAATAAAATATAAATTCAAGCAGCACACATACATTCATCATTTAAGTGTGCTAAAATATGTTGCATGTATAGATACACTTAGGATTAAATCATATGCATGTTACATGTGATGGAAAAAATGATTTAATATATGCCATGTGGTAGTAATTGAATTAAATTAATCTTAAGATGCCTTTCATTTTGAATAGGATTATTTAAAGTGAACCTAAACTTAGGATTAATTAAATCATTTAATAAGGCATTCACTAAAGCGAACTAAATCAAATTAATATACTTTAGAAAGTGACTTAAGGTAGGGATGAAAGAGGGAAATCCTCTTTCCTTCTCTTTATAACACTTAGTTGCTAAGTGTAATCAAATGAAATAAAAGAAAACAAAAATTAAAATTCTCATATAAATTAAACAACTTCAAGTGAAATCAACCTATCATGTTAAATTGAATCCTAATGCCTAACAAGACTTATCACACAAGCCTTAATACACACATTAGAATTAAGTCACCACTTCTACCTCTAAGTTAGGATGGTGTATGATGTGATGCATATATTTTTTTATGATGTATTATTTTAGATTGGATGTTGGGGTGTATGCTTTGTAGACTAGATGATAGGCTAATATTAGCTTAATCATATTTTTTTGCAGGGGATTAAGCTTAAGGGATGCTTAAAAATAAATGTGAATGCTCTTTTTATAGGTTGCTTAAATCCTTAAGCATAATCCAAGGTAGGATAGTTGGGCTTAGTTACCCATGTGTATGGTGCTAAGTCCAAATTATAAATACAATTGCTTGGGATTATATGTATATTTAGCTAAGCTCTATTTTACAGGTGAAGTTAGATTTACTTTCCACATAAATGTAATTTTTTCAATAGAAATTAAGATTAGTGCTATGAGGATTAGGATGAGCAGTGGGTAGAAGGCTTTATCCTGGGATGAGGATTTAGCTAACGGCTGATCCGATCTGTTGCTTATGGAATTGTGTCTTTATTGTAGAGATGGTTTCACTTATCATGGGATTTTTTATTTGCTCTATGGTTTCTCATTTTTCATCTATGCCATCGATTGTGTCTTAGCAAACTTGGGGTGCTATATGAAATCAAAAAGAATAAATGTTGAATCTGAATTTGTTCACTATTTTTAAAAAAACCTTAAACCCTAAACCCTAGATTAAAACTTAAACCTGAAACCTAAAACCTAAACTCTAAACCCTAAACCCTAAACACTAAACCCCAAACACTAAACCCTAAACCCTAAACCTTAAAGAAACCCTAGAAACTAAATCCAAAACCCTAAACCCTAAAAACCTAAAAACCTAAACCTAAAGATAAAATAAATAAAAAACCTAAACCAAAATAAAATAAAATATATAATAAAATAAAAAACCTAAACTAAAACCTAAACCTTATGAAAAAAAATAAAAAAAAATAAAAATTGAACAAAAATAAAATAAATAAAATCTTAAATTAAACTAAAAATAGAAAACCTAAATAAAATAAAAAATAAACCTAAATAAAAATACCCTAAACCTAAAATAAAATACAATAAAAACTAAATAAAAACTTGAACCTAAAAATAAATAAAAAATAAAACTTAAACCATAAACTAAAAAAACCAAAATAAAAATAAAAAAATTAAAATAAAATAAACCTAAACCTACACTAAAATAAACTAATCTAAAATAAATAAAACCTAAACCTAATCCTAAAATAAATTAAACCTTAACCTAAACCTAAACCTAAATTAAATAATATAAAATAAACTAAAAATAATCCTAAACCTAAATTAAAAATAAAACCTAAGAAAACCTAAAATAAAAACCTAAAAGCGGAACCGAAGAAAATATAACCAAAGCCTAAACCTAAACCTAAAAATAAAAAATAAAACCTAAACCTTAAAAATAAACTAAAATAAAAAACCTAAACTAAAATAAATAAATCTAAAATAAATAAACTAAACTAAATAAAATAAAAAAAAACTTAAATTAAAATAAAATAAACTCAAATTAATAAAACTAACTAAATAACTAAACTTCTGGTTTGCTTAATTAAAAAAACACTAAAACTTAAATACTACCAACTTTAAACCCTAACAAACCTAAAACTTAAACCTAGAACCCTAAACCTATAACCATAAACCCTAAACCTTAAACTCTAAAATCCTAAACCCCTAAACCCTAAACAAGAAAACCCTAAACCCTAAAACTACAACCACAAACCCTAAACCCTAAACTAACCTTAAACCCTAAACCTTAAACTAACCCTAAACTATCACCAAAACCTAATAATGGGCAAAACCTTGACAGCAGAAACAACATCATCAACTAGGCTCAGTCTAGATCTAGCGGTGGAGGCGAAGGAGGACGAGATGGTTATCGCAGTGGTGGTGGGGGATATGGAGGTGATGGTGGATATAGAGGTGGTGGTCGGAGCAGTGGTGGTTATGGAGGTGGGAGGAGCAACGAAGGTTACAGCCGTGGTGGTGGTGGAAGGAGAGATCAAAGATATGATGACAGATCCAACTACTCGAGAGGCGGGGGTGGTTCTTATGGGAAGTGGAGAAACTAAAGAACGGTCTATCTTATTTGTTGTTTATGGAACTATGTCTTTATAGTAGAGATGGTTCTACTTATCTAGGGTTTTTAATTTGCTCTTTGGGTGCTCATTTTTTATCTATGTCATTGCTTGTGTCTTACTAAACTTAGGGTGCTACTTAGTCGATGAAATCAAAAAGAAGATATGTTGAATCTAAATTTATACTTTTCCTATAAAAAACCTTAAACCCTAAACCCTAAACTAAAACTTAAACCCTAAACTTATAACCTAAACCCTAAACCCTAAACCCTAAACCCTAAACCCTAAAAACCTTAAACCCTAAACACTAAACACTAAACCCTAAACCCCAAACCCTAGGCCTAAACACAAATCCAAACCCTAAACCCAAAACCCAAAACCTAAAAATTTAAACTAAATAAAACCTAATATAAAATAAATAAAAAAACTTAAACCTAAACCCTAAATTCTTAAGGCCATAAACCCTAAACCCTAAAACCTATAGCCCTAAACCCTAAATGTTAAACCCCAAAACCAAAACCCTAAACCCTAAATCCAAAATCCTAAACTAACCCTAAATAAACCCTAAACCCTATCCCTAAACCCTAAACCCTTAACCTTGAATAAAGATGCCATTAGGAGCAGATCTAAAGAATTACCTAATCCTAACCTAGTTATGGTAGATTAAGAAAATGTCTTCAAGAGACTTTCCCTTGACTATTAGAGATTTGAATACCCTAGATCATATTATAATACCATATATTATAGTATAATGTAGCATCATATATTTGAGCATGTGGTGATGTATTTTCAAATGTTATAAGATGTTTTAAAATATTTTAGTATATTATGGGATTGTGCCCTATTGTCTATGTTAATATAAATCATAAAATATCAATTTAATAAATTAGATGATGAAATTTGTTAAATTTGAAGTGGGAATTTTGTAGTACCAAACTTTACCACTTATAGTTCAAAAAGTAAGATTTTATGTTCAAAATAATTATTATATGTTGTAGCATAGTATAGCATCATATATCATAATATATTGTTCAGCGCATTTTAAATTCTTTTAGTATTTTACAATCATGTAGTCAATCTTACTCTAGCATTGTTTATAAAAATGTTCATTTAGACTTTAAAATGGTGGAATTTGGCCAAATTCATAATAGGTAGAATGGCATCAAAATATATTGTTTAAATTTAAAATATGTAAGTGATAAATTAAAATATATAGTTTTTTATTTATTTAGACTTTAAGATTTTTTATTTTAACAACCTTATATGATGTGATATGAAATATAATATAATATGTTATAGTGTATTATAATATAAGATTTCATAACATAGTGTAGCATCAAGCATTATAGCATACTGTGTATTAATACTTTTTTTTAGCATATATTAGTTTATTTATAGTATGATGTAGTAGAGTTTGTACTTTATAATTCATATGAAATTATAGTGAGATGATGGGATTTGAGCCAAAATTTATGGTAAGCTTTAGGGAACATCATTGGGGTGTGCTATGGTGTATTGTCATTTAATCAAAAGAATGGAAAGTTGCATCCAAAATAAATGTTCATTTTTCAACCAATTTTTATAAATTTTTTGCTTAAAGTGATTCATTTTAAGGTGTAATGTAAGATAATATAATATATGAAAGAAAATTAAAATATAATGTACATAACAATATAACTTCACATATATATATATATGAATGTGGTGGTGTGCTACTAAATGTTATTATACATTTTAGTATGCTTTACTTTTATTACAATACATTGGGTCAAAACTCATAGAAATGTTAATTTGAAGGTTAAGATGGAAGAATTTCGCCAAATTAATGGCACACACCAAGAAAACACCAAAATTATGCTATTTTGTACCATTTATAATAGAAAAATAACAATTTTACATCCAAAATGAACATTATTCATATTTTGAGAAAATTTTGTTATTTGTTCTTTTTAAGTGATTCTAATAAGGTGTAATGTTAGATAATATATTATATTATAGCAAATTATAATATAACATCATATATTATAATATAATCTTGTGTGTTAATTCACACTATAATATGTTTAGCATGATATTGTATAGTTAGTTTGAGCATGCACCATCACAAATCATAAAATGTTAATTGGATTGTTAAGATGATTTAATTTGAATGAATACATTGTTATGCTTTTCATTGAAGTATTAAAGGTGTACATCAAAAGAAAAAATAAGATTTGATCAGAATTCCATGTTAAGGACATGGAGGGAGATCCGCTAAGGGATCACACATGCATTGGACATGACATGGGAGGGGTCTATGTCGAGGGATTAGAAGAAGAAAATCTGCTGGGGATAAGGTTTGAATTTGATTTGATTATATGACTTATGGAAAGAAGATCTACTAGGGATAAGAATCTATAATCTACCGGGGATTAAGATTGAATCGACTTTAATTTATTTTGTTTTAATTGATGTGGAGGCATATCTACTAGAGATATGGGCTTGAGTCTGCTGGGGATCGGGTATATGAACCTTCCACTAGGGAAGCAGGTTTGGGCTATCCACTGAGGATTGGGATTTGAGTTTGATTTCATAGATTTCTTTGGGGATGTATCAACTGAGAATAAGAGTTTGGTTGAATTTCATTGATTTGGACTCTACTGAGGGAGTTGGTTTAATTTGGCTCCATTGGGAAGGTTGGTTTTGAATTTGATTTATTTGCTTGACTTGTTTATATATGATTCTGGGCTCCACTGGGGAGTAGGGGGTGATTTAACTCCACTGGGAAAAATTAGATTGGGTTTAGTTTAATCTAAGTTAATGTATGGACCATGTAAGTGTGCAATGGACTCACTAAGAGCTATATCAGCCTTGACCTACCTCAGGTTTACTAATCCAAAGGGATAGTATACCGATTATGGGGTAGAGCTACCTAATCTAAGGGGTTGCCTTTCAGTGTGCAACAGCTATGCTGGGAAGAAGGCTTAGCAAACTTACATCTTCCAAAGCAAGGAACAACCACTAGAGTGACCTGTTGGATGCATAAGAAATCGAACCTGACCTAGAGCTACTTCTACGTGAATGTTGTTGGAGACTTATGACAACTCCAAAGTAGTCAGGATTAATTTTATCTTAATTTGATGTGATTTGATATGGTTTGTTTGGTTTAGTTTGATTTTAAAAGGCATATCCGGGATGTGAGCTCATCAAATTTGATAGATTTAATTTATGGACCATGTCATGCATTGGACCCACTAAGGGGCTATATCGACTTATCCTATCTGATTTATAAATCCAAAGAGATAGTCTCGGCCATGGGTAGAGCTAGCCAACCTAAGGGGTTGCCTCGTGCAGTAAATTGTGCTAGGAAGAAGGCATAGCAGACTTACATCTTTAAAGGTGGAACAATCGTGACTGTTGGTAGCACAATAAATCAAATTAACTTAGGAGCAACTACTAAGTCAAGGGACTTATATCAACTCAAGAGTAGTTAGGAAATTTTTATATGGAGTTTTACACTAAAAGATAGATGCTTGAAAAAGGTACCGCTAGGGGTGTCCTAGTGAATATATATTTTGTTTATATGTTTGCATGGACCTGGTGTAAGGGACCACACTGAAAGGGGCTATGCCTTGACCTATCTCGTTTACTAGACCAAGGGAGAATCTATACATCCACATGATAGATTCTCCAACTATAGTCATGGTTACTAGGGAAGAGGAACTGTTCAATTCAATAGTAACCCGAGTAGTGTCTAAATGGGGTTGCAAAGGATGTGATCCAAATATAGTGCCCATAGGAGAGGTGCATGGCGAAAAAGAAAGCTAGGGGTGTCCTCCTAGGGACACTATCTTGAGCCTTAGAAAAGAAAACTTATAGGTGTACAGTGGCCAACTCAAGGAGAAAGCATAGCAGACTTACATCTGCCATGAGTGGTGTATCCTAAGGTGCGAGAACCAACTAACCTAAGGTTTATCCATGAGCATTAGTGGTGTATCCATCAGCACAGTGAGAACAAACCAACCTAAAGTGCCGCTGATGTCCAACGATCAATCTAGAAAGAAAGTGTGAAGGCTTACAACTTTATAAGGAAATCATCGATAGTCATCGTAGGGGATATATGCTCTCGACATAGAGTGACTACTATGCGGGAGCCCAGGAAAAAGACCTAGACTTGAAGTAGTCGAGGGAAGGAGCAAGGGACTTATCCTAAACCTCAAATATACTGACCCACAAAAGGCTAATCCAAGAAGAAGGCATAGTAGACTCACATCCTCTTAAATGAAGCCAACATGAGGTAGCTTACCGGCCACCCAGTAAGGCCTACCAAACTAACAACTGGTCAAGGTGTAAGTGGAAGTAGGAAAGTGTAGTAGACTTACATCCTCCAAAGCAAGAAGACCATTAGGGTGACACACTAGTAGGGTAGCATGTCAACCTAACCTAGAGCAACTATTGAGTGATTGTTATTGGGGGTGTTATTTTAACTCAGAGTAGTCCGAGATAAAAGATATGTGTTTTTTTATATGTTTTTGTGTAGTTTATGTTTGTGTTGTGTCAATAAAGGATAGGATGTTGCTCGGGTTCCTTACACCTACCCTAAACACATCGTGGTAGATTTGCAAACAAGAATACTTTCAACATGGAAGAGATTGAATTCAAAATGGAATTTTCATTAATGATAATTATTTTCAAACATGATTTATAATATTTCTTTAAGTAGAGCTTGTTGATTGGAAGCATTAGGTGCTCTCCCTTATGATAAATAAGATGATAAGATCCTCCTTGGTAGGTATTTTCTATGGAAAAATGGCCTTCCCAAGTGGGTTCAAACTTGCCTTCCATATTACGATGGGCAACAATTGATCTCCTTAGAACTAAAATAAGCTGTCCTACTTGAAATGCTTTAAAATGGACCAACTTGTTGTGAGCTTGAATCATTTTAGCTTTGTACAACTTGAGGTTTTGGCATGCCCGCACACATCTCTCCTTCTAACCTTCAAGCTCTTCTAACTATAATTTTGCATTCTGCTTTGTTTTCATATTGCTAGCCACAACTATCCTTAGTGATGGGCATTAAAATTCTAATGGTAGAATGTCTTCAGACCCATACACTAAGGAGAAAGGAGTAGACTGAGTTGGAGTTCTATATGTGGTGCAGTAGGCACACAAGGATTCAACTAACTACTTAGGCCACTATCACTTGTTATTATTGAGTGTCTTCTTCAATATTTGGATGAGAGTTTTTTTGAATGCTTTTGCTAAGCCATTTTCCCTTAGGTATTTAATGGTAGAATATCTCTAATCTATGTTGTGTCTTTGAGAAAAGTTGTTGATCTCGGTGCTCTTGAATGCAATGCCATTATCAGGTATAAATTATCAAGGCACTCCGAACCTATATATGATATGGTTCTTAAAAAATTAGAGCACATGTTGATGACCTCTCGAGCAATCACCTTTGCCTATTTGGAAAAGTAAGTAAGCTAAGATGAACCGATGACCCTTAGAAGAAGAAGGATCAATCAGACCCACTATGTCGGTACCCCAACACTCGAATGTCCAAGAGGCTAATGTAAGATGTAGAATGTTGGGTGGTTAGTGTATGACCACACCATGTACTTGACATTGGTGGCATCTGTTAGTCATATCCATGCAATCTATGATCATCGATGGCCAGTAGTATCCTAGTCCCTTGATCTTGGCTTTCATCTTCAGACCAGATTGGTTATCTCCACATAATCCTGAGTGTACCTTGGTCATGATCTTATGGGCTTTATGCTTGTCTAAACAATGTAACCACATATGATCAAAAGACCACCAGTACAAGACACCATCCACAAGAGCATAAGAAAGTGCTATATGCTTTATTTGATGGGATTGAGACTTCTTATGAGGTAGTTTGTCTTTATTTAGGTAATCTAACTCATCATCCTTCTTGGCAATGGAAACCTCCTCTTCAAGATAGTACTTTTTGATGAGTACAATATCAATAAGGGATAAGACTTCTCCATTTTGGAATTTTATTGAAATGGACTCATCCTCTAAACATGCCAACTCCTCGACAAGCTTGGCTAAAGAATATGCTATGATGTTCTCTCCTTGAAGAATCTTATAAATGGTAACCTCTAGGATTTAGGATAACAACTCTATGGTGTAGTTGAGGTAGTGATGGAGCTTGGGCTTTATAACCTTATAGGACCCAGTTATTTGGTTGATAACTAGCTGAGAATCACAGAAGATGTTGATGTTTTGGATGATTAGAGTAATGGCTAACTCTAGACTAGCAATCAAAGCCTCATATACGGCTTTGTTATTGTTGCAAGGATTGGATAGATGATATGAGAATCTCATCACATTGTGGTCTAGAGTTAAGAGAACTATTCCTACCCCTGCCTTTTTTGTAATAATAGATTGTGGTTCTTATCCTCTTTGAGAGGAATCTACACCATTAAAGTACATCTCACAATGGTGAATTCTAGCATCCCCTAAGTTCATGATTTGTTCATCGGGGAGATTATCACTAAGAAAAGAGTCAAAGAAGTGAGTGTGCTACTAAAAAATCTGCTAGTACTTGTTCTTTCACCACAAAGAGGGGTATGAAGGTAATGTCAAATTATGAGACGATCATGGACCGTCATGCCATGCATCTAGATAGCGTCGGTAGTGTCATGAGGTGCTATAGTGAATTGATCCAGAGATTAAGTTTACCTTATGAGGAAGCATGTAGTGCTATAGCTTTTGGGATGCAAAGATTAAAGCTAGGCAATGCTTCTCAATGGGTGGATAATTAGCCTCAATAGGGATTAGACGATGATAGAGGAAGTATGGTGCATTTTCCTTTCCTTCGTCATTGGCTTGGCCTAACAAAGCACCAAGGGAGTCATCTAATATAATAGTGTAAAGTATGAGCAGCTTATCTAGGATAGGGTCTACTAGAATCAGTGATGCCATCAGGTAATGCTTAATGTCTTTGAAGGCATGCTCACACTTGTCATCCCACTTAAACTTGGCATCCTTTTTGACAAGTGAAATTGGTTGACATCTTCTAATAAGTTGGATATAAAGCATCTTAGATACACCAACCACCCTTGGAATGATGAGTTGAGTTAAACTTTAGGGGTGGAATTTAATATCCTTGATCTTCTCCGATCAATTTGATTGTCACAATAAACCCAAAAAAAATTTCCTAAAGCTACTCAATGCATACTGTGGGGTTCATTTTGAGGTTAAATTATCTTAACTATTCAAAATAACTCTCAAGTCAAAGAGATGGTCTTTCTTTTCTACTTTTGACTGAGATCATCGACATACAACTGATGATGAATGAGTTGAAGATTCAAGTCATAGCCTGCTAGTATGTAACACCAATATTTTTAAGGCTAAAAGAAATGACCTTATAATAATATATTTCAATCGAAGTAGTGTTTCTTTATTCTTTAGGGGCTATAGTTATTTGGTTATATCTAGATGAGCCATCCATGAAAGATAAGACTGCATGACACAAGTCAATGTCCACCATCACTCGAGATTGGTTGGAAATTCATCTTTGGACATCCCTTATTTAAATCTATAAAATTGATGCATATGTGAATTTGGCCATTCTTTTCTTAACTGGACAATGTTGGCTAACCGTGTAGGGTATTTTTCTTCGGATGAAGCCAACATCGATCAATTTGACTTCATAAATGACTTATTTTGTTCTATGTCTAATCGCATACATCTAGGAGCTTTCTTGATGGTGGAAGTAGGCTCTATTACTAGTTTATGGACCACAGAGGTAATCCAGGAACCTCTTCATAACTCCATGCAAAGTAGTCCTTAAACTCAATCGATAGACTAACTAAGTCATTGGTTTCAATTTCATTCAATAAAGAATTGATGTATATCGGGCGTAGATCTTCTTTTGTTCCTAAGTTAATTTCCTAGAGCTCATCGATGGTTAACTTGATCTCTTCTTTGAACTCTGGCAGTGTATCTTTGACTTCAAAATCATCTCGATCATTTGAAGTTTCCAAGAACATCTCCTAATATAAGTTAATATGATTTGAAAAGAATATATCAGATTTTAAATGATTGGTGATGACTAAATAGTAATCGCCATCATTGACTGGACCCACTATACAGAATCCTTGTCTCAATCTTGATTGATAGCTTTTGCATTTGTTCTTCCATATTCTTTCAAAGTAGTCTGACCTGTGCTTTGACCAAGTATGTGGGATTAACCCTTTCTTTGCTAAATTATGAACACAAGGCAAGTACCAATCAAATGATAATTCTATTAAATCTTTATATGAATCATTCTCAAGTTCTACATTAACTTCTTGACTTGAGGATGATGCCCATAGAAAGAACCTCTGAGTCTTCACACCTATGGATGACTTAGGGGCTTCCTTAACTACCAAACCCTCAAGTTTTTGAGAGGAAAGTGGGGTTCAAGCTAAGGTTCCCAACTGATTTCTAACTTTCATATAGACTTGGATACACTTATGCTTTGCTTTGAGCCCTTCTTCATCGCTCAATCACCAAGGGAATTTACTACTAAGAAGAGCTGGCTAGCATGCTAACGGTATAAAGCTCATCATATGAACTAGATTCAAAGTCTATATGGATAGCAGGTGTTACTCCTAGTAGCTGGGACATATCTTCTATTGGGTGGACAATAAGGAGGTTTTCCACCCCTAGGACTTCCTCTACCTGGTGGAGGTCAAGTCATCCTACCCATATGTTTGAATGGAGTAAAGAACCGTGGGTTGAATCTAATGTGAGCTCCACCTCCTCCAAGTCTATTTTCGCTCCCTTTTATTTTTTTTTTTCATTTTCTAATTTCTTTTTTTTCTCTTTCTTTTTATTTTTTTCTTTTTCTTTTATTTTTAAACTTTGGCCAAGTTTGTGGGAATAGACTTGTTGATTTTGAGGGAGGTAGTAAGCCGTATCCTCATATATGCTGACCTCATGAATTGTAAATGGCTTTAGATCTCCTTTGACAAAATAGAGGATCCCACCTCTCATGAACTTCATACATTAATGTAGAGAGGATGGAACTATGTTGCTCTCATATATGATGGTCTCCCAAGCAAATAGTTGAAAGATGTATCCAAGTCTATAATGTGAAACTTGGCTTCGATCTTCCAATCATCTATCTCCAAGGGCAACACTATGGAGCCTAAGGCGTACTGACCTCACTTTCAGAGTGCAAATTCAGTCTTCCCATCTTAGACTTAGAGTCTTCTAGACACTAAGATTTCCTAGTCATAAGACACTTCTAACAATTAGGTAAACACTTAACCTAAGCCTAAAGACTTAGAAGAGTTAACCATATGATTAGGCCTTTGTGATAATCAACCTACCCTACAACCCAAATCCATGTTCACCTTCTCAAGACAAACCTCAAGTTCAATTCAAACATCAAATTCAAATCAAAATCCAAACCAAAATTCCAAAACCAAATGATTGAAGCCCATGATCAAATCCAAACTTGTAACCCTTCTTAAGCCATATGACCTATCCCATGGACTTAGCCAAATCTTAATCCAAATCAATCCAAAATCAATTGATTTTCTCATAATCAATTTATATCTTCAATCATCTTTCTAAATATAAATCAAATCTACATTCAAATGATCAAAACTAAATCAAATTATATCAAACCCCTTCCTAAGCCATATGACCTATCCCATGGACTTAGCTAAATCTTAATCCAAATCAAGTCAAACTCAATTGATTTTCTTATAAATCAATCATATTTTCAATCATCTCACAAATTTAAATGAAATATACATTTAAATCATCAAAACTAAATCAAACCAAATCAAAATCCAAAATTAAGCCGCATTACCCAACTCCTTGGGCTTAGCCAAATTCCTTCATTCCAAAACCCAAATTCAAATGATATTCTCATGAATCAATCATACCTTCAATCATATTAACAAATATAAATGAAATCTACAAGCCAAACAAAATCAACCCAAGTCAAACCCAACTTAACCCTTTTGACTTGAAATGTTCAAATGAACCAAAACCCATTTGAACCCAAGCCACTGTAATTGAATCTATATATCAATCCCAAATCCATATATAAACTCAACCCAAAATCAAGCCAACTAAACCCAATTGGTCCATTTGACCCAATGTGGACAATTTGACATATTTGAGCCAAGTTCTAATCCTACCTAAATTGGATTGAACCAAGACTATAAAAACCTCCCATCATGATTGTTGATCACCCTAGGTTGATGAATTATTACAAACTGGGTCAAACCAAGCCAACTTGAACATTTGACCAAGTCAACCCCTTAACCTTAATGAACCCAAACTAGCCAAATTGCAACCTAAGCCAAATCCCTTGAAACTAATGATTCATACCAAATCAAAATCAATATTTGAATATGACTTGACCTTCAATTGAGTCAAACCAAACCCAATTGGCCCTCTTGACCCAAGTTGACCCAAATGACCTAAAAGAATAATTAAAATCAAAATATAAACCAAATTGATTGCAACCAATGGCTCAAGTTCAATCAAAATTGATTGTTGAACTTGACCAAAGCCGTGATTGAACACAATTGAACCCAATTGACCTACTTAGCCAAAATTGATCTAATGGTTCAAGTTGAACTAAATCAAAACTAAAATCAAATTAATTGAAACTAAAGTCTACAATCATCTTCAATTGCAACTAAACCCAACCCATCATGCGAGCCAATTTGGCCAATTTGGTCAAATTGGTTAAGTTAATCCATTTGACCCAAATGAATTATTTGGCCCGTTGGTCAAATTGGTTCAACTTAACCCATTTGACCCAAATGAATTCAAATGTGCCAAAATCAAATCTAAGCCAAACTAAACCAAACTAATTGAACCAAAACATCCCAAATGATCATATGAACTTGCCCAACCCTTGGTTTGACCCAATTTGACCAATTGGTCAACTTGACTAACCTAAATTTGACCTAAATGAGTCAAATTGAGCTAAACTAAATAAATTGACTCCAATTGACTTGAAATTTGGCTAACCCACTTTTGACTCATTTTTTATATGCAAATCAAATCCAATGCCAAATGATCATTCTACCCTTGATCAAGGGAATCACATGAGACAAATCAACCATGTAAGTGGTCATTTCCATTCCTTGGACACTTGGTACTCTCAATGGTCCACTAGGCACCTAGACCGCCCAACTGAACCAATGGGTTGTTGGGTTGCCATGACCCATGGGAGGTGAAATCACCTCACCCCATTGGAGCATTTGAAACCCATAGGACACCCATAATTCCTCCTTGGTAGCCATGTCACACCTTCAACCAAAACCAAGCAACCTCTCACTCCACCCATGACTCCCTAAGATGGCCGGATGACCACTAGAAGCCAAACCCAATCCACCATCTAATCAAGATGAAAGGGGTATACACCCGCTTGTTTTCACTCTAATACACACAAAAATCATTCCTCAGAGCCCTAGCTACCCAAGATGAGCTACTAGAGCCATTCTCTAAGCTCTCAAGCTCATTCCTTAATTAAAAAATGCCATTCCCATCCATCTTAAAGTAGGACACTCCCATTTTGGGCATATCTTCCCCATTTTTCAATCAAACTCAAATTAACTTTGTACACACCTTCCCTAGGCCTCATTGAGCAAAAAATGAATCATCTCCCAAGCTTCTAGAGAACCGAAGGTGGGACTTCGATCAAAGCTGAGCTCTAGATCATCGGTTCATGGCCTTTGAAGCGAATGTCGAGGAATTGATCTAATTGCTACTCAATAGGGCTTCATCTCCACTAGATGAAGCTTCCTTAATCCTTTGAGTCACCAGTCAAAGCCTATCCTTAGGCAAAAATGGGTTGGAGCTTTTTGAAAAAACTACAACTCATGTAATCTAGATCGTTGGATCCCCTTTGATTAATGTTATGAAGGTATGAGATCCTTTTGGAGTTGATCTAAGCTCAGGTAAGCTTGGATAAAGTGAGCAACAGTAGACAGACTCCATTCACCCTCACTCGTGTTATGTTAGATCATGCACTGCCCATTTTGCATGAACGGAATGGACTATCATTGTTAAATCTGCTAGGTTGATCTGATTTAATCTTATTAAGCTATGGGATTAATCATAGTTGTCCAATCGTCGATGACAGAAAGAGAAATCTACCACATAGACTAAGTCGGATAAGTTTTAAGTAACCAATCCCACACATGGAAAAGCATGGCCATGGTGCGCACATGGCAAGATTACTTTAATTAGGCTTAATTAATCATTTTTAATGCCTAAAACTTCTAAAATAATCAAAATCATAAAAAATAAAATAATTCAATAAATACTCATTTTAAAGGTATTTTGGAGAATTAATTAAAATAATCTTAACTAATTTTGAATAGTAATTAAGGTTTAATTACAAAATTAATTAACTTAATTACTCCTTAATTACTTATGTAATTAATCCCAAATTTTATTGGTTAATTTAATGGGATGCCCTCTAACTCCCATAATTTTCTTAGGATTTATTGCTCAATTAATTTGGAAAATTGACTAATTAAACCTTAACTACTGTTTTAAATTAATTAATAATTAATTAATCTCATGAATAGTAATAAATTGGTTAATTAATTTTATTAATCATTGTTCAATAGTAAATGAACTAAGGAATAGAGTTGGGACCCTTTCCTAAGTTCATTTCACAATTTTTTAAAATGAAATTAATTAAGATTTAACTAATTAATTAAATCACTTAATCAAATTGAAATCATAATCACATCAGACCTTAATTAATTAAATCATGGGGTAGATCTTTAGGTGTTTAATAACCTAAAGGAGTTTAATGAAATTATGGTTAGTCCACATGTGTGGAAAAATATAAGAGTAATTAATTAAGTCCCTTAATAAGTTAACTATTAATCATGAGCAAATTGCATTAGGCCCCTTTTATTTCCTAAGATCATTCCAAGTTTATTTTCAATGCATATCATGTTGGCTCATAATTATTTAGTTAACTACTTTAAAGTGACATAGGTAAGGGTAATTAATTCATCTATTTAAGGGTTCAACAATTAACCCATAAAATCAACTTAATTACATTTCCTTATATTAAAACAAATCACTAATGTGGGAATGGGTTTAAAACATCAAGTGTTGATTTCTCTTCTCCTCTTTAAATCAAATCAAATCCAAAACTTAATTAATAAAGAAGATTTGCTTTGCTTTAAATAATCTTATTTATTTGATTATCCTTAAGAACTAGTTGAATGAATCACATGCTTATATTTGATTGTCCTCTTTCAAATCATGTTAAATTTGGTATGTCTTTTGAATTCATGCATCCATCTTTTCAAAATCAAGAAAAATAAAATAGATTTCCTTTATGTAAGCTTGCATGTGTTGATTTAATTTAATATATGGCTATTATCACTATTAAATCCAAATGTGTTTTTCAAAAGCTTATAAATGAATAATAATATTTGTTATGATGCTAGTTATAAATACATAAGAAATGCATGTGCTTATAGATTAAGAGTATGAATGTTGAGTTCTCTTTCCTCTATTCATGTGTTGATTCATATAAGATTGAATGGTAATGGGTATATAGTTTGGACATCCTGGGAACACGAGGCTTTAGCTAGCCTCAAAGAGGTCATTTGAATACCTCACTTCCCTAATTTAACAATAGCATGTACCCATTTGATTTCATTCTTATGTATTTCAACATTAGAATTTGGATAGAACTTTAATTCATATATATAAATGATTCAATCAAAAAAATATATATAGTCTTTGCATGGTTTTCTTTCTCTCATTTATGTATACATCTATGTGTATCGAAGAAAAACAAGTATATAGTCTGGACATCCCAAGAATACGAGGCTTTAGTTATCCCCAAGGAGGCCATTTGATTACTTCACTTCCCTAGTTTAACAATGACACATACTTGCCTATATTTTTGTACATGTATATGTATATGTATATATATATATATATATATATATCCCATTATATATATATTAAAATTGCATTTTAAAATTGCATGCATTCATAATTGACTAAGTGGTTGACTTAATTATCAAATGATTTGGAGCTTACTTCCTATGTTCATGTATACAAATTTGCATATGTTTGAATGCAAATTATATAGGACATCCCGAGAATACGTAGGCTTTAGCTAGCTCTAAGGAGGTCATTTTGACTTACCTTTCATTGGTTTAACAATGGCACATGTCTATTTAATTTCATTCTTATGTCCTTTTGTATAATAATTTGATAAAGTTTTAAATTAAAATGGTTAAATAATTCAATCAAATAAAATATAAATTCTAAATATACACATACATTCATCATTTAAGTGTGCTAAAATATGTTACATGTATAGATACACTTAGATTAAATCATATGCATGTTACATGTGAATGATTTAATATATGTCATGTGGTAGTAATTCAATTAAATTAATCTTAAGATACCTTTCATTTTGAATAGGATTATTGAAAGTGAACCTAAACTTAGGATTAATTAAATCATTTAATAAGCCATTCACTAAAGAGAACTAAATCAAATTAATATACTTTAGAAAGTGACTTAAAGTTGGGATGAAAGTGGGAAATCCTCTTTTCCTCTCTCTATAACACTTAGTTGCTAAGTGTAATAAAATGAAACAAAAGAAAACAAACATTTAAATTCTCAAATCAATTAAACTACTTCAAGTGAAATCAACCTTTCATGTTAAATTGAATCCTTCTATACTTAGAAAATACAACACTAATGCCTAATAAGACTTACCACACAAGCCTTAATACATAAATTAGAATTAAGTCACCACATCTAGCTCTAGATAGGATGGTGATATGATGTATGTTTTGTTTTATGATGTATTATTCTAGATTAGGGTGTGTATGTTCATAGACTGGATGATAGACCAATATTAGCCTAATCATATTTTTTAGAGGGGATTATGCTTAAGGGATGCTTAAAAATAAATGTGAATGCTCTTTTGCAAGTTGCTTAAATCCTTAATCATATCCAAGTTAGACAGGGCTTAGTTACCCATGTGTAGCTAAGTCCAAATTATAAATACAACCTTGGGATTATATGTATATTTAGCTAACCTATTTTGCAAGTGTGTAGTTAGATTTACTTTTCCCACATAAATTTTTTTTGCAATATGAATTAGGATTAGTGCTAGAGATTAGGATTAGAAGGCTTTGCCCGAGTGCAATGCCTTTGAAGCAAGCACCATCCAAATCAAAGAAGGAACCAAATCAATTGGAGATATGAAGAAAGAAGACCCCAATAATTTAATACAATTATAATTAAAGAATGTAGAGCTCGCTACCCATATTTTTCTCTCTTTGCCAGTTCACCACACCTAACATTTTATTCTTTTATGATAGTTTATATAATTATTTGATGTAATGTTTACATTATGCATTAGGATGGCATGCTTTTCATAATTTTTTAAATGATTGAGGCTTTAATGTGTGCTTGGATATGATTAGGCTCTTAGGATAAAAAATAACTTTTCTACCCAACTAATCACTCATAACAAAATTTTAAATAACTCATAACCTCATCATAAAGCCTAAGACATAAATAAGATAATTAAAAGATTTAGCAACCCCTTAGATGTATGGTTGTATGTTTCACATCATGCATGCATATTATTTCTCCCTTGAACATGAAGGATCTCCATCCTTGCATGATAAAGGAATGCTTGATGGGTGAGGGCATCCCTTGTGGTAGAGAATAACTTCTTCTGATTTGACCCATAACCTATTTAATCATGCATTTAGGCATAAGAAATCCTAAATCCTCTATCAAAATGATGTGTCTAAAATGAAATAAAATTTAAAAATATTTTGCATCCATAGATTAAGTCATATGCTCATACCACGCATTGTTTAGTCTCTTAGGGAGTGTGTTCTAATTAAATAACTACCCTAGCTATCTTGCAATTCATAAGATTGGATGACATGGTTTTAAAATCATAAGAGGAGTTAACTGGCGGTCACTCCAGGTGGTTATAAGTCCAGAAGTCGGATAATTTATTCTCTCTCGTGAAGGTAAACCCTTATGCCCACTTTTTGCTGAGATTTAGGTCATGCTTTAGCTAGTACTAAACCTCCCTAGATTTAAGATATGAGGTAGCTATTTTCTTCAGGCTACGACATAAATTATTACCTCTTAGGCATTCCCACAACCTTGTGTTGGTGAATTATAAGCCCTAATAATCTAATTAAATTTCAACTCAAAACATATAAATCTCATCAACTTCATAATTATAAAGCCCAACCATAAGATAGATTAGAATGCTCACTAAGCTTCCTAGTATCATGAGCATTTCCTACTTATTTCAATTAGATTCCAAAAATAAGTCTTCTCCTTGAACTTTCCTAGTTAATTTTCCAAATACAACCAATCCTTTGATAGTTTAACCTTAAAATCTGTGGACATGATATTGTCTACTTTAATCGAGAATGATCTTTAGAAATTTCATTTTCTAAGAAGTAATTAAATATGGAGGCTTGCCTCCATAAGGAACTTAAGAACCAAATTTAATATAAACACTATTTTATTCATTCATGTAAAGTAGGGGAAAAATCTCTAGTACATTCGAAGACCCATCATGCCTTAGGAGTCTTTATTACGTGATTAGGTCCATAGGGTGATGCCTTTATATTTCAAGATTGCACATCATACCTCAATGTTGTATCCCATCACCTCAAAAAGTACCCCTAATACATACATCCAAAAATAAAAATAAACACCATGAAGCCCTCTCATCTTGTTCATTGAATCCTTTTAACATCATTCTTTCTTTTTGGAGTATGCAGATGTTGATCCTCAAGTAGGAAAGTGTTCTTAGACTCATAATATTGACTGATACACCTGGGTCAACAAGAACTCTGGATAGCCTGTATCTGCTAGCATCCACTATAATGTAAGGAGGCGGTTGTGCCTGGTCCTCCCTAGGAGTAAGTCTTTATCATTGAATGTAACTCCTAAGATGTCTTTAGAGTGGAAAGCCTCCTATTAAGTAGTGATCAGCTAAGCTAGGCATATCTCTAGATCAAGTCCTTGATTAGAGATTCCCTCATCTCTTTGGATAAGACAAGGGTGTTGTATATGCTTAACTTAGCGGAAACTTTCTAAGGTGAGACATTGTAATCAACTGCTTGGTCCTCCACAAACATATCCATGGGTGGAGTATCCTATGGAGGGGCTATCTACCCACCCAAACCAATGATTTTACACTTATCCTAGGTGAGGTAGAACTTGCCACCGTAGATTGACTCGACTTCTTGGAATGATGAGCTTGTGGAAAGTACCTTCTCATCCGCATACCTAGTTTCTCCTATGGGATCCTTAGAGTTGACTCCAAGTCAATCTCAAGAGGTGAACTGATTCAAAGAAATATAGTCTAACTCAATCGAAAGGAAAGAATCAAACTACTAGAGCTATTATTTTTATTTAGAGAGAGCTTTCAATAGAATAAAATAGAGCAAGTAGACAATATATAAGTAGAATCAACCTTCTTCATTAATTTCTTTTGGGTGGAGGTACATAATAAATCAAAGCAAGTAGAGTAAGGAATGTTATTCAGATACAATGCTCTGCATAAGAGGAGCTAGTAAGAGGTGGTAGCTGCAATGGTGGAGGGAGTACTCGACAAAGTGCTACCGGACTATCCCAAAAGTATGGTGAGTTGCCGGCTATCGTCCTCCCTTGAGTTATCCTTGCAACTAGCAAACCTTCCTTGGTGTTGGAGGTTTGAGCTATGCTTGACTTCTTGATAGAAATGATCATCTTAGAGGTTTGAGATAGGAGATATCCTAACCTCTTTAGTCTTAAAAGGATATAAGTATCCCCAAGGATTACTCTAATAGGGATGGTTGTAATAAGTATTCTTTAGGATAACTATGGCTCCCAACTTGTAGCTGTGCTCAATCTAGTCCTTAAAAGACACAACCTCTAAGACATGGCTTAACAATAGCAGATCATTGCTCTTGCCCACTTCCTCTTAGGCTTTGGTAACTAAAAAGTCAAGTTTCTTTAAGAGATTCTTAAAGATTTTCTAACTATCTCCTCTTGAATGAATATTGTCTATTTGAAAGTGTGGGTGGAAAGTACCCATGGATAAGAATATCACCGGTAGCCGAGGTGGTGGAAATGGTCATTGTGGTGGCTACTGGGTGGAGGTGAGGGGTGGAAAAGGAGGTGGCAAAGGAGGTCAGAGCCTGTCACCTCATAACTCGGTAGCAAGATCTTCTCGTCCACCACACACAAATGTCCTTAGCTTCTTCTCAAACACCTTCTATAACTTGGGCCTAGATGATTGGTCAAAAAAAGGCAATTGTTTGGCTTCCTCTTATCTAGCTTGTTGATTAATTGAATGTTTTGATCAGAAGCCCTTAAGCATGAAGGCCGAGCCATGGATATTTTTGAGAAGAATTTCAATGGCATGTCTTTTGGACAACTATGGTTCATTTCATGCTCGTTGTTCCACCGAGAATGTAATCAACAAGGGACAGAGTTTCTCTTCAATGAGGTCACCATCTCTCTCTGAGCTCCAACAAACCTCTTGATGAAGAGGTGCTTAAACTCAACAAAAGTCTTCACCAAATTATTGGCATACACCAATCAAATGCAACACCTGACAGACTACTAACGAAAAGGAGGAAGAGGAGTTACGCCAACTGCAGGTAAATGCACTCTAAAGTGTGCAATATGTTATTGGTTCCCACTACCATCAAAGATCTTGATGGTGGCATAAAACTCTAAATAAAATATAAAGTAAATAAAAACCTAAACCTAAAAAATAAACCTAAAAATAAAACCAAAAAATAAATAAAAATAAAACCAAAACCCTAAACTAAAAAGAAAAACTAAACCTAAATAAACAAAATAAAATAAACATAAACTTAAACTAAAATAAATAAAACCTAAACCTAAAATAAACTAAACCTAAACCCTAACCTAAATAAAATAAAATAAACTAAAAATAAACCTAAACCTAACCTAAAAATAAAAACCTAAAACATAAACCTAAAAAATAAAATAAAAACCTAAACCTAAAACTAAAAATAAAAAATAAAACCTAAACCTAAAAAATAAAATAAAAATAAAACTAAATAAAAAACTAAATATAAACCTAAACCTAAACTAAAAAAAAAAAAAAAAACCTAAACTAAAATAAATAAACTAAACAAAATAAAAATAAAAATAAACCTAAATAAAAATAAAATAAAATAAACTAAAATAAAAATAAACAAATTAAATAAACCTAAACCTACCATAAATTAAAAAAAACTAAACCCTAAACTCAAACCCTAAATCCTAAACTATAAACCTAACTAAACCCTAAAACTAACCCTAAACCCTAAACCCTAAAACTTAAACTAACCTAAACCTAAACTTAACCCTAACCCTAAACCCTAAACCCTAAACCTAACTCCTAAACTCAAACTAAAACCCTAAACTCCTAAACCCTAACCAAAAATAAACTAACCTTAAACTCCTAAACTCTAAACCCTAAACTCCTCAACCCTAAACCCTAAACCCTAAATAAAATGAAACCCATTCGTTCGAGCATCTTTCTCTCCTCCATCCTCTTTGTGCTCTAGCAAATTTTGTTTCCCCTATGGAGGCGCGTTCCCTCTATGGATTTTCTATGTCAATTTTGGCTATTGCTTCCATTTTGGCAAGTTCAATCGACATTCAGCTTGTCCTGTCATGAGCCCTTGTTGATAATGGTTGTGAATTCTGCTTCCCTATGGGGATGTCTTGATAATCTAGGTGCTCTTGCTAATGTTTCTAGCTCTTTGGGAGTTTTTAGCTTAAATCCATCTTTGGCTTGAAAATCATTCAAGGATGTTCTTGCTAGTAATTCACTGTGGTGAGTCTCGAGCTTATTTTGACTTCCTTTGGTGTACCCTGATAATGTGTTCGATTTAGTTGTGGAAAGGCTTAAGACTTTTGAATTTTTGGTTAAATTTGCATCATCCTACTTTGTAGAATATTTGATCTTTCTTCCATAGCTTGAAACTCTCTAGAATTTTTTCTATTGATTGATCGATGTCATGTATTAATCCATTTTCCAAGATTACTCATGTTTTTCTTATCGCTTATGTTTTATTTTCAATTGTTAGATAAGATTGTTCAAATGGATGCCTCTTTTTGATATTTAGGAGGAATCTCCTATTGTTCCTATTTGGATCTCTCTTCCTAATCAACATGTCCATTTCATTAATCATGAATTTTTTTTTTGCTGTGGGTGCGATGTTCGGTCATCCTCTTCAAGCTGATCAGACAACTGTTTCTAATACTCGGCCTTCTATTGCTCGAATTTTAGTCGAGTTTGATATAACTAAAAAGTTTTCTATAGAAATTTGGCTAGGATTAGAGAAATATGGATATTTGTAAAAGTGGAATTTGAGAATTTTCTTTCTTTTAGTTCCCATTGTAAAATTTATGGTCATGGGTTTTCAGATTGTTTTGTTGTTCACCCTCACTTTACGAAACAAAAATTGGTTAATAATAATTTGGATCCCAACCTAAAGGTGCGCCCTTGGTTAAAGCACAAAATTCATCTCCTATGGACATTTCTTTACCTGAAACTGACGGACATTACCTTAATCCACTCACTATTTCTGTGGAGAATGATGTAGTTCTTAAGCTTGATCAGTTTTTGGATGTCAGTCATGTTAATAAGGATGCCTTACCCTTCAATGATTCTATACAGTTGAATGCCCTCGATATTGGTAATAATATGAGTAATAATACATTTTTGAAACTTATGAATGATGATTTTTTCTCAAATGATTCAATTCCTGCTTCTAGGCCACCATTAATGCCTGATAATGTGATCCTAGATGAGGGTTTGAATGGAGAGCAAACTAATGAAAAGGCTTCTAATTTGACTTGGGCACTTATGCTTTAAATGGATCTAATCATTTTCTTGCCTCCTCTTCTAATGTTGAACTGATTTCTATTTTGACATTTCAACGTAATACGGATTTGGAAGAGGGTGAAGTGGCTTGCAATGATGCTTTAAATGTGTAATTTTTTTCCAAAAACAACCCTGAATAATCTCTCTTAGATGGTGATGTAGTGGATATGAATAATAAGTTCCAAACTATTTTAAGAAAGAAAAATAAAACTCTTAAAACCAAACTTCCTAATTTGCCAGATTTACTAGATTTGGCTCTTCTGCCCAAAAATAAATGGTTTCTTTCTTGATTTGGAATGTGAGAGGGATTGATACCCTCTCTGTTAGAAATAGAATTAGAAACTTAATTTGTACTCATAACATTTCCTACTTGGCTTTCTTGGAACTGTTTATTATTCCTTTTAACATTTATTATGTTGCTAGAATGATTAGCTTTAGTAATTTTTTTGCTAACTCTAGCAATAAAATTTGGATTTTTTTTGGAATAGTCCCTATGTTATGTAGATTTTGGATGATTTATCCTAAGTTGTGAATGATAAGACTACTTATGATAATTTTAGTTATTTTGGTTCCTTTATTTATGCTTCTTGTAATAGAAATGGTAGATGCATTCTTTGGGAGAAACTTATTAGTCTTTCTTCTCCTGTTGATGCTCTTTGGTTTGTGGTTAGAGATTTTAATACTATCTCTACTTCCTCTGAATGTTATTGTGGAAATGCTCCTAACTTATTTTCTATGGAAGATTTTAATAACATGCTCCTTAAATGTCATCTTACTCACATGGACTTTACTGAGTCTCAATTTACATGGAATAATTATATATTGTAGCAAAGGCTTGATAGAATTTCTTTTAATCACCCATGGATTAATATTTTCCATATTACTTCTGTGGACCACTTAAGAAAAACCCTATCAGACAATTCTTCCTTTCTTATTAATGTTAATTTTAATGCTACCAAATTCTTCTCCTCTATCCATTTTCATTTCCAAAATATGTGGCTTATGGATGATAGACTTTTCAATGTTGTTGCTAGTAACTGGGGAGAACCTCTACATCATGATGACTCTATTTTTGCGATGAAGAGATTGTGGTTCAAATTAAAAAGACTTAAATAATGCCTTTCTTGGTGGAATAAACATTATTTTAAGAATCTTTTTGTCGATATTAATAAAATGGAGAATGAGGTGATTATTTTGGAAGATGTTGTTAATGATCCTTCTAAAATTTAGATGTTGGCTCATGCTAAAGATAGGTGGACATGTTTTCAAGTTATGAAGGAGATTTATTGGCAGCAAAAAGCTTCTATGAAATGGATCTCTGATGGAGATCACAATACCAAATATTTTCATGTCCTGGTTAAAAAAAGTGCTATAAACCATATTCATGAAATTAAAATTAATGATGGAGTTTGGTGTATCGATAAAAAGAAGCTTGTTGAGTTTGTTGTCCTTTTTTATAAAGATCTTATGAATAAAAATGTTGCTTACGATGATATTTCTGGGCCTAACCTTATTCCTAATTTTATTTCGGATGAGGATAACAATATGCTTTCTTCCTTACCTTCTAAGATTGAAATTTTTGATATTTTGCAAAATATAAATAAAGACTCTATGGCTAGGCCTAATGGTTATACTACCCTTTTTTTTCAAAAATGTTGGATTTTCATTAAAGAGGACCTAATTAAAGTAGTTCATAATATTTTTAAGGGTCGTATCCTTCCAAAATATTTTTCTAGCACCTCCATTATTTTAATTATTAAAAAACACAATCCTGAAGTTTGAGGTGATTTTAGGTCGATTAGCCTTTGCTTTTTTTTTTTAAAAAAAACTTATATCTAAGATTTTGGCTAAAATATTGAGTATCTTGCTCCCTAAAATTATCTCCCCCAATCAAACTGATTTTGTTAAAGGGAGATCCATTTCTGATAATGTACTTTTAGCTCAAGAGATGATCCATGATTTGACTGCAAAAGTTTGCGGTGGAAACCTGCTTTTTAAGGTTGACAAGGTTATAATAATATTGGTTGGGTTTTCCTAAGCTTATAATAATATTGGTTGGGTTTTCCTATATAAAATTTTGGCTTTATTTGAGTTCTCTAATCAATTTAGTGCTTTAATTAAGAATGGGAGTGAGAATTCTTAGTTTTCTATTTAATGGTGAGTGCATGATTTTTTCTCCTCTTATCATGGGCTAAGGCAAGGTGACCCTCTTTCTTCTGCTATTTTCATTATTGCAGTGGAATATCTTTTTAGATGTCTTGAGAATATGTTTAGTTTAATGCCTAGCAAGTTCTATAGAACCATTGCTGGGTTTCCCATTTTTCACCATAGCTTTGCTGATGATTTCATTATATTTTACGATGCCTCATCTCATTACATTAAAAAATTATGTAAGTTCTTAATTCATTTTGGTAGGGAGAGTGGCTTGAATATTAATCCTAATAAAAGTTTTTTTATTACTAGCTCTTCTAGCTCCTTATCTAAGATCAATGTTATAAGAAATATTATTGGTTTCTTTTATGAAAATCTCCCTATCAAGTATCTAGGGACTCTCTTATATAGAGGCAAAAAAAGGTCTTCTTTATTTGAATAAGTTATTTAGAAAGTAAATAAGAAAACCTCCTCTTGGGAGTTTCATTTACTCTACTTTGGTGCTAGACTTATCCTGATCAAAAGTACGCTTTGCTCTCTACCAATGTATCTCTTGTCTACTATTGTCCCTACATTTTCTATTATTAAAAGGATTAATTGGCTTTTTAATAAATTCTTTTGGGGATCTAATACATCTACCAAAAGATTACATTGGGCTAGTTGGCATAACTATTGTGGTACTAATAATGAAGGTGGCTTGGGTTGCAAAACCTTAGAGGATTCTATTAATTATTTTTCTTATAAAATAAGGTGGAACTTTAGAAATAATGATAGTTACTAGTCAAAGTTTATGAATGCTAAATATTGTCAGGGAAAACACCCCCTCATTAGTGCTTTCAAATTAGGGGATTCTCCTATTTGGAGAAGACTTTGTAGTATCAAATGGAGTGCTGAGAATTTAATTTCTTGGGGTATCAATTCTAGTTCCTCATTTTTTTGGCAAGACAATTGGCTTGGTCAGGGCTCTGTTGATTCCCTTTGCAATACTCATTCCATTATGGTGCTTAAGGTTCATCAATTAATTATTATTAATAATTGTGATGTGATTCAATTGAATAACCTTGTCGCTAATATGATCATCAATAAAATCCTTAAAATTTGCCCTCACCCTAATGAACCCACAAAATTCTTTTCAAAATTTATTCTTCTGGAGATTTTGTTTTTAAGGATGTGTGGCATTTTGTTAGATTTAAATATCAAGAGTCCTTGGTTTTTACTAAAATATGGAATAATAGTATCCCTATTTCGTTCTCGATTTTAACTTGGTGCATTTTTAAGCATTATATCCCTGTGGATGCTACTCTTTTGAAAAAAGTTTTCCAACTCCCCACTAAATGTCACTATTGCTATCACATTGAAAGTATGGATCATGTTTCTATGAATGGCCCTATTGTTGCTAGAATGTGAACTAGTATGTTAATATTTTTAATACTTCCACTTTAATGGTTCATTTTCTATTATGCAACTCCGTGAAGCATGATTCTCTCATACTTCTAAGGGTCATTTTAAAATTACATTAGCTATTACTATGCTTTGGTATATTTTGATGGATAGAAATGATGTAAAGCACTGTAATATTCCTATGAATTGTAATCGTATCATTGCTATATCGAAATATAAAATTTTGTCTCTTTCAAAGCTAATCTTCTTACTCACTCCAATTTTAATGGGTGCAAGTCTATGGACTTGAAATTTGGGATTAACCTTCCTCCTTATAATGTCTCTTCTACCCAGAAAATTATATATTTGATTAAACCTAATTATCATTATATTAAAGTTAACATTGATGGCTCAGTTTCTCATTGTGGTTGTGGTGAGATTTTGAGAGATCATGGTGGTGAGGTTATTTCGACTTTTGCTACCCCTTTAGAGCCTTGTTCTGTTTCATTTGCTAAACTTAAAGGCATTCATCATGTAATTTCCATTTGTTTACAACAAGGTTTTTATAAGATTTGTTTTGAAGTTGATGTTCTCTTTCTTTTAGATTGACTTAAATCTAATTCACAAGGTAATGCTGATGTTTTCTATTTGCTTAATCTTACTAGGAGTCTTCTTGCTAACCCAGATTTTCCAATTTCTTATATTCATAGGGAAGGCAATTGTTGTGCTGATTTTCTGGCCAAGTCTTTTTGTTTGCTAATGTTTTCTAATGATGACATACATTTCCATTAAAGGGGTCTTGTGAATCTAGATAAAACTAGATTGCCTTACCTTAGAGACTTTTAGCATTTCCTTCCTCCTTTGGGACTTTGGCTTTCTCTATGGTGGTGTTTTTTCTTAGAACTAGTTATTTCCTCTGCTAGTTTGGTCTTGAGTTTTCTCTTCACCTAAACCTATTTTTATTCTCCAATTTGAGTTCTTTCTATCTTTTGGATTGGTTGGGGTTATTTTTCTTTTTTTGGCTTTCTACTACAATTTTGGTTTTGGTTTGTTTTCTCTCCCACATTGGTGGATGTGTTTGTACCAGGTGGAGGATATTGGGTTTTGCTTGTCTTCTGATTGGTGTGGTTCTCTTTATTGGTTAGATCTCTCTGCAGCCTAGTTTGTTTATCTTAGACTTTCTGGTTGGCTGGTTGCTGGTTTTGTCTGGATGTGGGTTTTTTTCCTTCCTAGGTGTTGCTCACTCTGGATTTGTTACCTACCTTTGGTTCTGGCTCTCTTTTCTGGTGGCCATTTTTTTGAATTTTTCTAGAATGGTTATTTTGTGGCTGGATGACTTGTCGCCTAGTTATTTGCTGATTAGGGTGGTTATTCATGGTGCTTTTGGTTGTCCATTCTCTAATGAGTTTCACCCTTCTCACCTACACTTGTCCTTTTGGGTTTTTACTGTGCTATTTAGGGTGTGGGGTTTCTTGCTTCGGGTTCCATAATCGGATTGTGGCTTTTAGCAGCTGTGTCTTTGTGGTTATTTCCCCTGCTACTAAGAGGGATTGGGTGCCCTTGAGGGCTGTTTGTTCCTTTGTTGTAGCTTGGAGAACTATTTTTTGTGGCTCTTTACCCTTACTTTATTTTTGTTTTCGATGAGTTTGAGGATGGACGTAATTGGATCGTTATATCTTTTGAATATGGGTTTGTCCTCCCCCTATATTACTGAGGTTCTGGTTTTGGTTTTTGTTCTAAACGGGTAGGCTGAAGGCTACTGGTTGGCTATTTTTTGGCCATGGGTGATGGTTGTTCTGTTTGGTTTTTGTTTTGCTGTTGTTTCTATTTGTTGGATGGTATTTAGTCCTAATGGGCATTTTATTTTTCTATCATTGGCTATTGTCTCTATCTTTCTAGACTAGATTCTCCTTTCCTTAGATTAGGATTAGTGGCTGCTGACTATTTCTATCCCCAGGGATATTTTTGATGTTCGTGACTGGATGACTGTTGTTGGCTTTTTCACTAATGGTTCTGGGTTTCATGACTTTGATCCTTGGCTATTATGGTGTCTTGCAGAGTGGTCTTCTTTGTTGGTTGCTTAGATTGGTTGTTCTGGCTGGGTTGGTTAAAGGAGTACTTATTTTGGAATAATTTTCCTGCTCCTTTGGAGTCTATGCTGGGAACCGGCTGCTTATCTTTCTATCATTCTTTTTCTTCTGGTTTCTTCCTGTTGGGATTTTTTGTTCTGGGCTATAGCTAAACCTCTCCCCTTTCCTGTTTGGATGGTTGCCTTGCTACCTAACCCTCTTCCAATTAGTCTTGTTATTAGATTGGCTATTATTTCTTTGGGCTCTTTGCATGTCCTTTTAATGAAGGATCCTACCACCTATGTGTTTCCTTTTGCCTTTGTCTTGTCTCTGTTTAGTGCTTTTTCTCATATTCTGATGTTTGTTCCTAGTGATTTTGTTATCCATTCTTGGTGGTGGCTTTGGTGGTGCTCCCTCTGGTCTGGTGTTATGTTGATGGTTTACCTCCTTATCTATTATACTGAACTTAATATCTCTGTGTGCTGGGTGTTTGGAGGTTATATTTGTTGTTTGAAGTTTTATGTAGGTTCGTGTGATAATCATCCTTAGATAAGATGCTGCAAGAGGTATGCTGGCGATGATGGCCTTGATGTTTCCCACTCTTTCATCTTTTGGTAGCTATATGTAATTGTAACCATTCACCAAGTCCGATGCTTTCATATAGTGTTGCTCGAGAAGATTGTAATGAGCTGAGCCTTTTCTTTATCTTATTCATTTTATCTGCTCTCTTTATGCTTGATTAATTATTTGATTATTTGTTCTCATCCCTTTAAAAGCATGTTGCGATCTCTTTTGCTGGAGACTATTGATGGTGGATCGTGGTTTCAAAACGAGTAAGAAGTTTGCCGCTACGGACTCTCTCTTGTGGATTACTATTTATATTTTCCTTTGCTTGCTTTCATTAACTATTGTATTAGTTAGGGGGCTTATCTCTTTAGGACTTTTTGTAGCTCTTCAAGAATAAGCTTAGAGATTTGCCCCCTCTAAGGACTTTGTACCTTTTCTTTGTGGAAATAAAATTTTCCTAATTTTCCCATAAAAAAACCCTAAATCCTAAACCTAAAACCCTAAACCCTAAAATCCTAAACCCTATACCTAAAACACTAAACCCTAAAACACTAAACCCTAAACCCTAAACCTTAAACCCTAAAACCTACAACCCTAAACCCTAAACTCTAAAAACCTAAAAACCTCCACCTAAGCTAAATAAAACATAAAAAAATAAATAAATAAACCTAAACCTAAATAAAATTAAAAAATAAAATAAAATAAAAACATAAACCTAAACCTAAACCTAAACCAAAAAATTAAAAAAATAAAAAAATAAAACTAAATTAAAATAAAATAAATAAAAACCTACACTAAACTAAAATGTAAAATAAATCTAAAAAAAAACCTAAATAAAATTAAAACTAAATGTAAAATAAAAATAAAATAAAAACTAAATGTAAAATAAAAATAAAATAATCTTAAAATAAAATAAAATAAAACCAAATAAAAACCTAAACCTAAAATATAAACCTAAAAATAAACAAAAAATAAAACCTAAACCCAAAACTAAAAAAAAAAATCTAAACCTAGAATAAACAAAATAAAATAATCCTAATGCTAAGCTAAAATAAATAAAACCTAAACCTAAACCTAAAATAAACAAAACCTAAACCCTAAACTAAATAAAAGAAATTAAACTAAAAAGAAACCTAAATCTAAACTAAAAATAATAATAAAAAATAAACCTTAATTTAAAACCTAAACCTAAACATAAAAAGATAAAATAAAACCTAAACCTAAAATAGAAAATAAAACCTAAACCTAAAAAACAAAATAAAAATAAAACTAACCTGAAAAATAAACCTAAACCTAAAACTAAACCTAAAAAATAAATTAAAATAAGTAAACCTAAAATAAATAAATGAAACTAAATAAAAATAAAACTAAAAATAAACTTAAATAAAATTAAACTTAAAATAAACTAAAATAAATAAAAAACAAACAAAACAAACTAAATAAATGTAAACCTACCACTTTACCTAATTTAAAAATATAATAAAAAAACAAAACCCTAAACCCTAAATGCTAAACTCCAAAACCTAAAACCCTAAACCCTAAACCCTAAAACCATAAACCATAAACCCTAAACCCTAAAATTTAAAATACTAAACCCTAAACCCTAAACCCTAAACCCTAAACCCTAAACTCTAAACCCTCAACCCTAAACCCTAAAAACATAAAAATTTAAACCTAAACTAAATAAAACTTAAAAATAAAATAAATAAAAAAACCAAAACCAAAATAAACCTAAAAAAATAAAATAAAAACCTACACCTAAACCTAAAAGTAAAAAATAAAACATAAACCTAAAAAACAAAATAAAAATACAACTCAAATAAAAAAATAAACCTAAACCTAAAATTAACCCTAAAAAATAAACTAAAATATAAAATCTAAACTAAAATAAGGTAACCTTAAATAATAAAAATAAACTAAATAAAAAAAACCTAAATAAAAATAAAAAATAAAATAAATTCAAATAAAATAAATAAAAATAAATAAAAAATAAACTAAATAAACTAAAAAAACCTAACCCTACCGGCTTACTTAATTTGAAAAAAAAACTTAAACGCAAAATTTGAAACCTTAAACCATAAATCCTAAAACTAACCCTAAACCTAAACCCTAATCCATAATCCTACAACACTAAACCTACAACCTTAAACCCTAAACCCTAAACCCTAAACACTAAATCCTAAACCCTAAACCCTAAACCCTAAAGCCTTTAAAAAAACCCTAACTCTACACCCTAAACCCTAAAACTAACCCTAAACCCTAAACCCTAAACCCTAAAACCTAAACCTACAACCCTAAACCCTAAACACTAAACCTAAAACCTTAAACCCCAATCCTAAAACCCTAAATCCTAAACCTAAACCTAAACCTATTAAACCCAAACCCACTACTGCTCATGCTTTGGCATTCCATGTTCCCTTTCCTTTTCCTTATTGTCGTTTCAACTGCTCGCTCATTCCTTTTGATTTCGCTCTCGCTTATGTGAGTTTTCCTTGATCTTATAATGTCAGAAGCGCGCAACTGAGCTCTTCAAACTTGGAGGCGTCGGCTAAGGCTTCCAATTTTCAAGGTAATATCGATCCAACTCTAGCCGTTACTGCGCCTGCTGTTAAGTCCTTCAAGGACGCTTTATCTGGTAAGAACACTTGCTCTAATGCTTCGATCAATTTAATCTCAACTTCTTTTCGTGGAATGCCGGCTATAATGTTCTCGGATCTTGATTTGGAAAAGCTTGCGAAGCCCTTTGAATTTTCATTAGTTGGTAAATTTTCATTGCATCTACCAACTCTTGAAAGCATCTGATCCTTCTTTCATAGCCTAAAGCTCTCAGGTGTATTTACTATCGGATTGATTGATCCTAGACATATCCTTATTCAGCAATCTAATGATTTAGACTACTCAAGAGTCTTTGCTCGTCACTCTTACCTTGTGTACAATTGTCAAATGAGGCTTTTGAAATGGTCTCTTCTATTTGATGTCATAGAGGAATCCCCAATTGTTCCTTTATGGCTAGCATTTCCAAACATGAGGATACATTACATTACCCATCAAGTCTTATTTATAGTTGGGGCTCTCTTTGGTTGGCCCCTTCAAATAGATCAAGCCACCCCACAGATCACGCCACCAACTTGCTCATATTTTGGTTGAGATTGATATTACCAAAAGTACCTAAAGAAGTTTGGATCGGTTCGAAAAATTATAATCAAAAGTGGAATTTGAAAATTTCCCTATTTTTGCACACATTGTAAGATCCATGGTCATGATCACTAATGCTTTGTGTTACACCTAATCTTAAAAAAGAAAAATTGCGATCCTAATCCCTCTAACAAATGAAAAAAACAATAAGTTCGCTTATGTGCCTAAAGTTACTCAAAATGGAACTCACCCTCCTACCACCTCTCCTTTATGACCAACAGATTTTCCTATTGGAGAACAATCTGAGCTTGATAAAAATAATGATATTGAGGTTTGTGAGGAAACTATTGATAACTTACCTAACATTGCTTCTACTTGTAATAACTTTGCATCTCAAGACAATCCCTTGACTCATATGAATCATAATGGTGATTTGAATGGGAACCTCAAGTTGGATCAAAATCTCAAAACTAATTCTGGAATTGTTCTAAAAATTTTTGATAATTTGGTGATGGATCAAAATCTGAATAGTACTCATGGAAATGAAAAGGAATTTTGTACTATTAATGGTGCCACAACATCTCCTTCTACTACCCTAAAGAGTGATACACATGCTAACCCTATTTCTCAACGTATCTCTGATATCAAAGAAGGGGAAATCGCTATTAGGAATGCTTTGATAGATCGCTCCTATTCAATATCACAAATCACTCTTCGATGGAGATACTTTGGACATAGATATTTTCAAACTATTATTAAATCCCTTAAAGCTAGAATGTTCACTAATAGCTCCACTAGAACCACTGATCTTCTCTAACTTCCCATAAATAATTGTTTCATGTTTTTCTTTTGCTTTTCATTTTTTTCTCTTTCTTTCATCTTATTATGATCAATTTTCTTATTTTGAATGTTTGGGGTATTGGGAATCTCACTGTCCGCAATCGTATTAGAACCCAAAATCTAAATTAGTGGAACAAGCACTGTTTTAAAAATCTTTTTGCCAATCTAAAAAATATGGAACAATTAGTTTGCTCCCTTGAAGATGTTGTGTTAACTGACCCTAGTAAGCTTGATGAGTTGAACACTGCTAAAGATAACTTGATTAATTATTAGAATATGGAGGAAACCTACTGGCGGCAAAAGGCCGCTAATAAACATATTGCAGATGGTGATAGAAATACAAGGAATTTCCATGCTCTTTTCAAAAAATGGAAAGCCTTAAACTCTATTAAAAAAATCAAAAATATTAATGGTAGCTGGATCACTGATAATAATGAAATTAAAGATTCTATCATTCAATATTTTTAAAATTTATTAAACAACAACCCTAACATAGAAGCCCTCTCCAACACCCACCTGATCTCCTCTTTGATTACTAATGATGAAAACCATTTACTCACTTTGCGTCCTACAAAAAATGAGATTTGTAGTACTCTCAATAGCATGAACATTGACTCTTCTGGCTATTACATGACTCATTTCTTTTAGCATTGTTGGCCTATTATTAAGTCGACCTTGTTGATCCGTTGTTGATTTCTTTGATGGCAACTCTTTACCTAGATACTTTTCTAGCACTTCCATTGTTCTCATTCCCAAAACTAATAATTCTGATACTTGGGGAGATTTTACACCTATCAGCCTTTGCACCTTCTTTCAAAAACTCATTGCTAAATTGATTGCTAATAGAATTAGTCCGCTGCTGCCTAAAATTATTTCCCCCAACTAAATTGGCTTCGTTAAAGGTAGAGCTATATCTGATAACATACTTCTAGCACAAGAGCTGATTCATGATATTGACGTTCCTATCAGAGGTGGGAACATCCTTTAAACGGACATCACTAAAGCTTTTGACAACCTCTCTTGGGATTTCCTCATTCAAATTCTTCATTTGCTTGGTTTTCCATTATTTTATCCGTCATCAAAATTGCATTACAAATGTTTGGTTTTCTATCATGAATGGTGAATCCTATATTTTTCCCTTCAAGCATGGTTTGAGACAAGGGGATCCCCTATCCCCTCTCTTTTATTATTGCTTGAATATCTATCTAGAGTCCAATGATCTTTACAATAATCCTAGGATGTTTTATAGAACTCAAGGTGGTCTTCGTGTCTCTCATCTTAGTTTTACTGATGACTTTATAATCTTTTGCAATGCCTCAATTCCTCACATTAAAACTAATAAGAATCTTTTAAATAAATTTGGCAACAAAAGCAGTCTTTTTCTCAATGAAGGCAAAAGTTGTTTCATTCCTTCTTCTAAAATCTCGAGCAATAGGACCAAACCTAAAAGAAATAAACTAAACTAAATAAAAATAAAAAATAAATTGAAATAGAAATAAAAAATAAAATAAACTAAAATAAATAAAATTAAACTAAATAATCCTAGACCTACCGGTTTATTTAATTTTTTAAAAAAACCATAAACCCTAACCCTAAACCTACAACCTTAAACCTACAATCCTAAACCCTAAACCCTGAAAAATCCAAAACACTAAACCCTAAACTAACCCTAAACCTCAAACCCTAAACCCTAAACCCTAACCCTAACCCCAAACCCTAAACCCTAAAAACATAAACCCTAAACCCTAAACCCAAAAAACCCTAAACCCTAAACCCTAAACTAACCTTAAACCCTAAGCTAACTCTAAACCCTAAAGCCTAAACCCTAAACTCTAAACTAACCATAAACTCTAAACCCTAAACCCTAACCCTAACTTTAAACCTTAAACATTAAACCCTAAACCCTAAAACCCTAAATTTTAAACCCTAAACTAACCCTAAACCCTAAACCTTAGAAACCCTAAACACTAAAGCCTAAACCTTAAAATTAACCTAAACCTAAAAATTTTAAACTAAAGTTTAAACTCTAAACCTAAACTAACTATAAACCTGAACCTAAACTAAACCCTAAACCCTAAATCCTAAACCCTAAATTCTAAACCCTAAACCTTAAAATAAACCCTAAACCCTAAAACTAACCCTAAACCCTAAACCTTAAAATTACAAGACTAAAACTACAACTTTAAACCCTAAACCTTAGACACTACAAAACCTTGAACCTTAAACCCTAAACACTAAACCATAAACTCTCAAAACACTAATCCATAAAGCCTAAACACTAAACTCTAAACCCTAAATGCTAAACCCTAAACCCTAACCCTAAACCCTAAAACTTAAAACCCTAAACACTAAAACCCTAAACCCTAAACTATAACCCTAAACCCTAGACCCTAAAAGCATAAACCCTAAAATCCTAAACCCTAAACACTAAACCCGAAACCCTAACCCTAAACCTAAACCTAAATTAACTAAAGAAATTAAAAAAACCTAAACCCTAAAAGTTAATAAACCTAAACCCTAAGAATGGGAAGAACCTTGTTGGAAGGAACATCTCTATCAACCAGGCTCAGTCTAGATCTAGTAGTGGAGGCAAAGGCAGAGGCGGCGATTATCGCAGTGGCGGTGGGTGATCTAGAGGTGCTGGTGGATATGAAGGTTATGGTCAGAGCAGTTGTGGTTATGAAGGCTTGAGGAGCAATGTAGGTTCCAGCCGTGGTGGTAGTGGAGAGAAAAATTAAGGATATGATGGCGGATCCCGCTACTCGAGAAGCCGGAGTGGTTCTGATGGGAACTAGAGAAACTACAGAATGGTCGATCTGATCTACTGTCTATGGAGCTGTGTCTTTATAATAGGGACGGTTCTAGTTATCTAAAGTTTTTAATTTTCTCTATGCGTGCTCATTTTTTATCTATCTTATTGCTTATGTCTTAGAAAACTTGGTGTGTTACTTGGTTGAAGAAATCAAAAAGAAGAAATGTTGAATTTGAATTTATTCTCTATTAAAAAAGAAATAAAAACCCTAAACCCTAAATTGAAACCTAAAACCTATACCTAAAACCTAAACACTAAACCTTAAATTTTACAAACCCTAAACCTTAAACCCTAAACCCTAAACCCTAAATCCTAAAACCCTAAACCTTAAAACCTAAACCCTAAACCCTTAACCCTTACCCTAAATCCTTAACCCCAAACACTAAACTCTAAACCATATACCCTAAACCCTAAACCCTAAAAAGCTAAAAACCTAAACCTAAACTAAATAAAACTTAAAAATAAAATAAATAAAAAACCTAAACCAAAATAAAAAAAAAAATAAAAAAAACATAAACTCAAGCCTAAACCTAAACCTAAAAAGAAAATAAAATAAAAAATTAAAACTAAACTAAAATAAAATAAATAAAAACCTAAACTAAAATAAAAATAAAAAACTTAAATAAAATAAAACCTAAAACTAAAATAAACATAAAATAAAGAAAAAATAAAATAAAATAAAAACTAAATAAAAACCTAAACCAAAAAAATTAACATAAAAATAAAACATAAAAATAAATTAAAAAAAAACATGAACCCTAAACTTAAAAAATAACTTAAACCTACAATAAAAATAAAATAAACCTATACCTAAACTAAAATAACTAAACTAAAATAAATAAAACCTAAATTTAAACCTATAATAAACTAAACCTAAACCTTAAATAAAATAAAATAAACTAAAATTAAACCTAAATCTAAACTAAGAAATTAAACCTAATAATAAACTTAAAATAAAAACCTAAAACCTAAACCAAAAAATAAAATAGAAACCTAAACTTAAACCTAAAAATAAGAAATAAAACCTAAACCTAAAAAATAAAACTAAAGAAAAAAATAAACCTAAACATAAACCTAAAAAATCAACTAAAATAAAATTCTAAACTAAAATAAATAAACCTAAAATAAATAAACTAAACTAAATAAAAATAAAATAAATTAAATTAATTAAAATAAATAAAAAATAAACTAAATAAACTAAATAAACATAAACCTTCGAGTTTGCTTAATTTAAAATAAAAAATTTAAAAAATAAAAAAATAAAAAAACCAAACCCTAACACTAAAACAAACCCTAAACCCTAAACCCTGAACCTTAAACCTATAACCCTAAACCTTAAACCCTAAACCTTAGAACCCTAAACCCTAAACACCAAACCCTAAACCCTAAACCTTAAACTATAAACCCTAAACCCTAAACCTTAAACCCCAAACCCTAAACCCTAAACCCTAAACCCTAAAGCAAAAAAATCTAAAAACCTATACCTAAATTAAATAAAACCAAAAAAAAATTAAATAAGAAAACCTTAACATAAATAAAATAAAATAAATTAATTAAATTAAAAACACAAAATAAAACCTAAACCCAAACCTAAACCTAAATGTAAAAATAAAATATGAAAAAAATAAAAACTAGGTTAAAATAAAATAAATAAAAACCTAAACTAAAAATAAAATAAACCTAAAAATTAAAAACTAAATAAAATAAAAACTAAATGTAAAATAAAAATGAAAGAAACCTAAGGTAAAATAAAAAAAACTAAATAAAAACCTAAACCTAAAATATAAACCTAAAAATAAAACCAAAAAGTAAATTAGAAATAAAACCTAAACCCTAAACCAAAGAATAAAACCTAAACCTAGAATAACTCAAATAAAATAAACCTTAACCTAAACTAAAATGAACTAAACTAAAATAAATAAAACTTAAACCTAAGCTTAAAATAAACTAAACCTAAACCCTAATCTAAATAAAATAAAATAAACCATAAAATAAAACTTAAAAATAAACCTAAAATAAAAACATAAAACCTAAACCTAAAAAAATAAAATAAAAAACTAAACCAAAACCTAAAAATAAAAAATAAATCCTAAACTTAAAAAATAAAATAAAAATAAAACTAAACTAAAAAATAAGCATAAACCTAAACCTAATCCTAAAAAAAATAACTAAAATGAAAAACCTAAATGAAAATAAATAAACTAAACTATAATAGATAAAAAATTAACCTAAATAAAAATAAAAAATAAAATAAACTAAAATAAAAAAATAAATTAGATAAACCTAAACCTACCAGTTTACTTAATTAAAAAAAAACCCTAAACCCTAAACCCTAAACCCTAAAACTAACCCTACAACCCTAAACCTACAACCCTAAGAAACCCAAAACCCTAAGCCCTAAACTACCCTAAACCCTAAAACCCTAAACCCCAAACCAAAAAACATACAACCCTAAACCCTAAACCCTAAATCCCAAACCTTAAACCCTAAACCCTAAACACTAAACCCTAAACCCTAAACCCTAAAAACCTTAAAAAAAAAACCTAAACTAAATAAAACCTAAAAATAAAATAAATAAAAAAACCTAAACCTAAACATAAAAAAAATAAAATAAAAAATTAAAACTAACCTAAAATAAAATAAATAAAAACATAAACTAAAATAAAAAATAAAATAAACCTTGAAATAAAAAACCTAAATAAATTAAAAAGTAAATATAAAATAAAAATAAAATAACCCAAAAATAAAATAAAATAAAAATTAAACCTGAAAAATAAATGTAGAAATAAAACCTAAAAATAAATAAAAAATAAAACCTAAACCCTAAATTAAAAAAAAAAACCTAAACCTAAAATAAATGAAATAAAAAAATCTAATCCTAAACTAAAATAAATAAAACTAAAATAAATAAAACCTAAACATAAACCAAAACTAAACAATAAAACCTAAAAATAAACTTACAATGAAAACCTAAAATAAAGTAAAAACCTAAACCTAAACCTAAACCTAAAATTAAAAAATAAAACCTAAACCTAAAAAATAAAATAAAAATAAAACTAAACAAAAAATAAAAATAAACCTAAACCTAAATAAAAATATAAACTAAAATAAAAAAAAACTTAAAATAAATAAACTAAACTAAATAAAAATAAAAAATAAACCTAAACAAAAATAAAAAATAAAATATACTAAAATAACTAAAAAATAAACTAAGTAAACCTAAACCTACTAGTAAACTTAATTTTAAAAAAAAATGGTAAATCCTAAACCCTAAACCATATAACTGTGTTGGTGGGGGAGGGAGAGATGGGGGATATGATGGTGGATCCTGCTACTCAAGAGGTCGGGGTGGTTCTGATGGGAACTGGAGAAACTGAAGAACGGGTCGATCTGATCTACTGCTTATGGAATTATGTCTTTATAGTTCAGACAGTTCTAGTTATCTATGGTTTTTGATTTGCTCTAGGTGTGCCCATTTTTTATCTATGTCGCCACTTGTGCCTAAGTAAACTTGGTTTGTTACTTAGTTGATGAAATCGAAAAGACGAAATGTTGAATATGAATTTATTCTCGTTAATAAAAAAAGCCAAAAACCCTAAACTTTAAACTAAAACCTAAACCCTAAACCTAAACCCTAAACCCTAAAAACTCAAAATCCTAAACCCTAAACCCTAAAACCTTAAACCCTAAACCTTGAACCCTAAACCCTAAACCACAAACCACATATCCTAAACCATAAACCTAACTCAACAAAAAAAAAAAAAAACCCTAAACCTAACTTAAAATAAAAGAAAGCTAAACCAAAACCTAAACTAAATAAAATAAAATAAACTAAAAATAAACCTAAACCTAAACTAAAAAGTAAAACCTAAAAATTATACTAAAATAAAAACCTCAAACCTAAAAAATATAATAATAACAAAAACCTAAACCTAAAAATAAAAAATAGAACCTAAACTTAAAAAATAATATAAAAATAACACTCAACTAAAAAATAAACTTAAACCTATACCTAAATGTGAAAATAAATAATATAAAAAAAGCTAAGCTAAAATAAATAAACTAAACTAATTAAAATCAAAAAATAAACATAAATATAAATAAAAATAAAATAAACTAAATAAACCTAAACATGTTGGTTTACTAAATCTTTTTTTAAAAAAGCCTAAACCCTAAACTAACCCTAAACCCTAAAGCCTAAACACTAAACTCTAAACCTTAAACCCTAAACCTAAACCCTCAAATCCTAAACCCTAAAACCCTAAACTTTAAACCCTAAACCCTAAAACCCTAAACCTATACTAAATAAAACCTATAAATAAAATATATAAAAAACCTTAACCTAAATAAATTAAAAAATAAAATTAAAATAAAAACCTAAACTAAAATCTAAATCCAAACCTAAAAATTAAGTAAAAAAAGAACAAAATAAATAAAACCCTAAACTAAACTAAAAAAATAAAATAAACCTAAGAATAAAAAACTTAAAAAAAGAAAAACTAAATGTAAATTAAAAATAAAATAAAAAAATAAAATATAATAAAATCTAAAGAAAAACCTAAACCTAAAAAATAAAACTAAAAATAAATAAAAAATAAAACTGAAACCCAAAACAAAAAATACTTAAGCCTAAAATAAAAATAAAATGAACCTAAACCTAAACTAAAATTAACTAAAATGAAAAAAACAAAACCTAAACCTAAACATAAAATAAACTAAATCTAAACCTAAACATAAATTAATTAAAATAAAATAAACTAAAAATAAACCTAAACCTAAACTAAAAAATAAAAAAAATAAACCTAAAATAAAAAAAACTAAAACCTAAACCTAAAAAAATATACAAAAAAAAACCTAAACTTAAACCTAAAAGTAAAAAATAAAACCTACACCTAAAAAATAAAATTAAAATAAAACTCTACTAAAAAATAAACATAATCCTATACCTAAAAAGTAAACTAAAATAAAAAAACCTAAACTAAAATAAATAAACCTAAAATAAATAAACTAAATTAAATAAAAATAAAAAATAAACCTAAATAAAAAAATAAAATAAACTAAAATAAATAATATATAAACAAAATAAACCTAAACTCACCCATGACTTAATTTAAAACCATAAACCCTAAATCATAAACCCCAAACCCTAAGCCCTAAACCTACAACCCTAAACCCTAAATCCTAACCCTGAATGCTAAACCCTAAAAGCATAAACCCTAAAACCGTAAACCCTAAACCCTAAATTCTAAACCATAAACCCTAAATGCTAAACCCTAAACCCTAACCCTAAACCCTAAATCGTAAAAGCATAAACCCTAAAATCCTAAATCCTAAATAAACCATAAACCCTAAACATAAACTTAAAATAAACTAAACCTAAACCTAAACCTAAACAAAATATAATAAAATAAATTAAAATAAACCTAAACCTAAACATCAAAAATAAAACCTAAAAATAAATCTAAAATAGAAACCTAAAACCTAAACCTAAAAAAATAAAATAAAGGCATAAACCTAAACCTAAAAATAAAAAATAAAACTTAAACCTAAAAAATAAAATAAAAATAAAACTCAACTAAAAAATAAACCTAAACCTAAAAAATAAAAAAAATAAAAATCCTAAACTAAAATAAATAAATGAAACTAAATAAAAATAAAAAATAATCATAAATAAAAATAAAACATAAAATTAACTAAATAAACCTAGATAAACCTAAACCTATTAGTTTACTTAATTTAAAAAAACCCTAAACCCTAAAGCATAAACATTAAACTCTAAACCCTAAAGCTTAACCCTAAACCCTAAAACCCTAAACCCTAAACCCTAAATTATAAAAACCAAAAAACCTAAACCTAAACTAAATAAAACCTAAAAATGAAATATATAAAAAACCTAAACGTAAAAAAAATAAAAATAATAAATTAAACTAAATAAACTCATAAAAATAAAACCCAAACAAAATAAATAAAAACCTAAACTAAACTAAAAAAATAAAATAAACCTAAGAATAAAAAACTTAAATAAATTAAAAATTGAACGTAAAATAAAAATAAAGTAAACCTAAAATAAAATAAAACAAAAACTAAATAAAAACCTAAATCTAAAAAATAAACCTAAAAATAAATAAAAAATAAAACATAAACTCTAAACTAAAAAAAACTAAACTTAAAATAAAAAATAAATAAACTAAATAAAATAAACTTAAACCTAAACAAAAAATAAACTAAACTAAAATAAATAAAACCACAATGTAAACATAAAATATACTAAACCTAAACATAAACCTAAACTAAATAAAATAAAATAGATGAAAAATAAACCTAAATCTAAACTAAAAAAACAAAACCTAAAAATAACTTAAAATAAAAACCTAAAACCTAAACCTAAAAAAATAAAATAAAAACTAAAACCTAAACCTAAAAGTTAAAAATAAAACCTACACCTAAAAAATAAAATAAAAATAAAATTCAACTAAAACATAAACCTAAAAAATAAGATAAAATAAAAAACCTAAAATAAATAAACCAAACTAAATAAAAATATAAAATAAAAAAAAAGCAAAAATAAAGAAAAGTTAAACTAAATAAAGTAAATAAACCTAAACCTGATAGTTTACTTAATTTTCTTAAAAAAAACCATGACCCTTAAATCTTACACCCTAAACCCCAAACCCTAAACCAGAAATCCTAAACATATAACCCTAAACCCTAAACCGTAAACCTTAAACCCTAAAAAACCCTAAACCTTAAACCTTAAAAGAAAAAACCCTAACACGCTAAACCTTAAACCCTAAACCCTAAACCCTAACCCTAAACCCTAAACCCCAAACCCCAAACCTCAAACCCTAAACCTAAACCTAAAGTAACTAAATAAAATTACAAATAAAACAAAACCCTAAAACCTAATTAACCTAAACATAAACCTAAACCCTAAGAATGGGGCAGAACCTTGATGACAGGAACATCACCGTCAATAATGCATAGTCTAGATGTGGTAGTGGAGGTGAAGGTAAAGGCGACAGTTATCACAGTGGTGGTTGGGGATCTAGAGGTGCTGGTGCATATGGAGGTGGTGGTCAGAGCAGTGGTGGTTATGGAGGCGGGAAGAGCGACGTAGGTTACAGCCATGGTGATGGAGGGGGGAGAGATCGGGGATATGATGGTGGATCTCGTCGCTCGAGACGCTGGGGTAGTTCTGATGGGAACTAGAGAATTTGAAGAACGAGCGATCCAATCTGCTGCTTATGGAATTGTGTCTTTACAATAAACACAGTTCTAATTATCTAAGGTTTTTGATTTACCCTATTTGTGCAACATTTTTTATCTCTGTCATCACTTTCATCTTAGAAAACTTTGTGTGTTACTTGGTTGATGAAATCAAAAAGAAGAAATGTTGAATCAGATTTTATTCTCTGCTAAAAAAAACTAAAAACCCTAAACACTAAACTAAAACTTGAGCGCTAAACCTACAACCTAAACCTTAAATCCTAAACCCTAATAATTGTAAACCATAAACCCTAAACACTAAACCCTAAAACCCTAAACCCTAAAACCTAAACCCTAAACCATAAACCCTATCCAAAAAAACCCAAAACCCAAAACCCCAAACCCTAAACGCCAAATCTTAAACCCTAAACCCTAAACCCTAAACCCTAAACCCTAAAACCCTAAACACTAAACTCTAAACCCTAAACCCTATAACCTACAACCCTAAACCCTAAAACCTAAACCCTGAACCCTAAAACCTAAACCTCGACCTAACAAAATAAGCTAAAATAAAAAAACTAAACCAAGATAAATAAACCTAAAATAAATAAAAAAAATTAAATAAAAATAAAAAATAAACATAAATAAAATAAAAAAATTAAATAAACTAAAATAAATAAAAAATAAACTGAATAAACCTAAACCTACAAGTTTACCTAATTTGAAAAAAAACCTTTAAACCTTAAATCATAAACCATAAACCTTAAACCTACAACCCTAAACCCTAAATCTTAAACCCTAAAAAACCCTAAACCCTAAACCCTAAAGCCTAACCCTAAACCTTAAACCATAAAACCCCAAACCCTAAAACCCTAAACCCTAAAACTAAATCTAAAGTAACTAAATAAATGAAAAAATAAACCTAAACCCTAAAACCTAATAAACCTAAACCTAAAGCTAAACCCTAAGAATGGGCAGAACCTTGACAGCAAGAACATCACCGTCAACCAGGCTCAGTCTAGATCTAGTGGTGGAGGCGAATGCAGAGGCCATGGCTATTACAGTGGTGGTCAAGGATTTGGCGGTGCTAGTGGACATGGAACTAGTGGTCAAAGTAGTGGTGGTTATTAAGGTGGGAGGAGCAATGGAGGTTACAGCCATGGTGGCGGTGGTGGGAGAGATCGGTGATATAATGATGGATCTCGCTACTTGAGAGGTCCGGGTGATTCTGATGGGATCCAGAGAAGTTGAAGAACGATCGATCTGATCTGCTGCTTATGGAACTATGTCTTTATACTGGAGATGGTTCTAGTTATCTAGGGTTTTGATTTGCCCTATGCATGCTCATTTTTTATCTATGTCATCACTAGAGTTTTAGAAAACTTGGTGTGTTACTTGGTTGATGAAATTGAAATGAAGAAATGTTGAATCTAAATTTGTTCTCTGTTAAAAAAAACCATAAACCCTATACTAACCCTAAACCCTAAATCTTCAACACTAAACCCTAAACCCAAACCCTAAACCCTAAAAGCATACAAACTAAAATCCAAAACCATAAACCCTAATCTCTAAACCCTAAACCCAAAACCCTAACCCTAAACCCTAAACCCCAAACCCTAAACTTAAATCCTATACCCCAAACCCTAAATATAAACCTAATGTAACTAATTAAATTAAAAAAATAAACCTAAACCTTAAAACCTAATAGACCTAAACCTAAACCTAAACTTAAACCCCAAGAATGGGCAGAACCTTGACGGCAAGAACATCACCATCAACCAGGCTCAGTCTAGGTGTAGCAATGGAGGTGAAGGCAGAGGAGATGATTATCATAGTGGTGGTGGGGAATCTAGAGGTGTTGGTGGATATAGAGGTAGTGGTCGGAGCAATGGTGATTATGGAGGTAGAAGGAGTGATGGAGGTTATAGCCATGGTGGTGTGGAAGGATAGATCGGGGATATGATGGAGGATCTCGCTGCTCAAGAGGTGGTCAATGGGAACTAGAAACTAAGCCGATCCAGCATCGCTATGGAATTGTGTACAAGAGAGACAATTCTAGTTATCTAAGGTTTTTGATTTGCTCAATGTGTGCTCATTGTTTATCTATGTCTTCACTTATGACTTAAAAAACTTATTGTGTTACTTGGTTGATGAAATCATAAAGAAGAAATGTTGAATCTAAATTTGTTCTTTGTTAAAAAAAATCCCAAAAACCCTAAACCCTAATCATAAAACCTAGACCCTAAACCCTAAACCCTAAACCTAAACCCTAAAAACCTTAAACCCTAAACCCTAAACTTTAAACCATAAGCTCTAAAACCCTAAAACCTAAACCAGAAACACAAAACCCTAAACCCAAAACCAAAAACCCAAAACCCTAAAACCTAACCATAAACCTTAAACCCTAAACTCGAAACCCTAAACTCGAAACCCTAAACTAACCATAAATCGTAAACCCATAAAAGATAAAAACCTAAACTTAAACTAAAAAAACCTACAAATAAAATAAATAAAAAGCCTAAAACAAAATAAAATAAAAAAATAAAATAAAATAAAAACATAAACTAAAACCTAAACCTAAAAAAATAAAATAAAAAATAAAAACTAAACTATAATAAAATAAATAAAAACTTAAACTAAACTAAAAAAAATAAACCAAAAAAAGCCTAAAATAAATCAAAATAAAACAAAACCTACATAAATAAAAAACTCAAATAAAAATTAAAAATTTTAAAAACTATAATAAATAAAAAATACTAAATTAACCTAAACATACTAGTTTATATAATTTTTTTTAAAAAAACTCTAACCCTAAACCCTAAACCCCCAAACCCTAAATCAACAACCCTAAACCCTAAACCCTAAACCCTAAAACCCTATAACCCTAAACCTTAAACCCAAAACCCAAAAACTTACACCCTAAAACCCTAAACCTAAAACCGTAAACCTTAAGCCCTAAAAACCTTAAACCTAAACCTAAACTAAATAAAACCCAAAAACAAAATAAATAAAAAAAACCTAAACCTAAACCTAAACATAAACCTAAAAATAAAATAATATAAAAAATAAAAACCAGACTAAAATAAAATAAAATAAATAATAACCTAAATTAAACTAAAAAAAGAAAATAAAACTATATATAAAAAACCTAAATAAGATAAGAACTTAATGTAAAATAAAAATAAAATAAACCTATAATATAAAAATAAAAACAAAACTAAAATAAAAAACCTAAACTAAACAAAAAACCCTAAATAAAATGAAAAATATACCAAAAATGAAAATAAAATAAACCTAAAATAAAATAAAATAAAAACTAAATAAAAACTTAAATCTAAAAAATAAACCTAGAAATTAATAAAAAATAAAACCTAAACCTAAACCTAAACTACATAAAATAAAATAAACTAAAAATAAACCTAAACCTAAACTAAAAAATAAAACCTAAAAAATAAAAAAAAAGAAAACCTAAAACTTCAACTAAATAAAATAAAATCAAAACCTAAACCTAAAAATAAAAAATAAAATAAAAATAAAACTAAACTAAAAAGTAAACCTAAACCTACACCTAAAAAATAAATTAGATAAAAAACCTAAACTCAAATAAATAAAATTAAAATAAAGAAAATTAACTAAATAAAAATAAAGTTGAAGCTAAATAAAAAGAAAAAAATAAAATAAACTAAAAACAACTAAACCCACCGATTTTCTTAATTTTAAAAAATAAATAAATAAATAAGAAAAATCTTAAACCCTAAGCCCTAAATCCTAATCCATAAACCCTAAACCCTAAGCCCTAAACCCTATACCCTAAACTCAAACCAGAAACCCCAAACCCCCTAAACTCTAAATCCTAAACCCTAAACCCTAAACCCTAAAACACTAAACCCTAAACCTTAAACCTTAAACTAACCCTAAAGCCTAAGCTAATCCTAAACCTTAAAAACCCTAAAGCATATACATTAAACCCTAAACCCCCTTAATCCTTAAACACTAAACCCTAAACCGTAAACCCTAAACCCTAAACCATAAACCCTTTACCCTAAACCCTAATCCTTAAACCATAACCCTAAACCATAAACCCTAAACACTAAATGCTAAACCTAAACCTAAAGAAACTAAATAAATAAAAAAAATAAACCCAAACCCAAAAACCTAATAAACCAAAACCTAAACCTAAACCCTAATAATGGACAAATCCTTGACTGTAAGAACATCAATGCTACAAAGCGATTAACAAAAGTAAGCAAATGAAGGATGAGGGCCAATGTTCTGTAGGATGTGAGAATGCATGACACTATGGAGCAACCTGCAAGAGAAAAAGAGAAAAGCACCTGCAAGATCATAGATAGGAAGAAGTTAGAGCAGTTAAAGTAGTACAGAGAAAATGATAAGTGAGAGCAGAAAAATTTGAAAATGGTAATAATAAAGAAATGGGATAGAGTTGCTCAGGCTCAGTCACACAAAGTTGGGGCAGATGCAAATATGAACATCCAAACTTCAGCAGAAGGGTTACATCACAAGAGCTACTACCAAACCAAAATGGAGTGAAAGCATCACAGCCAGGGGATTTACTCTCTATGCTGATTGTATCTCTTTGAGCAGTAGTTCTGGAGTCTATCCCCTTTAAGGATCTTGTAATCCCTTTTTTGTGGCAATAAAATTCCCTCTATACAGGGTTTCCCCAAAAAAAAAAATGAACATCAATGCCAACTAGGCTCAATTTAGATATGGTGGTGGAGGCAAAGGCGGAGGCGACGATTATCGTTATGGTGGTGGGGGATCTGGCCGAGCTGATGGATATGGAGGCGGTCAGAGTAGTGGTGATTATGGAGGCCGGACGAGCGATGGAGGTTATAACCATGGTGGTCACGGAGGGATAGATCAGGGATATGATGGAAAATCCCACTGCTCAAGAGGTGGTCATGGTTCTGATGGGAACTGGAGAAACTGAAGAACGGCCAATCTGATCTGCTGCTTATGGAATTGTGTCTTTACATTAGAGAAAATTCTAGATATCTAAGGTTTTTGATTTTCTCTGTGTGATAGTTTTTTATCTATGTCATCGCTTGTGTCTTAGAAAACCTGGTGCGCTACTTGGTTGGTTAAATCGAAAAGAAGAAATGTTGAATATGAATTTATTCTCTATTAAAAAAAATACCTTAAACCCTAAACACTAAACTAAAACCTAAATCCTAAACCTTAAATATAAACCCTAAACCTTAAACCTTAAAAACCATAAACCCTAAACACTAAACCCTAAACCCTAAACCCTAAAACTTAAACCCTAAAACCCTAAACCATAAACCTTAAACCTAAACTCTAAAATGCTAAACCCTAAACCATAAACCCTAAAAACATTAAACTATAAATCATAAACCCTAAACCATAAACCCTAAAGTTTAAAACCTAAACTTAAACTCCTAAACCTAAAATAAACTTAAACCTAAACTAATTTAAACTAAAACTTAAACTCTAACTAAACTAAATCCTAATCTAACTAAACTTAAACTTTAAACTTAAATCTTAAACTTAACTTAAACTTAAACTCTAAACTCTTAAACTTAAACTTAAATCTAACCTAAACTAAACTTAACCTAAACCTAATAACTAAACCTAAAACCTAAACTTAAACTCTAAACCTAAACCTAACTAATCTAAACTCTAACTAAACTTAAACCTAAATTAAACTCTAAATCTAAACTCTAAATCCTAAACTCTTAACCTAAACTAAACTTTAAACTAAAACTTAAATCCTAAATCCTAAACTTAAATCCTAAACTTAAACCTAAACTTAAATCTACTTAAACTCTAAACTCTAAACTTAAATTTTAAATCAAACTTAAATTTAAACTTAAACTCTAAATCCTAAACCTAAATTTAAATCTTAAACTTTAAATCTAACTTAAATAATTTAATAAATCTAAACTAAACTAAACTAATTTAATTTAAACTAAACTTAAACCTCTAAACCTTAAACCTAAACCTAAACCTAAACCTAAAACTAAACCAAAACTAAACCCAAACCATAAATTAAACTAAACCTAAACCCTAAATTGAAACCTAAAACCTAAACTATGCCTGAAGCCCTCATTCCTGATTTTTTCTTTTCTCGCTACTACTGTTAGCTATTTTGTGCAATTCTCATTGCATTCCTTCTTGAATCGATGGGCATTGGCCTATTTCGTGTCTTCATTGGAGTGACGTCGAGGCTTGGCATCTTCCCCGATGATTCCTTGGGGAAAATTGAAGGATCTTGCTAGGGCATCAACTAACTTGGCTTTGAGTGCTTCAAAATCATTCAAAGACATTCCAATTTAGATTTCTCTCTTCAATATGCAAATTCATTTCATTAACCATCAATTCCTTTTTACTATGGTTGCTTTATTTGGTCAGCTATTGCAAATTGATTAGGCAATGACTATGAAATCTCATCTTTCAGTGGCTATAATCCTTATTGAATTGGACATTACCAAGAAACACCCCAAAGAAATGTGGTTGGGATCTAAAATATATGGTTATATTCAAAGAATTGAATTTGAAATTTTCCCCATCTTTTGTTCTCTCTGTAAAATCCACGGGAATGATAATTCAAAATGTTTCATTATCCATCCTCAACTAAAAAAGAAAATCCCTATTAAGGAAACTTGTATTCCTAACCCTAGGCCGATCACTTTTAAATATCAAAAAGCAACTTCAAAAAAAAAGAATTTTTATATGTTCCTAATAAGGTTTTTTTACCTCTTACTTATTTTGTGCAATTGAAGGCTTCTAATGTGCACAATAATAGTTTTTCTATACTTTTGGATGATGATTCTATTTCCTCATATTCAATCCTTGCATCTTTGACGACTTTGATTGATTAAAATGAAGATTTAATTGCGAATATAAATGAGGATATTAATGTTATGCATCACTCAAATTCAATGGAGAATATGGCTTTAATACGTCATGATAATTAGGTTGAAAAAATTGATTCTATTTTCTAGATTCAGGATGATTGAAATTTTCATAAAGATTTGGCTTTGTCTAATAATTTGGGTCATGAAGAGGAAGGGCTTTGTGTTCAGACTTGCCTCTTAATAAATATGTTTCTGCTCCCTCTCTTGCTATTCCTGGTGCTCATTTGGCTTTAATAAATCCTAATGTCTCGATAGAAGGAGAACTCATTTCTAATCCAGAGTTTCTCCTAAATCAATGACTAATGCTGCTAAATCTTTCTCGAATGATGATTTTATGGGAAAAGAAAATTTGTTCCAAACTTATCATGCTAAAAAGAGAAAAAATGTTAAACATTTCCCTCCAAAATTGCCAAGAAACACTAGATCGGCTACAACCTCCCTCTCCTCTCTAAATTAACCTTTTCTTAACCCTTTTTTATTTCTTTATGTTTAATTTTATTGTTTGAAATGTTAGAGGGATCGGTACCCTCTCTATTCATAACCATATTAGAAATTTTTGTCATATACATAATATCTCTTTGCTTATTTTTTCTGGAGCCTCTTATTCATGCTAACAAAATTAACCATGTTGCTAGAATGATTGATTTCAATAAATTTTTCTCTAATGTTAGTAATAACATTTTGTGTTTTTGGAATAACTTTGTAGAGGTTTCTATTCTGGATGATTTTCAATAAGTTGTCAATGCTCAAATCTCTTATGGTGATTATTGTGTTTTGGGCTTAGATCTGGTAGAAATCATCTTTGGGATAATTTGAGGAATTTTACTATCTCTATCAAGAAACCTTGGTTTGCAGGTGGTGATTTCCACACTATTTTATCCACTTCTGAATGAAGTGGTGGTTTCTCTCCTAATATTCATTCCATGGAAGAATTTTCTAATATGATCCTTGATTGTAATTTGATTGATATTAGTTTTAAAGGTTCTAATTATACATGGCAAAACTCTAGACTTTGATAAAGGTTGGATCAAATTCATTTTAATACTGATTGGATTACTCAATGGCATATTTCTTCTATTGATCATTTAAGCAGAACCTTGTCTAATCATGCTCCTCTTTTGGTTTCTATTAATGATAATTCTAATAGATTAGAAAATTGTGATCCTTTTAGATTTCAGAACATGTGGATTCATCATATTAATTTTTTTAATGTTGTGGCTAGCAATTAGAAAGCTCCTTTAGGTCCTAATTATTCAATTATGGAGATGAATAGACTTTGGTTTAAGCATAAAAGATTTAAGAAAAATCTGGGTTGGTGGAACAAGCATTGTTTAAATAACCTTTCTACTAATACTAAAGATATGGAAAAAATGGTTTGTGATCTTGAGGTCTCTATTATGTCTGATCCTTCTAAGATTAAGGACTTGGTAGGTGAATATTAATTTGTTCTCTATTAAGGAAAAATAAACCTAGTCTCACCTAATAAACCTACTAAATAAACCTAAACCCTATGAATGGGTGACTGATACTAAACTAAAAAAAAGAAATGTCGAATATTAATTTGTTCCTTATTAAAAAAAAATTAAAAAAACCAAAACCCTAAACTAAAACCTAAACTCTAGACCTATAACCTAAACCCTAAACCTTAAACCCTAAACTGTATAAACCCTAAACAATAAACCCTACACCCTAAAACCTAAACCCTAAACCCTAAATCCTCACTCCAAAACTGTCCCTCCTCACTACTCCCTATAACCCTGACTCTAAATCACAAACCCTAAACTCCCCCCAGTTCACTCTAAACCACCCCAAAAAACCCACCTTCCTGCCCCACCCTAACCAAACCTGAGCTAACCTAAAAACCATACCCATTACTAAAACCTAAACCACCCTAAAGAAACATGAAATCCTAAACCCTAAACCCTAAAACCTAAACCCTAACCCTAAATCTTAAACCCTAAAACCCTAAAGCCTGATCATAAACCCTAAACCTTAAAAGCATAAACCATAAATACCTAGACCCTAAACCCTAACCCTAAACCATAAACCCTAAACTTAAACCTAATGTAACTAAATAAATTTAAAAAAGTAAACCTAAACCCTAAAACCTAATTAACCTAAACCCTAAGAATAGCTAGAACCTTGATGGCAAGAACATCACCATCAATCAGGCTCAGTCTAGATCTGGCGATGGAGGTGAAGGCAGAGATGACGGTTATCATATTGGTGATGGGGGATCCATAGGTGCTAGTGGATATGGAGGTGGTGGTCGGGGCTGTGGTAGTTATGGCGGCAGGAGGACCGACAAAGGTTACAACCATGGTGGTGGCGGAGGATTATGATGGTGGATCCCTACTCAAGGCGGGGTGGTTGATGGGTAAAGCGAAAAATGGTGATCCGTCTGCTTATTGAACTGTGTCTTTATAATAGAGATGGTTCTAGTTATCTATGGTTTTTTATTTGCTCTATACGTGCTCATTTTTTATCTATGTCATCATTTGTGTCCTCGAAAACTTGGTGTGTTACTTGGTTGACGAATTCCAAAAGAAGAAATGTTGAATCTGAATTTGTTCTCCATAAAAAAAACAAAAACCCTAAACCCTAAACTAAAACCTTAAACCTAGACCTAATACCTAAACCCTAAATCCTAAATCCTAAACCCTAAACCCTTAAAACCCTAAACCATAAACTCTAAACCCTAAATGCAAAAAACCCTAAATAATAAACCCTAAAGCCTAAACCCTCAACTAACTCTAAACCCTAAACCCTAAAAGATAAAAACTTAAACATGACCTAAATAAAACATTAAACTAAAATAAATAATAAAATCTAAACCAAAATAAAATTAAAAAATAAAATAAAATAAAAGCCTAAACTAAAACATATACCTAAACATAAACCTAAACCTAAATCTAAAAAAAAAAATAATAAAATAAAATAATTGAACTATAAAATAAATTAAAACATAAACTAAACTAAAAAGAATAAAATCTAAATAAAATAAAAAATTAACCTAAAATAAAAATACAATAAATGTAAAATAAAATAAAATAAAATAAAAACTAAATAAAAACCTAAATCTAAAAATAAACCTATAAATAAATAAAAATTAAAACCTAAACCCTAAACAAAAAGAAAGCAAAACCTAAAATAAAAAAATAAAATAAACCTAAACATAAACTAAAATAAACTAAACTAAAATAAATAAAACCTAAAATATACTAAACCTAAACCCAATCCTAAAAGAAACCCTTAACCCTAAATTAAAAAAAAAACAAACCTAAAATAGATAATACAAAGTAAAAATAAACCTAAACTAAAATAAATAAGACTTAAACCCTAAACCCTAAACCCTAAAACCCTAAACCTTAAACCCTAAACCCTAAACCATAAACCCTAAACCCTAAAAACATAAAAACCTAAACCTTAAGTAAATAAAACATAAAAATAAAATAAATAAAAAACCTACACCTAAATAAAATTTTAAAAAATCAAATCAAATAAAAACCTAATCTAAAACCTAAACCTAAACCTAAACCTTAACCTAAAACTAAAAAAAATAAATAAAATTTTAAAACTAAACTAAACTAAAAAATAAAATACACCTAAAAACAAAAACATAAATAAAATAAAAACTAAATATAAATAAAATGAAAATTAACCTAAAATAAAATAAAATAAAAACTAAATAAAAACCTAAACCTAAAAATAAACCTAAAAAATAAACCTAAAAATAAAACCTAAACATAAATAAAAATAAAAGCTAAACTCTAAACTAAAAAAAATGTAAACCTAAAATGAACAAAATAAAATAAACCTAAACCTAAACTAAAATAAAAAAATTAAAATAAATAAAACCTACAACCCTAAACCCTAAAGTCTAAAACCTTAAACCCTAAACCCTATACCATTAAAACCTAAAACATAAACCCTAAACACTAAACCATAAACACTAAACCCTAAACCCTAAACCCTAAACCTACAACCCTAAACCCTAAAACCTAAACCCTAAAACCCTAAACCTAAAACCCTAAACCTAAAACCCTAAACCCTAAACCCCAAAATCCTAAACCTAATCCTAAACCCTAAACCCTAAACCCTAAACCCTAAACCCTACAACCCTAAATCCTAAACCCTAATCCCCAAACCCTAAACCCCTAAACTCTAAACCTTAAACCCTAAAAACTTAAAAACCTAAACCTAAACTAAGTAAAACCTAAAAATAAAATAAATAAAAAACCTAAGGCTAAAAAAAATAAAATAAATAAGATAAAAGCCTAAATTTAAACCTAAACTTAGACCTAAACCTAAAAATATAATAGAATAAAAAAATAAAAACTAAACTAAAGTGAAATAAATTTGAACCTAAACTAAACTATAAATAAATAAAATAAAAATAAAAATAAAAATCCTACATAAAATAAAACCTAAAACTAAAATAAAAATAAAATAAACCTAAAATAGAATAAAATGAAAACAAAATAAAAACCTAAATCAAAATAATAAACCACAAAATAAAACCTAAAAATAAATAAAAAATAAAACCTAATCCCTAAACTAAAAAAACTTCAACCTAAAATAAAAATAAAATAACTCTTAACCTAAACTAAATTAAACTAAACTAAACTAAAATAAATAAAACCTATACATAAACCTACAATAAACTAAACCTAAACATAAACCTAAAGTAAATAAAATAAAATTTACTAAAAATAAACCAAAAGCTAAACTAAACTAAAAAACCTAAAAATAAAATAAAATAAAAAATAAAAACTAATCTAAAATAAAATAAATAAAAACCTAAACTAAATTAAAAAATTAAACCAAAAAATAAAAAACCTAAATGAAAGAAAACCTAAATATAAAATAAAAAAATAAACCTAAAATAAAATAAAATAAAAACTAAATAAAACTTAAACATAGAAAATAAACCATAAAATAAAACCTTAAAAACCCCTATTCCCTAAACTAAAAAAACCAAAACTTAAAATAAATAAAGTAAAATAAATCTAAACCTAAACTAAAATAAACTAAACTAAAATAAACCTAAAATAAACCAAAGAATAAAAAACCTAAATAAAAAAATAACATAAAAACAAAAATAAAATAAAACTAAACTAAAATAAAATAAAAACTAAATGAAATACTAAACCTAAAAAAAACTAAAAATAAATAAAAAATAAAACCTAAACCTTAAACTAAAAAAAAACCTAAAATAGAAATGAAATAAACAAAATAAAATAAACCTAAACCTAAACTAAGATAAACTAAACTAAAATAAAAATGTAAAACCAAAACCTAAAAAATAAAATAAAAACCTAAACCTAAAGAATTAAATTAAAATAATACTCAACTAAAAAATAAACCTAAACCAAAAAATAAACTAAAATAAAAAACCTAAACCAAAATAAATAAACTAAACTAAATAAAAATAAAAAACATAAATAAAAATAAAAAAATAAAATAAACTAAAATAAATATAAAATAAACTAAATAAACCTAAACCTACTAGTTTACTTAATTTTATAAAAAGAATCCTAAACCCTAAGATAACCCTAAACACTAAACCCTAAACCCTCGAAACCTTCAACCCAAAAGCCTAAACACTAAACCCTAAACCCTAAACCCTAAAACCCTAAACCCTAAACACTAAACCCTAAAAACCTAAAAACTTAAACCAAAATTAAATAAAACCTAAAAATAAAATATATAAAAAATCCAAAACATAAATAAAATTAGAAAATAAAGTAAAATGAAAATCTAAACTAAAACTTAAACCTAAACCTAAGAATAAAAAACTTCAATGTAATAAAAACTAAACGTGAAATAAAAACCAAATAAACTAAAAACAAAATAAAATAAAACTAAATATAAACCTAAACCTAAAAAATAAACCTAAAAATAAATTAAAATAAAAAAAACATAAACCTAAAATAAAAATAAAATAAACCTAAACTTAAACTAAAATAAATTAAACTAAAATAAATTAAACTTAAACTTAAACCTAAAATAAACTAAATAGAAACCTAAACATAAAACACTAAGTAAAATATTTAATTCAATCTAATCACTTAGAGAAAAATCAACCCCTTTATAAATTAAATCCCTCACACTTAGCAAATTACAACTCAAAAGCCAAGTTAGGACATACCACACAAGCTTTAATTCACACACATTAGATTAAGTCATCATTTCTTACTTTATGTTAGGGCAGCAGATGGTTTGATGTATGCTTATTTTATGATGTATTTTTGTAGACTAGATATTAGGGTCTATGTGTGTAGTCTGGGTGTTAGGCCGATATTAGCCTAATTATGCTTTCTATAGAGGGTTGTGCTTAAGGGGCCGCTAAATAAAAATATAAATGTTTTTTATTGTGCAGGTTGCTTAGCCCGCAAGCATATCACATGTTAGGATAGGTGGGCTTGGTTACCCATGTGTGGAGTGCTAAGTCCAAATTATTCATATAATTTCTTAGGTTGTATGGTGTGTTTAGCTAACATTTGTTTTGCATGTGTAGCTAGATTTGCTTTCCTTCTTTTAATGTCATTTTCCATTAGGATTAAGATGAGTATTATGAGGGATTAGGATGAGCATTGATTATAAGACCAAGTCTTATGTACCATGTGATGCCTTTGGAGCTATCATATCCAAATCAAGCCAAAAAGAAAGAAAAAATATAGCAAATCAAATGAAGAAATGGAAGATTAAGAAATGAAGAAAGAAGAATGAAGAATGAAGAATGAAGACCCCCATAACATTCCTCATTTTTAATTCTAATTATTCTCTTGTAGTCTGGGTTGTATAAGGGTAGAACTTGGCAACCCACATTTCCTTTCGGGATGTACAAAGGTAGCCAATCGTATTGGCCTTTTATTCTTTTATGATAGCTTTATAAAATTTTTTGATGTTTTGATTAGCTTGTGCATTAGAAAAGGCATGGCTTTTCATAGTTTGTTAATGATTGGTAATGGTTGTATGGCATAGATGTGATTAGGTTCTTAGGATAAAAATAAATTTTCTATCCCATTAACAACTCATAACTAAACTTTTAAAGCAACTCATAATCTCATACAAAAACTTAGGCATTAAATCAAAATAATAAAATATTTAGCAACCCCATAGCTAGATGTTGTATGCTTAATATCATGCATGATCATCTTGTTTCACTCTTATTAAGAGAGGGCTTCCATCTTTGCCTGATAAAATAAGCTTAACCTTTGAGAGCCTATGATGGAAGAACACCTCGTTCCCTTTTGATTTGGCCCATGATCAACTTCTCATGCATTTAGACATACAAAATTCTATAGCCTATGTCAAAATAAAGAGTCCTAAATTAAATAAAATTTGATAAGCATTTCCATTAAATTTAAGTCATTATTCATTCCCCCCATGCTCTATTCTCTCAAGGAGTGGGTTTAATGACTTAGTCTCTTTTCTAAATAATAACTACATAGTCATCTCACAAAAGCATATGACTTGCCTACGTGGATTTAAAATGTAGGAGGAGTTAGCTGGCTGCCACTCCAAATGGTAATAAGTCCAGCAGTTGGGTGGTTTACCCTTTCTTATGGAGGTAAACCATATACCCACTTTCGCCTTAGATTTAGGTCATTCTTTGGCCCTCACCAAAGTTCTTTGGATTTAGGATTTGAGGTTACTATTTCTCTTTGCGGGCTACAAGCATAAATCATCACCTCCACAATCTTATATTGTGGAATTATAAGTCCTAGATTTCTAATAAAATTTCACATCAAATAAATAAATCTCCTCAATTTCAAATATATAAAGCCCAATCATAGGATAGATTGGACTGCTCACTAGGTTTGCTAGTATCATGAGCACTCCCTTCTCATCTCCTTTGGTTTCGATAATAACTCTTCCCTTCTAATCGATCCCACTTGATCTTCTAAAATATGACTAATTTATTGATAGTATTATCTTTGAATTCTTTGGAGACAACAGTCACCTACTTTAATCGAGAGTATTATTTAGTGATTCATTTTTCTTAAGATGTAATTAATTATGGGGGCTTGCCTCCATAATAAACTTAATGAACCTGGTTTAAATAAACCATGCTTTACTTTTTCATATAAACTAGGGAAAAAATCTCAAGTATTTTTGAAGACTCATCATGTCTTAGGAGTCCTTATTAGGTTATTAGGTCCATCGTAGGGTAGTGATTTCTATCTTTTGAGATAGCGAATTGTTCCTTGATGTCGAACACAATCATCAAAATATGTACATCCTCAGATTTGTGTGGTGTCCCCTCACATTTACACACACAAATGAAAAAAAAATACCACAAAACCTTAAACAATAAATCCAAAACCCTAAAACCCTAAACCATAAACCCTAAAGTGTAAAATGTACAACCCTAAACCCAAACCATAAACCCTAAACCATAAACCCTAAAAATACTAAACTCTAAATTATAAACAGTAAACCCTAAACCTTAAACCTTAAACCAAAAACCCTAAACCCTAAAACCCTAAACTCTAGACCCTAAACCTAAACTTAAACCTAAATACTAAACCTAAACCTAAATCTAAGCCTAAACCCTAAACTTGATCCTAAATTTTAAATCCTAAACCCTAAACCTAAGCTTAAATCTAAACCTAAACCTAAACCCTAAACCTAAACCTAAACCTAAACTAAACCCTAAACCCTAAACACTAAAGCTAAACCCTAAACCTAAACCTAATCCTAAAGATAAACCTAAACCTAAACTTAATTTAAACTAAATCTAAATTAAAAATCTAAACTTAAATACTCTCTAAACTTAAACTAAACTAACCTAAACTTAAACCTAAACCTAAACTAAACTATATTTAACCCTAAACTTAAACTTAAACTAAACTAATCTAAACCTTAAACTTAAATCTAAACTAAACCTAAATCAAACTTAAATCTAAACTTAAACTAAATTAACTAAATATAAACTTAAACTATAACCTTAAACTTAAACTTAAACCTAATTTTAAATCCTTAAATCTTAGCCTAAACTTTAAACTATAAATAAACTTAAACTTAACTTAAAAACTTATATCTAAACTTAAACTTAAACCTTAAATCCTAACTAAACTAAACCTTTAAACTTAAACTTAAACTAAACCTAAACTTAAACTTAAAACTTAAACTAAACTTAAACTTAAATTAAACTAACTAAACCTAAACTTAAACCTAAATCTAAACAAATCCTAAATATAAATAAATCCTAAACTTGAAACTAAACCTAAACCTTAAACCATAAACCTAAACTCTAAATCAAACCTAAATCAACTAAATCCTAAACTAAACTAAACCTAAACCTAAACCCTAAACCTGAACCTAAACCTTAACCTAGACCTAAACCTAAACCTAAACTAAACATATAACCTAAACTAAACTAAAATTAAACCCTAAATTGAAACCCAAAAACCTAAAAAAACCACTACCTGAGCCCTCGTCCAAGTGCTCTAGTGATTTCCCTTTCCCTCTCTAATTTTTAGTTTTTTGGCCACTGCTTGCCTGCTAGTTTGCATGGTTCTCACTGGATTGTTTATTGAATCGGCAACCACTGGCCTATTTCATGTCTTAATTGGAGTAACATCGTGACTTAGCTTCTTCCTCGATGATTCATTAGGGAAAACCAATGGATCCTATGGATCCTACTAGGGCATCAACTAACATGGCTTCGACTACTTTGAAATCATCCAAAGATGTTACAGTTTGGATTTCTCTATTGAATATACAAATTCATTTCATTAACCATGAATTCCTTTTTATTGTGGGTGCTTTATTTTGTAAGCCATTATAAATTGACTAGGCATCGACTATGAAATCTCATCCTTCAATGGCTAGAATCCTTGTTTAATTGGACATTACTAAGAAACACAATAAAGGAATCTAGTTGGGATATGAAATTTATGGTTATATGCAAAGAATTGAATTTGAAAATTTCCTTATCATTTTTTCTCACTATAAAATCCATGCACGATAATTCTAAATGTTTCATTCTTCATCCTCACCTAAAATAAAATCCTTATTAAGGAAACTTCTATTCCTAACCCTAGGCCGATCACTATTAAATATGAAAAAGCTACTTCAGAAAAAAAGGAATTTTTGAATGTTCCCAATAAGGTTGTTTTACCTCTTACTTCTTCTATGCAATTGAAGGCTTCTTATGTGAACAATAATAATTTTTTTAAACTTTTGGATGATGATTTTGTTTCCTCTGATTCAATCCCTGCATCCTTGCCAACTTTGATTGATGAAAATAAAGCTCTAAATGAGAATATAAATGAGGATATTAATGTTATGCAGAATTCAAATTCAATGGAGAATATGGCTTTAATACCTCATGATAATCAGGTTGAATAAATTGATTATATTTTTCAAATTCAGGATGATTTAAATTCTCATAAAGATTTGTCTTTGTCTAATAATTTGGGTCATGAAGAGGAAGGGCTTGGTGTTCACACTTGCCTCTTAATAAATCTATTTATCCTCCCTCTCTTGCTATTGTCGATGCTCATTTGGCTTTAATAGATTCTAATGTCTTGGAAGATGGAGAACTCATTTCTAATCAGAAGATTTCTCCTAAATATGTGACTAATGTTGCTAAATCTTTCTCGGATGATGATTTTATGGGAAAAAATTGTTTTCCAAACTTATCATGCTAAAAAGATAAAAAATGTTAAAAATTCCCCTCCCAAATTTTCAGGAAACATTAGACATTAATGCACCTCCCTCTCTTAATTAACCTTTTCTTATCCCCTTCTTATTTTTTTATGTTTAATTTTATTGTTTGGAATGTTAGAGGGATCGATACCCTCACTATTTAGAATTGTATTAGAAATCTTTGTCATATACATAATATTTCGTTACTTATTTTTTCATGAGTCTCTTATTCATGTTAACAAAATTAACCATGTTACTAGAATGATCAGTTTCAATAAATTGTTCTCTAATGTCAGTAATAAGATTTGTTATTTTTGAAATAACTTTGTAGAGGTTTCTATTCTTTATGATTTTCAATAAGTTATCAATGCTCAAATCTCTTACGTTGATTATAATGCTTTGGCCTTAGATCTAGTAGAAATCTTCTTTGGGATAATTTGAGGAATTTTGCTACCTCTGACAATAAACCTTGGTTTGTTGGTGGTGATTTCAACACTATTTTATGCACTTTGAATGAAGTGATGGTTGCTCTCCTAATATTCATTCCATGGAAGAATTTTCTAATATGATCCTTGATTGTAATTTGATTGATATTGGCTTTAAAGGTTCTAATTATACTTGGCAAAACTCTAGACTTTGACAAAGGTTGGATCAAATTCTTTTTAATACTCATTTGATTACTCAATGGCATATTACTTATGTCGATCAGTTAAGCAAAACTTTATCTGATCATGCTCCTCCATTAGTTTCTATTAAAGATAATTTTAATAGATTAAAAAAATTCTCTACTTTTATATTTTAGAACATGTGGATTCAACATATTGAGTTTTTTAACGTTGTGTCTAACAATTGGAAAACTCCTTTACATCTTGATAATTCTATTATGGGGATGAATAGACTTTGGTTTAAGCTTAAAAGATTTAAACGAAATATGGGTTGGTGGAACAAGTATTATTTTAAAAATGTTTTTGCTAATATCAAAGATATGGAAAAACTGGTTTGTAAGTCCCCATTATTTTTGATCCTTCTAAGATTAAGGATTTGACTGAGGCGAAAGATAAGCTTGTTAATTTTCAAAATATGGGAGAGACTTATTAATGCCAAAAAGCTTCTAATAAACACATTGCAAATGGTGACAAGAACACTAGCTATTTCCATACTTTAATTAATAAAAAAGTGCCTTAAATAATATTCAAAACATTAAAGGTGATAATGGAGAATAATGATAATAAGGATTAGGTTATTAATTACTTTAGAAATATCTTTAATAAGAGTTGCTCTTATAAAGTTATTTCTAAATCGCACTTGATTCCGTATATTATTCTCAATGATGACAATCATTTGCCTACTATTGTGCCTAATGAAGATGAAATTTTTAAAGTTCTTAATAGCATGAACATAGATTATGCTGCTAGTCTGGAGAGTTTCACTACGCAATTTTTTCAAAATTGTTGTTTTATTATTAAAAATGATTTGATTGAGGTTGTGGTTGATTTTTTTAATGGTAATCCTTTTCCTAAATATTTTTCTAGCAGCTATATTATTCTCATACCTAAGAAAGATAATCTAGTGGAGTGATTTTAGACCTATTAGTCTTTGCACCTTCTTCAATAAGCTGATTTCCAAAATTCTTGCCAACAGGCTTAGTCCTTTACTTCATAAGATTATATCTCTCAACCAAATTGGTTTTGTTAGAGGTAGATCTATTTCTAATAACATTTTACTTGCCCAAGAATTAATTTATGACTTAGATGTTAAGACTAGAGGTGGAAACATTCTTTTCAAATTAGATATTACCAAAGCTTTTGATATATCTCTTGGGATTTCCTTTTCCATATTTTGATTTTATTTGGGTTTTTAAAAAAATTTACTTTTCTTATTAAAATTGTATTTATAATGCCTCATTTTCTATTTTGCTTAATGGGGAAGCTTTGGGCTTCTTACCTTCTTCCCATGGCTTAAGATAAGGGGATCTTTTATCTCCTGCTTTATTTATTATTGTTATTGAGTACTTATTGAGGAGCATCAATGATTTACTTTTAAACAATCCTAGTATGTACTACAGAACTCTTGGTGGTCTTTTTGCTTCCCACTTAAGCTTTGTAGATGATTTCATTATTTTTTATAATGCTTATATTCAACATATTAAGAACCTACAAAATTTTTAAAATAAATTTGGTAGAAAAAGTGGTTTTTCTACAAATGATAACAAAAGATGTTTTATTATTTCTTCAAGTATCTCTAATAATAAAATCAATCAAATCTAGCATATCACTAATTTTTAATATCAACACTTACCTCTTAAGTACTAGGGTGCTCCTCTATTTAAAGGTCCAAAATGATCCCATCTTTTTAATGAGTTAATTCAAAACAAATTTAAATAAAATTTTTGTTTAGGAATTCCATTTACTTTCCTTTGGTGGTAGGCTAACTATTCTTAAAAGCACCCTCAATTCTATGCCTGTTTATTTGATTCAAACTATTATTCCCACTAATTTTACTCTTATTAGAACTGAACGCTTGCTTAATAAATTTTTTTGGGGATCTAATAATTCTATTAAAACAACGCATTGGATATCCTTGAATAAATTTTTTGGTCCTTTGGGTGAAGGTGGTTTAGGTTGCAAACCTATTCGTGAAGCTATGATAGCCTTCTTTCATATGCTCTGGTGAAATTTTAGAAAGAATGATAGCCTTTGGGCTAATTTTATGATGGAAAAATATTACTAAGGTAAACACCCTCTTATCTGTGCTTATAAATTTGGTGACACTTTGGTTTGGAAAAGGCTTTGCTCCTTTAAATGGGTTGTTGAATCCTTAATATCTTAGGCTATTCATTCGGGCTCTTCTTTCTTTTGGCAAGACAATTGGATTGGCAATGGCTCTATTGACTCCCTTTAATCTACACACTCTACTTTAGCAATCAAAGTTAACTCTTTTTGGCTTAATAATAATTGGAATTAAAATAAACTTTAGAACTACATTCCTATTTCTATTTTTGATAAGTTTTGCAATACGCTATCTTTTCTAATAAACTTGATCAAATTCTTTTCAAGCTCTCTTACAATGTCTATTTTGTTCTTAAAGAGATTTGAAATTTTATTAGAAATAAACAAAACACTTCTAATGTTTTCATTAAACTTTGGAACAATATCATTCACATTTCTTATTCTATTTTAGCTTGGAGGATTTTGAATAACTTCATTCCTATAGATTCTTTGCTCTGGCTTAAAGGTTTTTATTTACCTTCCAAGTGTTATTGTTGCTTTCATATTGAAAATGTTAGTCATGTTTTTATGAATGGTGCTATTACTTCCAAACTTTGGATATGGTATGATGATTTATTTAACACTAACTATTTTCTTGGCTCTTTTTCATTATATCAACTTCTTGAAGTTTGTTTCCATAAACCGCGAATATGAAAGTCTTAATTGCTATTACCCTTATTTGGTTCATTTGGATGGATAGAAATAATTCTAAATATCAAGGCATCCCTATGAACCATAAAATGATCCTTGCTAGAACTAAAGAAAAAATTCATGCTTTGTTTAATGCAAATTTAATTAGTAATCTTCATTTTAGAGGTTATAAATTTATGGCTAAGAAATTGGGAATCACTTTGCATGATGACCCTTCCTACAAGAGTATTATGATTATACATTGGATTAAGCCTAAAGAAAATTTTATTAAGATCAATATTGATGGTTTTATTTCCCCAAATAAATATGGTTATGGTGGAATTCTTATGGATTCTAAAGGTGTTTTTTCCTACCCCCTCAAAGCTTGTTCTATTATTATGTTGAGCTCATGGCTTTTAATAAGGCTAATTATATTTGTTTAAGCAAATGCCTCTTTAATATTTGGATTGAAGTTGATGCTCTTCTGTTACTTGATATGATCAATACTAATAAAATGGGGAATGCTAACTTATTTTATCTTCTTAATCACACTAAAAAGCTTCTTTCTCAAGTTTGCTACAAAATTTCTTACATTCTTTGTGAAGGTAATGCTTTTGCTGAGTTCCTGGCTAATTTGGGAGCTAAATTAAATGAGCTCACTTTATTTTATAACCATAGCTTACATAAGCATCTGCATGGTTTGGTCAATCTGGATAACACTGGACTGCCTTACCTTAGATTTTAACTTTCGATTATTCTGTTCATCATATTTCTATGATGGTTTTATTCAATCTATTTTTTGGTTATTATTTTTTTGTGCTTCCCTCACCAGGAAGTGGTTTTTGCTATTTTTCTTTAGGGTCATGGTCAATCTCACTTTATATGAAAGCTACTTTGTTGGTTTTAGTTTATTTCTAAATTAAACCCGCTTCTTCTTTACCCCATTGTATACTTGACTGACCCTTATTTGGGTCATTGTGGTTCTATTCTTAATTGGTTTTCCTACCCACTAAGATTGATGGTTTTCTTTCTATGGCTCAATGTATGCTTCTTTTGTCTCACAGCTAGTGATATTTTGGGGTCTCTGTTTCACTGATTTTGGCCTACCCTACTAATGTGTTTCCCTACCTTATTTGAATTATTTTTTGGCTATGGTTTCTTCCGATGCTACTTCCATCTCTAACTATTTTGGGTGGTCATTTTTTATGGTTATTATGTTGGTCTCTTCTGGTTTGGCTTAGTTTTGGGATTTTGGTGTTATTTCTTGGTCTTTTCTGGTTTTTCCCTTTACCTTGTGGATTTGAGGTAGTTTTTTTTTGGTTGTTGCCCTCCTATTTTCACTTATGTGTAATTGTCTGATCTTTAACATTTGGAATGGGCTTTGTTTGCCTCTAGCCTTGTTCCTTTCCTCATTGATTTGCTGCTTATGGTTGGGTGGTTCTGTTTTATTTTGGCTTTTTGTCTACTAGTGACCAATTTTATTTTGGTTTTTTGGAGATCTTTATGGCTATTCTTTTTCCTCTATTCCTCATTAGCCTCTTTTTTTGGCTACTCCCTTTTTCCTGTTGTTGGTTGTTAGGTGGCTTCTATTGGTCTCTTCAGGATTTGCTTAGCTTTAGTTTTTTTAAAATCTTTTTGGTTGTTTTCCTAGTTTGGGATGGGGTTTAATTTTTGTTGGTTGTTTTCTCTATTGATTTGTATGAGGATAGTTGCTTTGTGGTTTTTTCGTCAATCCTGTGTTTCTATTTAGTGGAAGAGATTATTGTGGCTATATTTTATGTCTATGCCTAGGTTTTGCTACCTTCCTGTTGGTGAGGTCGGGTTGTGGCTCCTCGCTTGGTGTCATGGAATTGGATGTTGTCTTGCCTTGGATGCTTGTGCCCTGGCTTGGTGTCTTAGAATTTAGGTTGGCTATTGCTATAGAATCCCTCTGGTTTATTTTGCTCTCCTTATTTCCTAATATTTGTGTCTTTGTTGGTGGTGTTGGATTTGTTGTTCCTTTTGGTGGTTTTTGATGGTAATTGGATGTCCTCTTGGTCTCTTTCTTTCCTGCTTTTATCTTTAACTATTTTGCTATTTTTGGGTGGTTTTGCCCTTGGACTTGGATTGCTAGTGCTCTGAGAGATAGTGAGTTGTTGATATGCCTTTGGGGCTATTTTGTTGGGTTGTGTTATTACCCCAATTCATGATGACTGCTCCTTTTATGTGTTTCTCTTCCTTTTGGTGGTGGCTTTGGTGGAGTTACTACTTGTTTTTTTTTTTTGCTTTGGTGGAGCTTTAGGTGATTGGTCTGTTGTGGGTTTGGTGGGTTATCGCTAGCTCTTTAGTTTTTAACCCGGATCACTATGGACTATTTTGCCTTGATGGTTTGTTTATATCTATGATATGGCCTTGATGTTTCTTCATATCTTCCCTCTGGTTGGTAGCATTACATATGATTGTAACCCTTCTTAGGAAGTTTGGATTCTTATATATATTGTTGCCACTTGCGATGATCTTAACTAAGCCCGAGCCTTCTCTTTCTCAGCCCTCTCTAAATTGTTTACTTTATCCTTTTCCCTTGAGCTATGATTATTGCCTTTGTAATGTTTTGCAGAATTCTTTTATAGGTTGGAACTTTATAGATGGAATGAGATTTACTCAATCAACTCAACAGCTGTTGCTGTGAATCTTGTTTATCTTGCTTTCTCAAAGTGATCAAGAGTTGCTGCTGACTAGTCCTTTTATTGCTTTCATGAGTCAGATAGTCTTATTTTGTATCTTTTTTCTTAGCTATTATATTTGTTTTGTTTTTTTGTTTTCTTTTCCATTTCTATTAATTTAGCTCTTTAGGTTTCTTGTAGCTCTGAGAGCAATAGAACTTTGAGCTTTACTCCTATTAACTAAACCGTAAACCCTAAAAACCTAAAAACCTAAACGTTTAACATAATAAAACCTAAAAATAAAATAAATAAAAAAGATAAACCCAAATAAAATAAAAATATAAAATAAAAACCTAAACTAAAACTTAAACCTAAACCTAAACTATAAAATAAAATAAAATAAAAAATAAAAACTAAACCAAAATAAAATAAATAAAAACTTAAACTAAACTAAAAAAAATAAAGTTAAATACAACCATAATAAAATAAAAACTAAACATAAAATAAAAATAAAATAAACTTAAAATAAAATAAAATAAAAATTAAATAAAAACCTAAACCTAAAAAAATAAACCTAAAAATAAATAAAAAAAAACTTAAACACTAAACTAAAAAAAAAAACTTAAACTTAAAATAAATATAAAATTAATAAAATAAAATAAACCTAAACTAAAATAAACTAAACTAAAATAAATAAAACCTAAACCTAAATGCAAAATAAACTAAACCTAAACCTAAACCTAAACTAAATATAATAAAATAAACTAAAATAAATCTAAACCTAAACTAAAAAATAAAATTTGAAAATAAACCTAAAATTAAAACCTAAAACCTAAACCTAAACTTAAAATAAAAAGTAAAACCTAAACTTAAAAAATAAAAGAAAAATAAAACTATACTAAAAAATAAACCTAAATAAATAAACTAAACTAAATAAAATAAAATAAAAATAAATAGTAAAATAAACCAAAAAATAAAAAACTAAAAACTACTAAACTAAAAAACTAAACTATAAAACTAAAAAACTAAACTAAACTAAACTAAATAACCCTAAACCTAACTAAACTACTATAAACTATAAACCTAAAACTAAACCTAAACTAAATAAACTACTCTAAACCTAAAATCATTATAAACCCTAAACCAAACCTAAACTAAACCTAAACAAACTAAACTTAAACCTAATAAAAAACTAAAACTAAAATACTAATCCTAAACTATAAACTAACTATAAAACCTAAACCTAAACCCTAAACTTAAACCTAAATAAAACCTAAATCTAAACACTAAACCTAAACTAAACTAAACCTAAACCTAAACCTAAAACCTAAACCATAAACCTAAAATTGAAAAACCCAAACCTAAACACTAAACCCTAAACCCTAAGCCCTAAATACCTAAAAATTGAAAAACCTAAACCTAAACTAAATTAAACCTAAAAGTAAAATAACTAAAAAAACCTAAACCTACATAAAATTAAATTAAATTAAATTAAAACCAAAATTAAAACCTAAACCTAAACGTAAAACTAAACCTAAACCTAAAAATAAAATAAAATAAAAAATAAAAACTAAACTAAAATAAAATAAGTAAAAACTTAAACTAAACAAAAAAAATAAAATAAACCTAAAATTAAAAAAACTAAACAAAATAAAAACTAAATGTAAAATAAACATTAATTAATCCTAAAATAAAATAAAACAAAAACTCAATAGAAGCCTAAACCTTAAAAATAATCCTAAAAATAGATAAAAAATAAAACCTAAACCCTAAACTAAAAAAAACAAACTTAAAATAAAAATAAAATAAATAAAATAAAATAAACCTAAACTAAAAAAAACTAAACTAAAATAAACAAAATCTAAACCTAAACCTAATTAAACTTAACCTAAACCTAAACCTAAATTAAATAAAATAAAATAAACTAAAAATAAAACTAAACCTAATCTAAAAAATAAAACCTAAAAATAAACCTAAAATAAAAACATAAATCGTAAACCTACAAAAATAAAATTAATACTTAAACCAAAACCTAAAAATAAGAAATAAAACCTAAATGTAAAAATAAAAAAAATCAAACTAAACTAAAAATAAACCTAAACCTTAAAATTAAACTAAAATAAAAGTCTAAATTGTAATAAATAAACCTAAAATAAATAAATTAAACTAAATATAAAAAAAAATGAGCTTAAATAAAAATAAAATGAAGTTAAATAAAAATAAAAAATAAAATAAAGTAAAATATATAAAAAAATAAACTAAATAAACCTAAACCTATTGATTTACTTAATTAAAAAAAATTAAAAATAAATTAAAAAAAAAACCTTAAAACCTAAACCCTAAACCCTAAACCCTAAACCATAACCCTAACCCTAAACCTTAAACCCCTGACCCTAAACCTCAAACCCTAAACAACCATAGACCCTAAAACCCTAAGCCCCCAACCCTAAACCCTAAACCCTAAACCAAACCTAAACCATAAATCCTAAACCTAAACCCTAAATCAAACCCTAAACTCTAAACTCTAAACCTAAAATTATAAACTAAAATCTAAACCTAAATTTAAACCTTAAACCTAAACCTAAACCTAACTCTAAAATACTAAATTTAAACTAAACCAACTAAACCTAAACCCTAAACCTAAAAACTAAACCTAAAACTAAACCCTAAACCTATAAACCTAAACCAAAACCCTAAACCCTAAACTAAAACCATAAACCCTAAACCCTAAACCTAAACCTAAACCCTAAACTAAACTAAACCTAAACTAAAACCTAAATAAACCTAAACTAAATAAACCTAAAATAAAATAAATTAAAGAACATAAAATAAATTAAAGAATAACAAAAACTAAAAAACCTAAACCTAAAAATTAAACCTAAACTAAAATAAAAAATAAAACTAAACAAAATTAAAATAAATAAAACCTAAACTAAACTAAATAAATAAAATAAAACTAAATAAAATAAAACTAAATAAATTAATTAAACCTAAAATAAAAAAAAATAAAATTGAATAAAAATTTAAACATAAAAAAATAAAATTCAAAATATATAAAAAATAAAACCTAAAACCTAAACCAAAAAAAAAACTAAACCTATAATAAAAATAAAATAAACCTAAACCCAAAATAAACTAAACTGAAACCTAAACCTAAACTAAAAAAAAAAAAACTAAAATAGACCTAAACCTGAACTAAAAAATAAAACATAAAAATTAAGCTAATATAAAAACCTAAAACATAGACTAAAAAATATATTAAAAACCTAAACCTAAACCTAAAAATAAAATATAAAACTAAAATGTAAAAAAAATATAATAAAAATAAAACTAAACTAAAAATAAACCTAAACGAATAAAAAAATAAAATAAACCTAAAAAACCTAAAATGAAAACCTAAACCTAAACCTAAAAAAATAAAATAAAAACCTAAACCTAAACCTAAAAATAAAAAATAAAACATAAACCTAAAAAATAAACAAAATTAAAACTAAACTAAAAAAGTATCCTGAACCTAAACCTAAACCTTAAATATAAACTAAAATAAAAAACCTAAACTAAAATAAATAAAACTAAAATAAATAAACTATAATAAATAAAAATAAAAATGAACTTAAATAAAAAAAATAAAATAAACTATAATAAATAAAAACAAATTAAATAAACTAAATAAACCTAAACCTAATGATTTACTTAATTTAAAAAAATAAAATTAAAAATAAAAAAACCCTAAAAACTAAACCCTAAACCTTAAACCCTAAACCTAAACACTAAAAACTAAACCCTAAAACATTACCCATAAACCCTAAACCCTAAACCCTAAACAACCCCAAACCCTAAAACCCTAAACCCTAAACCCTAACCTAACCCCAAATCCTAAACCCTGAACTCTAAACCCTAAACCCTAAACCCTAAACCCTTTACCCTAAACCTTAACCATAAACCATGAACCCTACCCCTATTGGAGGTGCTGGTGGATATGGAAGTGGTGGTTATGGAGGCATGATTTGAGGTGGGATGAATGGATCTAGGTGTGGTATATGGAGGTGGTATAAAAAAACAATGTTACACTGTGGTGATGGCTAGGATATCGAGGATAAGATGGTGGATCCTAAGATAGGTGGAACTAGAAATAAGAACTACCATAATCTAATGAAATGTCTTAAGAGATGATTATACCTTTTTATTTACTCTAAACCCTCATTTTATAATGTAAACTAAAACCTTACATAAAAAATAAAAGAAATGTTAATCCTATTCTCTAAAAAACTAAACTAAAACTAAAACCCTAAACCCTAAAACTAAACCCAAAACCTAAAACCCTAAACTAAACCCTAAACCTAAATAAACCTAAATAATAAATAAAATAAAATAAATTAAAAAACCCTAAACTAAAAAATAAACCTATAAATAAACTAAATAAATAAAAAAACCTAAAACCTAAACTAAATAAACTAATTAAAACTAAAAAAAAAGTAAACCTAAAAAATAAAAATAAAAATCTAAACTTAAACCTAAAAATAAGAAATAAAACCTAAACCTAAAAAATAAAATAAAAATAAAACTAAACTAAAAAAACAAAACCTAAACCTAGAACTACAAAAAAAACCAAAAAAAACCTTAAACTAAAATAAATAAACTAAACTATAAAAAATAAAAAATAAACCTAAATAAAAAATAAAATAAACTAAAATAAATCTAAAATGAATTAAATAAACTTAATAAAATAAACTAAACTAAATTGTTTAAAATACCTAAACACTAAACCCTAAACTAAACCTAAGCCCTAAATAAATCCTAAACCTAAACCCAAAACCCTAAAACCCAAATAAAAAAAATAAACTAACCCCAAAAAATAATCATAAACCCATAACTAAACCTAAACCATAAACTAATCCTAAACCCTAACTAAAGCTAATAAACTAAACTAACCCAAACCTAAACTAAAATGTTATACCTAAACCTAAATAAAAAATAAAATAAATAAATAAAAACTAACCTAAACTAAGCCTAAACCTAAAACTAAACCCTAAACTAAACCCTAAACCTAAACTAAACCTAAACTCAACTAAACTAAACTAAATATAATAAAACCTAAGCCTAAACCAAAAGTAAAAAATAAATAAATAAAATAAATAAACATAAATTAAATAAAGAACTAAAAATTAAAAATAAATAAACTAAATAAAATAAACTAAACTAAATAAGCCTAAACTAAAATAAACTAGACTATACTGAACAAATCCTAAACCTAAACCAAAACCTAAACTAATTAAACTAAAATAAACTAAATAAATAAACTAAAATAAACTAAACTAAATAAACCTAAATAAAGCTAAACCTACAATAAAATAAAATAAACTAAACTAAATAAACTAAACCTAAAAAATAAAATAAATAAATTAAAAAAGAAAAACTAAACAAATAAATAAAAACTAAACTAAATAAATAAACCTAAACTAAAAATAAACTAAACAAATAAACCTAAACTAGAAATAAACTAATTGAAAAAACTAAACTAAACTAAACAAAAATAAACCTAAACTTAACCTAAAACTTAAACTAAATAAACCTAATGCTAAATAAATAAAATAAACTAAAATAAAATAAACAAAACCTAAACTAAATAAACCTAAACCAAAATAAAAACCTGAACATAAACTATAAATAAATTAATTAAACTAAATAAATAAGCCTAAACTAAAAAAACTAAATAAAAAATAAAATAAAAATAAGCCTAAACCTAAACCTAAAATAAACTAAATAAATAAACCTAAACTAAAATAAAAAATAAACCTAAACATAAACCTAAACCTAAACCTAAATAAAAACTTAAACCTAAAACCTAAATAAAAACTTAAACCTAAAACCTAAATAAAAATTAACTTAAAGCTAAACCTAAATAAACCTAATAAACCTAAACTAAAATAAACATAAACTAAAACTAATTAAAATAAATTAAAATAAACTAAAATAAATAAACCTGAACCTAAATAAAATAAACCTAAACTAAATAAACCTAAACTTAAATAAAACTTAAACCTAAACCTAAACTAAAATAAAACCTAAAAATAAACTAAATAAACTAAACCAAACTAAATAATAAATCATAAAAATAAACATAAAATTGAAACTAAAATAAATAAAACTAAACAAATAAATAAAGTAAATAAACCTAATAAACTAAACAAAACTATATGAAATGAATAAAATAAAACCAAACTAAAAGAAATAAACTAAATAAAACCTAAAACCTAAACTATAATAAATAAATAAACTAAACTAAACCTAAACCTAGACCTAAACCTAAACCTAAAAATAAACTAAACTAAACTAAATTAAATTAAATAAAACATAAACCTAAACTAAATAAATTAAACAAAATAAATAAACCTAAATTAAAATAGAATAAAACTTAAACGTAAACCTAATCATAAACCTAAACAAAACCTAAACTAAACTAAAACCTAAACTAAACTAAATAAACCTAAACCTAAACCTAAACCTAAACTTAAACTAAACTAAATAAACTAAACTAATAAACCCTAAATAAACTTAAACCTAAACCTAAACCTAAACTAAATTAAACTAAATAAAGATAAACTAAACTAAACTAAAAATAAACTAAATAAACAAAACTAAATAAATAAACTTAAACCTAAATTAAACTAAAAATAAACTAAAATAAAACTAAACTAAATAAATAAATAAACCTAAACTAAACTAAACTAAATAAGCCAAAACTAAAATAAACTAAAACCTAAACCTAAACTTTAACCTAAACCTAAACTAAAGTAACTAAACTAATAAAATAAATAACTAAATAAAATAAACCTAAACCTAAACTAACTAAATAAAATATAATAAAATAAAATAAATAAATCCAAACCTAAACAAAATAAATAAACAAAATAAACTAAATAAAATAAAGTAAAATAAACCTAAACTAAATAAACCTAATGTAAACTAAATAAACTTAAAACCTAAACCTAAACCTAAACCTAAACTAAACTAAACTAAAATAAAATAAATAAAACCCAAAAATAAATAAACCTCTAAAACCTAAACTAAATAAAACCTAAAATAAACCTAAACCTAAACCTAAAACCTAAACTAAAATAAACTTAAACCTAAACCTAAACCTAAATAAACTAAAACCTAAACCAAAACCTAAACCTAAACCTGAATAAATAAACTAAACAAAACTAAAATAAACATAAACCAAAACCTAAAATAAATAATTTAATAAACCTAAACCTAAACCTAAAAGAAACCTAAACCTAAACCTAAAATAAACCTAAACCTAAAAAATAAACCTAAATGTAAACCTAAACCTAAACCTAAACTAAACTAGATAAACTTAAACCTAAATAAACTAAATCTAAATAAACCTAAACTTAAATAAACTAAATAAACCAAGCTAAATAAAAATAAACCTAAACCTAAATAAATAAACCTAAAATAAAAATAAATCTCAACCTAAACCTAAATATAAATAAATAAACTAAACTAAATAAACTAAAATAAATAAACCTTAACCTAAACCTAAACCTAAACTAAATAAATAAACTAAATAAACCTAAACCTAAACTAAAAAAACTTAAACCTAATAAACTAAATAAACCTAAACTAAACCTTACCTAAACTAAACTAAAAAATAAAACCAAAGCCTAAACTAAATAAACCTAAAAACATAAACTAAAAAAAATAAACCTAAACTAAACCTAAACCTAAACCTAAAATAAATAAACTAAACTTAACTAAATAAATAAACTTAAACTAAACTAAACCTAAATTGAAATAAAACTAAACTTAAACCTAAACTAAACTAAGTAAAACCTAAACCTAAACATCAATCTGAACGTAAACCTAAATCTAAACTAAATAAAAAAAAATAAATCTAAGCCTAAACCTAAACGTCAACCTAAAATAAATAAAAAAACATAAACCTAAACCTAAATAAAATAAACCTAAACCTAAAATAAACTAAAAATAATCCTAAACCGAAAACTAAACATAAACTAAACTCAAAATAAAACCTAAACCTAAACTAAAATAAACTAAACTAAAAAATAAAATAAATAAACCAAAACTTAAAATAAACCTAAACCTAAACCTAAATAAACTAAACTAAATAAATAAGCCTAAACTAAACTAAATTAAATAAGCCTAAACCTAAAATAAAATAATTAAACTAAATAAAAATAAACATAAACCTAAACCTAAATAAAACCTAAACCTAAACCTAAACTAAAATAAACTAAACTGATAAAGTAAATAAACCTAAAATAAACTAAAATAAACTTAATAAACAAACTAAATAAAATTAAACTAAACATAAACCTAAACCTAAACCTTAAATAAATAAACTAAAATAAATAAACCTAAATTAAAAAATAAATAAACTAGACTAAATAAACCTAAATAAAACCTAAACCTAAACCTAAACCCTAAACTAAACCTAAACCTAAACCTAAACCTAAACCTAGACTTAAGCGTAAACCTAAACCTAAACCTAAACCTAAACCTAAACCTAAACCTAAACCTAAACCTAAACTAAATCTAAACCTAAACCTAAACTAAATAAACTAAATAAACTAGATAAACCTAAACCTAAACATAAACATAAACTAAATAAAATAAATAAATAAACCTAAACCTAAACTAAAAAATAAACCTAAATAAACCTAAATCTAAATCTAAATCTAAACCTAAACCTAAATAAATAAACTAAACTAAATGAAAATAAAATAAATAAACCTAAACTAAACTAAATAAACCTATACCTAAACCTAAACCTAAAGTTAAACCTAAATCTAATCTAAACCTAAAACCTAATCCTAAACCTAAATTGAAAATAAACTAAATAAAATAAACTAAATAAATAAACCTAAACTAAACTAAATAAACATATACCTAAACCTAAACCTAAAAACCTAAATGTAAACCTAAACCTAAAATAAATAAATAAATAAATATAAATAAATAAATAAATAAAATAAATCTAAACCTAAACCTAAACCTAAAATAAAACTAAGTAAACTAAACTAAAATTAAACTTAAATAAATATACCTAAACTAAAATAAATGAACCCAAAAAATAAAATAAATTAAAAAATAAATAAACCAAAACCAAAACCTAAATAAAATAAACCTAAAAATAAACCTAAAACCTAAACTTAAACCTAAACATAAACCTAAAACTAAACTAAACAAACCTAAACCTAAACTAAATAAACTAAAACCTAAACTTAAACCTAAACCTAAACCTAAACCTAAAAATAAATGAAATAAACCTAAACCTAAACTAAATAAACTAAAACCTAAACAAAATAAATAAACCTAAACCTAAACCTAAACCTAAGCGAAAACCTAAACCTAAACCTAAACTAAATAAACTGAAAGAAAGCTAAACCAAAACCTAAACCTAATCTAAAAAAACTAAACTAAATCAAATAAATAAACCTAAACCTAAACTAAATTAAATAAACTTAAACATAAACCTAAACTAAAATAAGAAAAAAAATAAATAAACATAAACCTAAATTAAGAAATAAACCTAAATAAACCTAAATCAAAACCTAAACCTAAACCTAAATAAATAAACTAAACTAAATACTAAAATAAACTAGACAAACCTAAATTAAATTAAATAATCCTAAACCTAAACTAAATAAAATTAACTAAATAAATAAACCTAAACTAAACAAAATAAAGCTAAACCTAAAACTAAACCTAAACCTAAACCTAAATAAATAAACCTAAAAGCCAAAACTTAAACCTAAACCTAAAATAAATTAATTAATTCAAATAACTAAATAAACTAAAAATAAAATAAACCTAAACCTAAATCTATACCTAAACCTAAACTTGAACCTAAACATAAAATAAATCTAAATAAACTAAACTAAAAATAAACCTAAATAAATAAACCTAAACCTAAGCCTAAACAAAAAAAATACAAGAAAATAAAAAATAAATAAACCTAAACCTAATCCTAAACCTAAAAAAACTAAATAAATAAAAACCTAAACCTAAGCAAAACTAAATAAACTAAAACTTAAATAAAATAAACCAAATAAAATAAACCAAAAAATAAACCTAAAACCTAAACTTAAACCTAAACCCAAACTAAATAAACCTAAACCTAAACTAAATAAACTAAAACCTAAAAAAATAAATTAATCAAAACCTAAACCTAAAACCTAAAATAAAACCTAAAAAAAACTAAATAAAATAAATAAAATAAAATAAACCTAAATCTAAACTAAACTAAATAAACTAAGCTAAAAATAAACTTAGACCTAAACCTAAACCGAAACCCTAAACTAAACTAAACCTAAACCCAAAACCTAAACTAAATAAACCTAAACTAAATAAAATATACCTAAACCTAAAATAAATAAACCTAAACTAAACCTAAATAAATAAACCTAAAATATAAAATAAATAAATTAAATTAAGCTAAATAAACCAAACTAAATAATAAAACATAAATTAAACCTAAACCTAAAAAAAAAAATTAAACCTAAGCTTAAACCTAAATCCTAAATAAATAAAAAATAAACTAAATGAATAAATAAACTAAATAAACTTAAACTGAAATAATTAAATAAAAATAAGAATAAAACTAAACTCAATAAACCAATACTAAACTAAATAAAATAAACTAAAAATGTAAACTAAAATAAATGAAATGAAACCTAAACCTAAATAAATAAAATAAGCTAAACTAAATAAATAAACCTAAACTAAATAAAATAAACTAAATTAAAATAAACCTAAACCTAAACCTAAACTAAAACTAAATAAACCTAAACCATAAACCTAAACCTAAAACTAAACTAAACCTAAACCTAAATAAAACTTAATAAAACCTAAACCTAAAATAAGAAATCCCTAAAATAAATAAATAAACTAAATAAATAAAATAAATAAACATAAATAAATAAAATAAAATAAATTAAACTAAATAAATAAAAATAAAAAATAAATAAAATAAAAAAAAGTAAACCTAAACATAAATCTAAAGTAAAAACCTAAACATTAACCTAAAGTAAAAAATTAAAATAAAAATAAACCAAAATAAAATAAATTAAATAAAATAATTAATAAATAAACTAAATTATGAAATAAACCTAAATAAATAAACTCAATAAATAAACAAAAGTAAACCTAAACTAAACCTAAACTAAATAAACATAAACCTAAACCCTAAATCTAAAATAAAATAAAATAAAATAAATTAAACTGAATAAAGCCTAAACCTAAACCTAAATAAATAGATAAACTAAATAAATAAAACTAAACTTAAACCTAAATAAATAAATAAACTAAATAAATAAACTTAAACCTAAGCCTAAACTAAAATAAATAAACTAAAACCTAAATAAATAAATACAAATAAAGTGAAACCTAAACCTAAACTAAATAAAACTAAATACTAAATAAACATAAAAATAAAAATAACTAAACTAAATAAAAATAAATAATCCTAAACCTAAACTAAAAATAAACCCAAAAATAAACATAAATAAACCTAAATAAGCTAAACTAAACTAATAAAAAAACTAAATCAAAAATAAATGAACCTAAACCTAACAATAAAAAAGCATAATCTAAATAAACTTAAATAAACCTAAACCTAAACCTAAATAAACTAAACTACAAATAAAAATAAACCTAGACCTTAAAAAAAATGCATAAATAAACCTAAACCTAAAAGAAATATGAAAGAAAATAAACTAAATAAAACCTAAACCTAAACCTAAACCTAAATAAATAAAACCTAAACTAAAAAACAAATAAACCTAAAAAAAAAAAATAAATAAACTAAATAAAACCTAAAACTAAACCTAAATAAAACCTAAACGTAAACCTAAATAAAACCTAAACACCAAACCTAAAATAAACTAAATAAACCTAAACATAAACTAAATAAACTAAAAACTAATTAAACTAAACTAAACTAAACTATAAAATCTAAATAAATAAACTAAATAAAAAATAAATAAAATGGAAACCTAAAATAAATGTAAACCTAAAAACCTAAACCAAAATAAATATAACCTAAACTGAAATAAAACCTAAACTAAACTAAATTAAAAAAATAAAACATAAACCTAAACCCTAAACCCTAAACCAACAACCGTAAACCCTAAACAATAAACCCTAAAATCCTAAACCCTAAACCCTAAACCATAACTCCTAAACCCTAAACCCTATACCCTAAACCCTAAAACCCTAAACACTAAACCCTATACCCTAAACCCTAAACCATAATCCCTAAACCCTAAAACCAACAACCCTAAACCCTAAACCCTAAACCTTAAAAATGTAAAAACCTAAATCTAAACTAAATAAAACATAAAAATAAAATAAATAAAGAAACCTATACCTAACTAAAATTAAAAAAATAAAATAAAATAAAAACTAAACTAGAACCTAAACCTAAACCTAAAAATAAAATAATAATAAATTAAAATAAAATAAATAAAACCTAAAGTAAACTTAAAAAATAAAATAAACCTAGGAATAAAAAACATAAATAAAATAAAAATTGAACATAAAATAAAAATAAAATAAACCTAAAATTTAATAAAATAAAAACCTAAACCTAAAAAATAAACCTTAAAATAAAACCTAAAATATAAACTAAAAGAAAACCTAAACAAAAATAAATAAATAAATAAATAAAACCTAAACCTAAACTTGAATTAAATAAATTAAAATAAACAAAAAATTAACCTAAACCTAAACTAAAAAATATAACCTAAAAATAAACCTAAAATAAAAACCTAAAACCTAAACCTAAAAAAATAAAATAAAAACCTAAACTTAAACCTAAAAATAAAAAATAAAGGCTAAACCTAAAAAGTAAAATAAAAATAAAACTCAACTAAAAAATAAACATAAGCCTAAAAAGTAAACTAAAATAAAAAACCTAAACTAAAATAAATAAACCTAAAATAAATAAACTAAATTAAATAAAAATAAAAAATAAATCTAAATAAAAATAAAAAATAAAATAAGTTGAAATAAATAAAAAAATTAAATTAAATAAATCTAAATATATTAGTTTACTTAATTTTAAAAAAAAATCATAAACCCTAAATCCTAAACCCTCAACCCTAAACCCTAAACCCTAATCCTAAACCCTAAACCCTAAACCTAAACCTAATGTAACTAAATAAATTAAAAATTAAACACAAACCCTAAAACTTAAAAAACCTAAACCTAAACATAAATCCTAAGAATGGAATCTCCTTTTAATGGAGGTCAGGATTGTTTCTGGTTGGTACTGCTGAGCTTTGGTTGCCCTCTGGTTTTGGTGGCTCTGTCCTTTTATTGGTCTCCTGCTATATGGGTTTTGGTATGGCTTGATATTTAGGCTTTAGAGCTTGCTTATTTAGTTTTTTCCCTAGCCTTATTTTTTGGCTATGAGGGTTTATTGGTTTGTGGTTGCTTGATGGTTGTGGTATTTTCTAGCCTTTTTCTTTTAGTTTTGGCTATCTGGCATCATGATTATTGGTTGAGTTTGGCTGTGGGCTTTGTTCCTTCTTATCGAGTTACTCTCTAGTCATAAACCATCTAATTTTGTTCACCTTTTGGTGGTTTTTTTGAAGTTTTTTGTAGTGTTTATGCTAGATGGCCCATCTTTCTTTTTTTGTGGGATGAACTGTGTTGTTTTGGTTATTCTTGGCTCTATTGCTTTTTGTGTTGATTCCTAGTGCTATGGTTGGCTGGGTGGCCTTGATGGCTGAAATGTTGATTGGTGGATAAAGTTTTTGGTTCTTTACCTTTGGTCTTTGTTTATTTTGTGTGGCTTTGATGGTGGTTATTTCTTGGCTGTTGTCTTGTTTGGTTGGATGCTTTACTCTGGTTTGGCTGGATGATTTACTGGTTAGTTGCCTATTTCAACTTGATGATAGATACCAAAACTTGGTTAGCTCTTTATTGTTGGCTATTTAGTTTAATTGAGGTAAGTTGGCTATGATGGCCTGTTCCTATTATCCTTCGGTAGCACCATATGTGATTGTAACCCTTCTGAAGGTTGGATGCTCACATATCCTGCCCCGAGATGAATGTGACTGAGCCTTATCTAAGATTTTATCATTTTGTTCATTTTGTGTACTTAAATTTATCCTTATTTCTAGATGCTTATCTCTATCGTAAGTTCTTTTCAAAAGGTTTCCTTTGTGCATCTAAGATTTATTCTTTTTACCCTTTCTTAGGCCCTTTAGGCAAATTTATCCCCTTTATGGACCTTTATCCCTTCTTTTGGTAATAAAATTCTCCCACTTTTGATTTTTTTAAAACCCTAAGAATGGGGCGTAACCTTCACGGTAGGAACATCACCACAACCAGCTCCTAGATCTAGCGGTGAGGCAAGGTGGAGGCAGGTTATCATAGTGGTGGAATCTGGAGGTGCTGGATAAAATGGTGGTCAGGTGGTAATGGAGGAATCTTACCTGGTGGCGAGGGAGAAATTGGGATACGATGGTGGATCTTACCGAGAATCGATTTTGAGAACTAAAGAAACTAAAAAAATACTGATCTGTTATGGAACTGTCTTTACAATGAGAATTCTAGTTATCTAGGATTTTTGATTTGCATGTGTGCTCATTTTTATTTATATCTTATATCTTAGAAAACTTAGTGTTACTTGGTTGATGAATTCAAAAAGAAGAAATGTTGAATATGAATTTCTTCTCTATTAAAAAAAATCAAACCTAAAATAAAATTTTAAAAAAACTAAATAAACCTTAAAATAAATAATGTAAACCTAAAATAATTAAAATAAAAACTAAATAAGAACTAAACATAAAAAATAAACCTAAAATCAAACCTAAAACTAAATAAAAAATAAAACCTAAACCTTAAATTAAAAAGAAACCTAAACCTAAAATAAAAATAAATTAAACCTTAACCTAAACTAAAATAAACTAAACTAAAATAAATAAAACCTAAACCTAAACTTAAAATAAACTAAACATAAACTTGCACCAAAACTAAATGAAATAAATTAAACTAAAAATAAACTAAACCTAAACATAAACCTAAACTAAAATAATAAAACCTAAAAATAAACCTAAAATAAAAACCTAAAACCTAAACCTAAAAAAATAAAATAAAAATTGAAACTTAAACCTAAAATAAAAAATAAAACTTAAACTTAAAAAATAAAATAAAATATAAAAAAATAAAATAAATAAACCTATAAATAAACTAAACTAAATAAAAATAAAAATAAACTTAAATAAAAATAAAAACTAAAATAATTTAAATTTAACAAAATTTAAACTAAATAAACCTAAACCTATTGGCTTACTTAATCTAAGAAAAAAATTAATAAAAAATCCCCCTAAACTGTAAATCTTAAAAACCTTAAACCCTAAATCCTAAATCATAAAACCCATGCATTAAACCCTAAACCTGCAACCCTAGACCCTCAACTATAAATCTGCAACCCTAAACACTAAACTCTAAACCCTAAAAACCATAAACCTTAAACCCTAAATCCAAAACCCCACCTAAACTTTAATACTAAAACTCTAAACTTAAACTAATCCTAAACTTAAACTAAACCATAACCCTAAAACTATAACTAAACTCCTAAACCACCTAAACTATAATTTAAACTAAACCTAAACCTTAAACCCTAAACTTAAATCTAACCCTAAATGTAAAACCCTAAATCCTAAAACTAAACCTAAACTAAACCTAAACCCTAAACTAAACACTAAACCTAGAACTAAATACTAAACCTAAACCTAAATTAACCTAAACTAAACCAACCTAAACCCTAAAACCTAACTCTAAAAGATAAACCCTAAAACCCTAAACCCTAAACCCTAAAACCCAAAACCCTAAACCATAAACCCTGAACTGTAAACTCTAAACCCCAACCCTAAACCATAAACCCTAAATTTAAACCTAAAGTAACTAAATAAATAAATAAATAAACCTAAACCCTAAAAGCTAATATATCTAAATTGAAACCTAAACCCTAAGAATGGGCATAACCTTAATGGCATGACCATCACCGTCAACCAAGCTCAGTCTAGATCTGGTGTTGGAGGCAAAGGCGAAGGTGGCAGTTATCACAATGGTGGAGGTGGGAGGAGCGATGGAGGTTACATCCATGGTGGTGATGGAGGGAGAGATCATAGACATGATGATGGATTCAGCTACTCGAGAGATGGGGGTGGTTCTGATGGGAATTAGAAAAAATAAAGAACGGCCATTCTAATCTACTGCTTATGGAACTGTCTTTATAGTAGAGATGATTATAGTTATTTAGAGTTTTTTATTTTCTCTATGTGTGCTCATTTTTTATCTATGTCATCGCTTGTGTCTTATAAAACTTGGTGTCCTACTTGGTTGATGAAATCAAAAATAAGAAATGTTCAATATGAATTTGTTCTTTGTTAAAAATAACCCTAAACCCTAAACCCTAAATCCTAAACACTAAACTAAAACATATACCCTTAACCAAAAACCTAAACCCTAAACTCTAAACCATAAACCCTAAACTCTAAACCATAAATTAAAACATATACCCTAAACCTAAAACCTAAACCATAAACCCTAAACCCTAAACAAGAAAACAAAAAAAAACAAAAAATAACCCTAAACCCTAAACCCTAAACCTTAAACCCTAAATCCAAAAACCTACAACCCTAAACCATAAACCCTAAATGCCAAAACCTAAACCCTAAACCCTAAACCCTAAACCCTAAACCTTATACCCTAAAAACCAAAAAACCAAAACCTAAACCAAATAAAACCTAAAGATAAAATAAATAAAAAACCTAAACCTAAATAAAATTTTAAAAAATAAAATAAAATAGAAACTTAAACTACATCCTAAACCTAAACTTAAACATTAACCTAAACTTAAACCTAAAAATAAAATAAAATAAAAAATAAAAACTTAATTAAAATAAATAAATAAAAACGTAAACTAAACTAAAAAATAAAATAAACCTAAATATAGAAAAAAAAACTAAACATAAAATAAAAATAAAATATACTTAAAAAATAAAATAAAAACCTAAACCTAAATCTAAAAATAAAAAATAAAATATAAAAAGTAAAATAAAAATAAAACTAAAATAAAACCTAAACCTAAACCTAAACCTAAACCTAAGCCTATAGAATAATCTAAAATTAAAAATCTAAACAAAAATAAATAAACATAAAATAAATAAACTAAACTAAATAAAAATAAAAATAAACCTAAATAAAAATAAAAAATAAAATAAACTAAAATAAATAAAAAATAAACTAACTAAATTAAATAAACCTAAACCTACCAATTTACTTTAAAAAAAAACTTTAAACCCTAAACCATAAAAACCCTAAACCCTAAATCATAAATCCTAAACCCTAAACCTTAAACCATCAACTAAACCGTAAACTTACAACCCTAAACCCTAAAGCTACAACTCTAAACCCTAAACCCTAAACTGTAAACCAACAACCCTAAACCCTAAACCCTAAATCAAAAATGCTAAAAACCCTAAACAATAAACACTAAACCCTGAACTCTAAAACCCTAAACCATAAACCCTAAACTTTAAACCCTGAACCCAAACCTTAAACCCTAAACAGTAAACCCTAAACCCTAAAACCATAAATCCTAAAGCCCTAAACCCTAAACCCTAAAAACTTTAAACCCTAAAGCCTAAACCCTAAACTCTAAACCCGAAACTCTAAACTGAACCTAAACCCTAAACCCTAAACCTTAATTCCCAATCATTTTTGTTTGGATTTCTCTCCCTAATATGCGAATCAATTTCGTTAACCATCAATTCCTTTTTGTTATGGGTTCTTTATTTGGTCGATTATTTCAAATTGATTAGGAAATGACTATGAAATATCATCCTCAGTGGCTAGAATCCTTATTGAATTGGACATTGTTAAGAAACACCCTAAAGAAATGTAGTTGAGATCTAAAAATTATGGTTACATGCAAAGAATTGAATTTCAAAATTTCCCTATCTTTTGTTCTCACTACAAAATCAATGGGCATGATAATTTTGAATGTTTCATTCTTCATACTCTCCTAAAAAAGAAAGTTCCTGTTAAGGAAACTTCTGTTCCTAAACCCTAGGCCGATCATTATTAAATATCAAAAAACTACTTTGGAAAAAAGGATTCTCTCAATGTTCGAATAAGGCTAATTTACCTTTCACTTCTTCTAAGCAATTAAAGACTTCTAATGTGAACAATAATAGCTTTTACAAACTTTTGAATGAAGATTCTATTTCCTCTGATTAGATCCTTGCATCATTGCTGGCTTTGATAGATAAAAATAAAGCTTTAATGGAGAACATAAATGAGGAATTTAATAATATGCATCATTCTAATTCAATGGTGAATATGGCTTTAATACCTCATGATAATCAAGTTGATAAACCTGAATCCATATTCCAAATTTTGGATGATTTAGCTTCTCAAAAAGATTTGCTTTTATCTAATAATTTGGCTAATGATGAGAAAGGGATTGGTGTTCCCACTTGCCTTCTTAATAAATTAGTTTTTGTTCCCTCCCTTATTGTTCCCGAAGCTCATTTGTCTTTAATAAATTTTAGTGTTTTGGAAGAAAGAGAATTCACTTCTCATCATGAGATTTCTCCTAAATCTATGACTAATGTTGCTATATCCTTTTGGATGGTGATTCAAAGAGCAAGGAAAATGGCTTCCAAACTTTATATTTGAAAGAGAATAGAAATGTTAAAATTTTTCCTCCCAAATTGCTAAGAAACACTAAAGCTGCTACAGCCTCCCTCTCTTCTCTAAATTAACTTTTACTCCCCCCCCCCCTTTTCTTTTCTTTATGTTTAATTTTTAAAATTTTGAATGTTTGATGGATTGATACCTTCTCTATTTGTAACCTTATTAGAAATCTTTATCGTATCCATAATATTTCCTTACTTTTTATTCTTGAGCCACTTATTCATGCTAATAAAATTAACCATGTTACTAGAATGATCAGTTTCAATAAAATTTTTTCTAATGTTAGTAATAAGATTTGGTATTTTTGGAATAACTTTATAGACATTTCTATTCTTGATGATTTTTATCAAGTTGTCAATGCTCAAATCTCTTATGTTGGTTATTATGTTTTGGGCTCTTTTGTTTATGCATCTTGTAATAGATCTGGTAGAAACCTTCTTTGGGATAACTTGACTAATTTTGCCACCTCTTTCAATAAACCTTGGTTTTTTGGTGGTGATTTCAACACTATTTTGTTCTCTTCTGAATGAAGTGGTGGTTGCTCTCCTAATATTCATTCCATGGAAGAATTTTCCAATATGATCCTTGATTGTAATTTGAATAATATTAGTTTTAAAGGTTATAATTAAACTTGGCAAAACTCCAAACTTTGGCAAAACTCCAACCTTTATAGCCCATGCACTTTACTTTTTAATCCATTCGGCAAGAGTTTAGAGACAAAAGTAAGACTATTCATTTTATGTGTTTGAAGTGAATAGTTTTGATTAGGCCGAATGGCATAGTGATTTGATTGCACCTGTCAAGCCATGATTAACTTGTGGGCTAGTTGATCTTTGATTAAATGATCATGATTAATCCAATATTTTATTTATTATTAAATTCAATCGAATCTAAAAAAAGAGTTAATCAATCTTTAGAATAAAAAGAGAAAGAAATAATATGTGATCAAACAAAATCCAAAAAAATGTACAAATTAAATTATCATAAAATTTAAGTAAAACTTTGGATAAAAAATTAACTAAACCAATAACATTATAAAAATTATAATCCTATATAAAAAGTTGTTTGAACATAATTTATTAATGTCAATTATAAAAATCAATTCAATCCCTAATTGTTATATGTTGATCTTAAAAGTCAAAAAGAAAATTTAGGTATGAGGCATATCCTTATTTACAATTAATTTAACTATTAATTAGAATTGACTAAGCTTTATTTGATTAGTTATTCATATAAACTATTGGAGGAAAATGATTTGGACTTCTTTCCTAATTGTTTCCTCTAATTTATTTCATTAAAAGAGGGGATTTATGGAATAGGATTGGGACCTCTTTCCCAACCCATTCCTTAAATCCATTTCTTTTGGAGGATAATTAATCTATTTGGCAAATTAAGAGAAATTTATTAATTTATTAATTATTTCATTAATCAAATTAAAATTACAATCATATCTAATCTTCATTAATTAATTCATGTGTAGATGTTTAGGTGTTTAATAGTCTAAAGAGAGTTAATGAAATTATGGTTTGCCCATATGTGTTGGAAAATCATAAAAGTAATTAATTAAGTTCCTTAATCTAATTAATCAATATCTATGAGCTAATTGCATTAAGCCCTTTCATTTCTCAGGATCATTGCAAGTTATTTTCCATGCATTTTATGTTGGCTCATAATTATTTAATTAATTACTTTTAAAATATATGTAAATTTAGTAGATTTAATGCATATTACAACCTAATTAATCCTTAAAATCCACTTAATTACATTTTATTAAACCAAATCAATTCACCAAATGGGAATGGGTTAGGATCAGTAAATTTTCCTTCATTTCATTAAATCAAATCTAAACATAAAAGTTAAAAGTGACATAAGAAACTTTGGTTCGCTTGAAATATTTTTATTTTATATGATTGTCCTTAGGAATTAATTTAATTGAACGAAATCATGTTTTTATGTTTAGTTATTCCTCTCCAATCATTTTAAATGTTGTATGTAATTTGATTTATGAATTCATCTTTTGCAAATTATCTAAATCAAATGGTTTCCATATATCAAGCTTGCATGTGTTGATTAAATTTAATATAAGTGTTGTTATTATCACCAATAAATAAAAGTTATTTTTGAAAGTTTATAAGTCAACTACAACATTTGGAGAGAATATAGTTATAAATATTTATAATCTTGCATGTGTCTATGGCTTAGAACATGTGATATGGAGTTCTCTTTCTTTAGTCTACATGGATTTACATAAAGTTTGAATGTTAACAAGTGTATAGTCCATTTGAAAAGCACACAATATTTGTTTGAATTCATTCCAATGTATTTCTATTATAGAATTTAGATAGAACTTTAGCTCACATGTATAAATAATTCAAATGAAAGAAGTATAACTTTTGCTTGATTTTCTATTCTTGTAGTCACTTATACATTCATGTGTATTGAAGAATAGTGGATATATCCAGTTTGGACATTCCAGAGATGTAAGGCTTTAAGTAGCCCTAAGGAGGTCTTTACCTCACTCCCTATTATAACAATGGTGAAGTATCTGCTTAAAACTTTTAGATATTTGTATGTGCATTTAGATAATGAATGAAAATCTCTTTTTCAACTTTAGCTCACATGTATAAATAATTCAATTGAAATAAATACAATGTTTGCATTATTTTCAATGCTTGTAGTCACTTGTACATTCATGTGTATTCATGAATAGTGGGTATGTCTAGTCTGGACATTCCGGGGATGCAAGGCTTTAAGTAGCCCTAAGGAGATATTTACCACACTCCCCTGTTTAACAATGTTGAAGTATCCACTTAAAAATTTTATACACTTGTATGTGCATTTAGTTAATGAATGAACATCTCATTTTCAACTTTAGGTCACATGTATAAATAATTCAATTGAAAGAAATACAACTTTTGCATGATTTTCCATTCTTGTAGTAACTTGTACATTCATGTGTATTCAAAAATAGTGGGTATATCTAGTCTAGACATTTCAGGGATGCAAGGGTTTAAGTAGCCCCAAGAAGGCTTTTACCTCACTCCCTTAGTTTAATAATGGCGAAATATCCACTTAAAACTTTTATACACTTGTATATGCATTTAGCTAATGAATGAAAATCTCTTTTTCAACTTTAGCTCACTTGTATAAATAATTCAATTGAAAGAAATACAACTTGTGCATGATTTTCCATTCTTGTAATCATTTGGACATTCATGTGTATTCAAGAATAGTGGGTATATCTAATCTGGACATTCCGGGGATGTGAGGCTTTAAGTAGCCCCAAGGAGGTCTTTACCTCCCTGTCTTAACAATGATAAAGTATCTACTTAAAACTTTGATACACTTCTATGTGCATTTAGCTAATGAATTAAAATCTCCTTTTCTACAAATATATATATCTATGTTCATCATCTAAGGGTGCTTAAACATATTGTATGTGTAGGTATATTTAGGATTAATATCATATGCATGTTACATGTGATGGAAAGGAATCATTGAACATATGCCATGTGATAGTAATTCAATTGAATTAATCTTAAGATACCTTTCCTATTAAATAAGATTGTTTAAAGTGAGCCTAAACTTAGGATTAAGTTAAAATTTGTAATAAACCATTCACTATAGAGAACTAAATCATATTTAAATGCTTTATAAATTGGCTTAAGGTAGGGATGAAAGAGGGAAATCCTCTTTTCTTATTTTTATAACACTTAGTTGTTAAGTGTAATCAAATGAAACAATAGAAAACACAAATTAAAATTCTTAAATCAATTAAATAACATTATGTGAAACTAACCCTTCATGTTAAATTAAATCTTTCTAAACTTAAAGAACTATAACTCCAATGCCTAGCAAGACATACCACACAAGCCTTAACACACACATTAGAATTAAGTCACTGCTTCTACCTTTATGTTAGGGTGGTGCTTTGTATGATGTATATGTTGGTTTGTGTTGTATTATTATAGACTGGATGTTAGGGTGTATGCCTTGTAGATTGGATGGTAGGTCATGATTAGCCTATTCATATTTTTTATATGTGCTTATGTTTATGGGGACGCTTAAAAATAAATATAAATGCTCTTTTTACAGGTTGCTTAAGCCCCTAACCATAATCCAAGTTAAGATAGGTGGGCTTAGTTACCCAAGTATAGGGTGCTAAGTCCGTATTGATATAATTACTTAAGATTATATTTATGTTTAGCTAACCTCTATTTTGTAGGTGTAGTTAGATTTACTTTTCTTATTCTTAATATAATTTTACAATTAGAAATTAGGATTAGTGCTATCGGGATAAGGTGAGCATTAGCTAGAAGGCTTTGTCCTAGGAAGCCATGTGATGGCTTTGAAGTGGAGCAAATCAAATCAATGGAAAGAAATGAAGACATGAAGAATGAAGAATGAAATTGGCTTAAGGTAGGGATGAAGAATGTGAGCATTCACTAAAGAGAACTAAATAAAATTTACATACTTTAGAAATTGGCTTAAGGTAGGGATGAAAGAGGGCAATCCTCTTTTCTTCTTTTTATAACACTTAGTTGTTAAGTGTAATCAAATGAAACAACAGAAAACACAAATTAAAATTCTTAAATCAATTAAATAACATTATGTGAAACTAACCCTTCATGTTAAATTAAACCTTTCTAAACTTTGAGAACTACAACTACAATGCCTATCAAGACATACCACACAAGACTTAACACACACATTAGAATTAAGTCACTACTTCTACCTTTATGTTAGGGCAGTGCTTAGTATGATGTATATGTTGATTTGTGTTGTATTATTGTAGACTGGATATTAGGGTGTATGCCTTGTAGACTAGATGGTAGGTCATGATTAGCCTAATCATATTTTTTATATGTGCATATGTTTAAGGGGCCGCTTAAAAATAAATATAAATGCCCTTTTTATAGGTTGCTTAAGCCCCTAACCATAATCCAAGTTAGGATAGGTGGGCTTAATTACCCATGTGTAGGGTGCTAAGTCTGTATTGATAAAATTACTTAAGATTATATGTATGTTTAACTAACCTCTATTTTGTAGGTGTAGTTAGATTTACTTTTCTTATTCTTAATATAATTTTACAATTAAAAATTAGGATTAGTGTTATGGGGATAAGGTGAGCATTAGCTAGAAGGCTTTGTCCTAGGAAGTCATGTGATGTCTTTGAAGTGGAGCAAATCAAATCAAAGGAAATAAATAAAGACATGAAGAATGAAGAATGAATAGTACCCGTAGAATTAATTCATTATAAATTGTAATTATTATTTTATAATTTTGGGTTGTATAAGGGTTGAGCTCAGCTACCCATCTTTTCTTTTCGGGATGTACGGTACACGATCGCATCAGTCTTTTATTCTTTCATGATAGTTATAGAAATTGGTTGATGATTTATTTAGGATGTTTACTAGAAATGGCATACTTTCTTAGTTTTTTAAATGATTTACATTTGAATGTGTGGCCTGGATGCAATTGGGCTCATAAGAAAAAATAAATCTTTTACTCTACTACAACTCATAACTAAAGTTTTAAATAATTCATAACCTGACTTAAAGTCTAGGCATTAAATCAAGATAATTAAAAGATTTAGCAACCCCATGCTATTACCTTTATTCAGTTCATTTGGATGGATAGAAATGATGCTAAATATCATGGTATTTCTATGAATCATAAAAGGATCCTAGCTAGAACTAAAGAAAAAAATTCATGCTTCGTTTAATGCTGATTTAATTAGTGACATCCATTTTAGAGGTTACAAATTTATGGCTAAAAAATTAGGTCTCATTCTGCCTAATGTTTCTTCAATAAGGCAGTTAGGATTATCCATTGGATCAAACCTAATGACAACTTTATTTAAATTAGTATTGATGGTTCGGTTTCACCTAATAAATATGGTTGTGGTGATATTATTAGGGATTCCAAAGGTACTATCATTTGTGCTTTTGCTTTTCCCCTCAAAGCATGTTCTGTTATACTGAGCTTATGGATGCTAATAAAACTATTGATATTTTTTTTGAACAAAGGAATCTTTAATATTTTGATTGAAGTTGACACACTTTTTTTACTTAATATGCTCACTTCTAATAAAATGGGGAATACTGGCTTATTTTATCTCCTTAATCACACTAAAACCCTCTTCTCTTATGTTTGCCACAAAATTTCACATATTCTTCATGAAGGTAATGCTTGGGCGGATTTCCTAGCAAATTTGGTTGCTGAATTAAATGAGCTCACTATATTAGATAATCAAAACTTACCTAAGCTACTGAGAGGCTTGGTTAATCTGGATAGCTCCGGACTGCTTTACTTCATATTTTAATTTGTGGCTTTTTTGTTGGTCTTTGGCTATGGTTTTTTCTTTGAGCCTTTTTATTGATTATTGTTTTTGTGTTTTCCCATATTGGGATTGCTCCTTATTATTCTTCTTTAAGGTCTTGGCTAATCTCATTTTTCATGAGTGCTACCTTGTTTGGTGGATGCTGTTGTTTGTTTCTACCCACTGCCTGGTTCTCTTAGGTGGTGTTTGTTTGAAGACTATTGTTAGTCTTTTGATTTCTATCTTAGTGTTGGGATTTTTGGTGGTTTCTATTTTACTTTTATTTTTTTGTGCACCTATTATTGGTTCCCTCTAACTTGTGGCTTGAAGCTTGATGTTTTATGGTTGTTGCCTTATTATTTTCTCTTTGGTGGTGGCTATTTATTCTTTAGGGTCTAGAAGGGACCCTATTTTTCTTGGGTTAGGTTCTTTTTCTCCCTGGTTTGCTGGTGGTGGGTTGGTGGTCCACTTAAGCTTTCCTTTCCTTGGTTGTTTGCCTAGCTGGGTGATTACCACGATTATTTCTTGGTTGTTTTTGGTGGCCTCCAATTGGGTTATGGCTATGCCTGCAATCGATCTTTCCCTCAGAATGAGGTTTGCCTCATATCTAGGCTGGTTGCTTCCTTATCTGTGTTGGATCTTCTGCTATTGTGGTGGTTGGTTGGTTGGCCTTGTAGGCTGGTTGAGTTGATTGGCTGTGTTGGTTGGCTGGGTTGGTTGACTAGGTGGCTTTGTTTGCTGCTTTTACCTCCTTTGTTGGTGGCAGATCTGGAGGGTTGTTTGTGGTTTATTTTTGGTTTGGATTTGGCCTAGTCGAGGCTATTTGTTGGCTATTATTTTTTATGTTTTGTTGATTAGAGCTTAGTGATCACTTTTACCAATTTTGGTTTGATTCTTTTGGTTATGTTTTTAGCCTCTTCCTGTAATGGCCTTCCTCTATTGGCTTCAACTACTTTTCTTTGTTTTCCTTTTTGGGTGGCAGCTTAGCTATGGGTTTACTTTCTCCTGGCATAAATTTTTTGCTGGTGGGCTGGGTGGCTTTATTGGCTGTTTGCTTTTGTATTATTGCTAGTGAGCTATTGTGGTTATTTTTGTCTTGGTTTTTGGTTTGTTGTCATTTCGATTTGGCTGGTTAAAGATTGAGTAGTGGCTATTGTTTTTCCTTTGGTGCTGGTGACTTGGTTTGGTGTCTTGGATTTTATTTTGCCTATGGGTATAACCTTTTTCAGTTGTATTTTTCTCTACTTGTTTCCTAGTACCGGCCTCTTAGTTTGTGGTGGTGGTTCTGTTGTTACATTGGTTATTCTTGGTGGTAGCCTTGCTAGATGCTCCTTTGGTCTTTCTTTTATTTGTCTTGGTGGAGGTGCGGCTCACCCTTTTATCTTTTGCTTGTCTGCTTAAGTTATTCTCTGCCTGGATTGGATTGGTGGCTGTTGTTGGTGTTAGTTGTCCCCTCTATTTAGGTAATGGTTTGTTGTTGCTTTGGGGACAATCTTGGGATGGTTCTTTGGCTTTGTGCCTATCTTTTCTAGACTGTATTATTATCCTTGTTAATGATGCTTGCTTTTTTGGTATTTCTCCTCCCTTTTGGTGTTTGTTTTGGTGGTTTTCCTACTGTTTTGAGCTGTCCCTAATGGATGGATCTTGGTTTTCCTTACTATGCTTGGTTGTTTTGATAGCTTTGAGCTTGGATGTTCTGTTTGCTAGTTGGAAGACTTTGCAGCATTGTTGGATGATGATCTCTAGATGACTACATACATGAGGTATGTTGGCTATGATGGCCCTAATGTTTCCCCCTATTTCTTGTTTTGGCTGGTAGCACTATATGTAATTATAACCCTTTTTCTGAAGTTTGGATGCTTACATATACTGTTGCTCCATGAGATGATTGTGATTGAGCCTGAGCCTTTTCTTTACTTTTCTCTTTCTCTTTATGCTTACTTAATCGTACTCATCCTTTCATTTAAATGTTGTAGATTTCTTTTATAGGTTGGCAGTATAGCTGGTGGATTTTACTATTATCAAAGAAATCAAGTGGATTTTGTTGTTGCTCATAAGGATCTTCTGCTGTTACTAATTTGGTTTTTCTTTTGCATCTCTTTATTTATTATGTTAATAGTTTAGGGATTCATCTATATCATGGTATCCCATGAACCATAAAAGGATCCTTGCTAGAACTAAAGAAAAAATTCATGCTTTTTTAATGCAAATTTAATTAGTAATCTTCAATTTGGAGGTTAAAATTTGTGGCTAAAAAATTAGGTATCACTTTGCATGATGATCCTTCCTACAAGAGTATTAGGGTGATACATTGGATTAAGCCTAAAAAAATTTTATTGAGATCAATACTGATGGTTCTGTTTCCCCAAACAAATATGGCTGTGGTGGAATTCTTAGGGATTTTAATGGTACTGTCATTTGTGCTTTTGCCTACCCCCTCAAAGCTTGTTCTGTTATTTATGCTGAACTCATGATTGTTAACAAAGCTATTGATATTTGTTTAAGCAAAGACCTCTTTAATATTTGGATTGAAGTTGATGCTCTTCTTTTACTTAATATGCTTAATAATAAAAAAAAATGGGGATTGCTGACTTATTTTATCTTCGTAGTCACAATAAAAAGCTTCTTTCTCAAGTTTCCTACAAAATTTTTCACATACTTTATGAGGGTAATGCTTGTGCTAACTTCCAGGCTAATTTTGGAGGTAATTAAATGAGCTCACTTTATTTGATATCCATAGCTTACTTAAGCATCTATGTGGTCTGGTCAATCTGGATAATACTGGACTACCTTACCTCAGATTTTATCCTTCTATTATTTTGTTGGTCTTTTTGCTATGGTGGTTTTATTCAAACTATTTTTTGGTTTTTTATTTTGTCCTTTTCTCACCAGGAAGTGGTTTTTGTTGAGTTTATTTCTATACTTAAACCCCCTTCCTCTTAACCCCATTCCATACTTGACAGACTCTTTTTTGGGTCATAATGGTTATAATTTATTTTCCTATGCTCTGAGACTGGTAGTTTTCTTTCTATGGCTCATGCTATGCTTCTTTGATGGTGATTTTTAGGGTCTCCTATTGGATTGTGGCTATGCTCATTTTTGGCCTACCCCTTTTATTAATGGATGTTGGGTTTGCCTCTAGTTTTGGCTAGCTATGGCCTTATTCAAATTGGATTTTTGGCTACTATGGTTGGCTCTACTAGTTGCTGCTATTTGCTTCTCCCATTTGGGTGGTTATTTTGGGTGGTTATTTTTCATGGATGCTGTTGGCCTCTTCTAGCTTAGCTTAGTTTTGGGTTTTTTGGTGGTTGATGTTCTCCTTTTCTGGTTTGTCTTGGGGGCTTCTACTGGTTGGTTTTTTCCTCTTCCTTGTGGATTGGAGTTAGTTATTTTGTGGTTATTTTCTTCCTATTTTCTTCTTTATTGTGATTGTTTGCTCTTTGGGAATTGGAAGAAGTTTTGTTTGCCTCTGTCATTGTTCCTATACTTATAGTTTTCCTGCTTATGGTTGGGTGGTCCTCCTTGTGCTTTGTCTAGTTGGGTGACTACCATTTTAGTTTCTTAGTTATTCCAGAGATCTGCAGGTGGGTTGTGACATTATCTGTTGTTGTTCTTTCCCTATTTTTTGGGCTCTATATTGGCTTTGTCTGCTAGTAGGTTTTGTTGGTCGACTGGTCATTTTTTTGGCTATGGGTTTGGTTGGTGGATGTGTTGACTATGTTTGATGGTTAGTTTAGGTGCTTTTGGTTGGTTTCTCGGGTTGGTTATCCTCTCTTGGGTGTAGTTGCTTTTCTTTTATTTTTTTTCCCGGTTTGGGTGTTTCTCGCTTCGATTTCTCCCACCGCTCATCCTATTGGCCTATTGGCTATTTTGTTGGTGAAGGATATGAACTCTTGTGCTTTTTTATCCTGTTTTAGGACTTTTTTTTGTGGCTGTTGTCTTGCCTTGGATGCTTGTGCTGTGGCTTGGTGTTTTAGGATTTATGTTGGTTGTTGGTATAGACTCCCTCTAGTTTATTTGGCTCTCATTATTTCCTAATATTTACCTCTTGGTTAGTGGTGGTGGATTTGTTGTCCTTTTGGCTATTTTGGTGGAAATTTTGATGCTAATTTCTAGATACCCTCTTGGCCTCTCTAAGCTATGGCTTTCCTCTCTCTAGTGCTGCTTATGTCCTACTATTTTGCTATTTCAGTGGTGGTTTTGCCATTAATTTGGATTGTCGGTGCTGGAGATACGTGGGTTGCCTTTGGGATTGTTTTGCTTGATTGTGTTATTCCCCTATTTATGCTAAGCCCTTTTTCATCTCTTCCTATTGGTGGTGGTTTTGGAGTTCTTGCTTGGTTTATTTTAGCTTGGCCACTAATCTATTGTAACTTCGGATGTTGGCTTTAAGTGATTGGTTTGTTGTGGGTTTGGTTGGGTTGGTGGGTTGATGCTATGGTTATTTTTCTCTATTTTTTTGGAGCAGGAACTGGATCACAATGGACTCTTTTTCCTTGGATGGTTGCTTATATCATGTATGCTGGATATGATGGCCTTGATGTTTCCTCATATCTTCTCTCTAGTTGGTAGAATGCATACGATTGTAACCCTTCTCATGAAGTTTGGATGCTCACATGTATTATTGTCCTTGAGATGATCTTAACTGAGCCTCAGCCTTCTCTTTCTCAGCTCTTTCTAAATTGTTTACTTTATCTTTTTCCCTTTGTAGTGTTTTGCAAATTTCTTTTGCAAGTTGGAACTTCACAGATGGAATGATCTTTACTCAGTCAACTCAAGTACTATTGATGTGGATCTTGCTTATCTTGACTTCTCAAAGAGATCATGAGCTGCTGCAGACTAGTCTTTTTATTGCTTTCTTGAGTTATATTAGTATTATTTTGGGTCTTTTCTCTTTTGCGTTTAAGGTATTGTATTTGATCTTTAATTTTTTTCCATTGTACTTAGATGGGGGTTTGGCTCTTTATGTTTCTTATAGTTCTGTTAGGAGTTGAACTTTGAGATTTACCCCTTTTAAGACATTATATCCTTTATTTTTATGGTAATAAAATTCTAACTTTCCCTAAAAAAAACCTAAACACTCAACGCCAAACCCTAAACCCTAAATCCTAAACCCTAAACCCTAAAAAGCTAAAAACCTAAACCTAAACAAAATAAAACCTAAAAAAAGTAAATAAAAATACCTAAACCAAAATAAAATAAAAACCTAAACTAACACCTAAACATAAACCTAAACTTTAACCTAAACAAAAAAGAAAATAAAATTAAAAATAAAAACTAAACTAAAATAAAAGAAATAGAAACCTAAACTAATCTAAAAAAATAAAAAACCTAAATAAAAATAAAAACTAAACTTAAAATAAAAATAAAATAAAAACCTAAACCTAAAAAAAAACCTAAACCCTAAATAAAAAACCTAAACCTAAAATAAAAATAAAATAAACTTAAACCTAAACTAAAATAAATAAAACTAAACCTAATCCTAAACTAAATCAAAACCTAAACTTAAACAAAAAACTAAAAATAAACCTAAACCTAAAAAAATAAAACCTTAAAATAAACCTAAATTAAAACCTAAAATCTAAACCTAAAAAATATAAAATAAAAGCATCTTTTGTTTGGTGGTTTATGCTTGGTTATTGTTAGGTTGCTCTTTGTAAAATGGTGGGATCTAACTCTATGGACTATTGGCCTTGGAGGTTTTATCGGGTATGCTATAATGGCTTTGATGTTACTCACCTCTTCTCTCTGGTTGGTAGCATTACATATGATTGTAACCCTTCTTTATGAAGTTTGGATGCTCATATGTATTGTTTCCCCTTGACATGATCCTAACTGAGCCTGAGCCTTCTCTTTCTCTGCTCTCTCCTTTTCCTCTCTTTATACTTATCATTTTTAGCTATGACTTTTGTCATTGTAGTGTGTTGCAAATTTCTTTTATAGGTTGGAATTTTACAGAGGGAATGGTCATTACTCAGTCAACCCAAGTGTTGTTGTTGTGGATCTTGCTTATATTGCATTCTCAAAGAAATCATGAACTATTGCCGACTCATTCTTTTACTATTTTTTGGATTTGTTTTAGTCTTACTCTGTGTATTTTTCTCTTATGCTATTTAGCTATTATATTTGCTCTTTTGTTTTATTTTCTTTTTTAATGTACTTAGATGGGAGTTTAGCTCTTTGGGTTTCTTGTAGCTCCGAGAGGAGTAGAATTTTAGAGCTTTACACCTTTTAAGTACATTGTATCTTTTCCTTCTATGGTAATAAAATTCTAACTTCCCCCTCCCCTCCCCACCCCCCGCCTCTCGAAATAACCCTAAACCATAAAATCCTAAACCCAAAACCCTAAACTGAAATCCTAAACCCTAAACCCTAAACCCAAACCCTAAACCCTAAACCCTAAACCTAAACCTAAACACTAAACCTTAAACCTTAAAACCTTAAACTCTAAACCCTAAACACTAAACCCTAAACCCTAAGGCATAAACACAAAACCCTAAACCCTAAACCCTAACCGTAAACCCTAAACCCTAAAACCAAAAAATCTAAAACCCTAAACCCTAAACCCCTAAACCCTTAACCTCAAACCATAAACCTAAACCTAAAGTAATTAAATAAATTAAAAATAAACCTAAGCCCTAAAACCTAATAAACCTAAACCTTAAGAATAGGTAGAACCTTGACGATAAGAGCATCACCGTCAACCAGGCTAAGTCTAGATCTGGCGATGGAGGCGAAGGCGGAGGTGGATGTTATTGCAGACGTGGTGGGGGATCTCAAGGTGCTGGTGGATATGGAGGTGGTGGTCGGAGCAGTCGTGCTTATCTAGGAGGGAGGACCGATGGAGGTTACAACCTTAGTGATGGTGGAGTGAGAGATCGGGGATATGATGGGGGATCCCACTACTCGAGAGGATGGGGTGGTTATGATGGGAATTGATGAAAGTACAAAATGATCGATCCGATCTGCTGCTTATAGAACTGTCTTTACAGTAGAGATTGCTCTAGTAATTTAGGATTTTTTATTTTCTCTATGCCTACTCACTTTTGATCTATGTTGTCTCTTGTCTCTTCGAAAACTTGATGTGTTACTTGGTTGATGAAATCGAAAAGAAAAAATATTAAATCTGAATTTGTTCTTCAAAAGAAACCAAAACCCTAAACCTAAATTAAAACCTGAACCTTAAACATAAAATAAAAACTCTAAACACTAAAACCCTAAACTCTAAACCCTAAATCGTAAAACCTAAATCCTAAACCCTAAAACATAATCCCTAAACCCTAAACCCTAAACCTTAAACTTTAAATGGTAAACCTGAAACTAACCCTAGTAAGCTAAAAATAAAAACCTAAACTAAATAAAGCCTAAAAATAAAATATATAAACAAACCTAAACCAAAATAAAAAAAAAAAATAAAATAAAAAAAACCTAAACTAAAACCTAAACCTAAACCAAAACCTAATCCTAAACCTAAAAAAGAATAAAATTAAAAAAAAACTAAACTAATATAAAATAAATGAAAACCTAAACTAAACTAAAAAATAAAAGACCAAACTAAAATAAAAACTAAACCTAAAATAAAAATAAAATAAAAATTAAATAAAAAACAAAACCTAAAAAATAAATTAAAAAATCAGAAATAAATTAAACTTAAACTCTAAACTAAAAAAATTAAACCTAAAGTAAAAATAAAATAAACCTAAACCTAAACTAAAATGAATTAAGATAAAACAAATTAAACCTAAACCTAAACCTAAAATAACTAAACCTAAAACTAAACCTAAACTAAATAAAACAAAATAAACTAAAAATAAACCTAAACCTAAACTAAAAAATAAAACCTTAAAATAAACCAAAAATAAAAACCTAAAACCTAAACCTAAAAAATAAAATAAAAACCTAAACCTAAACCTAAAGATAAAAAATAAAACCTAAACCTACAAAATAAAATAAAAATAAAACTGAACTAAAACCTAAACATAAACCTAGAAATAAACTAAAATAAAAAACCTAAAATAAATTAACTAAACTAAATAAAAATAATAATAAACTTAAATAAAGAATAATAATAAAATAAACTAAAACAAATAAAATATACTAAATAAACTAAAGAACCCTAAACATAAGGGTTTACTTAATTTAAAAAAATTAAAAAAATTTAAAAAAATTAAAAAAAACTTTAAACATAAACCCGAAACCCTAAACCTAACCCTAAACCCTAAACTCTAAAACCCTAAACCCTAAACCAAAAATCCAAAACCCTAAACCCTAAACCCTAAACCCTAAAAACCTTAAAATCTAAACCTAAACTAAATAAAACTTAAAAATAAAATATATAAAATAAAATAAAATTAAAATTAAAAAAAAACCTAAACTAACACTTAGCTGAACATAAACCTAAACATAAAAAATCAAATAAAATAGAAAATAAAAACTAAATTAAAATAAATAAATAAAAACCACTAAAAATAAAATAAACCTAAAAATAAAAAACATAAATAAAATAAAATACAAAACATAAAATAAAAATAAAATAAACTTAAAATAAAATAAAATAAAACAAAACTAAATAAAAACCTAAACCTAAAAATAAACAAAAATAAAACCTAAACCCTAAACATAAAATAAAAAAATAAACTAAAACCAAAACCAAACTAAACTAAATTAAAATAAATAAAACCTAAACCTCAACCTAAAATAAACTAAACCTAAAACCTAAAGTAAATAAAATTAAATAAACTAAAAATAAACATAAACATAAATTAGAAAAATAAAATCTAAAAATAAACCTAAAACCTAAACTTTAAAAAATAAAATAAAACCTAAACCTAAACCTAAAATAAAATAAAACCTAAACCTAAAAATAAAATGAAAATAAAATTAAAAAAGTAAACAGACCTAAACCTAAACCTAAAAAAATAAACTAAAATAAAACCTAAACTAAAATAAATAAATTGAACAAAATAAAAATAAAAAATATTCCTAAATAAAAATTAAAAATAAAATAAACTAAAATTAAGAAAAAATTAACTAAATAAATTATGTAAGCCTAAACCTTTCAGTTTACTTAATTAACAAAAAAACCCTAAATGTAAATTAAACCCTAAACCCTAAACCCTAAACCCTAAACCATAAACCCTAAACACTTAACCCTAAAAGCCCTAAACCATAAACCCTAAACCTTAAAAAACCATAAACCCTAAACCCTAAACTAACGTAAACCCTAAACCTTAAACTCTAAACTAACACTAAACCCTAAACCCTCAAAACCCTAACCCCTAAAGCTTAAACACTAAACCTTAAACCCTAAACCCTAACCCTAAACCCTAAATCTTAAACCCTAAACCCTAGACCCTAAACTTATTTTCACTTTTGGGCTTGAGTTGGGTTATGTTTTTGACTTCTAGCTATTGCGTTGGCCTGGTGGTTGCTACTTGGTGGTTCCTATCTATCTAGCCTGGGTTGGCTTAGTTTTTTCAGCCTTGTGGCTACTATCTTCTCTGCCTTGTTAATCTGGTTACTGGTGGATGAGATGTTTCTACTCTGCCTTTTTTTTTCTACATTGGTTGGTTAATCGGCTCTCCACTTAAACTTGAATTATTTTTTACTAGTTGATGGTTTCATTTCTGAGTTATTTAGTCATTTGTGGTTGCTCACCCTGGTTTGGCATGGTGATTGCTACTTCTTGTGACTTTGGCTTGAGGGTTCCTATCTTAGTTTGGTCAGTTGTTTCTCTGTTAATTGGCATTGGCCTAGTGCTTGCTAATGGATGGTTCTGGTTTTCCTTAGTTTGGAGCTTGGATGGGTATTTGGATAATGGTTGTTATTGCTGTTCTGACTTTGTTCTAGCCTCTCTCTAGCTTATTATGATTAGTTTATTGTAGCTTCTGTTTGGTGGTTTGGCTACCAGTTGGTTGCTAGCTGATTGCTCTTTATTAAATGGTGTAGGATATGGAACTCTATTGATTGCTGGCCTTGGAAGTTTGCTTGTATCAAGTATGTTGGCTATGATGGCTTTAATGCTACTCACCTCTTCTCTCTGGTTGGTAGCATTACATATGATTGTAACCCCTTCTTTATAAATTTTGGATGCTCATATGTATTGTTTCCCTTTGAGATGATCCTAACTGAGCCTGAGCCTACTCATTCTCAGCTCTCTCCTTTTCCTCTCTTTATCATTATCCTTTTTAGCTATGACTTTTCCCTCGTGGTTTTCTTTCTTTCTAGGTTGGAACTTTACAAAGGGAATGGTTGTTACTGAGTCACACCAAGCATTGTTGTTGTGGATCTTTCTTATCTTGCTTTCTCAAAGGAATCATGAACTACTGCTGACTCATCCTTTTATTGATTTCAAGATTTGTTTTAGTCTTACTATATGTCTTTTTCTGTTATGCTTTTTAGCTATTCTATTTTCTCTTCTGTTATCTTTTCTTTTCTAATGTACTTAGGTGGAAGTTTAGCTCTTTAGGTTTCTTGTAGCTCTGAGAACAATAGAATTTTAGAGCTTTACCATTTTAAGGGCATTATATCTTTTCCTTTTAAGTTAATAAAATTCTATCTTTCCCAAAAAAAAAAGCTAAACCCTAACCCTAAACTATAAACCCTAAACCTAAACTAAAAGTAACTAAACAAACTAAAAAATAATCCTAAAACCTACATCCTAATAAAATAAAACCTAAACCTAAATGTTAAGAATGTGTAGAACATTGACGACATGAACATCACCGTCTACCAGGCGCAGTCTAGATCTGGTGCACGAGGGGAAGGTGGAGGCTACGTTTATCATAGTGTTGGTGGGAGATTTGGAGGTTCTGGTGGATATGGAGGTGGTAGTCAGAGCAGTGGTGGTTATTGAGGTGGGAGGAGTGACGAATGTTACAACCATGGTTGTGTGAGTGATCGGGATATGATGGTTGATCCAGAGAGAGATGGGTTGGTTAGAATGGAGAAAAAAGAATGGTCGATCCATCTACTACTTATGGAACTATGTTTCGATAGTAGAGATGATTCTAGTTATCTAAAGTTTTTGATTTTCTCTATGCGTGCTCATTTTTATCTATGTTATCACTTGTGTCTAAGAATGCTTAGTGTGTTACTTGGTTGATGAAATCAAAAAGAAGAAATGATGAATCTGAATTTTCACTATGTTAAAAAAAAATTAAAACCCTAAACCCTAAACTAAAATATAAACCCTAAACCTAAAACCTAAACCCTAAACCCTAAACCCTAAACCCTAAATCCTAAAAACCCTAAACCCAAAACCCTAAACCTCCTAAACCCTAAGTCCTAAACCCCAAAACCTAAACCCTAAACCCTAAACCCTAAACCCTAAAACCCTAAACAATAAACCCCAAACATTAAACCATAAACCCTAAAAAGCTAAAAACCTAAACCTAAATTAAATAAAACCTCAAAAAAAGATAAAAAAAAATGTAAACCAAAATAAAATAAAATGAAACCTAAACAAAAACCTAAACCTAAAAAGAAAATAAAATAAAAAATAAAAACTAAACTTAAATAAAATAAATAAATACTTAAACTAAAGTAAAAAAAAAACCTAAGTAAAATAAAACATCAACCAAAAATAAAAATAAAATAAACCTAACATAAAAATAAAATAAAAACTAAATAAAAACCTAAACCTAAAAAATAAACCTAAAAATAAAACCTAAATAAATAAATAAAACCTAAACCCTAAACTTTAAAAAAAAACCTAACCTAAAATAAAATCAAATAAATAAACCTAAATTAAAATAAACCTAAATCTAAACTTAAAATAAACTAAACCTAAAACTAAACCTAAACTAAATAAAATAAAATAAACTAAAAATAAACCTAAACCTGAACTAAAAAAATCAAACCTTAAAGTAAATTAAAATTAAAAACCCAAAACCTAAACCTAAAAAGATAAAATAAAAAACATAAACCTAAACCTAAAACTAAAAAATAAATCTTAACCTAAAAAATAAAATAAAAATAAAACTAAACTAACAATTAAAATTAAACTTAAAAAATAAACTAAAATAAAAAAAACCTAAACTAAAATAAATAAACCTAAAATAAATAAACTAAACTAATCAAAAATAAAAATAAACCTAAATATAAATAAAAAAAACTAAAATAAATAAAAAATAAACTAAATAAACCTAAACCTACAAATTTAATTAATTTGAAAATAATAAAATAGAATAAAATACCCAAACCCTAAACCCTAAAACTAACCTTAAACCCTAAACTATAAACCCTAAAACCCTAAATCTACCTAAACCCCAAAACCTAAACTCTAAAGCCTAAAACCTACACCCTAAAAAATCTAAACCTAAACTAAATAAAACCTAAAAAAAATATAAATAAAAAAACCTAAACCTAAAAAAAAAATAAAAACCTAAACTAAAAAATGAAAAATAAAAATAAATAATAAATAATAAAAACCTAAACCTAAACATAAACCTAAAAAATATAATAAAAACCTAAACATGACCCTAAAAATTAAAAATAAATCCCAAATGAAAAAAATAAAATAAAAATAAAACTAAATTAAAAAACTAAACCTAAACATAAACCTAAACCTAAAAAATAAACTAAAATAAAAAACCTAAACTAAAATAAATAAACCTAAAATAAATAAACTAAACTAAATAAAAATAAAATAAACCTAAATAAAAATAAAATAATAAAATAAACTAAAATAAATAAAAAATAAACTAAATAAACCTAAACCTACTAGGTTAATTAATTTAAAAAAATAAATAAAATAAAATAAAACCCTAACCCTAAATCCTGTTGGTTATTCTTTTGTGTTAGTTTTGTGTTATTCTCCAAGATTAAATTAGCCTGTTGGTGTTGTTTGCACATTTTGTGTTGTTATTATGCTTCATGGTTAGTCTTTGTTGTTTTAGGCTAGTCGGCTACTATTATTGCCTTCTATGGTCTGCTTTTCCACTTTGGTGCTTTGTTGGTTTTCTACATTTCCTTGGTTGATGGGGATGCTTCCTTTGTTGGTTACTTTTGATGGGTTGTTCTTTAGTTGTTTCCTTATGGCTGTTTTACTTAGCTGGTTTGGTTGGAGGAGTTTTAGTTATCCTTGGAATCTTGGTTGGTTGATTTTTTTCTTGTTGGTCTTTTCCTTCTTCTTGGACAATTTGCTGGAGCCTTCTGCTGTGGTTGTCGAACCTTTGTTGATCCTTTTGGATTGAACTTTTTAGTTTCTGGTTGTTCGTGGCTATCTTTGGTCCCCTTTTGTGTGGATGTTTTTTCTTCTAGTGATTTACACTAGTTGCAGCTTAGGTTTCCTTCAGTTTATGGTATCATTTTTGAGCTATTTAGTCATTTGTGGTTGCTCACCATAGTTTGGCTTGGTGACTGCTACTTATTAGAACATTGGCTTGAGGGCTCCTATCTTGGTTTTGTTAGTTGTTTATCTATTAATTGGCATTGGTGCGGTGCTTGCGATGGTTCTAGTTTTCCACGGTGGTTTTTTGGTTTTATTTGGTTCTTGGTGGTTGCTCTTTATTTAATGGTGCAGGATCTAGAACTCTATGGACTATTGGCCTTAGATGTTTGCTTGTATCAAGTATGCTGGCTATGATGGCTTTGATCTTACAAACCTATTCTCTATGGTTGGTAGCATTACATATGATTGCAACTCTTCTTTATGAAGTTTGGATGCTCATATGTATTGTTGCCCCCTTGAGATGACCCTAATTGAGCCCAAGCCTTCTCGTTCTCATCTCTCTCCTTTTCCTTTCTTTATACATTTTCTTTTTTGCTATGACTTTTTCCTTTGTAGGGTTTTTTGATTTCTTTATAGGTTGGAACTTCTGAGAGGAATGGTCATTCTTGCTTATCATGGTTTTCAAAGGAATCATGAACTACTGCTGACTCATTCTTTTATTATTTTCAGGATTTTTTTTAGTCTTACTTTGTGTCTTTTTCTCTTATGCTTTTTAGCTGTTGAATTTGCTTTTTTATTTTCTTTTCTTTCTCTAATGTACTTAGATGGGGGTTTAGCTCTTTAGGTTCCTTGTAGCTCTAAGAGTATAGAATTTTAGAGCTTTACCCCTTTCAAGGACATTGTATTTTTACCTTTTATGGTATTAAAATTAAAACTTTCTAAAAAAAACCCTAATCAACCCTAAAACTTAAACCATAAACCCTAATACTCTAAACCCTAAACACTAAACCCTAAACCCTAAACTTTATCAAAAAAAAACCTTAAACCCTAAACCAACCCTAAAACTGAGCCACCCCAGGCCCTAACCCACACTCTAAACCACAAAACTGAGCCCAAACTACACCCACTTACTAACCCTAAACCAGGCCACTGACTTTAGGCCTAAACCTAAAACTGCAAAGACCCTAAAAGAACTAAACCTAAATAAAATAATAATAAAACCTGACTAACTAAAATAAAACCTAGATAAAACCTAAATAAATAAAATAATAAAATAGATAAAAATAAATAAAACCTAAACCTTAAAAGAAAGATAAATATAAAATAAAACCTAAACTAAAAAAAATCTTAAACTAAAATAAAAAATAAATAAACCTAAATAAAATAAATAAATATAAATAAATAAATAAAATAAAAATAAAATAAAACCTAAACTAAAAATAAACCTAAAAAATAATAAAAGAATAAACTAAAAATAAAAAAAAAAAAAAAAACTAAAATATAAAATAAACCTAAAGAAACAAAAAAATAAATAAAATAAAAAAATAAACTAAACTAAAATACCTAACCTAAAATAAACCAAAATAAAGAACTAATAAAATAAATAAAACCTAACATAAATAAAATAAACTAAATTAAAATAAAAATAAACTAAAATAAAATAAAAAAATAAAGAATTAACTAAAAAATAAATAAAAGAAAAATAAATAAATAAATAAAACTGGTTTATAATTTAAAAAGATTAAAATAATAAATAAATAAAAAAAATACAAATAAAAACCTAAAACCACAAAACTTTAAAATAATCCTAAAATTAAACCAACCAAACCTTGACCATAAATCTGGCCATAACAACCCAAAAATAAAACACATGAGGCTACTAGGCACTGACTGACCCTAAACCTGCCACACCTGGGACCACAGGCCAAACCCTAAACAGGCTAAAAGAGGCAAACCTAAACTAAATTAAATAAACTATAAATCAGAATAAATAAAACCTAACATATAAAATAAAATATAAATAATCATAAACCTAAACTAAATTAAATCTAGTAAACCTAAAATAAACCTAAAACCTAAAACTGAAGATAAAATAAAAAACTAAACCTAAAAAATAAATAACTTAAATCTGGAAAAAAATAAATAAAACTCAGCTAAAATAAACATAAACCCTAAAATGCTTTAAAGTAAACTAAAATAAAAACCTAAAAGATTAATACCTAAAAGATAAACTAAAACTAAAATAAAATAAATAAGCGGATAAAAAAATAAAAAATAAAATAAACTAAAATAAATATAAAAATAAACTAAATAAAACTAAACTGTCGGTTTGCTTGTTTTTTTATTTTAAAAAAAATCACTAAACTTTAAACCCTAAACCCTAAACTAACCTAAATCCTAAATGCTAAAACTGCAACACTAAACCTACAACCTAAAATATCCACAAACCCACCAAAAACTAAACCCATCCTAAACTAACAAAAGCATAAAACCAGCAAACCCTAAATCCTAACCCTAAACCCTAACCCTAAAACAAACCAAAACCTAAACCCTAAACTAAACTAAAGTAACTAAATAAATTAAAAAAACAAACATACACCCTAAAACCTAATACATAAACTTAAACATAAACCAGAATGGTACCTTTGATGGGGAACACCAGCCAAGGCTCAATCTAGATCTGGTTGTGGAGGCAAAGTTGGAGGTGGTGGTTATCGTAGTGGTGGTGGAGAATTTGGAGGTGCTGGTGAATATGGAGGTGGTGGTTGGAACCGTGGTGGTTATGGAGGTGAGAAGAGCGATAGAGGTTATAGCTATGGTGGTAGAGGAGGGAGAGATCGGGGATTTGATAGTGGATCCCACTACTCGAGAGGCCGGGGTGGTTCTGATGGGAACTGGAGAAACTGAAGAACAGCCGATCCGATCTGCTACTTATGAAACTGTCTTTGGTTTTCCACTATGCGTGCTCATTTTTTATTTATGTCATCTCTTGAGTCTCAAAAATTTTGGTGTGTTACTTAGTAGATGAAATAAAAAAATGTTAAATTTGAATTTTTTCTCTATTAAAATAAAAAGAAACCAAAAAACCTAAATCCTAAACTAAAACTTAAACCCTAAAAATTGTAAACCCTAAGCCATAAACCTTAAATCATAAACCCTAAAACCCTAAACACTAAATCTAAACTAAACCCTAAACCCTAAACCCTTCTCACACCAACTCTAAACCCTACACCCTAATCCACCCTAAAAGCCTAAACTAAACTACTAACTTAAAATAAAATAAATAAAAATCTAAACAAAATAAAATAAATAAAATAAAATAAAACCTTAACTAAATAAATAAATAAACTAAAATAAAATAAAAATAAAACCTAAACTAAACTAAAAAAAACCTAAAATAAAATAAAACTAAACCTAAAATAAAATAAAAAACTAAATCAAAACCTAAACTTAACAAATAAACCTAAAATAAATAAAATAAAACAAAATAAGAAAAAACATAAACTTAAAATAAAATAAAATAAACCTAAAACTAAATATAAACTAAAATAAATAACTAAACCTAAATAAATAAACCTAAACTACTAAAAAATAAATTAAACTAAAATGAACCTAAACCTAAACTAAAATTCATAAAATAAACATAAACCTAAAATAAAATGAAACCTAAACCTTTAAAAATAAAAAATAAAACTTAAACATAAAATAAAAAATAAAATAGTAAAAAGCCTAATCCTAAAATAAACTTAATAAACTAAAATAAATAAACAAAACTAAATTAAAATAAAAATAAACCTATAATAAAATAAAATAAATAAACTTAGACTTACAGTTTGCTTAATTTTAAAAAATAAAATAAATAACAACACCTAAACCCTAAATCTAAATAATACCCTAAACCCAAAAACTACCCTACCCTAAACCCTAAACCCTAAAACAAAACCACAAACCACTACCACACTAGACTAAATAACCTAAAACCTAAAACTAAACCAAATAAAAAAAAATAAAATAAATAAATAAATTTAAACCTAAATAAAATAAAATAAAAGAAAAACCTGAATTAAAACTGAAACCTAAACTTAAACCAAAGCCTAAACCTAAACCTAAACCTAAAAATAAAATAAAATAAAAAGTAAAAACTAAAATTAAATTAAATCAATAAAAACCTAAACCAAACTAGAAAATAAAATAAACCTATAAATAAAAAACCAAATTAAAATAAAAAATAATCCTAAAATAAAATAAAATAGAAACTAAATAAAAACCTAAACCTAAAAAATAAATCTAAAAATAAATAAAAAATAAAACCTAAAACTTAAACTAAAAAATACCTAAACCTAATATAAATAAAATAAAATAAACCTAAACTAAATATAAATAAACCTAAACCTAAAAATAAACTAAACTAAACCCAAAACTAAATAAAATAAAATAAACTAAAAGTAAACCTAAATTCTAAAATATAACCTAAAATAACCCCAAAATGACCTAAACCAACAAAATAAAATAAAAGTAAATAAAAGTAAATTAACATAAGCCTAAACTAAAACCAAAATAAACTAAAATAAAAAACCCACTAAAATAAAATAATAAAATAAAATAAACTTAAATTAAAATAAAAAATAAAATAAACTAAAATAAATAAAAAATAAACTAAATAAACTAAATAAGCATAAACCTACTAGTTTACTTAAATTTTTTTTTAAAGAAAATCCTAAAGCCTAAACCCTAAACCTTAAACCTACAATACTAAACCTACAACCCTAAACCCTAAACCCTAAACCCTAACCTTAGATCCTAAACACTAAAAGCATAAACCCTATAACCCTATATCCTAAACCATAAGCCCTAAACCCTAAACCCTAAACCCCAAACCCTAAACCTAAACCTAAAGTAACTATATAAATTAAAAAATTAACTTAAACCCTAAAAGCTAATAAACCTAAACCTAAACCCTAATAATGGGAAGATCCTTGATGGCAGGAACATCACCGTCAATTAGGCTCACTCTAGATTTGATGGTGAAGGCGAAGGCAGAGGCAATGGTTAGCATAGTGGTGGTGGGGGATCTGGACGTGTTGATCGATATCAAGGTGGTGGTCGAGAAGTGGCAGTTATGGAGGAGGTAGCGACAAAGGTTATAGCTGTGGTGGTGACGGACGGAGAGATCGAGGATATGATGGTGGATCCCATTACTCGAGGGATCTGGGTGGTTTTGATGGGAACTGGAAAATTGAAAAATGGCCGATCTAATCTACTACTTATGGAACTATGTCTTTATAGAAAAGATGATTATAATTATCTAGGGATTTTGATTTACTCTATGCGTGCTCAGTTTTTATTTAAGGCATTGCTTGTGCCATAGAACACTTAATGTGTTACTTAGTTGATGAGATCAAAAAGAAGATATGTTGAATCTGAAGTTCTTCTCTATTAAAAAAAAACCAGAAACCCTAAACCATAAACTAAAACTTGAACCATAGATCTAAAACCTAAACACTAAAAACCCTAAACCCTAAACCCTAAACCCTAAACCCTAAACCCTAAACCCTAAACCCTAAACCCTAAATCCTAAACACTAAACCCTAAACAGAAACACTAAACACTAAACCTCTAAAGCCACAAAAGTAAACCCTGAGCCACCCAGGCCTAAACCTGAGCCCCAAAACCCTAAATCCAAATGACCCTAAACCCTAAAACCTAAAAACCTAAACCTAAACTAAATAAAACCTACAAAATAAATAACTAAACCTAAATAAAATAAAAGAAATAAAAAATAAATAAATAATTAAAACTTAAACCTAATAAAAAACCAAAACCTAAAGAAAATAAAATAAAATAAAATCAAACTAAAATAACATAAATAAAAAATCTAAAAGACTAAAATAAATAAAACCTAAATAAAATAAAATTAAACTTAAAATAAAAACATAAACTTAAAATAAAATAAAATAAAAACAAAATAAAATAAAATAAAAACCTAAACCTAAAAAATAAATCTAAAAATAAAACATAAAAATAAATAGACAATAAAACTTAAACCCTAAACTAAAAAAAGACCTAAACAAAAAATAAAAATAAAATAAAACTAAACCTAAATAAAAATAAACTAAACTAAAATAAATAAACTAAACCTAAAACAAATAAAATAAAATAAACTAAAAGTAAACCTAGACCTAAACTAAAAAATAAAACTTAAAACCTAAACCTGAAATAATAAAATAATAACTAAAACCTAAACCTAAAAATAAAAAAATAAAAAATACCTAAACTGAACTAAAAAATAAAACCTAAAACTAAAATAAAATAAAAACCTAAAAGTTAAACCTAAAATTAAAACCTAATCTTTAAAAATAAAAACCTAATCTTAAATAAATAAAAATAAAACTAAACAAAATAAATAAATAAAACTACCTAATAAATAAACAAATGAAAAAGATTAAAATAAATAAACTAAATGATTAAAATAAAAATAAATGAAAATAAAATAAAATAAATTAAATAAATAAATAAAACTAAATAAACTTAAACTAGGGTTTGCTTAATTTTTTTAAAATAAAATAATAAATAAAATAATAGACCAACCCACCCTAAAACCACCAACCCGGACCCATCTAAACTACCACTGACCTAGCTTAACCCTACCACAAACCCACCTACCCACCCACCCTATCTAACCCCAGTAAACCCTAAACCACAGGCCCTAAACCTACCAAACCTTAATACCCTAAATCCTAAACATGAGCCCCTCACTAAGCTGAGCCTAAACACTAATCCTGATCCCACTAAACCCTACCTAAAGCCAAAACCTAAAACTACACTAAAACTTAAATAAAATAATAAATAAACTTAAATCTAAATAAAATAATAAAATAAAATAAAATACTAAAATAAACCTAAACCTAAAGTAAAGGTAAATCTTGAGAATAAACCTAAAATAAAACCTAATTTAATCTCAAAATAAAATAAAACCTAAACTAAACCTAAAATAAAAATAAAACCTAAAACTAAAAAAAGATAAAATAAAAAAATAAATAAACCTAAACTCAAAAAGTAAACAAAAAAAACCTAAACGAAAATAAATAAACAAAAAATAAATAAAAATAAAAAATAAACCTAAATTAAAATAAAAAAACAAAACATACTCAATTAAATAAATAAATAAACTAAACCTAATGATTAACTGCTTTTTTTTTCTCCTCCCTAAAAGTAACCCAACCCTAAAACCTAAACCCTAAACCTGACCCTAAAAAATGCTAAACCAGACCCACAAACCAAACCCAAAACTAAAAGCATAAAACCCTAACAAACCCTAAACCAACTAAAACCCACAAACCCCAAACCACCCAAACCTCAAACCTAAAGTAACTAAATAAATAAAAAAATAAACCTAAACCTTATAACCTAATAAACCTAAACTTAAACTTAAACCCTAAAAATGGGTAGAACCTTGACTGCAAGAACACCATCGTCAACCAAGCTCAATCTAGATATGGCGGTGGAGGCGATGGCGGAAGCGGTGGTTATCACAGTGGTGGTGGACGATCTGGAGGTGCTGGTGGATATGGAGGTGGTGCTCAGATCAGTGGTGGTCATGGTGATGGGATGAGCGATGGAGGTTATAGCAGTGGTGGTGATCGAGGGAGAGATCAGGGTTCTGATGGTGGATCCCGCCACTCGAGAGGTCGGGGTGGTTCTTATGGGAACTGGAGAAATTGTAAAATGGTCGATCAAAAAAAATGTTGAATCAGAATTTATTCTCTGTTAAAATAAAAAGAAACCAAAAATCTTAAACCCTAAACCCTAAACCCTAAACCTAAAACCAAAATCCTCAACCCAAATCCTAAAAATCAAAACCCTAAACCACAAACCTAAACCTTAAACCCACAACCTGTCTTAAACCTAAAAATAAATCTGAACCACAGACTTTTAAGCCCAAACCCTCACTAAACCCACAAACCCTAAAAATGCTAAAATAAACCAGACCATAAAACCAAAACCTTAAACCTAAACCTAAAACCACAAATCCAAAACCATAAATCCTAAACCTCAAATAACCTTAAACCCTAAATGCTAAAAACCTAAACTAAATAAAACTAAAAATAAAATAAATAAAAAAACTTGAACCTAAATAAAACTTAAATCTAAATTAAAACCTAAACCTAAACCCAAACCTAAACCTAAACATAATCCTAAAAAGAAAATAAAATAAAAAATAAAAACTAAACTAAAATAAAATAAATAAAAATCTAAACTAAACTAAAAAAATAAAAAACCTAAATAAGATAAAAACTAAACCTAAAATAAAAATAAAATAAACCTAAAATAAAAGAAAATAAAAATGAAATAAATTCCTAAACTTAAAAATAAATAAAAAATAAAACCTAAACCCTAATCTAAAAAAAAACCTAAACCCAGATTAAAATAAACTAAACCTAAACCTAAATCTAGACTAAATAAATTAAATTAAATTAAAAATGAAGCTAAACTTAACTTAAAAAATAAAACCTAAAAATAAACCTAAAATAAAAACTTAAAATTTAAACTTAAAAAAATAAAATAAAAACCTAAACCTAAACCTGAAAAAAATAAAATAAAACCTAAACCTAGAAAAATAAAATATAAGTAAAACTAAATTAAAAAATAAACATAAACCTAAACCTATACCTAAAAAATAAACTAAAATAAATAAAACTAAAATAAATAAAAAATTAAAATTAAAAATAAACCTAAATAAAAATAAAAAATAAAGTAAACTAAAATAAATAAAAAATAAACTAAATAAACTTAACCATCCATGAATTTAAAGATCAAATAAAAAACCCTATAAAACCCTAAACCCTACCTCCAAGATCCTCAAACCCTAAACCCTAAACCCTAAACTTTAGGCCATAAAACCCCAGGCCCTAAATGCTAAACCCCTAACAAAACTTACACTAAATCTCAAACCCTAAAGGCCTCAGACCCTGGGCTGAGCCCCAGGCCCTAAAGCCCCTAAGACCTGACCCTAAACCTAGCCTAAAACCTAAACCTAAACTAAATAAAACCTAATAAGAAAATAAATAAATAAACATAAACCTAAATTTAAAAAAATAAAGTAAAAAATAAAAATGAAAATAAAATAAAATAATTAAAAACATAAACCAAACTAAAAAATAAAATAAACCTAGAAATAAAAACCTAAATAAAATAAAACTAAACATAAAATAAAAATAAAATAAACCTAAAATAGATAAAATAAAACTAAATAAAACCTAAAACCTAAAAAAAATCAACCTAAATATAATAAATAAAACTTAAACCTTAGGCCAAAATTAAACCTAAAATAAATAAGATAAAATAAACCTAAACCTAATCTAAAATAAACTAAGCTAAAATAAATAAAACCTAAACCTAAACTTATACCCTAAATTAAATAAAATAAATTAAACTAAAAATAAACCTCAACCTAAACTAAAAAATAAAATCTAAAAATAAACCTAAAATAAAAACTTGAAACATAAACCTAAAAAAAAAAACCTAAACCTAAACCTAAAAAATTAAAACCTAAACTAAAATAAATAAACCTAAAATAAATAAACTAAACTAAATAAATATAAAATTAAACATAAAATAAAATAAAAATAAAATCTAAAATAAATAAAATAAAACCGGTTTGCTTTTTTTAAAACAAAACCTTAAAACAGCCACCTACTGACCCTGGACCTGCCTGACCCTAAACTTACCACTAAACCATAAACCCTACACCTACCCTAAACTCTAAACCACATCACTAATCTATAAATCATAAACCCCACCACCTAAACCACTAAACCCCTCCACCACACCTACCTAAAACTAACCTAAACCACCCTAAACCTCAAACTCTAAACCTAAACCTAAAGTAACTAACTAATTTAAAAAATAAACCAAAACCCTAAAACCTAATAAACATAAACCTAAACCTAAACTTTAAAAATGGGCAATACCTTGATGACAAGAACATCACCGTCAACTAGGCTCAATCTAGATCTTGTAGTGGAGGCGGTGGCAGTGGTGACGGTTATCGTAGTGGTGGTGGGGGATCTGGAGGTGTTGGGGGATATGTAGGCTGTGGTCGGAGTAGTGGTGGTTATGGAGGCGGGAGGAGCGATGGAGGTTACATCCATGGTGGTGGCGGAGGGAGAGATCGGGGATATGATGGTAGATCCTGCTACTCGAGAGGTCAAGGTGGTTCTAATGGGAACTGGAGAAACCAAATAATGGCCAATCTGATTTGCTGCATATGGAACTGTGTCTTTGGTTTTGCTCTATCCGTACTCATTTTTTATCTATGTCATCGCTTGTGTCTTAAAAAACTTGGAGTGTTACTTGGTTGATGAAATCAAAGAGAAGAAATGTTGAATTTGAATTTGTTCTCTACTAAAAAAAAAAAACCCTAAATTCTGTACTAAAACTTGAATTCTAGACCTAAAACCTAAACTCAACCCTAAACCCCAAACCTAAAACCCAAAACCTAAACCCTAAACCTAACCCTAAACCCTAAACCACAGCTAAAACCACAAACCTAACCTAAACCCTAAACCCTAAATAAACCTAAACCTAAATTAAATAAAACCAAAATAAAATAAATAAAATAAACCAAAATAAAAAATTTAAAATAAAATAAACTAAAACCTAAACTTAAACCTAAACAAAATAAAATAAAAATAAAACTAAACTAAAATAAATAAAATAAAATAAACAAAATTGAAAAATAAAATAAAATAAAACCAAAAAATAAAAAAAATACTCTAAATAAAATAAAAAACTATAAAATTTAAACCTAAACAATAAACCTAGAAATAAACTGAAAATAAATAAATAATAACCTAAATAAACTAAAAAAAAAACCTAAATAAAATAAAAATAAACCAAAAACTAAAACAAAAATAAACAAAACTAAAATAAATAAATCCTATATCTAAACTTAAAATAAAATAAACCTAAAACTAAAAATAAACCTAAAATAAACCTAAAATGAAACCTAAAACCTAAACAAAAAAAAAAAAAAAAAAACCTAAACCTAAAAATAAAAAAAAAACATAAAATAAAATAAAAAGAAATGAAACTAAACTAAAATAAATTTAAACATAAACCTAAACCTAAAGATAAACTAAAATAAAAACCTAAAACTAAAGTAAATAAACATAAAATAAATAAACTAAATAAAATAAACTAAAAAATAAATAAATAAAATAAAATAAAAAATAAACTAAATGGTAAATGACTTACTGATGGTTTGCTTAATTTAAAAGAATGATCTTACACTAAACCAGATAATGAGCCAGGCCCTAAATCTTGGGCCCTGAGCCCACCCCATGACCCACTGAAACTCCCAGGCCCCAGGCACTGACCTGGGACCCAGGCCACAGGCCACAGACCTGACCCTAGGCACAGGCCACCTTAAACCTGGCCACAGACTGGCCCAAGATCCTGGGCAGCTACTGACCTGGGCCTAAATCATGAGCCCTAGGCTCCACTGAGCCTACTCCAGGCCATGAGCTAGACCATAAACAGAGCTGAGCCCTAAACTAAATAAACCTAAAATAAAATAAATAAAGCCCAAACCTAAATAAAATAAGATAAAATAAAATAAACTAAACTAAACCCTAAATCTCAAATAAAATAATAAACTAAAACAAAAAATAAAATAAACCTTAAAATAAAAAATCAAAATAAAATCAAAACAAAAAAAATATAATATACCTAAAATAAAATAAAGTAAAACCTTAATAAAACCTAAAATAAAAAAATAAATATAAAAATAAATAAAATAAAATAAATAAAAAAACTAAACATTAAACTAGAAACTAAATCTAAAATAAAATAAAATAAACATAATAAAATAAACCTAAACTAAACTAAAATAAAACTATACTAAAATAAAAAAAACCTAAATGTAAATCTAAAATAAACTAAACCTAAACCTAAACCTAAACTAAACAAAATAAAATAAACTAAAAATAAACATAAACTTAAACCAAAAAATAAAACCTAAAATGGTCCTAAAATAAAAATCTAAAACCTATACCTAAAAAGATAAAATAAAAACCTAAACCTAAATAAAATCAAACTAAACATAAAAAAATAAAATAAAAAAAAAACTCTAAAAATAAACTAAAACTAAAATTTAAAATAAAACCTAAACTAAAATAAATAAATGTAAAATAAATAAAATTTATTAAATAAAAAAAAAAAATAATCCTAAATAAAAATAAAAAAAATCAAATAAACTCTGATAAGAAAAAATAAACTAAATAAACCTAAACCTATCATTTTAGTTAATTTTTTTTAAAACCCTAAATCCTAAATCCTAAACCCTAAACCTTAAAACTAACCCTAAACCTACAACCCTAAATAAACAACCCTAAACCCAACCCTAAAACCTTAAACTCTAATTCCTAAACCCTAAACCCTAAACCTTAAACCTAAACCTTAAACCCTAAACCCTAAAACTATAAACCTTAAACCCTAAACCATAAATCCTAAACCCTAAACTCGAAAATGTACAACCCTAAACCCTAAACCCCAAACCCTAAACTAACCCTAAAGTAACCTAAACCCTAAGAATGGGCAAAACCTTGACAGCAGCAACATCACCTTCTACTTGGCTCAGTCTAGATCTGGCGGTGCAGGCTTAGGTGGGGGTGCTGATTATCATACTGGTGATGGGGGATCTAGAGGTGTTAGAGGATATGGAGGTGGTGGTTGGAGTAGTGGTGGTTATAGAGGCGGGAGGAGAGACAGAGGTTACAGTCATGGGGCTGGCAGAGGGAAAGATCGGGGATATGATGGCAGATCCCGCTACTTAAGAGGTGGGGATGGTTCTGATGGGAACTAGAGAAACTAATGAATAGCTAATCTGATCTGCTCCTTATGAAACTATATCTTTACAATAGAGATAGTTTTACTTATCTAGGGTTTTTAATTTGCACTATAGGTGCTCATTTTTTATTTATGTCATCGCTCATGTCTTAGTAAACTTTGGGTTGATACTTGGTTGATGAAATTGAAATGAAGAAATGTTAAACATAAATTTGTTCTCTATTAAAAAAATCCTTAAACCATAAACCCTAAACCCTAATATAAAACATAAACTCTAAACCTAAAGGACAAACACTAAACCCTAAACCCAAAACCCTAAACCCTAAACCCTAAACCCTACAAACTAAACCCTAAACCCTAAATGCTAAACACTCTACCTAACCCTAAACCCTAAACCTAAACCCTAAACCACCCCACCTCTAAACCCTAAAACCTAAACCCCTAAACCTAAACCTAAACCCCACCCTAAACCCTAAACCCTAAACCCCTAAACTAACCCCCTAAACCCTAATCCAAAAACCCTAAAAAACTTGAATAAGGATGTCATTAGGAATAGATCTAATGAATGACATATTCCTTACATAGTTATGGTAGCTAAACAAAATATCTTCAAAAGACTTTCCCTTGACTATTAGGGATTTGAATACCCTAAACCCTATCATTAAGTCATATTAAAATACCATATATTCTAGCATAATGTAGCATCATATATTTGGGCATGTAGTGATGTGTTTTTGGATGTTATAAGATGTTTTGAAATATTTTAGTATATTATGGTATTGTACCCTATAGTCTATATTGATATAAATCATAAAAATATTGATTTAATAAATCGTATGATGAAATTTATTAAATTTGAAGTTGGAATTAGGTTGTAGTACCAAAGGTGTGCTACACAACTTGTAGTCTAAAAGTCAGATTTTATGTTCAAAATAAATATTATATGTTGTAGTATAGTATAGCATCATATATCATAATATATTGTTCTTCACATTTTAAATTCTTTCAGTACTTTACAATCATGAAGTCGAGCCTGCACTAGCATTATTTATCAAAATGTTCATATAGACTTTAAAATGGTGGAATTTGGGCAAATTCGTAATTGGTAGAGCATGGCATCATAATTTATTTTTTCAATTTATAATATGTAAGTTATACGACTAAAATATATAGTTTTATTATTTAGACTAATTTAATGATTTTTTTATCTTATGCAATCCCTTGTGATGTGATATGCAATATAATATAATTTAATATGTTATAGTGTATTATAATATAGGATGCCATAACATATGTAGCATCATGCATTATAGCATACTATTGTGTATTACTAGTTGTTTAGCATATTTTAGTTTGTTATAGTATGATGTAGTAGAGTTTGTATTGGTATAATTCATAAAAATACTGATTTATAGGCTGAGATGATGGCATTTGGCCAAATTTAAGGTAAGCTTTAGGGAACATCATTTGGGGTGTGCTATGGTGTGTCATTTAATGAAAAGAATGGAATTTTGCATCCAAAATAAATTTCATTTTTCAACCAAATTTTATAATTTGTTTTCTTTAAGTAATTCATTTTAAGGTGTAATGTAGGATAATATATTATATGAAAGCATATTAAAATATAATGTACATAACAATATAACTTCACATATATATGAATGTGGTGGTGTCTTACTAAATGTTATTGTACATTTTATTATGTTTTACTTTTGTTATAATACATTGGGTCAAAACTCACAAAAATGTTAATTTGAAGGTTGAGATGGAAGAATTTGGCCAAATTCATGGTACACACCAAGAAGCAACACGAAAATTATGCTATTTTTTACCATTTCTAATAGAAAATAAATAATTTTACATCTAAAATTAACATTATTTATATTTTTGAGAAAATTTTGTTATATGTTAATTTTAAGTGATTCTAGAAAGGTGTAATGTTAGTCAATATATTATACAAAATTATAATATAACATCATATATTATAATATAATATAGTGTGTTAATTCACACTATAATATGTTTAGCACAATATTGTATAGTTAGTTTGAGCTTGAACCATCACAAATCATAAAATGTTTATTACAATGTTAAGATGATTTAATTTGAATGAATACATTGTTAGGCTTTTGGTTGAAGTATTAATGATGTGCATAAGAGAAGTAAAAAGATTTGATGATAATTCTATGTCGAGAACATGGTGGGAGATCTTCTAGGGGATCACACATGCATTAGACATGACATGTGAGGGGTCTATGTCGAGGGCATAGAAGAAGAAAATTTACTAGGGATAGGGTTTGAATTTGATTTGATTATATGATTTATGGAAAGAAGATATGTTAGGGATAAGAATCTATAATCAACCATGGATTAAGATCAAATCAACTTTAATTTGTTTTATTTTAATTGATGTGGAGGCACATCTACTAGAGATATGGGCTCAGTCCACTGGGATGATATGAACCTTCCACTAGGGAAGGTTGCTATCTGGGATTGGATTTGAGTTTGATTTCATATATTTATTTGGGGATGTATCATGGGAATAAGAGTTTGGTTGGATTTCTTTGATTTAGACTACCTGGGAGTTGGTTTAATTTGGCTCCACTAAGGAGGTTGGATTTGAATTTGATTTGTTTGCTTGACTTGTTTATATATGATTTGGGGCTCCATTTGGGAGAAAGGAGTGATTTAACTCCACTGAGAAAAAATAGATCGAGTTTAATTTAATCTGAGTTAATGTGTAGAACCCGTCAGTGTGGGATGGGCCCATAGAGAAGGGGCTATGTCAGCTTTGACCTACCAAGATTTATAAACAAAATGGGATAGTATACCAGCTATGAGGTAGAGCTAACCAGCCTAAGGGGTTGCCTTTCGGTGTGCAATTATTGTTTTAGGTAGAAAGCATAGTAGACTTACATCTTCCAAAGTAAGGAACAACCATTGGGGTGACCTGTTGGATGCACAACAAATTGAACCTGACCTTGGGCGACTACTAAGTGAATGTCGCTAGGGGCTTATGTCAACTCAAAAGTAGTTAGGATTAATTTTATCATAATTTCATGTTTTTTCATGGTTTGTTTGGTTTAGTTTGATTTTGAATTGAGGGCATATCGTGGGATGTAAAATTTAATAGATTTAATTTATGGACCATGTCGGTGTGCGATGGACCATTTGAGAAGGGGCTATATCAGACTTGTCCTATCTAAGATTTACAAATCCAAAGAGATAGTCTACTGCTGTGGGGTAGAGCTAGCCAACCTAAGGAGTTTCTATTCAGCGCTAGGAAGAAGGCATGTGCATTTACATCTTCTAAAGCAGGGAACAACCGTTGGGGGTGACATGTTGGTAGCATAACAAATAGAACCCAACTTAGGAGAGACTACAAAGTGAATGTTGATGGGTACTTATATCAACTCAAGAGTAATTAGGTGATTCCTATAAAGCATTTTCCTGACATTGCCCTAAAGATAAGATATCTTGAGGGAAAAGTGTCCTCCTAATCAAGAATATATATGTTTTAATATGTTTGCATGGACCTATTAGTGTGGGAGGGACTACACCAAGAAGAAATATGTCAATTGTCTTATCTCATTTATGGACCAAGGAGAATATATCCACAAATAGATTCTAAACCATGGGTGGTTACAAAGGGAAATGTCAATCTGACAGTAATCAGAGAAGGTCTAATGTTTTATTGCATTAGAATGTAGTAAATAAGAAAGTGATAAATAATTAATACTTACATTGTTGTTCTATGTAAAGTAAATACATAAACTATATTTTTCGTTTGGTTGAGCATATGTAAAGTAAAGTAATACATGTAATATTTGGTTGATGAATGTAAAGTAAATATTTGTATCAACACCTTATTATATGTAAATTAATTATAGAATTTATTCATTAATTAAAGTATTCAATTAAAAATAACATTATCAAATAAAATATAGATAAAATATAAATAATTTTTTCTTGACTAAAAAAATAAATAAAATTAAATACAAATAAAATTTATTTCAATATTTAATTATTAATAATTAATTTATAAATTTTCTAAGATATTAAAATAAAATCAAATATAAATAAAATTTATTTGAATATTTAATTATTAGTAATTAATTTACAATTTTAAGATATTAAAATAAAATCAAATATAAATAAAATTTATTTGAATATTTAATTATTAGTAAGTAATTTATAAATTTTAAGATATTAATTATTGTATAAATAAATAAAATTTGAATATTATTATTTTATATTAACATAGACCCAAATTTAATATATATATATATATATATATATATATATATATATATATATATATATATATATATATATATATATATATATATATATATAAAATAATTATTTATATTAAATATTAATTAATTAATAAGAATTTTTATTAAATAAATTAATCATCAAATTTAATATTTATTTATTAAATTATTTTTCTTTAATAAATAGTTTAATCATTAATTATTTTGTACTAAATAAACTAAATTTTAATAAATATTTTAATTTTTTTATTTATAGAACTATTTATCATTACTTTAATAAATATAATTATATTTATTAAATCTTAATTGTTATAAAATATTTATTTTAATTAAAATTAATTAACTTTCTTGGATTCATAATTTCAAAAAAAAAAATAAAAGGAAAAAAAAAGTTTCTCAGTATTCAAAAAAGAAAAAAAAAATCCTTTGCTCGTCCCCTTATATGTTTTTGGAATATGTTGAGTATGCTAGGAAAATAATGTGAAGGAAAATGAAATAAAATTTTACAACGAATTGCATTACCAGCGTACAAACACGAAAGGAGAATGCACGCATTTGGATTACTTTACACCGTAAATACTCGGAACCAAACAGTCTAAATGGGGTCACAAAGGACATGATCCAAATATAGAGCCCATAGAAGTGGTGCTACTAGGGGCGTTATCCTAAGCCATGGAAAATAAAGCCTATAGGTGTAAAGTGGCCAACTCAAGGAGAAAGTGTAGCAGACTTACATCTACCATGAGTGGTGTATCCTAAAGTGCGAGAACCAACCATCCTAAGGTGTATTTGTCCGTATGAGTGGTGTATCCCTCAACATAGTGAGAACTAATCAACCTAAAGTGTCCGTCAGTGTGCAATGATCAATCTAGAAAGAAAGTGTGTAGGCTTATAGATTTCTAAGCTGAACTGAACATTGGGATAGTCTGTCGTTGGTGGGATAGATGTTATTTGACCTAGAGTGACTACTAAGTGTGGATCCCTGAGGAAGGACTGGACCCAAACTTGAAGTATTCAAGAGATAAGGAACTATTAGGGACTTATCTTAAACTTTAAATATAATCGACCCAGTCAGAGCACGAAGGCTAACCCAAGAAGAAAGCGTAGCTGACTCACATCCTCTTAAATGAAGCCAACATGAGGTAGCTTACCGGCCATGCAGTAAGGCCTACCAAACTAACAAGGCGCTCATCAGTGTGTAGTGCCCAAGTAAGGAAGGAATGTGTAGCAGACTTACATCCTCCAAAGGAAGGAGAACACTACAGTGACACACTAGCAGGGTAGCAAGTCAGCCCGACCTAGAGAAGCTACTGAGTGAGTGTCGTTCGGTGCGTTATCTCAGCTCAGAGTTGCCTGAGATAAAAGATATGTGTTTGTTTTATATGTTTATATGTAGTTTGTGTTTGTGTTATTTTCAATGAAGGATAGGAAGCTGCTTGAGTTCATTTCACCTACCCTAAACACATCATGGTGAATTTGTAAACAAGAATATATCTAATATGGAAGAGATTGAATTCTAAATGGAATCATCATTGATGATAATTACTTCCAAACATGATTTACAATATTTTTTTTAGGTAGAGCCCATTTATTGGAAGCATTGGGTGCTCTATCTTATGATTAATAAGCTAATAAGATCCTCCTTGGTAGGCCTTCTTTTTGGAAAAAGGGCCTTCCCAAGTGGGTTCAAACATGCCACCCATCATACGATGGGCAACAATCACTCTCCTTAGAACTAAAATAAGCTCTCCTACTTGAAAAGGTTTAGGATGGACCAACTTTTTGTGAGCTTGAATCATTTTAGCTTTCTACAACTCGAGATTTTGGCATGTCCGCAGACGTCTCTCCTCCAATCCTTCAATCTTTTCTAACCACAACTTGGCATCCTGCTCTGTTGTGATCTTGCTACCTAAAACTATCCTTAGTGATGGGAGTTGGACTTCTAAGAGTAGAATGGTTTCGGACCCCATACACTAAGGAGAAAGGAGTAGACTAACATGGGGTTCTATATGTAGTGCGATAGGCCAATAAGGCTTTACCTAACAGTTCATGCCACTGTCGCTTATTATTGTCGAGTGTCTTCTTTAGTATTTGGATGAGAGTTTTATTGAAGGATTTTGCTAAGCCGTTTACCCTTGGGTAGTTGATGGTAGAATATCTCCAATCTATGATATGACTCCAGGCAGAGTTGTTGATCTCGGTGCTCTTGAATGCAGTACCATTATCAAATATAAATTATTGAAGTAATTTGAACCTATATATGATTTGGATCCTAAAAAATTGGAGCACATGCTAAGCTATGACCTCTTTGAGTGGAATCGCCTTCACCCATTTGGAAAAGTTATCAGTTGCAACTAAGATGAATTGATGACCCTTGGAATAAGAAAGATCAATTAGACCCACTATGTCGATACTCCAATACTCGAATGGCCATGTGGCGAATTTAGGATGTAGAATGTTGGGCGGTTGGTGTAGGACCACAACATCTATTTGACTTTGGTGGCATCACTTAGCCATATCCATGCAATCTTTAATCATCGACGGCCAGTAGTATTCTAGTCTCATGATCTTGGCTTTTATCTTCAGACTGGATTTATTGGCCCCACATAATCCTGAGTTCACCTCGGTCATGATTTTACAGTCTTCATGCTTGTGTAAACAACATAATCACATATGATCGAAAGATTTCTTATACAAGTCACTATCCACAAGAGCATTGGTAAGTGCTCTCTACTTCATTTGATGGGCTTGAGACTTCTCTTAAGGTATTTTTCCTTCATTTGAATGGTTCCTCCAATCTAACTCCTCGTCCTTCTTGGCAATGGCAACCTCCCCTTCAAGAGAGTACTTTATGATGAGTTCAATATTTATAAGGGATAGGTCTTGTCTATTTTGGACCTTTATTGATATGAACTCATCCTTCAGACATGCCAACTCCTTGGCAAGCATGGCTAAAGCATACGTTATGGTTCTTTCCTCTAAGAAGCTTAAAAATGGTAACCTTTGGGATTTGGGCCAATAACTCAATGGTGTTCTTGTGGAGGGATACGAAGGTAATGTCAAACTATAAGAGGATCATGAACCATCGTGCTAACCATTCAGATAGAATTGGTCGTGTCATGAGATACTATAGCGGATTGATCCTAAAGATTAAGTTTACCTTATGAGGAAGAATGTAGTGCTGTAGCTTTTGGATGCAAAAATGAAAGCTAGGAAATGCTTCTAAATGGATGGATAATTAGCATCGTGGGATTAGGCGGGTAGTAAGAGTGCATTTTTCATCCCTTCGTCATTGACTTAGGCCAACTAAGCACAAAGGGAGTCATCGAATGTAGTAGTGTAAAGTATGAATGGCTTGCCCGGGATAGGGGCCGCTAGAACTAGCAGCATCATCAGGTAATGCTTGATGTCTTCGAAGGCATGCTCACACTCATCACCCTACTTGAACTTGGTGTCCTTTTTGACAAGTGCTGAGAATGGCTAACATCTTCTCGATAGGTTGGATATAAAGCATCTTAGATACACCATCTTCCCTTGGAATAATATGAGTTGAGTTAAACTTTTAAGGGTGGCATTTCTAATATTGTCTCGATCTTCTTTAGATCGATTTCAATTCCTTAGTGTCAGACAATAAACCCAAAGAATTTCCCTAAAGCTACTCTGAATGCACACTTCAGGGGGTTCATTTTGAGGTTAAAGTGTCTTAACTATTCGAAAACTACTCTCAAGTTAAAAAGATGGTCTTCCTTTTCTCTACTTTTGATGATCGACATGATGATGAATGAATGAGTTCATCAAAGATTTAAGTCATAACCCACTGGTATGTAGCACCAGCATTTTTAAGGCTGAAAGGCCTGACCGTATTGGAAATGATTCTAATCGGGGTTTTAAAAGTAGTGTTTCTTTCTTCTTCAGGAACCATCTTTATTTGGTTATATCCAGATGAGCCATCCATGAAAGATAAGACTACATGAGATGAGGCAATGTCCACCATCAACTCCGGGATTGGTATTCAAAATTCATCACTTGGACATGGCTTATTTAAATCCCTAAAATCGATGCATATGTGAATTTGGTCATTCTTTTTTTAACTACGATGATGTTGGCTAACCAGGTAGGGTATTTTTCTTTCTAGATGAAGCCATCATCGATCAATTTCTTGACTTCAAAATGAGCTATTGTTCTATGTCTAATCGCATGCATCTAAGAGCTTGCTTGATAAGGTTAGCAGTAAGCTCTATTTCTAGTTTATGGACCACTATGTTAGAAGTCAATCTAGGCATCTCTTCATAACTCTATGCAAAGCAGTCCTTAAACTCATTCAATAGCCTAACTAAGTCATTGGTTTTAATTTCATTCAACAAAGAACAGATGTATGTCAGGTGAGGATCTTCTTTAGTTCCTAAATTGATTTCCTTGAGCTCAATGATGGTTGACTTGATCTCTTCTTTGAACTCTAGTGGTGCATTTTTTACATCAAAATCATCTGGATCATCTGAAGTTTCTAAGCACAGCTCCTCATAAGAGTTAATGTGATTTGAAAAGAACCTATCAATTTCAAATGATTGGTGATAACTAAGCAGTAATCGTCATCATCGACTGGACCCATTCTACCAAATCTTAGTTCTGGTCTTGATTGAGAGCCTTTGCATTTGTTCTTACATATTCTTTTGAAGTAGTACGACCTATGCTTTGACCAGGTATGTGGGATTAACCCTTTCTTTGCTAAATTATGAACACAAGGCAAGTATCAACCAAAAGGTGATTTTATTAAATCTTTATATGAATCATTGTCAAGTTCTACATCAACTTCTTGACTTGAGGATGATGCTTCCAGAAAGAACCTCTAAGTCTTCACACCTGTGGATGATTTAGGGGCTTCGTTAACTACCAAACCCTTAACTTTTTAAGAAAAAAGTAGGGTTAGAGCTAAGGTTCCCAAATGATGCCTAACTGTTTCACATATAGACTTCAATACACTTATGCTTTTCTTTGGAGCCTATTCTTTATTGCTATCTAGCTCATGTATCCCCTCCAAGGGAGTCTGTTGCTGAGAAGAGCTGGCTAGTGTTCTAACCATATAAGACTTATCTTATGAACTAGATTCTAAGTTTATATGGATAGCAGGTGTACTCCTAGTAGCTAGGACATATCTTCTATTGGGTGGCTAATAAAGAGGTTTTCCACCCCAAGGAAAACCTCTGAACAAGCCTCTTCCTCTGCCTGGTGGAGGTCAGGTCATACTACCCATAAGTTCGAATGGAGTAACGAATAGTGGGTGAAATCTAATGTGAAGCTCTACTTCCTCCTCGAAGTCTATTTCTACTCCCTTTTATTTTATTTTACTTTTTCTATTTCCTTTTTTTCTTTTTCTTTTTCTTTTTCTTTTACTTTTTTTTTATTTTTCTTTTATTTCTAAACTTGGCCAAGGTGAGACTTGTTGATTTTGAGGAGGTAGTAAGCCACATTCTCAACCTCATGAATTATACATGACTTGAGATCTCCTTTGACACGAGATCCCCCACCTCTCATAAACTTCATGATGTAGATAAGATGGAACTATGTTGTCATGTATCCATATTCTTGTAAAGATGTATCTGTCTATAATGTGAAACTTGAATCTACATATGGCACCTATGGAACTTGACCTCACTTTGGAGTGATTTCAATCTTCCCATCTTATACTCTTTAGAAGTCTAGAAACTATGATTTTCCCTCATCTAACAATTAGGTAAACCTTAACCTAAGCCTAAAGACTTAGAAAGGGTTAACCATAGGATTAGGTTATGCCTTAGGGATTAGGATAATCCATCTACCCTACAACCCAAATCCAATCCATGTTCACCTTCTCAAACAAAACCTCAAGTTCAATTCAAACATCAAATTCAAATCCAAATCCAAACCAAATTAAACCAAATGATTGAAGCCCATGATCAAATCCAAACTTGAAACCCTTCTAAGCCATATGACTATCCCATGGACTTAGCCAAATCTTAATCCAAATCAATCCAAAATCAATTGATTTTCTCATAATCAATTTATATCTTCAATCATCTTCTAAATATAAATCAAATCAACATTCAAACTAAATCAAACTAAATCAAAACCCTTCCAAGCCATATGACCTATCCATGGACTTAGCCAAATCTTAATCCAAATCAAGTCAAACTCAATTGATTTTCTCAATCAATCATATTTTCAATCATCTTCACAAATTTAAATGAAATATACATTTAAATCATCAAAACTAAATCAAACCAAATCAAAATCCAAACTAAGCCACATGACCCAACTCCATGGACTTAGCCAAATTCCTTCATTCCAAAACCCAAATTCAATTGATTTTCTCATGAATCAATCATACCTTCAATCATATTCACAAATATAAATAAAATCTATAATCATCAAGCCAAACCAAAATCAACCCAAGTCAAACCCAACTTAACCCTTTTGACTTGAAATGTTCAAATGAACCAAAACCCATTTGAACCCAAGCCAATTACAATTGAATTTATATATCAATCCCAAATCCATATATAAACTCAACTAAATCAAACTCAACCCAAAATCAAGCCAACTAAACCCAATTGGTCCACTTGACCCAAAGTGGCCAATTTGACCTATTTGAGCAAGTTCTAATCCTACCCAAATTAGATTGAACCAAGCATCAAAACCTCCCATCATGATTATTGATCACCTAGGTTGATCAATTATCAAATTAGGTCAAACCAAGTCAACTTGGTCATTTGACCAAGTCAACCCTTAACCCATATGAACCCAAACTAGCCAAATTACAACCTAAGCCAAATCCTTGAAACCAATGATTCATACCAAATCAAAATCAATATTTGAATATGACTTGACCTTCAATTGAGTCAAACCAAACCCAATTGGCCCTCTTGACCCAAGTTGACCCAAATTGACCTAAAAGACTTAGGTCAAATCAAAATATAAACCAAATTGATTGCAACCAATGGCTTGTTCATTCCAAATTGATTGTTGAACTTGACCAAAGCCATGATTGGACCCAATTGAACCCAATTGACTACTTAGCCCAAATTGACCTAAAGGTTCAAGTTGGCCTAAATCAAAACAAATCAAAATTGAAACCAAAGCCTACAATCATCTTCAATTGGTCAACTAAATCCAAACCAACACCCAACAATTTGGCCAATTTGGTCAAATTGGTCAACTTAACCCATTTGACCCAAATGAATTCAAATGAGCCAAAATCAAATCTAAGCCAAACTAAACCAAACCAATTGAACCAAAACATCCCAAATGATCATATGAACTTGACCCAACCCTTGGTTTGACCCAATTTGACCAATTGGTCAACTTGACCCAACTAACCCAATTTGACCTAAATGAGTCAAATTGAGCCAAAACTAACCAAATCAACTCCAATTGACTTGAAATTTGGGCTAACCCACTTTTGGCTCATTTCAAATCTACCCAAATCAAATCAATGCCTATCATTCTACCCTTGGGTCAAGGGCATCACATGAGACAAATCACCCATGTAAGTGGTCATTTCCATTCTTTGGCCACTTGGCTCTCATGGTCCACCTAGGCACTAGGACACTACCCAACCTCCAAGGGGTGGTTGGTGCCATGACCCATGGGAGGTCAAAACACCTCACCCTTACCATTAGGGCATTTAAAACCAATAGCTGGAAGCCAAACCTGATCCCACCATCCAATCAAGATGAAGTGAGGTATACACCCCTTTGTTTCCACTCAAACACACACAAAAATAATTCCTCAAAGCCCTAGCTACCCAAGACGAGCCCCTAGAGACATTCCCTAAGTTCCTAACCTCATTCCTTGATCAAAAAATGCCATTCCATATCCCAAATAGGACACTCCCATTTTGACCTAACTTCCCATTTCTCCATCAAACTCAAATTAACTTTGCACACACCTTCCTAGGCCAGAGCAGAAGAATCATCTCAAGCTTCTCAAGCACCAGGTGGGACTTGATCAAAGCCAAGCTCCAAATCATCAATTCATGGCCTTTTGAGCAAACATGAGGATCAATTCTTTGCTCAATAGCTTCATCTCCACTAGATGAAGCTTCCTTGAATCATTGAACCATCGGTCTTGAGGTCGGAGGTATGCTTCCAAAATGATCCTTAGGCAAAATGGGTTGGAGCTTTTTTGAAGAAAACTTGCATCGTGTGATCTTGATCGTTGGATCCCTCGATATGTCATGAAGGTATGGGATCCTTTTGTTGATCGAGCTTCGGGTAGCTTCGGATCAAGTGAGCAATGATGCAGACTCCATTCTCCTCACTCGCATGACATTAGATCAACACCATGTTCCATGATGAAATGGTTAGATCCTAGATTGATGATTTAATCTATTAAGTTGTGGGATTAATCAGATCATCATAGATCGGATGGGAGGATGAAAGCGCGTTCATCGCCACCATCGTTGAGTAGGATAAGTTTTAAGTAGCCAATCCTGGCGGCTTGTGGAAAGTGCTTATGGCACCAATAGGATTAGGCTTTAATTAGGCTTTAATTAATCATTTTTTAATAAAACTTCTAAAATCATAAAAATCATAGATAAAATAAAAAAATGCAAATAAATACTCATTTTAAAGGTATTTTAAGGATAATTAATTAAAATGATCTTAACTAATTTTGAATAGTAATTAAGGTTTAATTAAAATTAATTACCTTAATTACTTGAGCAATTAATTCCAAATTTATGGTTAATTTAATGGGATGACCTCTGCCTCCCATGATTTTCTATTTATTGCTCACTTAATTAGAAAATTGACTAATTAAACCTTAACTACTCTTTTAAGTTAATTAATGATTAATTAATCACATGAATATAACAAATTGGTTAATTAAGTTTTATTAATCATTGTTCAATTAAGTGAACTAAGGAATAGGGTTGGGACCCTTTCCTAAGTTCATTTCACCCTTTTTTAAAATGAAATTAATTAAGATTTAACTAATTAATTAAATCACTTAATCAAATTGAAATCACATCACCTTAATTAATTAAATCATGGGGTAGATCTTTAGGTGTTTAATAACTAAAGGAGTTTAATGAAATTATGGTTAGTCCACATGTGTGGGAAAACCATAAAGTAATTAATTAAGTCCCTTAATCTAATTAACTATTAATCATGAGCCAATTGCATTAGGCCTTTTATTTCTAAGATCATTGTAGTTTATTTTTCCATGCATATCATGTTGGCTCATAATTATTTAGTTAATTACTTTAAGGTGACATTGGTAAGGGTAATTAATTCATCTAATTAAGGGTTCAACTTAATTAACCCATAAAATCAACTTAATTTCATTTCCTTAAATTAAAAAATCACTAATGTGGGAATGGGTTTAAAATACAAGTGATGATTTCTCTTCTCCTCTTTAAATCAAATCAAATCAAAACTTAATTAATAAAGAAGCTTTGGTTTGCTTTAAATAATCTTATTTGATTTGATTGTCTTTAAGAACTAGTTTGGTTGAATGAATCACATGCTTATATTTGATTGTCCTCTTTCCAATCATGTTAAATTTGGTATGTCATTTGAATTCATGCATCCATCTTTTCAAAATCAAGTAAAATAAAATGGATTTCTTTATGTAAGCTTGATTTAATTTAATATATGCGTGGCTATTATCTATTAAATCAAATGTATTTTTCAAAAGCTTATAAATGTAATAATATGTGTATGATGCTAGTTATAAATACATAAGAAATGCATGTGCTTATAGCTTAAGTGTATGAATGTTGAGTTCTCTTTCCTCTATTCATGTTGATTTATATAAGATTGAATGGTAATGGGTATATAGTGTGGACATCCTTGGAACACAAGGCTTTGTAGCCCCAAGGAGGTCATTTGATTACCTCACTTCCTTGGTTTGTTACTTGGTTGATGAAATCAAAAAAAAATGTTGAATCTAAATTTGTTTCTTTGTTAAAAAAAAATCAAAACCCTAAACCCTAAACTAAAACACACCTAAAAACCCAAAACCCAAACCCAAACCCTAAACCCCCAAACAAATAAACTCTAAAACACAACTTTAAACCTAAACCATAAAATCCCAAACCTAACCACAAACCCAAAAACCAAAACCACCTAAACTAAATAAAACCTAAATAAAATAAAAAATAATAAACCTAAATAAAATAAAAAAAAATAAAATAAATAAAATTAAACTTAAACCTAAACTAAGCCAAATAAATAAAAAGAAAATAAAATAAAAATAAAATCAAACTAAAATAAAATAAAATAAACTAAAATAAAATAAATAAATAATAAATAAATAAAATTAAATAATAAAAAAAATAAAACTTAAAATAAAAACAAAAAAACAAAATAAAAATAATAAATAAAAAAATGGACCTAAAATAAATAAAATAAATAAAACAATAAAACCCAAACCAAAATAAAAAGACTAACATAACAAAATAAATACTAAATAAAATAAACTAAAACTAAAATAAATAAACCTAAATATAACCATAAAATAAAAAAAAATAAAATAAAACCAAAATAAACTAAAACTAAAAAAAAAACACAATAAAAAATAAAATAAAACTAAAACCTAAAACCTAAAATAAAAAAATAAAATAAACCTAAAAATAAAATAAAATAAACCTAAACTAAAAAAATAAAACCAAAAATAAAAAAACCTAACTAAACTAAAATAAAAAAATAAAACTAAACTCAAAATAAATAAAAAAATAAACTAAACAAAAAAAAAATAAACCTAAATGATAAAATAAACTAAAATAAAACACTTAAATAAATAAATAAACTAAATAAAAATAAAATAAAATAAATAAAATAAAATAAATTAAATAAAATAAAAATAAAAACTAAATGAACAAACTGAGTTTACTTAATTTTTTTAAAAAATAAAATAATAAAAAAATTAAAATTAAAGATACAAACTCACAAACCACAAACCCTAAAATAACCACATACTAATAAGCCCTAAACCTACAATAAAACCCTAAACCCTAAAGGCTTAAAATAAAACCCTGAGCCCTAACTGAACTTAAACCAAAATAACCTAAAATCTGAAACTGAGATAAACCCAGGAGCAAATAAGCTGAACACTAAACCATAACCTAAAAATCTAAATGAATAAAGAAAACCCTAAAGCTTAAAAATGAGCCTAACCCTAAAATAAAACCTAAAATAAAATAAAGAAAAAAAAATAAAATAAATAAATAAATAAATAAATAAAATAATAAAGATAAAATAAAAAAGATAAACTAAAAAATAAACTAAACCTAAATAAAATAAATAAAATAAACTTAAATAAAATAAATTTAATAAGAAATAAAATAAAATAAAACCAAATAATAAAATAAAACTAAAAATAAAATAAAATAACTCATAAACTAAAACTTATATAAAACCTAAAATAATAAACAAAAAATAAATAATAAAACAAATACTTTAAATAAATAAATAAACCCAAATAACTTTAAAATAAAACTCCAAACCCTAAAACCTAGAACTAATCCTACTAAACCTACCTAAACTATAAAACCTAAATACCACTACCTAATACACTAAACCTACCTAATAATAACCAAATAAACTAAACCTAAACTAAAGTAATTAAATAAATAAAAATAAACCTAAACCACAAACCTAATAAATAAACCTAAAAATGGGTAAACCTTGGCTAAACACCATCGTAATCACTAAATATGGCTAATAAATGGTTTAGTGGTGGTGGTCTAAAAAATAAAATATGGAGGTGGTGGTAATTGTTATGGCGATGGGATAATAGATATGGTGGTGATGAGGTAAATATAGATGGTGATCCGCACTAGAGGTTGGTTAGATAAAGAAATTGAAGAATGGTCAATCAAAAAAAATGTTGAATCAAAATTTGTTCTCTGTTAAAATAAAAAGAAACCAAAAACCACAAAAATAAAACCTAAACCTAAACCCTCCCTAAACTACCTAACCCTATGTCCCATACTCACTGAGCCTAACCACACCAACCCTCCACTGAACTTACCACCCTAAATCCTCCCTACTAAAACAACCTGGCTTAAACTACTCAACTCCTCCTCCATACTAAACCACACCACCTGACCTAAATCCTAAACCTTAAATCCTACCCTAGGCCCTGAATACTACCACATCTAAAAACTGAGCTTCTAATAAATAAAAATAAAATAATAAAACTTAACTAAATAAACCTAATCTATAACTGACTAAACCCATAACCTAAAACTAAAAAATAAATAAAAAAATAAAAACTAAATAAAATAAATAAAATAAACTAATAAAATAAAAAACCTAAATAAATAAAAAATAAATAAAAAAAATAAAAGAATATAAAATGTAAAATAAATAAAATAAAATAAAATAAAAATAAAAGAAACCAAACCTAATAAAAAAAAAAAAACCTAAATAAGACTAAAATAAATAAATAAACTTAAATCTAATAAATAAAATAAATTAAATTAAAAATGAACCTAAAAATAAAAATAAACCTAAAAATAAACCTAAAATAAAAAAACTTAAAAATAAACTTAAAAATTAAATAAAACCTAAACTAAATAAAAATAAAAATAAAACTAAATAAAAAAATAAAATAAAATAAAACTAAACTAAAATAAACTTAAACTAAACCTAAAAATAAACTAAAATAAATAAACTAAAATAAAAAAAATAAATAAATAAAAATAAAACTAACTAAAAAAAAATAAACCTAAACTAAAAATAAACTAAAATAAAAAACCTAAACTAAAATATATAAATCTAAAATAAATAAAATTTATTAAATGAAAATAAAAAATAATCCTAAATAAAAATAAAAAATAAGATAAAGTTAGATAAGAAAAAAATAAACTAAATAAACCTAAACCTATCAGTTTCATTAATTATTTTTAAAACCCTAAATCCTAAATCCTAAACCCTAAACCTTAAACACAAACCAACTAAACCTAAAACCTAAACCTTAAAATCTAAAGCATAAACCTAAACCCCAAACCTAAACTAAAACCTAAACCAAACCCTAAACCTAAAGCTTAAACCCCCCAAACCCTAAAACCATAAACCTAAATATAAACTTAAAATGTCCCTAAACTAACTAAACCCAAGAATGGGTACTGACAGATCACCTTCTACTTGGCTGGTCTAGATCGGGAGGCTAAGATGGGGGCTGATTATCATCCTGATGGGGATCTAGAGGTGTTGGAGGATATAGAGGTGGTGGTTGGAGTAGTGATGGTTATAGAGGCGGGAGGAGAGATAGAGGTTACAGTCATGGAGGTGGAAGAGGGAAAGATCGGGGATATGATGGAGATCGCTACTAAGAGGAGGGGTGGTTATGGAACTAGATAAATTAAAGAATTATCGATCCTCCTTATGGCTGTGTCTTTATAGTAGAATGGTTCTACTTGTAAGGTGCTCATTTTTATTTATGTCATTTATATCTTAGAAAACTTGGGGTGATACTTGGTTAATGAAATTGAAATGAAGAAATGTTAAATATAAATTTCTTCTCTATTAAAAAAATTCTTAAACCATAAACCCTATACCCTAATATAAAACTTAAACCCTAAACCTAAAGGACAAACACTAAACCCTAAACCTAAACCTAAATAAAACCCTAAACTAAATAAAAAAACCCAAAAAAATCTAAACCCTAAAACCACAAACCTAACCTTAAACCCACAAAACCAAAACCTAAACCTAAACCCTAAACCCTAAACCCTAAACTGTAAAACCCTAAACCCTAAACCCTAAAACCTAAAATTTATAACCCTAAACCCTAAACCCCAAACCCTAAACCCTTAACCCAAAACCCTAAACTAACCCTAAAACCAAAACCCTAAAACTTGAATAAAGATGTCATTAGGCGTAGATCTAATGAATGACATATTACTAACATAGTTATGGTAGCTGAAGAAAATGTCTTCAAAAGACTTTCCCTTGACTATTAGGGATTTAAATACCCTAAACCCTAATGTTAAGTCATATTAAAATACCATATATTATAGCATAATGTAGCATCATATATTTGGGCATGTAGTGATGTGTTTTTGGATGTTATAAGATGTTTTGAAATGTTTTAGTATATTATGGTATTGTACCCTATAGTCTATATTGATATAAATCATAAAAATATTGATTTAATAAATCGTATGATGAAATTTATTATTAAATTTGAAGTTGAAAGGTTGTAGTACCAAAGGTGTGCTACACAACTTAGTCTAAAAGTCAGATTTTATGTTCAAAATAAATATTATATGTTGTAGTATAATATAGAATCATATATCATAATATATTGTTCTTCACATTTTAAATTCTTTTAGTACTTTACAATCATGAAGTCGAGCCTACACTAGCATTATTTATAAAAATGTTCATTTAGACTTTAAAATGGTAGAATTTGGCAAAATTCATAAGTTATATGACTAAAATATATAGTTTTTTTATTGTTTAGAGTAATTTAATGATTTTTTATCTTATGCAATCCCTTGTAATGTGATATGCAATATAATATAATATAAAATGTTATAGTGTATTATAATATAGGATTCCGTAACATATGTAGCATCATGCATTATAACATACTATTATGTATTACTAGTTGTTTAGCACATTTTAGTTTGTTATAGTATGATGTAGTAGAGTTTGTACTAGTTTAATTCATAAAAATACTGATTTATAGGCTAAGATGATGGCATTTGGCCAAATTTAAGGTAAGCTTTAGGGAACATCATTTAGGGTGTGTTATGGTGTGTCATTTAATCAAAAGAATGGAATTTTGCATCCAAAAAAAATGTTTATTTTTCAACAAAATTTTATAATTTTTTTATTTTAAGTAATTCATTTTAAGGTGTAATGTAAGATAATACATTATATGAAAGCATAATAAAATATAATGTACATAACAATATAACTTCACATATATATGAATGTGGTGGTGTCTTACTAAATGTTATTGTACATTTTATTATGTTTTACTTTTGTTATAATACATTAGGTCAAAACTCACAAAAATGTTAATTTGAAGGTTGAGATGGAAGAATTTGGCTAAATTCATGGTACACACCAAGAAGCAACACAAAAATTATGCTATTTTATACCATTTCTAATAGAAATTAAACAATTTTACATCCAAAATTAACATTGTTCATATTTTTGAGAAAATTTTGTTATATGTTAATTTTAAGTGATTCTAATGAGGTGTAATGTTAGACAATATATTATATTATAGCAAATTATAATATAACATCATATATTATAATATAATATAGTGTGTTAATTCACACTATAATATGTTTAGCATGATATTGTATAGTTAGTTTGAGCTTGCACCATCACAAATCATAAAATGTTTATTACAATGTTAAGATGATGTAATTTGAATGAATACATTGTTAGGCTTTTGGTTGAAGTATTAATGATGTGCATAAGAGAAGAAAAAAGATTTGATGAGAATTCCATGTCAAGAACATGGAGGGAGATTCACTAGGGGATCACACATGCATTAGACATGACATGTGAGGGGTCAATGTCGAGGGCATAGAAGAAGAAAATCTACTAGGGATAGGTTTGAATTTGATTTGATTATATGATTTATGGAAAGAAGATATGTTAGGGATAAGAATCTATAATCATGGATTAGATCTTTAATTTGTTTTATTTTAATTGATGTGGAGGCACATCTACTAGAGATATGGGCTCAAGTACGCTGGGGATTCGATATATGAAGCTTCCACTAGGGAAGCAGGTTCGGGCTATTTGTTGGAAATTGGGATTTGAGTTTGATTTCATATATTTATTTGGGGATGTATCTGTTGGGAATAAGAGTTTGGTTGGATTTCTTTGATTTAGACTCTCTTGGGGAGTTGGTTTAATTTGGCTCCACTAAGGAGGTTGGATTTGAATTTGATTTGTTTGCTTGACTTGTTTATATATGATTTGGGGCTCCATTTGGGAGAAAGGAGTGATTTAACTCCACTGAGAAAAAATAGATTGAGTTTAATTTAATCTGAGTTAATGTATAGAACCCGTCGATGTGCATGGACCCATAGAGAAGGGGCTATGTCAGCCTTGGCCTACCAAGATTTACAAATCAAATGGGATAGTCTACCAGCTACGAGGTAGAGCTAACTAGCCTAAGGGGTTGCCTTTTGGTGTGCAATGGTTGTGCTAGGTAGAAAGCGTAGTAGACTTACATCTTCCAAAGTGAGGAACAACCATTGGGGTGACCTGTTGGATGCACAATAAATTGAACCTGACCTAGGGCGACTACTAAGTGAATGTCGCTAGGGGCTTATGTCAACTCAAAAGTAGTTAGGATTAATTTTATCTTAATTTCATGTTTTTTTATATGGTTTGTTTGGTTTAGTTTGATTTTGAATTGAGGGCATATCCGCTGGGGATGTGAGCTGGATCAAATTTAATAGATTTAATTTATGGACCATGTCGGTGTGCGATGGACCATTTGAGAAGGGGCTATATCAGACTTGTCCTATCTAAGATTTACAAATCCAAAGGGATAGTCTCTGGGGGGTAGAGCTAGCCAACCTAAGTTGCTTTATTGATTATGGGGGATAGGAAGAAGGCATAGCAGACTTTCATCTTCTAAAGTAGAGAACAATCGTTGGGGGTGACATGTTGGTAGCATAACAAATAGAACCCAACTTAGGAGAGACTACAAAGTGAATATTGCTGGGGACTTATATCAACTCAAGAGTAATTAGGTGATTCCTATAAAGATTTTTCCTGACATTGCCTTAAAGATAGGATATCTGCTTCAAAAAAGGTACCGCTGGGGGTGTCCTCCTAATCCCCCAGTAAATATATATGTTTTTTAATATGTTTGCATGGACCCTATTAGTGTGGGAGGGACCACACTAAGAAGGGAAAATGTCGACCTTATCCTATCTCAGATTTACTGGACCAAGGGAGAATCTGCACATCCATAAAATAGATTCTCCAACCACAAGGGTGGTTACAAGGAAACGGGAATTGTCCAATTTGATAGTAATATAGGTAGTGTCTAAATAGGGTCACAAAGGAGGTGATCCAAATATAGAGCCCATAGAGGAGGTGCTACTAGGGGCATTATCCTAAGCCTTGGAAAATAAGCCTATAGGTGTAAAGTGGCCAACTCAAGGAGAAAGTGTAGCAGACTTACATCTGCCATGAGTGGTGTATCCTAAAGTGCGAGAACCAACCATCCTAAGGTGTATTTGTCCATATGAGTGGTGTATCCATCAACATAGTGAGAACCAATCAACCTAAGGTGCCCGTCAGTGTGCACTGATTAATCTAGAAGGAAAGTGTGTAGGCTTATAGATTTCAGAATTGAACATTGGATAGTATCATCATGGGATAGATGTTATTTGACCTAGAGTGACTATTAAGCATGGATCCACGAGGGACTGACCCAAACTTGAAGCAAAGAAAGGAGCATTGGGACTTATCTTAAACCTCAAATATACTCGACCTAATTGCACAAGGCTAATCAAGAAGAAAGCATAGGCTCACATCCTCTTAAATGAAAGCCAACATGAGGTAGCTTATACCATACGATAAGGCCTACCAAACTATCAAGGCGCTCATCAGTGTGTAGTGCCCAAGTAAGGAAGGAATGTGTAGTTGACTTATATCCTCCAAAGGAAGGAGAACACTTGACACATAGCGAGCAACAGCATCTTGAGTGAGTGTCGTTTGGGCATTATCTCAACTCAAATTGCGAGACAAAAGATATGTGTTTGTTTATATGTTTATGTATGTTTATGTTTGTGTTTGTGTTGTTTCAATGAAGGATACGCTTTCGAGTTCATTTCACCTACCTAAACACATCATGGTGAATTTGTAAACAAGAATACATTCAATATGGAAGAGATTGAATTCTAAATGGAATCATCATTGATGATAATTATTTCCAAACATGATTTACAATATTTTTTTTAAGTAGAGCTCATTGATTGGAAGCATTGGGTGCTCTCTCTTATGATTAATAAGTTAATATGATCCTCCTTGGTAGGCCTTCTTTTTGGAAAAAGGGCCTTCCCAAGTGGGTTCAAACTTGCCCATCATGATGGCAACAATCACTCTCCTTAGAACTAAAATCAGCTCTCCTACTTGAAAAGGTTTAGGATGGACCAACTTTTTGTGAGCTTGAATCATTTTAGCTTTCTACAACTCGAGATTTTGGCATGCCTGTAGGCGTCTCTCTTCCAATCCTTCAATCTCTTCTAACCACAACTTTGCGTCCTGCTCTGTTGTGATCTTGCTACCTACAACTATCCTTAGTGATGGGAGTTGGACTTCTAATAGTAGAATGGTTTCGGACCCATACACTAAGGAGAAAGGAGTAGACTGACTTGGGGTAATATATGTGGTGTGATAGGCCAATAAGGCTTTACCTAACTGTTCATGCCACTATCGCATGTTATTATTGAGTGTCTTCTTCAGTATTTGGATGAGAGTTTTATTGATGGATTTTGCTAAGCCGTTTACCCTTGGGTAGTTGATGGTAGAATATTTCCAATCTATGTGACTCAGCAAAGTTGTTGATCTGGTGCTCTTGAATGCAGTACCATTATCAAATATAAATTATCGAAGCAATTTGAACCTATATATAATTTGGTTCCTAAAAAATTGGAGCACATGCTGAGCTATGACCTCTTTGAGTGGAATCGCCTTCACCCATTTGGAAAATTTATTAGTTGCAACTAAGATGAATTGATGACCCTTGGAAGAAGAAAGATCAATTAGACCCACTATGTCAATACTCCAATACTCGAATGGCCATGAGGCATATTTAGGATGTAGAATGTTGGGCGGTTGGTGTAGGACCAAAATGTGTATTTGACTTTGGTGGCATCGCTTAGCCATATCCATGCAATCTTTGATCATCGACGATGAGTAGTATCCTAGTCTTATGATCTTGGCTTTTATCTTCAGACTAGATTGGTTGGCCCCACATAAGCCTGAGTGTACCTCGGTCATGATTTTATGGTCTTCATGCTTGTGTAAACAACATAATCACATATGATCAAAAGATTTTCGATACAAGACACTATCCACAAGAGCATTGGAAAGTGCTCTCTAGTTCATCTGATGGGCTTGGGACTTCTCTTAAGGTATTTTGCCTTCATTTAAGTAATTCATGAATGGTTATCTCCAATCTAACTCCTCGTCCTTCTTGGCAATGGCAACCTCCCCTTCAAGAGAGTACTTTATGATGAGTTCAATATCTATAAGGGATAAGACTTGTCTATTTTGGACCTTTATTGATATGAACTTATCCTTCAGACATGCCAACTCCTTGGCAAGCTTGGCTAAAGCATACACTATGGTTCTTTCCTCTAAGAAGCTTAAAAATGGTAACCTATGGAATTTGGGCCAACAACTCAATGGTGTACTTATGGAGGGGTACGAAGGTAATGTCAAACTATAAGAGGATCATGGACCATCCTGCTAACCATTCGGATAGAATTGGTCGTGTCATGAGATACTGTAGTGGATTGATCCTAAAGATTAAGTTTACCTTATGAGGAAGAATGTGCTGCCGTACCTTTTGGATGCAAAAATGAAAGCTAGGCAATGCTTCTAAATGGATGGATAATTAGCATCAACAGGGATTAGATGATGGCTAAGGTAGTAGAGTACATTTTTCATCCCTTCGTCATTGAATTAGGCCAACTAAATAAAACGGGAGTCATCTAATGTAGTAGTGTAAAGTATGAATGGCTTGCAGGGATAGAACCTAGAATAGCATCATCGGTGCTTGATGTCTTTGAAGGCATGCTCACACTCATCACCCCACTTGAACTTGGTGTCCTTTTTGACAAGTGCTGAGAATGGCTAACATCTTCTCGATAGGTTGGATATAAAGCATCTTAGATACACCATCTTCCCTTGAATAATATGAGTTGAGTTAAACTTTTAAGGGTGGCATTTCTAATATTCCTCGATCTTATCGATTTCAATTCCTAGTGTCAACAAACCCAAATTTCCCTAAAGCTACTCACATGCTTGAGGGTTCATTTTAGGTTAAAGTGTCTGCTATTTAAAACTACTCTCAAGTTAAAAAGATGGTCTTCCTTTTCTCTACTTTTAATGATCGACATGAAGATGAATGAATGAGTTCATTGAAAATTCAAGTCATAACCCACTGGTATGTAGCACCAGCATTTTTAAGGCTGAAAGGCCTGATCTTATTAGAAATGATTTTGATCGGGGTTTTAAAAGTAGTGTTTCTTTCTTCTTCAGGAACCAGCTTTATTTGGTTATATCCAGATGAGCCATCAATGAAAGAAAAGACTACATGAGATTAGGCAATGTCCACCATCCGCTCCGGGATTGGTATTGGACATTCATCACTTGGAAATGGCTTATTTAAATCCCTAAAATCGATGCATATGTGAATTTGGTCATTCTTTTTTTAACTAGGATGATGCTGGCTAACCAGGTAGGGTATTTTTCTTTCTAGATGAAGCCATCATCGATCAATTTCTTGACTTCAGAAATGAGCTATTATTCTATGTCTAATAGCATGCATCTAAGAGCTTGCTTGATAGGGTTAGCAGTAAGCTCTATTTCTAGTTTATGGACCACTATGTTAGAAGTCAATCTAGGCATCTCTTCATAACTCCATGCAAAGCGGTCCTTAAACTCATTTCTAACTAAGTCATTTTTTTAATTTCATTCAATAAAGAAGAATGATGTATGTGAGATCTTCTTAGTTCTAAATTGATTTCCTTGAGCTCAATGATGGTTGACTTGATCTCTTCTTTGAACTCTAGCGGTGCATTTTTTACATCAAAATCATCTGGATCATCTGAAGTTTCTAAGCATAGATCCTTATAAGAGTTAATGTGATTTGAAAAGAACCTATCAATTTCAATTGATTGCTGATGACTAAGCAGTAATCCTTATCATTGACTGGACCCATTCTACCAAATCTTAGTCCTGGTCTTGATTGAGAGCTTTTGCATTTGTTCTTACATATTCTTTTGAAGTACTACGACCTATGCTTTAACTAGGTATGTGGGATTAACCATTTCTTTGCTAAATTATGAACACAAGGCAACTATCAACCAAAAAGTAATTTTATTAAATCTTTATATGAATCATTGTCAAGTTCTACATCAACTTCTTGACTTGAGGATGATGCTTCCAGAAAGAACCTCTAAGTCTTCACACCTGTGGATTATTTAGGGTCTTCGTTAACTACCAAACCCTCAACTTTTTAAGAAAAAAGTGGGGTTAGAGCTAAGGTTCCCAAATGATGCCTAAGCTTTCACATATAGACTTGGATACACTTATGCTTTTTTTTTTGGAGCCTAATCTTTATTGCTAGCTCAAGTGTCACCTCCAAGGATCTATTCTGAGAGAGCGGCTAGTGTTCTAACCATATAAGACTCATCTTATGAACTAGATTCTAAGTTTATATGGATAGCTACTCTAGTAGGGACATATCTTCTATTGGGTGGCTAATAAGGAGGTTTTCCACCTAGGACTACCTCACAAGCCTCTTCCTCTACACTGGAGGTGGGTCATCCCACCCATAAGTTTTGAATGGAGTAATAGTGGTGGAATCTAATGTCAAGCTCCACTTCCTCCTCAAGTCTATTTGCTCCCTTTTATTTTTTTCTTTTATTTTTCTTTTTTTTCTTTTTATTTTTTATATTCTTCTACTTTTTTTTTGTTGTTCTTTTATTTCTAAACTTTGGCTTAGTTTGCGAGAATAGACTTGTTGATTTTGAGGGAGGTAGTAAGCCACATTCTCATATATGCTGACCTCATGAATTATACATGACTTGAGATCTCCTTTGACATAGTAGACGATCCCACCTCTCATAAACTTCATTCACTGATGTAGATAAGATGGAACTATGTTGTTCTCATGTATCCATATTCTCCCGAGCAAAGCATTGTAAGATGTATCCGAGTCTATAATGTGAAACTTGGCTTCGGTCTTCCAATCATCTATCTCCAAGGGCAACACTATGGAGCCTAAGGCCTATTGACCTCACTTTTGGAGTGTGGTTTCAAACTTCCCATCTTATACTTAGAAGTCTTCTAGACACTAAGATTTTCCTAGTCATAAGACACTTCTAACAATTAGGTAAACACTTAACCTAAGGCTAAAGACTTAGAAGGGTTAACCATAGGATTAGGTTATGCCTTAGGGATTAGGATAATCCACCTACCCTACAACCCAAATCCAATCCATGTTCACCTTCTCAAACCAAACCTCAAGTTCAATTCAAACATTAAATTCAAATCAAATCCAAAACAAATTCCAACCAAATGATTGAAGCCCATGATCAAATCCAAACTTGAAACATTTCTTAAGCCATATGACATATCCCATGGACTTAGCCAAATCTTAATCCAAATTACTCCAAAATCAATTGATTTATCATAATCAATTTATATCTTCAATCATATTCCTAAATATAAATCAAATCTACATTCAAATAATCAAAACTAAATCAAAATTCCTTTATATGATCTATCCATGGACTTAGGCAAATCTTTATCCAAATCAAGTGAAACTCAATTGATTTTTTCATAAATACATCATATTTTCAATCATATTCAGAAATCTAAATGAAATATACATCTAAATCATCAAAACTAAATCAAACCAAATCAAAATCCAAACCTAAGCCAAATGACCCAACTCCATGGACTTAGCCAAATTCCTTCATTCCAAAACCCAAATTAAATTTATTTTCTCATGAATCAATCATACCTTCAATCATATTCATAAATATAAATAAAATCTATAATCATCAAGAAAAAAATCAACAAGTCAAACCCAACATAACCCTTTTGACTTGAAATGTTCAAATGAACCAAAACCCATTTGAACCCAAGCCGATTGCAATTGAATTTACATATCAATCCCAAATCCATATATAAACTCAACTAAATCAAACTCAACCAAAAATCAAGCCAACTAAACTTTGGTCCACTTGACCCAAAGTGGCCAATTTTATTTGAGTGAATCTAATCCTACCCAAATTATTGAACCAAGCCCATCAAAACCTCCCATCATGATTATGATCACCCTAGGTTGATCAATTATCACAAATTGTCAAACAAGTCAACTTGGTCATTTTACCAAGTCAACCCCTTAACTCATATGAAGCCAAATTACAACCTAAGCCAAATCCCTTGAAACCAATGATTCATACCAAATCAAAATCAATATTTGAATATTACTTGACCATCAATTGAGTTAAACCAAACCCAATTGGCCCTCTTGACCCAAGTTGACCCAAATCGGCTTGAAAGACTTAATTAGGTCAAATCAAAATATTGAACAAATTGATTCCAACCAAAGGCTCAAGTTTGTTCCAAATTGATTGTTGAGCTTGACCAAAGCCATGATTGGACCCAATTGACCTACTTAGCCTAATTTGACCTAAAGGTTCAAGTTGGCCTAAATAAAAACTAAATCAAAATGAATTGAAACCAAACCTACAATCATTTTCAATTGGTCAACTAAATCCAAACCAACACCCAACCCAACCTAATTTGGCCGATTTGGTCAAATTGGTCAACTTAACCCATTTGACCAAATGAATTTAAATGAGCCAAAATCAAATCTAAGCCAAACTAAACCATACCAATTGGACCAAAACATCCGAAATGATCATATGAACTTGACCCAACCCTAGGTTTGACCCAATTTGACCAATTGGTCAACTTGACCCAACCAAACCCAAATTGACCTAAATGAGTCAAATTGAGCCAAACCTAACCAAATCAACTCCAACTGACTTGAAATTTGGGCTAACCCACTTTTGGCTCATTTCAAATCTTCCCAAATCAAATCAAATGCTAAATGACCATTCTACCCTTGGGTCAAGGGCATCACATGAGACTAATCGCCCATGTAAGTGGTCATTTCAATTCTTTGGCCACTTGGTGATCTCCTAATGGTCCACGTAGGCAATTAGGACACTACCCAACTTGACCCAAGAGGTGGTTTGGTCGACCAAGACCCATGGGAGGTCAAAACACCTCACACTCACCATTAGGGCATTTAAAACCAATAGCTGGAAGCCAAACCCGATCCCACCATCCAATCAAGATGAAGCGGGGTATACACCCCTTTGTTTCCACTCAAACACACACAAAATCATTCCTCAGCCTACCCAAGATGAGCCTAGAGACATTCCAGTTCTAAGCTCATTCCTGAGAAAATGTGATTCGTGTCAAAATAGGCACTCCCATTTTCAACCTAACATCCCCATTTCTACATCAAACTAAGATTAACTTTGCACGCACCTTTCCTAGACCTTGGTGAGCAAGAACGAATCATCTCTCAAGCTTTTCGCAGGAGGTAAATCAAGCTAAGCTCCAATTATCATTCGGCCGAGCAAACATCGAGGAATTGTTCTAATTGTTGCTCAACAGAGCTTCGTCTCCACTAGATGAAGCTTCCTGAATCATTCGAACCACCAATTTTGAGGTCCAGCTAAGTATGCTTCCAAAATCGATCCTTAGCCAAAAATGGGTTGGATATTTCTGAAGAAAACTTGCATCTCATGTGATCATGATCGATGGATCTCCTCCGATCAATGTCAAAAAGGTGTGGGATCCTATTAGAGTTGATCCGAGCTTGGGTAAGCTCAGATCAAGTAAGCAATGATGGACGGACTCCATTCTCCTCACTCGCATTAGATTTCACCATCTATTCCATCATTGAATGGTTAGATCCACTGATTGATCAATTTAATCTATTAAGTTGTGGGATTAATCTCATGCGATCATAGATCGAGGAGGATGAAAGCGTTGTCATGCATGCTTAAGTGGATAAGTTTTAAGTAGCCAATCTTGATGCCATGGAAAGCCACACATGGCAATAGGATTAGGCTTTAATTAGGCTTAATTAATCATTTTTAATGAATAAAACTTCTAAAAATCATAAAAAATCATAGATAAATTAAAAAAAATGCAAATAAATACTCATTTTAAAGGTATTTTAGAGGATAATTAATTAAAAATAATCTTAACTAATTTTGAACAGTAATTAAGGTTTAATTTCAAAATTAATTACCTTAATTACTTGATCAGTTAATTTAATGGGATGACCTCTGCCTCCCATGATTTTATTGGAATTTATTGCTCACTTAATTAAAAAAATTGACTAATTAAACCTTAACTACTCTTTTAAGATAATTAGTGATTAATTAATCACATGAACTATAACAAATTGGTTAATTAAGTTTTATAATCATTGTTCAGCATTAAGTGAACTAAAGAATAGGGTTGGGACCCCTTTCCTTATGTTCATTTCACCCTTTTTAAAATGAAATTAATTAAGATTTAACTAATTAGTTAAATCACTTAATCAAATTGAAATCATAATCACATCAAACCTTATTTAATTAAATCATGGGGTAGATCAATAGGTGTTTAATAACATAAAGGAGTTTAATGAAATTATGGTTAGTCCACATGTGTCAAAAAATCATAAGAGTAATTAATTAAGTCCCTTAATCTAATTAACTATTAATCATGAGCCAATTGCATTAGGCCCCTTTTATTTCCTAAGATCATTGCAGGTTTATTTTTCATGCATATCATGTTGGCTCATAATTATTTAGATAATTAATTTAAGGTGACATTGGTAAGGATAATTAATTCATCTAATAAGGGTTCAACATAATTAACCCATAAAATCAACTTAATTTTATTTCCTTAAATTAAATCAAATCACTAATGTGGGAATGGGTTTAAAATAGCAAGTGATGATTTCTCTTCTCCTCTTTAAATCAAATCAAACCCAAAACTTAATTAATAAAGAAGCTTTGGTTTGCTTTAAATAATCTTATTTGATTTGATTGTCTTTAAGAACTAGTTTGGTTGAATGAATCACATGCTTATATTTGATTGTCCTCTTTCCAATCATGTTAAATTTGGTATGTCATTTGAATTCATGAATCCATCTTTTCAAAATCAAGTAAAATAAAATGAATTACCTTTATGTAAGCTTGATTTAATTTAATATATGCGTGGCTATTATCTCTATTAAATCTAAATGTATTTTTCAAAAGCTTATAAATGTCTAATAATATGTGCTATGATGCTAGTTATAAATACATAAGAAATGCATGTGCTTATTATAGCTTAAGTGTATGAATGTTAAGTTCTCTTTCCTCTATTCATGTATTGACTTATATAAGATTGAATGGTAATGGGTATATAGTTTGGACATCCTTGGAACACAAAAGCTACCCCATGGAGGTCATTTGATTACCTCACTTGGTTTGTTACATGGTTGATGAAATAAAAAAAAAAAATGTTGAATTTGAATTTGTTCTTTGTTAAAAAAAACCAAAACCCTAAACTAAACCCAAAACCCTAAACTAAAACCCAATCCTAAACCCTAAACCATAAACCACTCTAAACCCTAAACTTTAAACCCAAAATATAAACCTAAAACCTAAACCTAAACTAAATAAAACCTAGAATATAATAAATAAAACCCTAAACCTAAAAATAAAATAAATAAAATAAAATAAAAACCAAAACCTAAACCTAAACCTAAACCTAAAAATAAAATAAAATAAAATAAAATTAAAATTAAACTAAAGTAAGATAAATAATAACCTAAACTAAACTATAAAATAAAATAAACTGAAAAATAAATAACCTAAATAAAATAAAAACTAAACATGAAATAGAAATAAAATAATCCTAAAATAAATAAAATAAAAACTAAATAAAAACCTAAACCTAAAAAATAAAGCTAAACCTTAAACTAAAAAAACCTAAACCTAAAATAAACAAATGAAAATAAACATAAACCTATACTAAAATAAATGTAACTAAAATAAATAAAACCTAAACTTAAAATAAACTAAACATAAACCCTAAATTGAATAAAATAAAATAAACTAAAAATAAACATAAACCTAAACTAAAAAATAAAACCTAAAATAAACCTAAAATAATAACCTAACCAAAACTTAAAATAAAAAATAAAACCTAAAACTAAAATAAAATAAAACCTAAACCTTAAAAATAAAATAAAAAAAAACTATTTAAATAAACCTAAACCTAAACCTAAAAAAATAAACTAAAATAAAACCTAAACTAAAATAAAAAACCTAAAATAAGTGAAATAAACTATATAAAATAAAAAATAAACCTAAATAAAATAAAAATAATAAATTAAAATAAATAAAAAAATAAACTAAATAAACTAAAAAAAACTAAACCAATGAGTTTACTTAATTTAAAAACAAACCTAAACTAAAACATGAACACTATACCTAAACCTAAACCTTAAAAATCCCATAAAGCCCTGACCCAAACCCTAAACTAACCTAAACCAAAACCTAAACTCAAACCAAAATCTACCCAAACCCTAAACCCCCCATCAAAACCCTAAATGCTACTATTATTAAACCCTACCTCTGTCCAAAATCTAAACTCACCCTAAACACTACACTAAATCTACCCAACCTAACCTCTAAATCCTAACCACCTAAACCCTAAAAAATTTAAAACCTAAACCTAAAAAATAAAATTAAAATAAAACATAACTAAAAAATAAACCTAAACCTAAACTTAAACCAAAAAATAAACCAAAAACACCTAAACTAAAATAAATAAACTAAATAAATAAAATAAAAATAAACCTAATTAAAATTAAACATAAATAAACTAAAATAAAATAAATAAATAAAGTAAACTAAATAAAAAACATTCTACTTAATTAAAAAAAGAAACCCTAAACCTACCTAAAATATAACCCAAAAACCATAAACCCTAAATCCTAACTAAACCTTAACCCTAAACCATAAACCCTAAAGAATAACCTTAAAACCCAAACCCTAAACCCTACCACCTCTAAACCTACCAAACCCACAAACTAAACTAAAGTAAATAAATAAATTTAAAAATAAACCTAAACCCAAAACCTTAAACCTAAACCCTAAGAATAAATAGAACCTTGATGGCAGAACATCATCATCAATGAGGCTGTCAAAATTGGAGGCGAAGAGGTGGCGATTATTACATTGGAGGTGGGGATCAGAGGTTCAATGAATATGGAAGTGGTGGTCATAGTTGTTGTGATATGGTGGGGATGAGCGGAGGAGTTCTGACATGGATATGATGGTGGATCCTGCTACTTGAGAGGCCAGGGTGGCTTTGATGGGAACTAGAGAAACTAATAAACGGTCAATCCAATCTGCTGCTTATGGAACTATGTATTTATAGTAGAGACTATTTCAATTATGTATGGTTTTTTATTTGCTATATGCATGCTCATTTTTTATCTATGTCATCACTTGTGTCTTAAAAAACTTGGTGTGTTATTTGGTTGATGAAATAAAAAAGAAGAAATGTTGAATGTGAATTTCTTCTCTATTAAAAACAAAACCTTGAACCCTAAACCATAAACCCTATAACCTAAACCCTGAACACTTAACTAACCTCAAACCCTAAGCTACCCTAAACCCTAAACCCGAAAACCTAAACTCTCAAAAGCCTAAACCCTAAAGCCTAAACACTAAAGCTAAACCCTAACCTAAACTTGCCATTCTTGACATGATTCTAATTATCAAGGGTTTTGATTTTCTCTATGTGTGATAATTTCTTATCTATGTCATCACTTGTGTCCTGAAAACTTGGGTGTTATTTGGTTGATGAAATCGAAGAAGAAATGTTGAATCTAAATTTATTCTCTGTTAAAATAAACTTAAACCCTAAATCCTAAACTAAAACTTATACCCTAAACCTAAACCCTAAACCCTAAACCCTAAAAAACCCTAAACCCTAAGCCTTAAACATTAACCTTAAACCCTAAACCTTAAAAGCATAAACCCTAAAACCCTAAACCCTAAACCCTAAACCCTAAACCATAACCCTAAACCCTAAACCCTAAACCCTAAACCCCAAACTTTAAACTTAAACCTAAAGTAACTAAAGAAATTAAAAAAATAAACCTAAACCCTAAAACTTAATAAATCTAAACCTATACCTAACCCTAAACTTATACTTGAGATCCTAGTGGTTCGATGAAAAGAAGAGCATCGATCTACTACTTATGGAACTATGTCTTTACAGTAGAGATGGTTCTAGTTATCTAAGGTTTTTGATTTGCTCTATGAGTGCTCATTTTTCATCTATGTCACCACTTGTGTCTTAGAAAACTTGGTGTGTTATTTGATTGATGAAATTGAAAAGAAGAAATATTAAAAATGAATTTGTTCTTGTTAAAAAAAAAACTTGAAACCCTAAACCCTAAATTGTAAACTAAAATGTATACCCTAAACCTAAACCCTAAACCCTAAGCCCTAAACCATAAAAGTCCCTAAACTCTAAACCATAAACCTTAAACCCTAAACCCTAAACCCTAAACCCTAACCTTCAACCCTAAACCTTAAACCATAATCCCTAAATCTAAACCTAAAGTAACTAAATAAATTAAAAAATAAACCTAAACCCTAAAACCTAATAAACCTAAACTTAAACTAAACCCTAAGAATGGGCGACTATGTGGAGGAACATCACCATCAACCTCGCCTATTTGGTGGTGGAGGCGGAGGTGGTTGTTATCACAGGTAGGGAGAGTCTTGGTGGATATGGAGTGATGATCTTAATGATTATGGAGGAGGATGAAGGTTACAGCTGTGGTGGTGGCGGAGGGAGAGATCGAGGATATGACGGTGTATCTTGCTACTCTAGACACTTGGGTGGTTCTGATGGGAACTAGAGAAACTGAAGAATGACAGATCCGATTTGCTGCTTATCCAATTGTGTCTTTATAGTAGAGATGGTTATAGTTATCTAAGGTTTTTGATTTTCTCTATTCATGCTCATTTTTTATCTCTGTCATCGCTTGTGTCTTAGAAAACTTGGTGTGTTACATGGTTGATGAAATTGAAAAGAGGAAATGTTGAATCTGAATTTGTTTTCTGTTGAAAAAAAGTTAAAAACCCTAGACTCTAAACTTAAACTAAAACCTAAACCGTAAACCCTAAACCTTATGCCACAAACCTTAAAAATCCTAAACCTTAAACCATAAACCAAAACCAAAACCATAAACCCTAAACCTAAACCTAAATGTAAACCCTAAACCAAAACCTAAACCTAAACTAAATAAAACATAATACTAAAATAAATAAAAAAACCAAACCTAAATAAAATAAAAAAATAAAATAAAATAATAACCTAAACTAAAACCTAAACCTAAACATAAAAATAAAATAAAATAACATATTAAAATAAACTAAAATAAAATAAATAAAAATTTAAAATAAACTAAAAAATAAAATAAACTTAAGAATAAAAAACCTAAATAAAATAAAAACTAAATGTAAAATAAAAATAAAATAAACATAAAATAAAATAAATTAAAGCTAAATAAAAACTTTAACCTAAAAATAACACCTAAATTAAATAAAAAATAAAACCTAAATCTTAAACTAAAAAAAAAAAATTAAACCAAAAATAAAAATAAAATAAATAAAATAAAACAAACCTAAACCTAAATGAAAGTAAACTAAACTAAAATAAATGCAACCTAAATCTAAACCTAAACTAAAATAAACCTAAAATTAAACCTAAACTAAAAAAAATAAAATTTAACTGAAAATAAACCTTAACCTAAACTAGAAAGAAAACCTAAAAGTAAACCTAAAATAAAAACCAAAAACATTAACCTTAAATAATAAACCAAAAACCTAAACCTAAACTAATGAATAAAAGTAAAACCTAAACCAAAAAATAAAATAAAAATAAAACTAAACAAAAAATAAGCATAAACATAAACGTAAACTTAAAAATAAAATAAAATAAAAAACATAATTAAATTTAATAAATCTAAAGTAAATAAACTAAACTAAATAAAAAATAAACCTAAATAAAATAATAATAAAATAACATAAAATAAATAAAAAATAAATTAAATAAACTAAATAAAACTAAACCTACCTATTTACTTAATTTAAGGAAAAAAACCCACTAAACCTTAAATGCTAAACCCTAAACCCTAAATCCTAAACCCTAAACCTAAACCTACAACCTACCAAAATCATAAACCCCAAAAAACCCTAAACTCTAAACCATAAACCCCAAAAAAAAAAACTAACCAAATCTAAACCTAAACTATAAACCAACCTAAACTGAAAACCAAAACCTAACCACAACCTAAAAACTCTAAATCCTGACTAAACCTAAACCTAACCCAAACCTTAAACCTAAACCCCAAAAAAACTTAACTGAGCCAAAAACCATACCATGACCATACTAACCCTAACTACCTAAACCTAAACCCTACCCTACCATAAACTTACCCCAAACCAAACCCTAAAGCTAACTCCCTAAACCCAACTTAAATCATTAACTAAACCCTAAACCCTAAACCCTCAAACCCTAAATAAACCCTAACCCTAAACCTAAACCTAAACCCTAAAATAACCCTAAACCTAAACCCACCCTACTACTAAATACCACTAAACTTAAACCTAAACTAACCTTAAACCAAAAATGGGCATAACCCTGAAGAACATCACTAATTAAACTTGGTCTGATATGGAGGTGAAGGTGGAGGTGGTAGTTGTCCTAGTGGTGATGGGGGATATGAAGGTGGTGGTTAGAACCGTGGTAGTTATGGAGGCGAGAGGAGTGACGGAGGTTACATCTATGGTGATGGTGGAAAGGGAAATTCAACATATGATGGTGGATCCCTCTACTCGAGAGATGGGGTGGTTCTGATTGGAACTAGAAAGCAAGAATGGTCGACCCAATTTGTAGCTTATGGAATTGTGTGGGAATTAGAGAAACTAATAGTGGATCCCTAAACCCAAAACCTAAAACCTAAACCCTAAACCTTAAACCCCAAACCCTAAACTCTAAACCCTAAAATCTAAATCCTAAACCCTAAACCTTAACCCTAAATTATAAACCCTAAAACCCTAAACCCTAAACCCTAACCCTTAAAACCATAAACCTTAAATGCTAAAACCTAAATCCTAAACCCAAAACCCTAAACCCTAAACCTGAACCCTAAACTAACCCTAAACCTTGAATAAAGATGTCATTAGGAGTAGAAGTAAAGAATGACCTAATATTAACATAGTTATGGTAGCTAAAGAAAATGTCTTCAAGAGACTTTCCCTAAACTATTACAAATTTGAATACCCTAAACCCTAACCCTAAATCATATTATAATACCATATATTATAGTATAATGTTGCATCATATATTTGAGCATGTAGTGATGTGTTTTTGGATGTTATAAGTTGTTTTGAAATGTTTTTGTATATTATGGTATTGTGCCCTATAGTCGATATTAATATAAATTATAAAAACATTGCTTTAAATGAAATTTGTTAAATTCGAAGTGGGAATTAGGTTGTAGTACCAAAGGTGTGCTATGCCACTTGTAGTCTAAAAGGTAAGACTTTATGTTCAAAATAAATATTATATGGTGTAGCATAATATAGCATCTTATATCATAATATATTATTCTATGCATTTTAAATTCTTTTAGTCTTTTACAATCATGAAATCTAGCCTACAATAGTTTTATTTATAAAAATGTTGATTTAGACTTTAAAATGGTGGAATTTTGCCAAATTCATAATAGGAAAAGCATGGCATAATAATATATTATTGCAATTTAAAATATGTAAGTGATATGACTAAAATATATAATATTTATTATTTAGACTAATTTTATGATTTTTTAATCTTAAGTAATATCTTGTGATGTGATATGCAATATAATATAATATACTATGTTATAGTGTATGATAATAAAGGATGCCATAACATAGTGTAGCATCATGCATTATAACATACCATTATGTATTACTACTTATTGTTTAGCATATTTTAGTTTGTTATAGTAAGATGTAGTAGATTTTACTGGTATAATTCATAAATATCTTGATTTATAGCGAGATGATGGGATTTGGCCAAATTTAAGGTAAGCTTTAGGGAACATCATTGGGGGTGTGCTATGGTGTGTCATTTAATCAAAAGAATGGAATTTTTCATCCAAAATAAATGTTTATTTTTCAACCAAATTTTATAAATTTTTTGCTTAAAGTGACTCATTTTAAGGTGTAATGCAAGATAATATATTATATAAAATCACATTAAAATATAATGTACATAATAATATAACTTCACAAATATATGAATGTGGTGGTGTGTTACTAAATGTTATTGTATATTTTAGTATGTTTTACTTTCGTTATAATACATTAGGTCAAAACTCACAAAAATGTTAATTTAAAGGTTAAGATGGAAGAGTTTAGCCAAATTTTACACACCAAGAAGCAACACCAAAATTATGCTATTTGTACCATTTTAATATATTAATTTCAAATTAACATATTCATATGTGAGCTAAGTAAAATTTGATAGATTTAATTTATAGATCATGTAAATGTGTGATGGATCCACTTAAGAATATATAATTTATATCTATAAAATAAAATATTTTTATGGGGTAATAGCCAATAAGTGGTTTCTTTTTTGGTATTATGGTACATTAGGAAGATGGTGTGAGCTTACATCTTCAAGTAGAACAACCATTGGGGTGAAATTTGGATGATAAGTCAAGGACTTAATATTAAAGTGAATCTTTCTGGTGATCAATAAGAGTAGTCACACGATTCATAAGATTTTGAAATTTCCTTAAGATAGGATGCCATTGGGAAAGATCATAGAGGTGTCCTTAATCCACAAGTGAATATATGTTTTGTTTATATGTTGTGGATCTTATTAATGTGTGAGGACCACACTAAGAATGGGTTATGTTGACTTATCTGATTTACTAGACCAAGGGAGAACAGAATCCATAAGATGGATTCTCAAGATGGTTTTAAAGAACTATTCTAATAGTAAAGGGTAGCATTTTTTGGTTAAAGGATGTGATCCAAATATAGTGCCCACAGTGGAGGTGTTGCTAGGGGTGTTATTGACTATAGCTTATGGGTATGCGGTGGGCTACTAAAAAGAAAGATAGGCTTACATCCATGATTGGTGTATCTAGGTGCGAGAACCAAATAAGGTGTATTGGAATGAGTAATATATCTTTCAACATAGGAACTACCAACCTAGGTGCCCTTGGTGTCCAAATCAACTGGAATGAAAGCGTGGAAGCTTACAACTTTGAAAATTGATATTCATTGATGAATGCTATTTGATAAGGCTACTAAGCAGAGGAAATTTAAATTGAAGTAATCAAAGGAAGGAGCCATTAAGACTTATAGACCTCAAATATATTGATCAAATAATGAATGAGGATAATCTAAGAAGAAAGCATAAGATTCACATCTCTTAAATGACAAACCAAAGATAGCTTACCATGCGTAGAGCTAGCCAACTAAGGCACTCATCAATGTGGGTGCAAGTAAGGAAGAATGAGTAGCTTACATCTTCTAAAAGAAACCCTGGGGTGACACAGCTGGTATCACATTAGCCCTATCTAGAGCAACTACTGAGTGAGTGCCGCTAGGGGCATTATCTGAACTCAGAGTAGCCCGAGATAAGTGATATGTGTTTATTTTATATGTTTGTGTGTGTAGTTTGTGTTTGTATCAATGAAAAATATGATGCCACTCGGGTTCCTTACAATCCTTAGACACTGTGGATTCAAACAAGAATACTAACATGGAGATTGAATTTAAAATATAATTTTCATTGATGATAATTAGGATGATTATAATATTTTTTAAGTGAGCCTCTTGATTGGAAGCATTGGCTCTCCCTTATGAATAATAAGTTGATTAGATCCTCCATAGTGGTTCTCTGGCAAAAGGGCCTTCAAGTGGGGTTCAAACATGCCTCATCTTACACGGGTAAGGGTCTCCTTAAAACTAAATAAATCTCTCCAAAAGCTCAGGATGGACCAACTTGTTATGAGAAATCATTTTAGCTTTTATTATAACTTGAGGTTAATGCCCATAAAAAAAAATAAAAAACCTAAAATAATAAAACAAAACCTAAAATAAAAATATAAAAATGTAAAATTAAATAAATTAAAAACTAAATAAAACATAAACTTAAAAATACCAAAATAAAACCTAAAAAACCAAAACCTAAAATAAAATAAAATAAACCTATACCTAAACTAAAATAAACTAAAATAAAATAAATAAATCCTAAACCAAAACCTAAAATAAATAAAACCTAATCTAAATATAAACTAAATAAAATAAATAAACTAAAATAAACTTAAACTAAAACAAAAAAAATAAAACATAAAAGAAAAATAAATCTAAAACCTAAAAATAAAAAATAAAATAAAACTCATATAAAATAAACCTAAACTAAAATAAATTAAAATAAAAACCTATCTAAAATAAATAAACATAAAATAAATAAACTAAATAAATAAAATAAAATACAAACTTAAATGAAAATAAAAAAAAATTAAATTTAAATAAAAATAATTATCAAAATAAACCTAAATACCTTTAATTAATAAAAAAAAACTAAAATAAACTCTAAAATAAAAATAAAAAATAACCTAAACCAAAAATATAAAATAAAAAAAAATATCCTAACCACAAATAAAAAAAACCTAAACCTAAACCTAACCTAAACTCTAAACAAACCATAAACCTAAATAAAACCTAAACACTAAACCTAAAAAATAAATAAACTAAAAAAACCTAAAGAAACTAACATTAAAAAAAATTATAAACTCTAAGAATAAATCTTGATAACATCACCTTCAAAGCAGTTAGATTTGGTGGTGTAAGGCAAAGGCATTATCATAGTGGTGGTATTTATGATGGTGGATATGGTGGCTAGTGGTGGTTATGGAGGTGGAACGATGGAGGTTACATCATGGTGGAAAAGATCAAAGATATGATGGTAGATCCTGCTAACTGGTTTATAAAACTAGAGAAATTAAGAATGATCGATCGATATTTACTTATGGAGTATCTTTATAGTAGAGATGATTCTACTTATCTAGAGTTTTTGATTTTCTATATGGGTGCTTATTTTTTATCTAAGTCGTCGCTTGTGTCTTAGAAAACTTGGGGTACTACTTGGCTGATGAAATTGAAAAGAAGAAATGTTGAATCTAAATTTGTTCTTTATTAAAAAAAAATTCTAAAACTCTAAACCCTAAATAAAACCCTAAACTAAACCAAATTAAAACTTAAACTCTAAAATAAAATACACCATAAACCTAAACCCAAATAAAACCCTAAAACCTAAACCTAAACACTAAACCCTAAAACCTAAACCTTAAACCCTAAACCTAAAATAACTAAACCATAAACCCTAAACTTAAACTAAACCAAATAAAAAAAAAACCAAAATAAAAAAACCACACCTAAAATAACCCCAAACCTAAACTAAATAACCCTAAAGCTTAAATAAAACTCTAATAAACCTAAACCTAAACAAATATGTCATTAGGAGTAGATCTAAAATGAGCTAATCTTAACATAGTTGTTGTAACTAAAGAAATGACTTAAGACTTTCCCTTGATAATTAGAGATTTGAATACCCTAAACTCTAACCCTAAATCAAATTATAATACCATATGTTATAGTATAATTTAGCATCATATATTTGAGCATGTAGTGATGTATTTTTGGATGTTATAAGATGTTTTGAATTGTTTTAGTATATTATGGTATTGTGTCCTATAGTATATATTTATATAAATCATAAAAATATTTATTTAATAAATAATGATGAAATTTGTTAAATTTAAATTAAATACCAAAGGTGTGATATGCCATTTGTAGCTAAAGTATGATTTTATGTTCAAAATAAATATTATATGTTGTAACATAATACAACATCATATATCATAATAGATTATATTGTGCATTTTAAATTCTAGTATTTTACAATCATGCTAACTACACTAGCATTATTTATAAAAAATGTTGATTTAGACTTTAAAATGGTGGAATTTTGCCAATTTCATAATAGGTAGAGCATGGCATTATAATATATTATTTAATTTAAAATATATGGATATAATTAAAATGCATAGTTTTTATTATTTAGACTTATTTTAGTCATGTGATATGAAGATAATATAATATAATATGTTATAGTGTATTATAATATAGGATGACATAATATATAGTGCAGCATCATGCATTATAGCATACTATTGTGTAATTACTTGTTATTTAGCATATTTTAATTTATTATAGTATGATGTTGTAGAGTTTGTCTAGTATAATTCATAAAATGATTTATAATAAGATGATGGGTTTATTTAGGTAAGCTTTAAGGAACATCAATGGGTTCCCTAAACCCTAAACTCTAAATAAAAATAAAAAAAAATAAGATAAATAAACCTAAACCAACCAGTTTACTTAATTTGTTTTTAAAAAAACTCTTAACCCTAAACCCTAAATCCTAAATCCTAAATCCAAAACCCCAAACCCTAAACACTAATTAACCTAAACCTAAACCCTACCACAAATCTAAACCCTAACCTAAACCTAACCATAACCTCCATAACCCTAAAAAACCTAAACCTAAGCTAAAACCTACCCAAACCTTAAAACCCTAAACCCAAACCACTAAATCTGACCCTAAACCCTAAACCCTCTAAAGCCTAAAGACTAAACCATAAACCATAAAACACTAAACCCCAGAAATCATAACCCTAACCTGAGCCTAAACCCAAAATCTTAAATCCTAAAACCTAACCCTGACCCTAAACCCTAACCCAAACCCTAACCAAAACCCATGCCCTCAAAACTTAAAACCTAAATACCAAACATAAACTAAATAAAACCTAAAAATAAAATAAATAAAAAAAATCTAAACCTAAAATAAAATAATGAAAACCTAAACTAACTTAAACTGTCTAAAATAAAAATATAAAATATAAAATAAATAAATAAAACCTAAACTAACTAAGATAAAATAATCAATGAAAAACCTAAATAAAATAAAAACTAAAATTAAATAAACTATAAATAAAATAAAATAAAACTAAGTAAAACCTAAACATAAAAAATAAAATCTAAGAATAAAACTAATATAAAATAAAATAAAACCTAAATAAATTAAAAAAAACTTAAACTATAAAAATAAAATAAAAAATAAAATAAACCTAAACCTAATCTAAAATAAACTAAACCAAAATAAATAAAACCTAAACCTAAAAAATAAATAAACAAAATAAACTAAATAAAATATAGTAAACTAAAATAAACCTAAACCTAAACTAAAAAATAAAACCTAAAATAAACCTAAAACCTAAACCTAAAAAAATAAAATTAAAACCTAAACTAAACCTAAATTAAAAAAAAAATAAAATAAACTCAACTAAAAATAAACCTAAACCTAAAAATAAACTAAGATAAAAAATGTAAACTAAAATAAATAAACTTAAAATAAATAAACTAAAATTAAATAAAATAAAATCAACCTAAATAAAATAAAAATAAAATAAACTCATATAAATAAAATAAACTAAATAAACCTAAACTTATCAGTTTACTTAATTAAAAAAACTTTAAATAATAAATTAAAAAACCCTAAACCCTAAAAAAACCTAAACCCTAAACCCTAAAGCCCAATCCATAAACCCTAAACCCTAAAACCCAATCTAAACCTAAACCCAAATACCTAAAACCCTAAACCTAAACCCTAAATCCTAAAACTAAAACCCTAAACCTAAACCAACCTAAACCCCAAACAAATCTTAAACCTAAGAATGGGTAACTGATGTGAACATCACCGTCAATTAGGCTCGTTGATCTGGTGGAGACAAAGGCGTGGTGGTATTAGTGGTGGTGATCTAAGGTGCTAGTGGATATAGAGGTGGCGATTGGAGAAGTGGTGGTTATGGAGGCAGGTGGAACGAAGGTTACAACTGTGGTGGTGGCAGAGGGAGAGATCATGGATATGATGGTGGATCCTACTAGAGAGAAATGGTTCATATAAAATAAGAACAATAAACGCTTATGGAATCGTGTCTTTAGAGTAGAGAGGGTTCTACTTATCTAAGGTTTTTGATTTGGCCTATGGGTGCTTGTTTTTGATCTATGTCAAACACTTGGTAGAAAACTTGGTGTTACTTGGTTGATGAAATCAAAAGAAGAAACATTGAATCAATTTGTTCTCTATAAAAAAACATAAACTATAAACCCTCCTAAACTAAAATTAAACCTAAACCCTAAACCTAAACCTAAACCTAAAACCTAAAAACCTTAATCCCTAAACCCCAAACCTAAACCTAAATCCACAAAACCACAAACTAAACCTAAATCTAAACTCTAAACCATAAACCAAATAAAAAACTAAACTTAAACCCCAAAATAAAAACCCTAAACCCTAAACCTTATAACCCTAAACCATAAACTCTAAAGCCTATAACCCTTAACTTTAAACCCTAAATCCCAAATCCCAAACCAAAATCCTAAATACTAAATCTAAACTAACCCTAAACCCTAACCCAAAACCTTCAACCATGAATATAGATGTGATTAGAAGTAGATCTAAAGAAAGACCTAATCCTAACATAGTTGTGATAGCTAAAGAAAATCTATTTAAAAGACTTTACTTGACTATTAGAGATTTGAATACCCTAAACCCTAACCTTAAATCATATTATAATACCAATTATTATAGTATATTGTAGCATCATATATTTGAGAATGTAGTGATGTATTTTTGGATGTATAAGATGTTTTGAAATGTTTTTAGTATATTATGGTATTATGCTATAGTCTATATTTATATAAATCATAAAAATATTGATTTAATTAATTAGATGATGAAATTTGTTAAATTTGAACTCAGAATTAGGTTGTAGTACCAAAGGTGTTCTACGCCACTTGTAGTCTAAAAAGTATGATTTTATGTTCAAAATAAATATTATATATTGTAGCATTGTATAGCATCATATATCATAATATGTTGATCTGTGCATTTTAAATTCTTTTAGTATTTTACAAACATGCAGTCGAGCCTACACTAGCATTATTTATAAAAATGTTGATTTAGACTTTAAAATGGTGGAATTTAAATTCATAATAGGTAGAATGGGTATCATAATATATTATTTCAATTTAAAATATGTAAACTAAAATATATAGTTTTTATTATTTAGACAAATTTTATGATTTTTATCTTAATCAATCCCTTGAGATGTGATATGCAATATAATATAATATAATATGTTATAATGTATTATAATATAAGATGCCATAACATAGTGTAGCATCAAGCATTATAGCATACTATTGTGTATTACTACTTATTATTTAGTATATTTTAGTTTGTTATAATATGATGTAGCAGAGTTTGTACTAGTATGATTCATAAAATACCGATTTATAGGCTGAGATGATGGGATTTGGCCAAATTTAAGGTAAGATTTAGGGAACATCAATCGGGGTGTGCTATGGTGTGTCGTTTAATCAAAAGAATGGAATTTTGCATCCAAAATAAATGTTCATTTTTCAACCAAATTTTATAAATTTTTTGCTTAATGTGATTCATTTTAAGGTGTAATGTAAGATAATATATTATATGAAAGCATATTAAAATATAATGTACATAATAATATAACTTCACATATATATGAATGTGGTGGTGTGTTACTAAATGTTATTGTACATTTTAATATGTTTTACTTTTGTTATAATACATTGGGTCAAAACTCACAAAAATATTAATTTGAAGGTTGAGATGAAAGAATTTGCCAAATTCATGAACACACCAAACAAAAATTATGCTATTTTGTACCATTTCTAATAGAAACAATTTTACATCCAAAATGAACATTATTCATATTTTAAAAAAAAATTGTTATTTGTTCCTTTTACGTGATTCTAATGAGGTATAATGTCAGATAATATATTATATGACAACAAATTATAATATAACATCATGTATTTTAAAATAAAATAGTGTGCTAATTCACACTATAATATGTTTAGCATAATATTGTATAATTAGTTTGAGCTTGCACCATCACAAATCATAAAATGTTGATTACAATGTTAAGATGATGTAATTTGAAGGAATACATTATTAGGCTTTAAGTTGAAGTATTAAAGGTGTGCATAAGAGAAGAAATAAGATTTGATGAGAATTCCATGTCAAGGACATGGAGGGAGATCCACATATGCATTAGACATGACTTGTGAGGGGTCTATGTCGAGGGCATAGAAGAGGAAAATCTGCTAGGGATAAGGTTTGAAATTGAATTGATTATATGATTTATGGAAAGAAGATCCACTAGGGATAAAAATTTATAATCCACCAGGGATTAAGATCAAATAGACTTTAATTTATTGTATTTTAATTGATGTGGAGGCATATCTGCTAGAGAAATGGTCTCAAGTTTATTGGGGATCGGGTATATGAACCTTCCATTAGAGAAGCAGGTTCGGGTTATCCACTAGGGATTGGGATTTGAGTTTAATTTCATAGATTTGTTTGGGGATGTATCCGCTAGGGATTAGAGTTTGGTTGGATTTCTTTGATTTAGACTCTAATGAGGGAGTTAATTTAATTTGTTTCCACTTGATTTGTTTGCTTGACTTGTTTATATATGATTTAGGGCTCCACTGGGGAGAAGGGTATGATTTAACTCCACCAGAGAAAATCATATTGGGTTTAATTTAACTTGAGTTAATGTATAGACCCTGTCTGTGTGCGATGAACTCACTGAGAAGGGGTTATATCAGCCTTGACCTATCTTAAGTTTACAAATCCAAAGGGATAGCCTACCAGCTATGGGGTAGAGCTAGCCAACCTAAGGGATTACCTTTTGGTGTGCAACAGCTATGCTAGGAAGAAGGTGTAGCAGACTTACATCTTCCAAAGTGAGGAAAAACCACTGCGTGACCTATTAGATGCACGACCAAATGAACCTAACCTAGGGAGACTATTGAGTTAATGATACTAGGACTTATGTCAACCCAAAAGTAATCAAAATTAATTTTATCTTAATTTCTTGTAATTTAATATGGTTATTTTGGCTTAGTTAGATTTTGAATTGAGGGAATATCTGTTGGGGATGTGAGCTCGATTAAATTTGATAGATTTAATTTATGGACCATGTGGGTGTGCGATGGACTCACTGAAAAGGGGCTATATCAAACTTGTCCTATCTCAGATTTACAAATCCAAAGGGATAATCTACTAATGTGGGGTAGCTAGGAGTTGCCTTTGGTGCAATGGCTGTACTAGGAAAAAGGTGTAGACATCTTCTAAATCGAGGGAACAATATTGGTAGCACAATCAAAGCCCTAGGGATGATTATTTAAATGCCACAGGGGACATATATCAACTCAAGAGTAGTAAGGAGATTCCTATAGGAAGTTTTGCTAACACTACCCTAAAGATAGGATACCTACTTAGGAAAATGTACTGCTAGGGATGCCCTCATAATCCACAAGTGAATATATATTTTGTTTATATGTTTGCATGGACCCTATTGGTGTGCAAGGGACCACACTAAGCAGAGGCTATGTCAGCCTTCACCTATCTTAGATTTACTGGACTAAGGGAGAATCTGCACATCCACAAGATGGATTCTCTAATCACAGGGGTGGTTACTAGGAAAGGGGAATTTTCCAATCTGATAGTAACCCGTATAGTGTCTAAATGGGGTCACAAAGGATGTGATCCAAATATAGTTCCCACAAGGGAGGTGCTGCTAGGGGCATTATCCTAAGGCCTGGAAAAAAAGCTTATAGGTGCGGTGGCTAACTCAAGGAGAAAGCATAGCAGACTTATATCTTCCATGAGTGGTGTATCCTAAGGTGCGAGAACCAACCAACCTAAGTGTATCCATCAGCATAGTGAGAACTAGCCAACCTAAGGTGCTTATCGGTGTGAAATGTTCAATCTTGAAAGAAAGCGTGTAGGCTTACAACTTTCTAAGTAGAACTAATCATCAGGATTGTCTATCATCTATGGAACATATTCTATCTAACCTAAAGGGACTATTTAGTGGGGTCACCTGAGGAAGGACTAGACCTAGACTTAAAGCCATCAAGAGGGATGGAGCCTTAAGGGGATTTATCGTAAACCTAAAATATACTTGACCTAGTTAGTGCACAAAGGCTAATCTAAGAAGAAAGAGTAGCAAACTCACATCCTCTTAAATGAAGCCAACATGAGGTAGCTTACCAGCCATGCAATAAGGCCTACCAAACTAACTAGGCGCTCGTCGGTGTGTAGTGGCCAAGTATGGAAGAAAAGAATAGTAGACTTACATCCTCCAAAGTAATAAGACCCATAGGGTGACACACTAGAAGGGTAACACGTCGGACCAGCGATCTTGTGTTGTTGCTGGGGCATTATCTCAACTCTAAGTTGCCCGAGATAAAAGATATGTGTTTGTTTTATATGTTTGTGTGTAATTTTTTTTGTGTTGTGTTGATAAGGATAAGACACCGCTCAGGTTCCTTACACCTATCCTAAACACATCATGGAGGATTTGAAAATAAGAATACTTTCAACATGGAAGAGATTGAATTTGAAATGGAATTTTTATTGATGATAATTATTTTCAAACATGATTTATAATATTTATTTATGTAGAGCCTATTGATTGAAAGCATTTGGCACTCTCCCTTATGATTAATAACCTGATAAGATCCTCCTTAATAGGCCTTCTCTATGGAAAAAGGGCCTTCCCAAATAGATTCAAACTTGCCTCCCATTTTACGATGGGCAATAATCGATTTCCTTAGAACAAAAATAAGCTCTCCTACTTGAAAAGATCTAGGATGGACCAAATTGTTGTGAGCTTGAATCATTTTAGCTTTATACAACTAGAGGTTTTGGCATTCCAATAGGCATCTCTCCTCCAGACCTTCGAGCTCTTCTAACCGTAACTTGACATTCCGCACTATTATGATCTTGCTACACACAGTTATCCTTAGTGATCAGAGTTGAACTTCTAATAGTAGAATAGCTTCGGGCCCATACACTAAGAAGAAAGGAGTAGAATGAGTTGGAGTTCTATGTGTGGTACAATAGGCCCATAAGGCTTCAACTAACTACTCAAGCCACTATTGCTTGTTGTTATCGAGAGTCTTCTATAGTATTTGGATGAGAGTTTTGTTGAAGGGTTGTGCTAAGCCATTTTCCCCCATGTAGTTAATGGTAGAATATCTCCAATCTATGTTGTGTCTTCAGGAAAAGTTATTGATTTCAGTGCTCTTGAATGTAGTACTATTATCAGATATAATTCATCGAAGCACTCTGAACCTATATACGATATGGTTTCTAAAAAATTAGAGCACATGTTGAGCTATGACCTCTCTAAGTGAAATCATCTTCGCCCACTTGGAAAAGTAATCAATGGCTGCTAAGATGAATTGATGACCCTTGGAAGAAGGAGGATCACTAGAACCCACTATGTCAGTACCCCAACACTCGAATAGCCATGAGGCCTATGTATGATGTAAAAAGTTGGGTGGTTGGTGTAGGACAACACCCTATATTTGACATTGGTGGCAACGCCTATTCATATCCATGCTTTGATCGATGGCCTGTAGTATCCTAATCACTTGATCTTGGCTTTCATCTTTAGACTAGAATAGTTGGCTCCATATAATCTTGAGTGTACCTCAGTCACGATCTTATAGGCTTCGTGCTTGTCAAAACAACGTAATCATATATGATCGAAAGACCACCAGTACAAGGCACCATCCACAAGAGTGTATAAAAGTGCTCTTTGCTTCATCTCATAGGCTTGGGACTTCTATTGAGGTAGCTTTTTCTTTATTTAGGTAATCCATGAATGGTTGCCTCCAATCTAACTCCCTGCCTTCCTTGGCATTGGCAACCTCCCCTTCAAGAGAGTAGTTTTTGATGAGTTCAATATCAATAAGGGATAGACTTGTCAATTTTGGACCTTTATTGATATAGACTCATCCTCCGGACATGCCAACCCCTTGGCAAGCTTGGATAAAGCATACGATATGGAGTTCTCTCCTTAAGGAATCTTAAAAATGGTAGCCTCTGGGATTTGGGCTAACAACTCTATGGTGTAGTTGTGATAGGGACGGAGCTTGGGATTTATAACCTTATAGGACTCAACGATTTGGTTGATAACTAGCTAAGAATACTCGAAGATTTTAATGTTCTAGATGCTTAGAGTAACGGCTAACTCTAGACCAGTAATCAGAGCCTCAAATTCGACTTCATTATTGGTGCAAGGATTGGATAGATGATATGAAAATCTCATCATATCGTAGTTCATAGTTGAGAAAACTATTCCTACTCTTGCCTTTCCTGGAATAGTAGATTGTGGTTCTTCTCTTCTTTGAGAAGAAGCCACACATTAGAAGTACACCTCCGAGCAGTGAATGCTAGTATCCCCTAAGTTCATGTTTTGTTCATCAGGGAGATCATCACTAAGTGGAGAGTCAGTAGGAAGTGTGTAGGCTACTAAGAAATCCACTAGGCTTATCCTTTCAATGCAGGATGGGTATGAAGGTACTGTCAAACTGTAAGAGGATCATGGACCATCATGCTAACCATCTGGATAGCGTAGGCCATATCATGAGATACTGTAGTGGATTGGTCTTAGAGATTAAGTTCACCTTAAGGGAAAGCATGTAGTGTTGTAGCTTTTGGGATGCAAAGATTAAAGCTAGGAAAAGCTTCTTAATGGGTGAATAATTAGCCTCAACTGAGATTAAATGATGGCTGAGGTAGTAGAGTACATTTTCCTTCCCTTCATCATTAGCTTGGACCAACAAAGTGCCAAGTGAGTCGTCTAATGCAATAGTAAAAAGTATGAGTGCCTTGCTCAGGATAGGGGCTGTTAGAATCGGTGGCATCATCAGGTAATGCTTGATGTCTTCTAAGGCATGCTCATATTTATCATTCCACTTAAACTTGGCATCCTTTTTGACAAGTGCTGAGAATGGCAAAAATCTTCCCGATAGGTTGGATATAAAGGATCTTAGATATGCCAACTGCCCTTGGAATGATCTGAGTTAAGTTAAACTTTAAGCGGTGGCATTTTTACTATCGCCTTGATCTTCTTTAGATTGATTTTGATTCCTTGGTGTCGGATAATAAACCCAAGGAATTTTCCTAAAGCTACTCCAATGCACACTTCAAGGTGTTCATTTTGAGGTTAAATTATCTTAACTGTTCAAAAATTACTCTCAAGTCAAAGAGATTATCATCTATTTCTCTACATTTGACCACGAGATCATCAATATAGAACTCATTTGATGAGGATTGAGTTCGTCGAAGATTCAAGTCATTGCCTGCTGGAATGTTGCATCGACATTTTTAAGGGTGAAAGGTATGACCTTATAGCAATAGATTCTGATCGGGGTTCCAGAAGTAGTGTTTCTTTCATTTTTAAGGGCCATCTTTAATTGGTTATATCCTGATGACTCATTCATGAAAGAGAAAATTGCATGAGATGAGGCAATGTCCACCATCAGCTTCGAGATTAGTAGAGGAAATTTGTCTTTTGGACATGCCTTATTTAAATTTCTAAAATTGAAGTATATGTGAATTTTGTCCATTCTTTTTCTTAACCAGGATGACACTGGCTAACTAGGTAGGGCATATTTCTTCCCAGATGAAACCAGCATCGATCAATTTCTTGACTTTATAAATGACCTATTACTCTGTGTCTAATCCCATGCATCTAAGAGCTTGCTTGATAGGGTTAGCAGTAGGCTCTATTGCTATTTTTTGGACTGCTATGTCAGAAGCCAATCTAGGCATCTCTTCATAACTCAATGCAAAGTTGTACTTAAACTCAATCAATAGCCTAACTAAGTCATTGGTTTCAATTTCATTCAACAAAGAACTGATGTATGTTAGGTGTGGATCTTCTTTAGTTCCTAAGTTGATTTCATTGAGCACATCGATGGTTGACGTGATCTCTTCTTCAAACTATGGTGGTGCATCTTTAACTTCAAAATCATCTGGATCATCTAAAGTTTCTAAGCACAGGTCCTCATATGAGTTAATGTGAGTTTAAAAGAACGTATCAGATTCTAAATGGTTGGTGATCACTAAACAGTAATCATCATCATCGACTAGACCCACTATACCGAATCCTAGTCCCGATTTTGATAGAGAGCTTTTGCATTTCTTCTTCCATATTCTTTTGAAGTAGTCTAGCTTGTACCTTGACCAAGTATGTGGGATTAACCCTTTTTTTATTAAATTATGAACACAAGGAAAGTACCAATCAAAAGGTAATTCGATTAACTTTTTATATGAATCATCCCCAAGTTCTACATCAACTTCTTAACTTTGAGGATGATGCTCCTAGAAAGAACCTCGAGTCTTCACACCTATGGATGACTTAGGGCTTCCTTAGCTACCAAACCCTTAGCCTTTTGAGAGGAAAGTGGGGGTTAGAGCTAAGGTTCCCAACTGATGCTTTAATATTTCACATATAGACTTGGATACACTTATGCTTTGCTTTGGAGCCCAGTCTTCATTACAATTGTTGACCTCATTTTTAAAAAGGTCATTTTAACAATGAAAAGATCTCAAGTTCAAATAGAGATTTCCTAATTCAATATCCAAGCCACTATGCTTAGTAACTTATGAAATGCATTTTTGGACTAAATCCAATCTACTTCGTTTGATACAAAATCAAGTCAAATATCTAACATAAATTAAATGAGGAAAATCAATGAAAATAAAATGGAAGTTCAAAGTCAAATGTAAAGTCAACTCTAGTCAACCTAGGATTGACTTAAGTGGGACCATTTGGTCAAAAAATAAACCCACTAAAATTTGACCAAATTAAATCATCAAAAATATTTAAAAAAAATCAAATAAACATGTTTGATCACACTGACAAAGAAATTTGGGTCCATTGAGGTCTAGATTAGGAAAGATAAATTCCTTAAATCAAACTGACCTAAATAGGCTACATTGAACTCAAACCCAAGGAAAATTCAAATCACATTCAACCAATGCAATTCACATTCAATTTAAAAAAATGAAATGGAAAATGCAATTCACCATTAAATCAATTAACAAATCGACAAATAAAATAAAAAAATAAAATAAAAGAAATGAAGAAAAGTGGGAAGAAGGAAAATTGAATTTCCCATCTTCCCACAACAAGCCAAAACTCCACCCCTTAACAAAGGTGGCTACCTTCAAGTGAAGACAATGAAGGCAATTAGCAATACTAAAAAAACTGAGGAGAGAAAGAAAGAGGGAAAAGAGAAAAAGAGGAAGATAGAGTTCTCGGCCATATGGAAAAATAGGAAGAGAAACTTCCCCATGGAGGATTGAGCATACACACACCTTCACATATCAAAACCAAACCAAAATGAAATTTCTCCCACCCCAAGTGTCCTTAATCACTACAAACCATCAAAACTGAAAAGAGCAAACAAGGGTTGGGCTAGGGAGAAATCTTCAAGGAATTAACATAATTCCTTTGACAAGCAAGTTCGTTTCAAGCATTCGAAGCTCTAAGATCAATTGCAAGGCCAACCGTCCAAGGAATTGAGGTATGCCATTATTGACCTTAAGCTTTTTCTTCAAAAATTTAGTTATTGTTAGTTTAATAGGAAAAGTGTTCTTTAAGTTGGTCCAACCATATAGGATCATAGGATTTCTTTCCACAATCATTTAGCACATGAAATCACGTGATTTTGTTACCTATATCAAAAGATATTAGCAAAATACTATCAACGGTCTTGGACTCCCGCAAGAATTGAAGGAAACAAACTCTACACCGTCCGATCCATGTATTTGGATTGGACGGCCAATATATAGGTGGATCGTGGGATCGATTTTACACTGTAGGAACTGCAAGATTGATTAGGAGCGTAAGAGATCTCGCATTTTGAACTATGCTGATGAGGCGCCAAGTGCCACCACATGGACCAACCCGTGCATGCCACCTGGCGAGATGGGCCACGTGGCACGCAAATCCCGTGAGGGACTCCCCACTTAAAAACCATTAAATAATGGTTTAATTAATTAAAAAAATGCAGAAAACTTCAAAAATCATATAAAATCAAAGAAAAATAAGAAAATTACAAATAAAAGCTCAATGGATTCATCTTGATGAGAGGAATCCATAGAAATTAAAATTCCCATTTTTTATTGGATATTTTCCTCTTAATTTTGGTTTAATTATAAAAATATTTAACCATAATTACTCTCAAATTAATAATCCAATTAAATTGAAACTTTAGGGAAATGAAATTACGCATAAAATACACCTTAGGTGAATTTTTGGGGATTTAATTCTATGAATTCAAGGGAAATTCAAATTCCATATGCTTAACCTTTTAATTAATTAAATTAGTTAACCTTTAATGAAATAATTAAGAAATATTGATCTAACAACCTTAAATCAACATGATAAACATTAATGAACATTAAAACTCTAATTAAACTTAATTCAACCTATCTGAACCTAAGAAGTCATTAATTAACTCAATTAGGTAATTAAAAGAATTAAATAATTCAATTAGATGACCTGGATTTAATTAAATCATAATAAATCAACCAATTAACTGAAAATTATGAATAAACCCTCATTGGAAAGATATTTTAGTGAAGAATAAGAGAAAAATAAAATCCCTTAATGAATCTTAAAAAATTAGGCTTAATTTAAGTTTTAATTAAATACTTAAAACTTTAATTACACCCTAATTACATTTTAATCAAGCTAAAACTTTAGGAGTATAAAATTGGCATGTAACCATACTTGCCAGAAATATTTCAAGTTCAAATGATCTCTAGATTAGGAGATTTCAAATTTCTAAATCCCTAGGTCAATGTTAATCAAATATTGGGTTAAGGAAATTAATTAACCTATTAAATAAAGTGGTAATTCAAACTAATCTTAGAAAACTATTCAAAAACTTTTCTAAATATCCTAATTCAATTAAAGTGATCCAATTCAGTCTTAGGTTAATGAAATAAAACCTTAAGTTAATAAAATTATTAATTAACTTAAACCTTAACCTTTGAATCAATAAAATTTGATGAAACCACTTAGCTTTAACAAATTTAAATAATGAATCTAAAACCTAGGATTAATTAAATTAGATCAAGTAATTAGCCTAAGCACTTTAGGTTAAGCATAATTCATGAACAAACCTAAGGTACTAAATGAACTTAAACCTTAAACTTACAAATTTATAATTTAATAACTTAAGTTAAATTTGAATAAAATCAAATTTTGTAAATTAACACAAGCCAAATCAAATGAAACCCACATAGTTTAATTCAAAATGAAACAAATCAAAGAAATTAAATCAAATGAAGTAATTCAAACAAATAAAATAACATAAAACTAATCCAAACATAAATAACATTAAAAGGATTAATTAAAATACTTAAGGATCATAGTTAGACTTTTGAAAATTTCATTAGGATTTAAGATGTGGAATAAAGTGAGTTTCACCTAAAAATGAAATTCATTTTATTTATCATTCTAGAAAATCTATAAAACTTTAATAAAATAAAATGGAATACAAAATAATGGAAATTAAATCAATAAATCATTTGAATTGAAACCAACCAATGGTAAAAATTAAACAAATTTCAAACTTCAAATTTAAACTTGAACTTAAAGGAGACTAGCAAAACCTTGCCACACAAACCCCTCTTTTACACACACTAGATTATTTAGGTCATGGACTCTACATCTAGGATCAGATCTTTATGTGATTTTCTTTTAAATCTATTGTGATATGTTGTGTTATGCTTCATATGTCTGTGTGGTGTATTGCTTTAGAGTGGATGCCTGGGCTTTTTTGTTGATTAGACTAGATGTTAGGGCGTTCTTTCTAGATTTAACACTATTTTCTATAGGAGACTGTGTTAAACAGATTGTCAAAATAAATAAATAATAAAATTGATGTTTACTTGCATGTGCTCAAAATCCCTTAACATAGTCCATAGGATAGGTGGGCTTGGCAAGAAACTAATGCTAAGCCTGTATCTTTATAAAATATAAACTACTTTGTGTGCTATGTGTATTTCCTAACATCTATTTTGCAAGACTTAAGATTTATTTTAAATTTTAAATGTAAATTTGAGCTTTGAATTAGGTTAGGATCTATAGGATCTAGGATTAGTAGGAGCTGACATAACGAGGAGATGACTCCTGGAGCTCGATGGATGTCCACGAAGAAGGAGACTTTCGAAAAAAAGACCCATAGATCTAAACTTGTAGTTCTATAGGTTGTATAAGGGTAGAACTTCAATTTTCTTTCTTAAGGTTAAGGGTATTGCCTACATTCCTTTTCTTGTATAATTTAATTTGGCTAGATTTATTTTGGGTGCGTAATAGAAACATCATGCTTTTTCTTAGGTTTTTTTTGTGCTATGTTTATGTTGTGATGAATGTTAGAACGTAGGCTCATAGGATAAACTAAATTGCTTACCCAACTAAATCAATTGAAACATAAAAATAAATACAACTCATAATATTCATATAAAAGCCTAAGAATTAAAGTAAGATAAAATATGTAGCAACCCCTTAGCTGGATGTTTTAACATCATGCATAAATCATATTATTTCACTCTTTATTAATGAAGGACTTACATCCTTACCAGAGAACCTGGGCTTGACCTTTGAGAGCCTATGATGGACGTACACCTTCTTCTATTTTGATTTGGCCCATAATATTTTTTAATTGTATGCATTAGGCATAAATTGTATTCCTATGACCTAAAATGAATCCTGAGTAAAAAATTATAAAAATCTAAAAAAATATGCATTAGTTAGGTGCATCTTCATGCCCTACATGATCTTAGGGATTAAGGAGTAATTATAGGTTCAGAAATTTCTTTCCTAAAAATGCAACAACCTAGCCATCTTGCATTCATATGGCTTAGCCTCATGGTTTTAAAATGCGCTTAGGTGGTGTTAGCTGGCAGCCTTCTCCAAGCAAGTTGTAAGTCTGGAATAGTCAAGGATAGGTTAGCTCCCTCAAGTGATGAGAATGGCCAATGATTCCCAAGGATATAACTAGGTCGAGCATCTGACATGTGTCGGAAGCACCTATAGACTAGGTTTTGAAGCATCCTTTTTAGGAATAAGTCTTCAACCCTAGGCATTTTTGCATTCTTATGCTGATAGAATCTAAGACCTAGATTTCTAAGAAAATGATAAGTTAAATTTTAAAATTAAATCCCAAATTTGAAGCCCAATCACAAGATAGATATGTTCACCGGCATCCCAAGATCAACAGTATTTCCTACTTTTCCATGTGACTCTTAAAAATAACTCTATCTAATTTGGACCTCTCTCAATTGAATTTAAAAAAATCATTCCTTTGAAAGCTACCTTAGTAGTCTTTAGGAATAACTTGTTTCTTTAATCGAGAGCATTCTTAAGAAGAGACCCTTCTTAAGATGTAATTAACTGTAGGGGCTTGCTTTTATAAGGATCCATGATCCCAGAATAAAATAGACCCTGTTCTACTTTTTCATGTAGTTCAGGGGAAAATACTCTGGTACACAAAAGACCCATTAGCCTTAGGTGTCTTTTATTGAAATGATTGAATCCATTACAGGAGATCATGTTTATCTTTCGAGATAATATGTTTATTCCTTAATGCTGTATTTGGTCATTTAAATAAAATATTCCTAAACTATATGTGGTGACATTTCTTTTTTTTATTCAATAGAAAATACCAACATATTTTTTGGTGACTATACTGGGGAATGGTTCCTCTCTCCATCTTTAAAAATAAAGGGTTATTATATATTGGCAGTGTACTAGTGCCACTCACAGGTCAAGAATGCCTTTATTTTTGTTGGATACCTTTTCATTTCATTATTGGTTGAGCCTATCAAACATCTTGAATAGGGGTTCTAGAACTCTTCTTTTCTCATAGTTAAAAGATTGGGTCCTAGAACCAAATCTTGAAATAAAATGACAGGTGAGAAATAGATAAAAACCTAGTCATTTCTATTATGACCTAAATCTGGTCAAGATGGATTTGAAACCATTCCAATATGGAAAAAGAAATGTTAAATTTAAAAAAGTATGAAAAGTACTTCAGATCTTGAAAAGTAAATCTCAAAAATAAAATCATAAAGTTAAAATATGTCCTTAATCTTAATTTAGCTTGGTACTAGAGCTAAAGAGAATCAGGACAGGGTCCTTGAATGAACACCCTTTGTTCTACTCCATTCAAAAGGTGTCAAATCTTGAGATACAAGAGTTCCTTCAAATCTTGAGAAAACTTAAATCAAAAGTAGACATAGTTGTTCTTATTTCCCCTTTTCCCACCATGATTGAAGTTTGAATTGTATTTAGAAAAGAAAGATAAAAACAAAAATAATCCCAAAAAGAGAATGTCTTATTGCCCTTAGGCAGAGGTTGATTAAGTAACTCAATGAAAATCTTCTATTTTTATAGAAGAAAATTATACATGAATGCAAATCAGCTTTAATCTTAATTTCCACAAGTCCACTAGAATATTGGAAAACCAACTACTCAAGTTGATTGACCAATTCTAAGGAGTGACTTGGAGGTAACCTTCTTTTAGACCTTTCCAAAATCTTAAATTCTTAAGAGTTTAGGAGAGAGTCAAAAGAGGAAGACAACATGACATAAACAAAGATAAAGTGACATGATTCACTTTTGCTTCTAATCAATACAAGAGAAGAGAGGGTAGCGAAAGAGAATTCTGATTCTCTTGATAAAGTTGAAATGAATGAAATTTAAATCAACTTTCTTAATTGGAGTTTTCTCCCATTGAATGAAATGATATTCCATGATTAGCTTTATTTAACTTTAAGGTCAAATAAAGAAAAGAAAATAAATGAAGCATTTAATCCTTCTAAAGAAATCATGAACTTAGGATTGGGTCCTAAGGGTGATATATCTAGGTTAGAGTGAAGGTATGAAATTCCTATGCTTAGAAAGTTGATAGATAAATCACTTAGGACTTTGTCAGTCCAAATGAATGAAAAAAGGCTTAATTTTCAAGACTAAGGCCTTATATGCTTTCAATACAAAGTGAAGCTAAGGGGAATCCTTTGTAATGTCTTATGACCTATTTGACATTGTCTTAATGTTAAGTATGGTGGTCAAAGATTCCATTGCAAGCTGAGATTACCTTTATTCTTATATGTGCTATAAAATAAAATATAAGTCAAACTTGACTTTCTAATAGCACATCATCTACCCTAGAGGGTCCTCTTTTAAATGATGATCTTCTAAATGAATAGATCATGAGGTATATTGATCTATTCAAGATAGAGTTAGACCCACCTTCCCATCAAATCAAAAGCAAAATTCTTGAAATCAAATTCAAAATGGTAGAGTTATACCACCTCAAATGATATTGAAAAGAAATGGCAAATAAATCATCTTCAAAATGTGAGGTTTTTCCCATCTTAGAGAAGTTGCTTAAAAAATCAAGCATCATAATGCTCTATTAAAAAAATGAAATCTGAAATAAAATAAAATAAAAATAAAAAAAGAAATGAAAGTAAAGCAAGGAATTTCATAATCACGTAATTGGCCTTACTTAACTATAAGAAACTTTTTGATGTGGAATTCAACTATAAAGAAGTTCTAGGGTTATCTTCTATGATGAAGATAGACTACTAAGAACTTAGTAGCATCTTAGTTGATGTGGAAAATTTAAAATAAGAAAATTTCTGAAACATATGTTGATCCTGGTGCATCGATCAACATCAAATATAAAAATGAGAGTGAATTTATATATGCTCAATTCTATTCAAGCTTTGATAAGATGATGCCATATAAATTTAATCAAATAAAGAAAGAAGTTTTTAGCTTCACAAAAATTCAATTATAAAAACTCAACCTAGAAAAAGAACTTAATTTCAAGCACATGATTGGTTGAAGCCAAAATTTAAACATGAAAAAGAGCAACTTAAGAATTCATGAAACAACTTTAAATGCTCTTGGATGGTTCTATCCAGTCCCAATTAAAAAAAGAGAATAAAAAGGAATCAAACAAAAAGAAAATGAAGAAACATACTGATTATTGAAGGATGTTCATATTCATCCTAAAGTTTTGATTCTTTAGGAATATCATTCAACTACTCCTAAATGACCTCACTAAATATTTGATTCCAATAGAAAATTCTGATTTCAGAAGTGTAAATTTTTCAAGGAAGTCATTATGCTAATCTTAAATGACTCACTCCACTAAATCAGTTTCAATCCAGAAGTGTGACATCTTTAGAAAGTCATTTTTACCAATCTTAAATAGCTTTACTAGATTTGTTGTTCCATGAAAAGATGAAAAAGAAATAGAAATGTTGGATCATATTATATGATCAATCAATCAAAGACTTGAATCATATCAAAAAGTTAATCAATAAAATATTGTATTTGGAAAAAAAGTCAAATACATCAAATTTCCTAGCAAAATCATTTAGTGAGTCATTTCATAAAGAGTAAAATGTTATGGAAATGAGTCAAATACATCTATCTTCTTAGTGAATCTTGTAACTAGAAAAAGTAGCAAATGTAACCTTTCATAAAGAAATGAAATTAGAATATTACCAAAAGAAAGAAAGAAAGAAAAGTAAAGGGATGGAAGGACTATATCCAAGAGCAAAAGGATGAAGTCCAAAATTTTAAGTGGACATTTTGACTTTAAACTTCTCCACATCAAAATAAAGTGGTAAGGTTAGAAGTCAAAAATTGTCCCTAGCTAAACAAAAATAATCAGATATCTCATGCATTGTCATCTTAGCCTTTTCCATGATTGGCTGAGCTTGCATGGAAGGCTAAATAAAAATATAATGGATCTTCTTTTTTAGGAGTCCATATCTTTTGAATGTCAAAGATTCTATTGAGTATATTTGATTTCAAATTAAGAAAAAGACACCCAATGAAAAATGGACATTTTAACTTCAAACTTGTCCCCATCAAAATAAAGTGGCAGGGTTTGAAGACAAAATAATTGTCCCTAGCTGAGCAAAAAGAGGAAGATATCTCATACTTTGTCATTTTAGCCTTTGCCATGATTGTGTGAGCTCGCTTAGTAGGCTAAAAGAAAAGATAGTGGATCTTCTTTTCCAGAGGTCCATATCCTTTATATGGCAAAGGTCCAATTGAGTATACTTTGATTTCATTGCAAGTGGTCTATAACCATAAACAAGAAAGTTATGGAGTTATAGAGCCATTGCAAGTTAAAAGGCTTAAGTAGTTTGGGTCCTAACTTTCTTTTCAAAAGGCACTCTAGGACAATGCATGAATTTTGTTTAGATGTGTTTAGAGAATCATATAGTCTTTAAGTTCGGGATGCACCCTTATATTTTGAAGAAAAATCCAATTCCACAATTGACAAGTTGATATCAATGATCTAACTCTTTAATGAGTTAGCTATTGATGATTTGATTAAACTATCTTTTGGAATTAAAGACTACTATATCTGGAAATAAATTAAAATGATCTTTAGAAGTAGCATTCTATAAACTTAAGCTTGATTACATTTCAATAAATTAAGTCCCTTGATGACTAAGGTCAAATTCCAAAAGAAAAGCAAATTTTTGCTAAATTGAAAGCTAGAAAATGATGGCTGCACATGAGAAGAAAATATTCTTCTTGGTTAGCTAACATCACCCACATCTTGGGACTAGGGCAGAATATTTACCTTGAAAATGGGTTCATATTACCCATATTTCATTTTAAAATCAAAAATATTATCATGCATAAGATTATCCTTTTTAAGGATAACTTATCTGAAAATTCTTAAATAAAGCAATTCTAGAAAAGAAAAATTGGAAGCATATGATATGACATTCAAAATCCTTATAAGAATGTTCTGTTATAGAGTCATATCATTTAGTCTCAACTTATTGGGGAAATTTAATAAAAAGGGTCATGATCAAGATTTCTTATAATCTCACTTTCAATTAGGTAGAGGGTTATATTGAAAAGCTTGTCAAAGAAAAAAAGAAAATAAAAGAAACTTTAATATGACTTGAAGGGTAGTCCTGTTACTATATATAGAGTCTTGAAATTTACTTTTGAAGTAATTTCAAAGACCTTGTAGTAAAATGTAGAAGGATCAAAAATGCAAAAATAATAATAATAATTATAATAATAATAACCAAAGATATTTATGAAAATTCACTTCATAAAACCTTCAAAAGAATAACAAATCAACTGAAGAAATTTAATTTCAAATGTATCAGGAGAATCTTAATTTCTCTAATAAGTTAACCATTTCAGTTCCCTTATAGATTAGGGAAAAAAAGAAATTTATTTCTCTATGAGAATCCAAAAGATTTTCCTGATTCTCATTCACTTTAGAAAACTTTAAAAGAATCTCTTGATCTTTATTGAATCCAAGAGAAGGCCTTTTAAGCTATTGGTCCATGTCAACAAAGTAAAAATAACATATATGTCCAAACAAAAACAAAAATAAATTCCATTTGAGAAGCACTGGTTGACTTTGGTTCTTACTACCTAAAAAACTACACAATCACATGCAAGCTCAAAGAAGTAGAATTCTCAAGTTAGTACCCTATGATGTCTTTCCTTCAGTGGAATAGACATCTAAGCATGGTTCATTGTAAATTTATGATAAAAAGTAGAAAGAAATAAAAATGATGAAATTCTATGCTCATGGCATAGTAAAGCATTGGGTCCAAAATATACCCAAGTATTCCTTCAAAAATAAATTCCAACTCTTTGAAACCTTCTTCACTAAACTTCATGTGTAAGGAGTATTAGTGAAATCAAGAAATGGAAGCAAACCTTCCATCACCTTTTCATCAAGCTAGACTAATCAAGTAAGGATTAATTCCATGAGACTCTTGATTATTAGTCAAAACTTTTGGGGATTAGGAATTAGTCAATTTGAACCCTTTTATTCATCCATATCACCTATATTTTGGGAGCAAGCCCTTAGTGGAACATTTTCTATACATGACTTGAGATGGGAGCAAACCCTCAGTGGCACCTTTCTCATGTCTTTTGGGTTTGGAGCAAGCCCTTCACAGCACCATTCCTACTTTTGTGTACATGATTGGATCGAGCCATCAAGACCCCTTTCATGTTACACAGGTGAGTTAGATTGGATCAAGTCTTTATGACCACTTTCTAATAGCTAGAAAAACATAATTCCCCACTCAACATTCTTTCTAATCATCTAGGAGTAAGTCCCCAGTCGGCATCCAAATTTTGTGTACATTTTTGGATCAAGCCATCAAGGCCCCTTTCATGTTACACATGTGAGTTAGATTGGATCAAGTCTTTATGACCCCTTTTTAATAGCCAGAAAGATATAAGTCCCAGTTAGCATTCTTTCTAATCATCTAGGAGTAAGTCCCCAGTCAGCATCCTACTTTCGTGTACATGATTGGATCAAGCTATCAAGGCCCCATTCATGTTACACAGGCGAGTTAGTTTGATCATAGTCTTTATGACCCCTTTCTAATAGACAAAAAGATATAAGTCCCCAGTCAGCATTCTTTCTAATCATCTTGGAGTAAGCCTTTAGTTGGCATCCTACTTTTGTGTACATGATTAGATCAGGCCATCAAGGCACCTTTCATGTTACACTGGTGATTAAGATTGGATCAAGTCTTTATGACCCCTTTCTAATAGCCAGAAAGATATAAGTCCCCAATCATCATTCTTTCTAATCATCTAGGAGTAAGTCTTCAATCAGCATCTCACTTTTGTGTACATGATTGGATCAAGAGATCAAGGCCCCTTTCATGTTACACAGGCGAGTTAGATTGGATCAAGTCTTTATGACCTTTTCTAATAACCAGAAAGATATAAGTCCCCAGTCAACATTCTTTCTAATCATCTAGGAGTAAGTCCCCAGTAGGCATCCTACTTTTGTGTACATGATTGGATCAAGCCATCAAGGCCCCATTCATATTACACAGGTGAGTTAGATTGGATCATAGTCTTTTAGATGCCTTTCTAATAGCCAGAAAGATATAAGTCCCCAGTTGGTATTCTTTCTAATCATTTATGAGTAAGTCCTCAGTAGACATCCTACATTTCTATACATGATTGGATGAAGCCATCAAGGCCCCTTTCATGTTACACTGGCAATTAAGATTGGATCAAGTCTTTATGACCCCTTTCTAATAGCCAGAAAGATAAGTCTCGAGTTGGCATTCTTTCTAATCATCTAGAAGTAAGTCCCCAGTAAAAATCCTACTTTGTGTACATAATTGGATAAAGCCATGAATGCCCCTTTCATGTTAAATAGGCGAGTTTGATTAGATCAGGTCTTTTTGACCTCTTTCTAATAGCTAGAAAGATATAAGTCCCCGGTCGGCATTCTTTCTAATCACATAGGAGTAAGTCCCCTAGTCGACATCCTACACAGGTGTAAGTCCCCTAGTTAGCATCCTATTTTGAGGATTGGATCATGTAATTAAGGAACCCTCTCTTCTTTTCAACTAATTAGGATGGATCATGCCCTTAATAGCCCCATCTTATCAGCTAATCAAATAGGAGTAAGTCCCCTAGTTGGTTTCCTATTCAAATTTCTGAGGAATCGAATCAAGCCATTGAAGGCCCCATTTCTTAGTACTACTTAAATAGGACTAAGTCCATGTGACCCCTATTTAACATTTTAAGTGTTGGAAATTAGGATCAAGCATTTCAAGCCTCTTTTCCCCATCATAGCTTCTAAGGATTGGATTATGTCTTTAAAGACCCCTCTCCTCTCTTTAGCTAACTAGTATGGATCATGCCCTTAACGACTCCATCTTATTAGCTAATCACATGAATCACCCTCCAAAATAAGTATAGGTATGTATATGCCTATCTTTCACAATCAAAGTTAAAACAAAATCAAAATCATGAATTGGAACCCTAAGTTTATGCTTGTATGTTTATCAATCTGGTCAACACCAATATGTGCAGTGTATTCTGGCTGATCCACTACACATATTGGGGGTCCATTTGTTGTCCTCATTTTTGGAAGAGGTCATTTTAGCAATGAGAAGATCTCAAGTTCAAATAGAGATTTCCTAATTCAATATCCAAGTCACCGTGCTTTGTAACTTAGGAAATACATTTTTGAACTAAATCCAATATACTTGGATTGGTACAAAATCAAGTCAAATATTCAACATAAATTAAATCAAGTAGTTTAATAAAAATAAAATGGAAGTTAAAAGTCAAATCTAAAGTCAACTCTAGTCAACCTAGGATTGACTTAAGTGGGCCCACTTGGTCAAAAAGTCAACCCACTAAAATTTGACAAAATTAAATCATCAAAATATTTAAAAAAAATCAAATAAACATGTTTGATCACAATGACAAATAAATTTGAGTCCATTGAGGCCTAGATTAGGTTAGATAAATTTCTTAAATCAAAATGACTTAAATAGGCTACATTGAGCTCAAACCCAAGGAAAATTCAAATCACTTTCAACTAATGAAATTCACAGTCAATTAAAAAATAAAATGGGAAATGCAATTCACCATTAAATCCATTAACAAATCAGAAAATAAAATAAAAAAATAAAATAAAAGAAATGAAGAAAAGAAGGAAGAAGGGAAATTGAATTTCCCCCTCTTCCCACAACAAGCCAAACTCCACCCCTTAACAAAGGTGGCTGCCTTCAAGCGAAGGCAATGAAAGCAATTAGCAATCAAGAAAAAAACAACCAAGGAGGAGAGAAAGAAAGAGGGAAAAGAGAAAAAGAGGAAGATAGAGCTCTAGGACATATGGAAAAATAAGAAGAGAGACTTCCCCATGGAGGATTGAGCACATACACAACTTTACATATCAAAACTGAACCAAAACAAAATTTTCCCCTCCCCCCAAGTGTCCTTAATCACTACGAACCATCAATACTGAAAAGAGAAATCAAAGGTTGGCCTAGGGAGAAATCCATAAGGAATTAACCTAATTCCTTTGGCAAGCAAGTTCATTTCAAGCATTCGAAGCTCTAGGATCAATTGCGAGGCAAACCGTCCAATGAATTGGGGTATGCCATTTTAACCTTAAGGTTTTTCTTCAAAAATTTGGTTATGGTTAGTTTAATAAGAAACATGATCTTCAAGTTGATCCAACCATATAGAATCATAGGATTTCTTTCCACGATCATGTCGCACTTGAAATCACATGATTTTATTACCTATATCAAAAGATATTAGCAAAATACTATCAATAATCCTCGGTTCCCATAGGAATTGAAGAAGACAATCTCTGCACCATCCAATCTATGTATTTGGATCAGACGGCCTAGATTTAGGTAGACCGCTGGATCGATTTCACCCTGTAGGAACTACGGGATTGATCTGGACCATCCGATCTTTGATCATATGGTCCGTAAGAGATCTCGCATTTTGAACTACACTGATGCGGTGCTGCCAAGAGGACCAACTGCTACAGTGAGCACGCGTTACGCCATGGATCCAGGGACCCCACTTAAAAATCGTTAAATAACAGTTTAATTAATTAAAAAAATGTTGAAAGCTTCAAAAAAATCAGATAAAATCAAAGAAAAATAAAAAAATTGCAAATAAAAGCTCTATGGATTCTTCTTGATGAGAGGAATCTATAAAAATTAAAATCCCTTAATTTGGGTTTAATTGAAAAATATTAAATCCTAATTACTCTCAAATTAATAATCTGATTAATTTGAAACTTTGGAGAAATGAAATAAGCATAAAATACACCTTAGGTGAATTTTTGGGGATTTAATTCTCTGAATTCACGATAAATTGACATTTCATATTCTTAACTTTTTAATTAATTAAATTAATTAACCTTTAATGAAATAAATAAGAAATATTGATCTAAAATCTTAAATCAACATAATAAACATTAAAAATCATTAGAACACTAATTAAATTTAATTAAACTTATCTGAACCTAATAAGTCATTAACTAACTCAATTATGTAATTAAAAGAATTAAATAATTCAATTAAATGACTTGAATTTAATTAAATCATAGTAAATAAACCAGTTTACTAAAAATTATGAATAAACACTCATTAGAAAGGTATTTCAGTGATGAATAAGAAAAAAATAAAATCCCTTAATGAATCTTAATAAATTAGGCTTAATTTTGGTTTTAATGAAAAAATTAAAATCTTAATTACACCTTATTCACATCTCTAATCAAGCAAAAAATTTAGGAATATAAAAGTGGCATGTAACCCAACTTTCCAGAAATATTTCAAGTCCAATGATCTCTAGATTAGGAGTTTTCAAATTTCTAAATCCCTAGGTCAATGTTAATAAAATATTGGGTTAAGGAAATTAATTAACCTGTTAAATAAAGTGGTAATTCTAACTATTCTCCATCAAATATTAGAAAACTATTCACAAACTTTTCTAAATATCCTGAGTCAATTAAAGTGATCAAATTCAATCTTAGGTTAATGAAATAAAACCTTAGGTTAATAAAATTATTAATTAACTTAATCCTTAACCTTTGAATCAATAAATTTAATGAAACCTCTCATCTCTAATAAATTTAAATAATCAATCTAAAACCTAGGATTAGTTAAATCAAATCAAGTAATTAACCTAAGTATTTTAGGTTAAGCATAATCCATGAACAAACCTAAGGTACTAAATGAACTTAAATTTTAAGCATACAAATTTATAATTTAATAACTTAAGTTAAATTGAATAAAATCGAACTCTTTAAATTACCACAAGCCAAATAAAATAAAACCCACATAGTTTAATTCAAAATAAAACAAATCAAACAAATTAAATCAAATAAAGCAATTCAAATAACTGAAATAACATAAAACTAATCCAAAAATAAATAACATCAAATGGATTAATTAAAAATACTTCTTAGTTAGACTTTTGGAAATTCCATTAGGATTTAGGATGTAAAATAAAGTGAGTTTCACTTAAAAATGAAATTCATTATATTTCTCATTCTTAAAAACCTATACAACTTTAATAAAATAAAATGGAATAAAAAAAGAATGGAAATTAAATCACTAAACCATTTGAATTGAAACCAACCAATGGTAAAAATTAAACAAATTCAAACTTCAATTTTAAACTTGAACTTAAAAGAGCCTAGCAAAGCCTTTCCACACAAACCCCTCTTTTACTTAGGTCATAGACTCTAGATCTTGGATTAGATTGTTCTATGATTTTCTTTTAAATCTCTTATGATATGTTGTGTTGTGCTTCACATGTCTATGTGGTGTATTGCTATAAACTCGATGCCTAGGCTTGTTTGTTCGTTAGACTGGATGTTAGGGTGTTCTTATTAGATTTAACACTATTTTTTTAGGGGACTATGCTAAAGGGATCGTTGTAATAAATAAATCATAAAATTCATGTTCGCTTATAGGTGCTGAAAATCCCTTAACATAGTCCATAGGATAGGTGGGCTTGGCAAGCAACTAATGCTAAGCCCGTATGTTTATGAAATATTAATTGCTTTGTGTGTTGTGTGTATTTCGTAACATCTATTTTGCAGGGCTTAGGATTTCTTTTGAATTTTAAATGTAAATTTGAGCATAGAATTAGGTTAGGATCTATGTGGTCTAGGATTAGCAGGAGCTGACCCAACTAGGAGATTGTGCGATGGTCCCATGTGGAGCCCGATAGATGTCCCTGAAGAAGGAAACTTTCTTGGAAAGAAGACCCATAGATCTAAACATATAGTTCTAGGCCAGGTTATAAAATGGTAGAACTCAGCTGCCCATTTTTCTTTCTTTCGGGTGTACAGTAGTACCTGGCTAATTGGCCTTTTTCTTATATAATTTAAATTGGCTTGATTTATTTTGGGTGCACAATAGAAACAACATGCTTTTTCTTAGGTTTCTTTCTGTGTTATGTTTATGCTATGATGAATTCTTGGACATAAGCTCATAGGATAAACTAAATTTTTTACCCAATTAAATAAATTGAATCATAAAAATAAATACAACTCATAATCTTCATATAAAAGCCTAAGCATTAAAGCAAGATAAAATATGTAGCAACCCTTTAGCTAGATGTTTTAACATCATGCATAAATCATATTATTTCACCATTGATTAATGAAGGACTTCCATCCTTGCGAGAGAACCTGAGCTTGACCTTTGAGAGCCTATGATGGAAGTACCCCTTTTTCTATTTTGATTTGGCCCATAATCTTATTCTAATTGCATGCATTAGGCATAAATTCTATTCCTATGACCTAAAATGAATCCTGAGTCAAAAATTATAAAAATCTAAAAAATATGCATTAGTTAGGTGCATCTTCATACCCTATACATCTTAGGGATTACGGGTAAGTCTAGGTTCATAGATTTCTTTCCTAAAAATGCAATAGCCCAGCCATCTTGCATTCATATGACTTAGCCTCATGGTTTTAAAATATGCTTAGGAGGTGTTAGCTGGCAGCCTTCTCTAAGCAGGTTGTAAGTCTTGAAGAGTTAGGGATAGGTTAGTTCCCTCAGGTGATGAGAATGGCCAATGATTCTGAAGGATATAATTGAGCATGTGTCGAAGTGCACAGACTAGGTTCTGAAGCATCCTTTTTAAGAAAAAGTCTTCAACTCTAGGTATTTTTATAGTCTTGTGCTAGAATCTAAGCCTTAGATTTTTAAGAAAATGATAACTTGAATTTTAAAATTAAATCCCAAATTTGAAGCCCAATCATAGGATAAATGAAATGTCTACTGGGCATCCCAATATTAGTAGGCATTTCCTACACTTTTCCATTTGACTCTTAAAAATACTTTCTCCAATTTAGACATCTCCCAATTGAATTTCAAAAAATCATTCCTTTGAAAGCTACCTTAATAGTCTTTAGGAATAACCACTTGTTTCTTTAATCGAGAGTATTCTTAGGAAGAGTCCCTTCTTAAGATGTAATTAACTATAGGGGCTTGCCTTTATAGGGAACCATGATCCCAGGATAAAAGAGTCCCTATTATACTTTTCCATGTAGTTTAGGGGAAAATATTCTGGTACAAAAAAGACCCAATAGCCTTAGGAGTCTTTTATTGAATTGATTGAATCAATTACAGGAGAGCATGTTTATATTTCAAGATAATATTCTTATTCCTTAATTCTATATTTGGTCATCTAAATAAGATTTTTCCAAACTCTATGTGGTATCATTTCTTTTCTCTATTCCAGAGAAAACACCAACAAGTATCTAGCTCAAGTGTCACCTCCAAGGGAATCTACTGCTAAGAAGAGCTAGCTAGTGTGCTAACCATATAAGACTCATCCTCTAAACTATATTCTAAGTCTATATGAATAGCAAGTATACTCCTGGTAGCTAGATACTATGGGTGGAATTTAATGTCATGCTCCACTTCCTTGTCCAAGTCTACTTCAGCTCCCTTTTATTTTATTTTTCATTTTCTCTTTTCTTTTCTTTTCTTTTCTATTTTTTTCTTTTTCTTTTTCTTTTTATTTTTTTATTTTTAAACTTTGGCCAAGTTTGTGAGAATAGACTTGTTGATTTTAAGGGAGGTAGTAAGCCATATCCTCATATATGCTGACCTCGGGAACTGTAAATGGGTTGAGATCTCCTTTGACACAGTAAATGATCCCACCTGTCACAAACTTCATACATCGATGTAGAGAGGATGGAATTATGTTGTTATCATGTATCCATGGTCTCCTAACCAAAGCGTTGAAAGATGTATCCAAGTCTATAATGTGAAACTTGACTTCGGTCTTCCAATCATCTATCTCCAAGGGGAACACTATGGAGCCTAAGGCCTGTTGACCTCAATTTTGGGGAGCGGATTCAATCTTCCCATCTTAAACTTAAGAGTCTTCTAGACACTAAGACTTCCCTAGTCATAAGACACTTCTAATAATTAGCTAAACACTTAACTGAAGCCTAAAGACATAAAAGCATGAACTATAGGATTAGGTTATGCCTTAGGGATTAAGATAATCCACCTACCAAACAATCCTAATCCAATTCACGTTCACCTTCTCAAACCAAACCTCAAGTTCAATTCAAACATCAAATTAAATTTTAAATCCCAACCCAAATTCCAAAACCAAATGATTAAAGCCCATGATCAAATCCAAACTTGACAGCCTTCCTAATCCATATGACATATCCCATGGACTTAGCCAAATCTTAATCCAAAAACAAATAATTTTCTTATAATAAATTTATATCTTCAATTGTATTCCTAAATATAAATCAAATCTTCATTCAAATGATCAAAATTGAATCAAACTAAATCAAATTAAATCAAAACCCTTTCTAGGCTATATGACCTATCCCATGAACATAGCCAAATCTTAATCTAAACTAAGTCAAACTCAATTGACTTTCTCACAAATCAATCATATTTTCAATCATCTTCACAAATTTAAATGAAATACACACCTAAATCATCAAAACTAAATCAAACCAAATTAAAATCCAAACTTAAGTCACATGACCCAACTCCATGGACCTAGCCAAATTCCTTCATTCCAAAAACCAAATTCAATTTATTTTCTCATGAATCAATCATACCTTCAATCATATTCACAAATACAAATGAAATCTACAATTATCAAGACAAACCAAAATCAATCCAAGTGAAACCCAACTTAACTCTTTTGACTTAAAATGTTCAAATGAACCAAAACCCATTTGAACCCAAGCAAATTGCAATTGAATTTACATATCAATCCCAAATTGATAAATAAACTCAACTAAATCAAACTCAACCTAAAATCAAGCCAACTAAACCCAATTGGTCCACTTGACCCAAAGTGGCCAATTTGACCTATTTAAGCCAAGTTTTAATCCTACCCAAATTTGATTGAACCATAAGCATCAAAACCTCCCATCATGATTGTTGATCACCCTAGGTTGATCAATTATCACAAATTGGGTCAAACCAAGTCAACTTGGTCATTTAACCAAGTCATCCCATTAACCCATATGAACCTAAACTAGCCAAATTTCAATCTAAGCCAAACTCCTTGAAAAAAATGATTCATACTAAATCAAAATCAATATTTGAATATGACTTGACCTTCAATTGAGTCAAACCAAACTTAATTGACCCTCTTGACCCAAGTTGACCTAAATTGACCTAAAAGACCAAATTGGGTCAAATAAAATTATAAACTAAATTGATTGCAACCAATGTCTCAAGTTCATTCCAAATTGATTGTTGAACTTTACCATAACCATGATTGCACCCAATTGAACCCAATTGACCTACTTAGTTCAAATTGACCTAAAGGTTCAATTTGGCCTAAATCAAAACCAAATCCAAATTAATTGAAACCAAAGCATACAATCATCATCAATTGGTCAACTAAACCCAAACCAACACCCAACCCAAGATAATTTGACAAATTTAGTCAAATTGGTCAACTTAACCCATTTGACACAAATTAATTCAAATGAGACAAAATCAAATCTAAGCCAAAATGATCAAAACAAATTGAACCAAAACATCCCAAATGATCATATGAACTTAACCCAATCCTTGGTTTGACCTAATTTGACCAATTGGTAAACCTTACCAAACCTACCCAAATTTGACCTAAATGAGTCAAATTGAGCCAAACCTAACCAAATCAACTCCAATTGAATTGAAATTTGGGATAACCCACTTTTGGCTCATTTCAAATTTTCCAAAATCAAATCTAATGCCAAATGATCATTCTACTCTTAGGTCAAGGGCATCAGATGAGAAAAATCACCCATGTAAGTGGTCATTTTTATTCCTTGGCCACTTGGTACTCGCCCAATGGTCCACCTGAGCAACTAGGACACTTCCCAACTTGATCCAAGGGGTGGTTGGGTCAACCATGAACAATAGGAGGTAAAATCATCTCACCCTCCCCATTGGAGCATTTGAAACCCATAGGACACTCATGATTCCTCCTTGGCAGCCACCTCTACACCTTCAACCAACAAAGCCGAGCCAACTCACCTCCTCCCTGCCACTCACGACTCCCTAAGATGGTCGGACGCCACTAGAAGCCAAACCCAATCCCACCATTTGATAAATATGAAGGGGGGTATACACCCCCTTATTTCCACTCAAACACACAAAAATCATTCCTCAGAGCCCTAGCTACCCATGACGAGCTACTAGAGTCATTCACTAAGCTCCAAGCTTATTCCTCGATCAAAAAATTCCATTTTGGTCCATCTTGAAATAGGACACTCCCATTTCTTACCTAACCTCCCCATTTCTCCATCAAACTTAAATTAACTTCGCACTCACCTTCCTCAGGCCTCGTCGAGCAAGAATGAATCATCTTCCAAGCTTCTTGAGCACTAGAGGTGGGACTATGATCAAAGCTGAGCTCCATATCATTGATTCATGGTCTTCCAAATGAACATCAAGGAATTGATCCAATTACTTCTCAATAGGGCTTCATCTCCACTAGATGAAGTTTCCTCAATTGTTCAAGCCACCGATCTTGAGCTCCAATAAGGTTTAATTCCAAAATTGATCCTTTGGTAAAAATGGGTTGGAGCTTTTTGAAGAAAACTTGCATCTCAAATGATCTTGACTATTGGATGCCCTCCGATCGATGTCATGAAGGTGTGGGATCTTTTTGGAGTTGATCCATGCTCATGTAAGCTCAGATCAAGTGAACAATGGCAGACAGACTCCATTCTCCCTCACTCACATGATGTTAGATCTCGCACTATCCATTCCACGTGATTAAAATGAACGATCATGATTAGATCTACTAGATCGATTTGATTTAATCCTATTAAGTTGTAGGATTAATCATAGCCACATGATCTTAGATCAGACCATGGATGAGAAAGCGCGTACACCACTGCCATGTAGGTGCTGAGTCAGATAAGTTTTAAGTAGCCAATCCCATGATGCCACATGGAAAGTGTGTCGCATCAGTGCGCCATGTGGAACCAATAGGATTAAGTTTTAATTAGGCTTAATTAACCATTTTTAATGGCTGAAACTTTTAAACATCTTAGAGAAATAAAAAAATTGAAATAAATACTCATTGTAAAGGTATTTCAAAGGAGAATTAATTAAAATTGATCTTAAATAATTTTAAATCGTAATTAAGGTTTAATTCAAGTTTAATTACAAGGTTTAATTCAAGTTTAATTACAAAATTTATTAACTTAATTTCTCTTTAATCACTTGAGCAATTAATCCCAAAATTTGTGGGTTAATTTAATTAGATGCCCTCTAACTTCCATGATTTTCTTAGGATTTATTGTTCACTCAATTAGAAAAATTGACTAATTAAACGTTAACTACTCTTTTAAGTTAAGTAATGATTAATTAAACCCATGAATAGTAACAAATTGGTTAATTAAGTGTTTTAATCACTATTCAACTATAAGTGAACTAAAGAATAGGGTTGGGATCCCTTTCCCTTAGTTAATTTCACCCTTTTTTATGAAATTAAGATTAACTAATTAATTAAATCACTTAATCAAATTGAAATCATAATCTCATCAGACCTTAATTAATTAAATCATGGGGTAGATCTTTAGGTGTTTAATAACCTAAAGGAGTTTAATGAAATTATGGTTAGTCCACATGTGTGGGAAAACCATAAGAGTAATTAATTAAGTCTCTTATTAATTAACTATTAATCATGAGCCAATTGCATTAGGCCCCTTCTATTTCCTATGATCATTGCAAGTTTATTTTCCATGCATATCATTTTGGCTCATAATTATTTAGTTAGTTACTTTAAGGTGACATAGGTAAGGGTAATTAATTCATCTAATTAAGGGTTCAACTTAATTAACCCATAAAATCAACTTAATTACATTTTCCTAAATTAAATCAAATCACTAATGTGGGAATGGGTTTAAAATAGTAAGTGATGATTTCTCTTCTCCTTTTTAAGTCAAATCAAATCTAAAACTTAATTAATAAAGAAGCTTTCGTTTGCTTTTAATAATCTTATTTGATTTGATTGTCTTTAAGAACTAGTTTGTTTGAATGAATCACATGTTTTTATTTGATTGTCCTCTTTCCAATAATGTTAAATTTGGTATGTCATTTGAATTCATGCATCCATCTTTTCAAAATCACTATTAAATCCAAATGTATTTTTCAAAAGCTTATAAATGAATAATAATATGTGTTATGATGCTAGTTATAAAAACATAAGAAATGCATGTGTCTATAGCTTAAGTGTATGAATGTTGAGTTCTCTTTCCTCTATTTATGTGTTGATTTATATAAAATTGGATGGTAATGGGTATATAGTCTGGACATCTCGAGAACACAAGGCTTTAGCTAGCCCCAAGGATGTCATTTGGTTACCTCACTTCCCTAGTTTAACAATGACACATACCCATTTAATTTCATTCTTATTTATTTCAACATTAGAATTTGGATAGAGCTTTAATTCATGTATATATAAATGATTAAATCAAACAAAATATACAATCTTTGCATGATTTTCTTTCCCTCATTTATGTATACATCCATGTGTGTTTATGAAAAGCAAGTATATAGTCTGGACATCTCAGGATTACGATGCTTTAGTTAGCCCCAAAGAGGTCATTTGATTACCTCACTTCCCTAGTTTAGTAATGGCATGTACTTGCCTATATCTTTGTACATGTATATGTATATTTCATTAGTGAATGAAAATCCCATTTTACATTAAAATTGCATGCATTCATAATTGACTAAGTGGTCCAATTAATTATCCATATGATTTAGAGCTTACTTCCTATGTTCATGTATATGAATTTACATATGATTGAATGAAAATGGGTATATAGTTTAGAAATTTTGAGAATACGAGGCTTTAGCTATCTCCAAGAAGGTCATTTGACTGCCTCACAACGCAGATTTAATAATGGTACATGCCTATTTAATTTCATTCTTATGTCCTTTTTGTATAAGAATTTGGATAAAGTTTTAAATTAATATGTTTAAATAATTCAATCAAATAAAATATAAATTCTAAACATACACATACATTCATCATTTAAGTGTGCTAAAATATGTTGCATGTATAGATACACATAGGATTAAATAATATGCATGTTACATGTGATGGAAATGAATGATTTAATATATGTCATGTGGTAGTAATTCAATTAAATTAATCTTAAGATGCCTTTCATTTTGAATAGGATTATTTAAAGTGAACCTAAACTTAGGATTAATTAAATCATTTAATAAGCCATTTTGAATAGGATTATTAATATACTTTAGAAAGTGACTTAAGGTAAGGATGAAAGAGAGAAATCTTTTTTCCTCTATTTATAACACTTAGTTGCTAAGTGTAATCAAATGAAACAAAAGAAAACATAAATTAAAATTCTCAAATCAATTAAACTACTTCTACTTGAAATCAACCTTTCATGTTAAATTGAATCCATCTACACTTAGAAAATACCACTAATGCCTAGACTTACACAAGTCTTAATACACACATTAGAATTAAGTCACCACCTCTAGCTCTAAGTTAGGATGGTGTATGATGTGATGTATGTTTTGTTTTATAATGTATTATTTTAGATTGGATGTTAGGGTGTATGATTTGTAGACTAGATGATAGGCCAATATTAGCCTAATGATATTTTCTGTAGGGGATTAAGCTTAAAGGATGCTTAAAAATAAATCTGAATGCACTTTTTGCAAGTTGCTTAAATCCTTAAGCATAAATAGTTAGGACGTGGGATTAGTGGGACAATTTATTCTCTCTTATGGGTAAACCTTATGTCCACGTCACTTAGATTTATGCCATGCTTATCTTTAAAGCTCCATAGATTTAGGGCAGGGTAGCTATTTCTTTTCTGAGCATAAATCCTCACCTCTTAGGCATTCCTACAAATATTGTGTTGGTGGATTATAAGCCTTAGTAATCTAATTAAATTTCAACTCAAAACATATAATGTAAAGAGGTGTTTGTGCTCAACCATCCCTAGGAGTAAGTCTTCATCGCTGAATGTAACTCCTAAGATGTCCTTCGAGTGGCATGCCTCCTCTTTAATAATCGTCAGCTGAGCTAAGCATATCTCTAGATTAAGTAACAGCTTGTTTAGAGATTCTCTCATGTATTTGGATAAGACAAGGGCGTCGTATATGATTAACTTGGCTAGAAACTTTCTAAGGTGAGCTAAGACATTGTAATCAACTCTAGCTTGGTCCTCCATAAGCATATCCGTGGATGGAGCATCCTATGGAGGGGTTATATGCACACTGGAACTAATGACTTGCTTAGCTTTATCTTGAGGTGCTACCCAAAGAGGTAGAACTTTGCTAGTGCATAGGTTGACTTCAGTGACATCTTGGAATGATGAGCTTATAGAAAGTTCTACGTTCTCATCGGGCATACCTACAGCTTCTCTAATGAGATCCTCTGAGTTAGTTGAATCCAAGTCAATCTCAAGAGGTGAACCAAATTGATTCAGATAAGGATAGTCCAACTCTGAATCAAAATGGAAAGGATCAGAACTACTAGTGCTATTATTTTTATATAGAAATAAACCTAAACCTAAAAAATAAATTTAAATAAAAAACATCAGCTAAAATAAATAAACTAAACTAAATAAAAATACAAATTAACCTAAATTAAAATAAAAAATAAAATAAGCTAAAATAAATAAAAAATAAACTAAATAAACTAAATAAACCTAAACCTGTGAGTTGACTTAATTTAAAAAAAATAAAAAAAACCTAACTCTAAACCTTAAACCCTAAATCTAACCCTAAACACTAATCCCTAAACCTACAACCCTAAACCATAAACTAAAACATAAACCTAAACCTAAACCTAAACCTGAACGAAAAAATAAAATAAAATAAAAATTTAAAACTAAACTAAAATAAAATAAAATAAATAAAAACTTAAACTAAACTAAAAAATAAAATAAACCTAAAAATAAAAAACCTAAATAAAATAAAAACTAAACATAAAATAAAATTGTAATAAACCTAAAATAAAATAAAATAAAAACTAAATAAAAACCTAAACCAAAAAAATAAACCTAAAAATAAATAAAAAATAAAACTTAAACCTAAAAGAAACAAAATAAAATAAACCTAAACCTAAACTAAACTAAAATAAACTAAAAATAAATAAAACCTAAACTTTACATAAAATAAACTAAACCTAAACCCTAAACTAAATAAAATAAAATAAACTAAAATAAGCGTAGCCTAAACTAAAAATAAAACCTAAAATAAACACAAGCTAACATAAAAAAAACCTAATCCTAAACCTAAACCTAAAAAATAAAATAAAAATAAAACTAAAAAAATAATAATCATAAACTAAACCTAAACCTAAAAAATGAACTAAAATAAAAAACCTAAACTAAAATAAATAAATCAATTAAATAAAAAATAAAACAAACTAAAAAGAACAAAATTATTAAAATAAAGTATGGAATAATAAATAAACTTAAACCTGGGTTTGCTTAATTTTTTTAAAGAACCCTCAAACCCTAAACCCTATCCACAAAACTAAATAAAGCTTAAACCATGTAAACACTACCCTACCCTAAACTGACCATAAACCTAAAGTCTAAACCCCAAACCTAAAACACAAAACCCGACCCTAACCCTAGACCTGAACCCTAAGCGAAGCCCAAATCCTACCACTCCCTAAATCTGAACCCTAACAAAACCAAAATGTAAACCTAAACTAAATAAAATAAAAATGAGATTAATAAAAAACCTAAATCTAAATAAAATAAATTTAAATAAAAATAAAACTAAACCAAACTAAAATAAAATAAAATAAAATAAACAAAATCTAAACTAACTTAAAATAAATAAAACCTAAACTAAACTAAAATACAATAATAAAATAAAAAAAAAACATAAAATAAAAATAAAACATTAAATAAAATAAAATAAACCTAATAAAATAAAATAAAACTAAATAATAACCTAAACCTAAAATAAATAAAAATAAAACCAAACCCTAAATAAATAAAACTAAACTTAAGATGAAAATAAAATAAACAAAATAAAATAAACCAACTAAAATAAAATAAACTAAAACTAAAATAAATAAAACCTAAACTAAAATAAAAAGCTAAAACTAAACTAAATAAAATAAAATAAATTAAAATAAACCTAAATAAAAATAAAACCTAAAAAAAATAAATAAACTTAAATAAAAAATAAATCCTAAACCTTAAAATAAATTAAAATAAAATAAATAAAAATAAACTAACCTAACAAAAATGGTAAAATAAAAGGTAAACTAAAATAAATAAACTAAAATAAATAGACCAAACTAAATAAAATAAAAAAAAAATAAATAAATAAAATAAAATTAAAATGGATTAAAATAAATAAATAATAAATAAATAAACTAAATAAAAACCTATTTGTATACTTGGTTTTCTTTTTTAAACTATAAACCCTAACCACTAAATAATAACAAATCCTAAATCCTAAACTGACCCTAAACTAACCTAGGCTAAACCTCACCTAAAACCTAAACCTAAACCCTAAACTAAACCCTAAACCTAGGCCTTAAACTTAAACCCAAACCAGCCACCAGCCAAATCTAAGCTTAAATCTAAACCACTGAGCCACAAATCCTAAACATCAAACCACAAATCTAAACCCTAACCTAAAACCCCAAACTGAATCATGGACCCTAAACTTAAATCCTGAGGAACCCAAATCCAAATTAAACTAGAACAGGAACCTAAACCACAAACCACATAAGAACCACAGCTTTTAAACCCTAATAGGCCCAAAACCCTGACTACCTCCCCAACCCTAAATCCTAAACCATAAAACCTAAAACCTAAACTCTAAATAAACCAAAAATAATAATAATGTGCTAAATAAATAAAAGATAAAATAAAACCTAAACTAAAGCCTAAACCTAATAAAAATAATAAAATAATACTAAATTAAAATAAAATATGAAAACCAAAACTAAATTAAAAATAAAATAAACCTGGAATAAAATCTTAAATAAAATGTAAAAAATAAATTAAAATAACCTAATAAATAAACTAAATAAAATAAACCTAAAAATAAACCTAAAAATAAAACTTAAAATAAATAAAATAACCAAACCCTATAAATAAAACCTAAAATAAAATAAAATAAATAAAATAAAATAAACCTAAACCAAACTAAACTACTAAAATAAAATAAAACCTAAACCTAAAATAAAATAAATTAAACCTAATCCTTAACTAAACTAAATATAAAACTAAAATGAACTTAAACCTAAACTAAAATTAAACCTAAAAAATAAACCTAAAATAAAACCTAAAACTTAAACCTAATAAAATAAAATAAAACCTAAACCTAAAAATAATAAACTTAAACCTAAAAATAAAATAAAAATAAAACTCAACTAAAAAATAACTAAACCTAAAAACCTAAAATAAACTAAAATAAAACCTAAACTAAAATAAATAAATAAAATAAATAAACTAAACTAAAAAAATAAAAAAATAAATAAAAATAAAATAACTAAAATAAATAAAATACTAAATAAATAAAATAAACCTTAACTTCTTAATTTAAAGAAAACCTAAACCCTAAACCCAAAACTAATCCTAGGCAAACCACAAAACCACTAAATCTTGTAGAAACCCTAAATCTAATCCTAAACCCTAAACCCAAGCATAAACCCTAAAACATAAACCCTAAACCCTAAACCTACACCCTATACCCAAACCTAAACCCTAAACCCTAAACCCTAACTGACCCTAAACCCTAAACCCCAAATCCTAAACTAAACTACAGGTAAATAAATTAAAAAATAAACCTAAAGCCTAAAACCTAATAAACCTAAACCCTAAGAATGAGAAGAACTTTAACAGCAAGAACATCACCATCAACCAGGCTTAGTCTAGATCTTGCGGTGGAGGTGAAGGCGGAGGTGGCAGTTATCGCAGTGGTGGTGGGGGGTCTGGAGGTGGTGGTCAGAGCAGTGGTGGTTATGGTGGCGAGAGGAGCAGTAGAGGTTATAGCCGTGGCGGTGGTGGAGGGAGAGATCGAGGATATGATGGTGGATCCCACTACTTGAGAGGCCGAGGTGGTTCTGATGGGAACTGGAGAAACTGAAGAACAATTGATCCGATCTTCTACTTATGGAACTGTGTCTTTACAGTAAAGACGATTGTAGTTATCTAGGTTTTTGATTTTCTCTATGTGTGCTCATTTTTTATCTATGTCGTCGCTTGCATCCTAGAAAACTTGTCGTGTTATGTGATTGATGAAATTGAAAAGAATAAATGTTGAATCTGAATTTGTTCTTTGTAAAAAAAAATCATAATAGAAAAAACCATAAGCCTTAAACTATAACTTGAACCCTATACCAAAAACCTAACGCCTAAACCCTAAACCTTAAACCCAAAAAACTAAACCCTAAACTCTAAAACTTAAACCTTAAACCCTAAACCCTAAACCCTAAACCTTAAATCCTAAACCCTAAACTGTAAACCCTAAAGCCTAAACCCCAAAACCTAAACCATAAACCCAAAATAGTCAACTAACCCAAAACCCTAAACCTTAAACCCTAAAAAGCTAAAAACTTAAGCCTAAAATAAATAAAAGTTAAAAATAAAATAAATAAAAAAACCTAAACCAAAATAAAATAAAATAAAAACTTAAACTAAATCCTAAACCTAAACCCAACAAAAAAAATGAAAAATAAAAAACCAAAATAAAATAAAAATAAAACCTAAAATAAAAATAAAATAAACATAAAATAAAATAACATACAAACTAAATAAAAACCTAGACCTAAAAATTAAACCTAAAAATAAATAAATAAATAAAAACCTAAACCCTAAACAAAAAAACCTAAACCTAAAATAAAAATAAAATAAACCTAAACTTGAACTAAAATAAACTAAACTAAAATACATAAAACATACACCTAAACCAAAAATAAACAAAACCTAAACCTAAACTTGAACATAAACCTTAAATAAAATAAAATAAACTAAAAATAAAACTGAACCTAAACTTAAAAATAAAACCTAAAAATAAACCTAAAATAAAACCCTAAAACCTAAACCTAAAAAATTAAAATAAAAACATAAAGATAAACCAAAAAATAGAAAATAAAACCTAAACCTAAAAAGTAAAATAAAAATATAATTAAACAAAAAATAAACCTAATCCTAAAAAATAAACTAAAATAAAAACCTAAACTAAAATAAATAAACATAAAATAAATAAATAAAAATAAATAAAAATAAAAAATAAACTTAAATAAAAATAAAAAATAAGAAAACTAAAATAAATAAATAATAAAATAAATAAGAAATAAACCTAAACTGAGTTTGCTTGGTTTAAAAAACCCTAATCCACTAATGCCTAACACTAAACCTAAAACCTAAACCCTGGGCCCTAAGCCAACCAAAACCTAAACTCTAAATCTGACCTCTCCCACTTACCCTAAACCACTGAGCGTGAGTACTGACTTTTAGGCCAACCCCAAACTAACTGAGCCATGAGGCCTAAACCCTAGGCCCCAAATAAACCCTATGACCTAAACTGGGCTACTAACCCAGGCCAAAAAACTGAGCCTAACCACTTACTGACCCTCCATAAATACTGATAGATCATGACGTTCACTGAGCCACCTAAAAATACTGAACTGAGGCTGGCTAAACTAGGCCTGACCTAAACTGGTGACCTGGCCTTAACCACAAAAATGCTACCACTAGGCCCTCAGAAGGCTACTGACCCTACCATATAAATCCTACCACTAAACTAAATAAATAAACCTAGATTAAATTAAGAAACACATAAACTTAAATAATATTAAATAAACACCTAAACTAAAACCTAAATCTAGACTTAAAATAAAATAAAATAAAAAATAAAAATAAAGAAAAATAAATTAAAGAAAAACCAAAACTAAATGAAAAAAATAAAATAAACTTAAGAATTAAAAATGTTAATCAAATAAAAACTAAATGGAAAATAAAAATAAAAAAAACCTAAAATAAAATAAAATAAAAACCTAAACCTAAAAAATAAATAAATAATAAAACCTAAAAAAAATATAAAAATAAAACCTAAACCTTAAACTAAAAATAAAAACCTTAACCTAAAATAAAAATAAAATAATCAAAATTATATAAACCTAAACATTAACTAAAATAAACTAAACTAAAAAATAAAACCTATACCTAAAATAAACCAAACTTAATCCTAAACCTAAACCCTAAATAAAATAAAATAAATAAAAAATAAACCTAAACCTAAACTAAAAAATTAAACCTAAAAATAAACCTAAAATAAAAACCTAAACCTAAACCTAAAAATAAAAAATAAAACCTAAACCTAAAAATTAAAATTAAAATAAAACTCACTAAAAAAAAAAACCTAAACCTAAAAAATAAACTAAAAAAAAAACCTAAACTAAAATAAATAAACCTAAAATAAATAAACTAAACTAAATAAAAATGAAAAATAAACCTAAATAAAAATAAAAAAATATAAACTAAGTAAATTAAATAAAATTAGGGCTACCGATTTGTACAATTTAAAAGAAAAACCCCCTGAACCATAAATTGTAAACCCTAAAACTAACCCTAAATGCCAAATCCTAAACCTGGAACACTAAACCCATAACCATAAACCCTAAACCTTAAACCCCAAACCCTAAACCCTAAACCCTAAACCCTGAACTCTAAATCCTAAACTCTAACCCTAAATCCTAAACCCTAAAAGCATAAACCCTAAACCTAAACCTAAAAATTAAACTAAAATAAAAAACATAAAATAAAATAAATAAATCTAAAATAAATAAACTAAACTAGATAAGAATAAAAAAAACCTAAATAAAGTTTAAAATAAAATAACCTAAAATAAATAGACTAAATAAACTAAATAAATAAAATCAACCTAAACCTACCACTTTACCTAATTTAAAAGATAAAGCTAAAACCCAAACCTAAACATAAACCTAAACCCTAAGACCTAGCTAAAACCAAACCCAAACCCACATACCCCACACCCTAAACCCAAATCCTAAACACTAAACTGCAACTAAATAAATTTTAAAATAAACTTAGACCATAAAATCTAATAAACGTAAACCTAAACCTAAATCGTAAGAATGGGTAGAACCTTGATGGAAGGAACATCACCGTCAACTAGGCTTATCTAGATCTAGTGATTGAGGTAAAGGCGGAGGCAGCGGTTATCACAGTGGTGGGGGATCTGGAGGTGCTGGCGGATATGGGGGTGGTTATCGGAGTAGTGGTGATTATGGAGGCAGGAGGAGGGATGAAGTTTATAATCGTGGTGGTGGCAGAGGGATAGATCAGGGATATGATGATGGATATAAGCTACTCGAGGTAGGGTGGTTACATGGGAATTAAGAAACTAGATCCAATCTACACATGGAACTATATTTATAGTAGAGATAGTTCTAATTATCTAGGGTTTTGGATTTGCTCTATACGTGCTTATTTTTTATCTATGTCGTCGCTTCTGTCTTAGAAAACTTGGTGTGTTACTTAGTTGTTAAAACTCAAAAGAAGAAATATTGAATTTGAATTTATTCTTTGTTAAAATAAAATACAAACCCTAAACCTAAACTAAAACCTCAACCCTAAACTAACCTAAATCCTAAACCCTAAACCTAAACCCAAAAACTAAACCACTAAACCCTAAACATTAAAACTCAACCCTAAACCTACACTCTAAAATCAAAATCCTAAATCCTAACCCACTCAAACCATTCACTACCTAAACCACTAAAGCTAAAACCTAAACTTCTAAAAAAACCTAAAAATCTAAACCAAAATTAGATAAAATAAAAACCTAAACTAAAACATAAACCAAAATCTAAACTTAAAAAAAATAAAAAAAATAAAAAACTAAACTAAAAATAAATAAATAAAAACCTAAACTAAACTATAAAATAATAAAACCTAAATAAAATAAAAACTAAACCTAAAATAAAAAATAAACCAAATATAAAATAAAAACTAAATAAGTTTAACCCTAAAAAGTAACCTAAAAATAAAACTTAAACCCTAAAAAAATACCTAAACCTAAACCTAAAATAAAAATAAAATAAAATAAACTAAACTAAAATAAACTAAGCTAAAATAAGTAAAACCTAAACCTAAACCCAAAATAAACTAAATTGAAAGCTAAACCAAAACCCTAAATAAAATAAAATTAACTAAAAATAAACCTAAACCTAAACTAAAAAAAAAAAATCCTAAAATATAAACCTAAAACCTAAACCAAAAAAATAAAATAAAATAAAATGAAAACCTAAACCTATACATAAAAATAAAAAATAAAACCTAAATCTAAAAAGTAAATCAAGAAAACAAAACTAAAATAATAAACCTAAACTAAAAAAATAAACCTAAAATAAATGAACCAAACTAAATAAAATTAAAAATAAATGTAAATAAAATAAAATAAAATGACCTAAAATAAATAAAAACTAAATAACATAAATAAACTAAATCTAACCTTATTAATTTTTTTCTTAAACCTACCCTAAAACCATAAAACTAACCCTATATAAAATAAAAAAAACTAACTCCTACCCTACTAACAGAGCTAAATCCTAAATCATAAACCCTGACTCAGCTGATCTACCCTAGCCCTCAAAATCTAAAACTCTAACTGACCTTGGTGACTAACCTAAACCATAAAATCCTAGCCACTGATGCTAAATCTACAAACCAGGCCCTAAACTGACCACTGACCCACTCCAAACTATGGGGATCATACACTCCCGCCAAACGCTGGCACTCAAACCTCCACTCCCCAGGCCACTAACCCTCCACAGGCCCTGAGCTATAAAACCCTGGCCATAACCAGGCCTGACCTTAAACTCCTTCCCCACTGGGCTTTGAGGCCCTGAGCCTAAATCTGGGCCTACCCAGGCACTGAGCCCTAAACCCTAAGATCCTAAACTGAGCTGGATAAACCAAAATAAGATAAATAAATAAACCTTAAATAAAGATAAAATAAAATAAAATAAAAAAACTAAAACTTAAACCTAAACTTAAAAATAAAATAAAATTTAAAATAAAAATAAACTAAAATAAAATAAAGAATAACCAAAACTAAATGAAAAAATAAAATAAACTTAAGAATAAAACACCTTGAAAAATTAAAAACTAAATGTAAAATAAAAATAGAATAAACCTAAAATAAAATAAAAACTAAATAAAAACTTAAACTTAAAAAATAAATTAAAAATAAAACCTAAAAATAAATAAAAATAAATAAAACCTAAACCATAAACTAAAAACAAAAACCTAAACCTAAAAATAAATATAATAAACAAAATAAAATAAACTTAAACCTAAACTAAAATAAACTAAACTAAAATAAATAAAACCCAAACCTAAGCCTAAAATAAACTAAACCTAAACCTTAAATAAAATAATATAAACTAAAAATAAACCTAAACCTAAACTAAAAATTAGACCTAAAAATAAACCTAAAATAAAAACCTAAAACCTAATCTTAAAAGATAAAATAAAAGCCTAAACCTAAACCTAAAAATAAAAAATAAAACCTAAACCAAAAAAATAAAATAAAAATAAAACTCAGCTAAATAATAAACCTAAACCTTAAAAATAATCTAAAATAAAAAACCTCATCTAAAATAAATGAACTAAAGTAAAGAAAAATAAAAAAGATAACCTAAATAAATACAAAAAATAAAATAAACTAAAATAAATAAAAAAAGAAACTAAGAAACTAAATAACCTAAGCCTACTAGTTTAATTAATTTTTTAAAAAAACTCTAAACCTTAAATCAGAAAATAACCCTAAACCTACCTAAACCTGTAAATCTAAAAACAAAAAAACCCAAAACCTAAACCACAACCATAAACCAACCTAAATGCTATGACAACCCTAAACCTTAACCCTAAAAGAATAAACCCTAAACCCTCAACCTTAAAAGCATAAATCCTAAAACCCTAAACCCTAAATGCTAAACACTACACCTTAAACCCTAGACCCTAAACCCTAAACCCAAAACCCTAACCCTAAACCCTAAACCTTAAACTCTAAACCCAAACATAAACCTAAAGCAACTAAATAAATTAAAAAATAAACCTAAACCCTAAAACCTAATAAACCTAAACAGTAAGAATGGGTAGAACCTTGATGGCAGGAACATCACCGTCAACCAGGTTTAGTCTAGATCTTGTAGTTGAGGCGAAGGTCGAGGCGATGAATATGCAGGTGGTGGTCGAAGTAGTGGTGTTTTTGGAGGCGGGAGGAGCGATGGAGGTTACATACGTGGTGGTGGAGGGAGAGATTGGGGATATGATGGTGTATCCAGCTACTCGAAAGGTCGGGGTGGTTCTGATGGGAACTGGAGAAACTGAAGAACGATTGATTTGATCTACTGGATATGGAACTATCTTTACAGTAGAGATGGTTCTAGTTATCTAGGGTTTTTGATTTGCTCTATGCATGCTCACTTTTGATATATGTCCTTACTTGTGTCTTAGAAAACTTGTTGTATTTCTTGGTGGATGAAATCGAAAAGAGGAAATGTTGAATCTTAATTTCTTCTCTGTTAAAAAAAATAAAAAACCCTAAACCCTAAACTAAAACCTAAACCTTAGACCTAAAACCTAACCCTAAACCCTAAACCCTAAACCTTAAAAACCCTGAACCCTAAACCTTAAACCCTAAACCCTAAACACTAAAATTGAAACCCTAATCCATAAAACCTAAACCCAAAACCCAAAACCCCAAACCCTAAACTCAAAACCCAAAACCCTCAACTAACACTAAAACTTAAACCATAAAAAGCTAAAAACTTAAACTTAAACTAAATAAAACCTAAAAATAAAATAAATAAAAAACCTTAACCAAAATAAAATGGAATAAAAACCTAAACTAAAACCTAAACATAACCTAAACCTAAACCTAAACATAAAAATAATAAAATAATAAATAAAACTAAAATAAAATAAAATAAAATAAATAAAAACCTAAACTAAACTAAAAAGTAAAAACCTAAATAAAATAAAAACTAAGCCTAAATAAATAAAGTAAACCTAAACTTTAAAATAAATAAAACTTAAACCTAAAAAATAAACCTAAATAAAATACAAAATAAATAAATAAATACTTAAACCCTAAAAAAACATAAACTTAAAACAAAAATAAAATAAATGTAAACCTAAACTAAAATAAACTAAGCTAGAATAAATAAAACCTAAACCTAAACATAAAATAAACTAAATTAAAACCTAAACCAAAACACTAAATAAAATATAAACTAAAAAAATAAGCCTAAACTAAAATAAAATTAAACCTAAAATAATCCTAAAAAAACCTAAACCTAAAAATAAAATAATAACCTAAACCTATACCAAAATAAAAAATAAAACCTAAACCTAAAAAGTAAAATAAAAATAAACTAATCTAAAATAATAAACCTAAACTAAAATTAATAAACCTAAAATAAATAAACCAAACTAAATAAAAATAAAAAAAACCTAAAAAAATAAACCTAAATAAAAATAAAAAATAAAATGAACTAAAATTAATAAAAAATAAACTAAATAAACCTAAAACTGAACTAAAATAAATAAATAAACCTAAACCTAAAAAATAAAAGAATTAAATAAAAATAAAAACCTAAGCTAAAACCTATACCTAAATTTAAATAATAAAATAGAATAAAAAATTGAAAAATAAACTAAAACGAAATAAAAAAACCTAAATAATCTAAAAAATAAAATAAACCTAAGAATAAATAACCTTAACAAAATAAAAATGAAATGAAAAATAAAAATAAAATAAACCTAAAATAAAATAAAATAAAAACTAAGTAAAAACCTAACCCTAAAAAATAAACCGAAGAAAAACTAAAAATAAATAAAAAGTAAAACCTAAACCCTAAACTAAAAAAAAATCCTAAACCTAAAATAAAATAAAAAAATTAAACCAAACATAAACTAAAATGAACTAAATGAAAATAATTAAAACCAAAACCTAAACCTAAAGTAAGATAAACCAAAACAAAAAGTTAAACTAAATAAAATAAAATAAACTAAAAGTAAACCTAAACCTAAACTAAAAAAAATAAAACATAAAAATAAACCTAAAATATAAACCTAAAACCTAAACCTAAGAATTTAAAATAAAAACTTAAACCTAAACCTAAAAATTTAAAATAAAATTTAAACCTAAAAAATAAAATAAAATAAAACACAACTAAAATAAACCTATACTTCCTAAACCTAAAATAAACCTAAAATTAAAACCTTAAAATCAAAATAAAACTTAAACCCTAAAAAAATACATAAACCTAAACAAAATGAACTAAACTAAAATAAATTTTAAACTAAATACAAATATAAATTAAACTAAAACTGAACTAAAAATAAAACCTGATCCTAAAATAAAACCAAAACCTAGACTTAAGAAAATAAACGAGCCTAAACCTAAAACTAAAATAAAATAAGATAATAACTTAAACTTAAATATAATTAAACTAAATAAATTGAACTTTAAATTAAATAATTAAAAAATTAAAATAAAAATAAAATATAAAATAAATAAAAAAACTAAATAAACTAAACCTCTTTGATTAATTTTTTTCAAAAAAAAAATAAAACCCTAAACCTGGTAAACCCAAATTTCAGACCCTCATTCCTACCACTAACCCTCACACCTGCGCCCCCTAGGCCTAAAACCTAACTGCCTAAACCTTAAGCCCTAAACCACAGAGCCATGCCCAGACCATTGGCCTAAACCCTGGTGGACCACTGACCTAAAGCCAAACCACCCAAACCCAGGCCCTAAACTCACAAAACCCTGACCCTAAATTAAACCATAAACCCTAAACCCAACTAAAACCTACCCTAAAGCTGAAATTAAAACCCTAAAACTTAAACCTAAACTACAGCTGATCCTAAACCCTAAACCTAACTATAAACCCTAAACCCTGGCCTAAGACTAAACCTTAAACTAAACCCTAAAGGCACTAAACCCTAAAACCCTAAATCCCAAACAAACCCTAAACCCTAAACTTAAATAAAGATCTTTAAATTTTTTTTAAAAACTTAAACTTAAAAAAACTTTAAACATAAACCTAAACATAAAAATAATATAAAATAAAAAATAAAATAAACTAAAATAAAGAGAGGAACCTAAACTAAAAAAAAAAATAGAATAATTTTAAAAATAAAAAACCTTAATAAAATAAAACTAAATTTAAAATAAGAATAAAATAAACCTAAAAAAAATAAAAACTCAATGAAACCTAAACCTAAAAAATAAACCTAAAATTAAATAATATATAAAACTTAAACCCTGAACTAATCAAAAGAACCTAAACCTAAAATAAAAATAAAATAAAATAAATAAATAAACCATAACCTAAACTAACATAAATAAAACCTAAACCTAAACATAAAATAAACTAAATCGAAACCTAAACCCAAACTAAATAAAATAAAATAAACTAAAAATAAACCTAAACCTAAAAATAAACCAAAATAAAACTTAAAACCTAAACATAAAAAAATAAAATTAAAACCTAAACATAAACCTAATAATAATAAATAAAACCTAAACCTAAAATATAAAATAAAAATAAAACTCAACTAACAAATAAACCTAAACATAAACCTAAACCTAAAAAATAAGCTAAAATAAAAAACATAAACTAAAATAAATAAACCTAAAATAATTAAACTAAACTAAGTAAAAATAAAACATAAATCTAAATAAAAATAAAAAATAAAATAAACTAAAATAAATAAATAAAAACTAAATAAACTTAAACCTACTAGTTTACTTAATTTAAAAAAAAATCCTAAACCCTAAATCATTAAGTCTAAATCGTAAACCTAAAAACTAACCCTAAACCCTAAACCTACAACCCTAAACCTGAAAAAACCTTAAATTCTAAAACCTAAACCCTAAACCCTAAAAGCTTAAAACCTAAAATCCTAAACCCTAAATGCTACACCCTAAACCCTAACCCCTAAACCCTAAACCCTACACCCTAAACACTAAACCCTAAACCCTAACCCTAAACGCAAAAACCTAAAACCTAAACCCTAAACCTAAACTTAAAGTAACTAAATAAATTAAAAAAATAATCCTAAACCTAAACATAAACCCTAAGAATGGGCAAAACCTTGATGGCAAGAACATCACTATCAACTAGGCTCAGTCTATATCTGGCAATGCAGGTGAAGGTGGAGGTGTTAGTTATCGCAGTGGTGGTGGGGGATTTGTAGTTGTTAGCGGATATGGAGGTGGTGGTCTAAGTTGTGGTGGTTATGTAGGAGGGAGGAGCAACGGAGGTTACAGTCGTGGTGGTAGCAGAGGGAGAGATCGGGGATATGATGGTGGATCCGGCTACTCGAGAGGTTGGGGTGGTTCTGATGGGAACTGGAGAAACTAAAGAAGGATCGATCATATCTGCTACTTATAGAACTATGACTTTATAGTAAAGATGGTTCTAATTATCTAGGGTTTTTGATTTGCTATATTTGTGCTCATTTTTTTTCTATGTCATCGCTTGTGCCATAGAAAACATGGTGTGTTACTTGGTTGATGAAATCAAAAATAAGAAATATTGAATCTAAATTTATTCTCTATTAAAAAAAATTAAAAAACCCTAAACCTTAAACTAAAACCTGAACCCTAGACCAAAAACCTAAACCCTAAACCCTAAAAGCCTAGAACACTAAATCCTAAACCCTTAAACCCTAAAACCTAAACCCTAAACATCAAAACCTAAACCCTACACCCTAAACCCTAAACCCTAAAACCCTAAAACCTAAACCCTAAACATTAAAACCTAAACCCTACACCCTAAACCCTAAACCTTAAACCCTAAACCTTAAACCCTAAACCCCAAACCCTAAACCTAAAACACTAAACCCTTAACTAACACTATACCTTAAACCATAAAAGCTAAAAATTAAAAACTAAACTAAATAAAACCTAAAAATAAAATAAATAAAAAACCTAAACCAAAATAAAATAAATAAATAAAATAAAATAAAAACCTAAATTAAAACCTAAACTTAATCCGAAACCTGAACCTAAACCTAATAAATAAATAAATAAATAAAAATTAAACTAAAATAAAATAAATAAAAACCTAAACAAAACTAAAAATAAAGAACCTAAATAAAATAAAATTAAACCCAAAATAAAAATAAAATAAATCTAAAATAATATAAAATCAAAACTAAATAAAAACCTAAACATAAAAAAAAACCTAAAAATAAGTAAAATATAAAACTTAATCCCTAACAATAAGAAAAAAAACCTAAACCTAAAATAAAAATAAAATAAACTAAAATTAAAACTAAAATAAATAAAACCTAAACCTAAACCTAAACCAAAACCCTAAATAAAATAAAATAAAATAAAAATAAAAATAAACCTAAACTAAAAAAATAAAACCTAAACCTAAACCTAAAATAAAAACCTAAAACCTAAATTTAAAAAATGAAATAAAAACCTAAACCTAAACATAAAAATAAAAAATAAAAACTAAACTTAAAAATAAAAAAAAACAAAACAAAACAAAACAAATAAGCGTAAACCTAAACCTAAACCTTAATTTAACTAAAATTAAAAATTTAAACCAAAATAAATAAACATAAAATAAATAATGTAAACTAAATAATAAAAAAATAAAACTAAATAAAAATAAAAATATAATAAAATAAAACTAAATAAACTAATTAAACCTAAACCCTTTAAAATAAAATCCCACCCTAAACACTGAAATTGTAAATCCTAAACCCTAAACCCTAAACCCTAAATTAATCCTAAGCCCTAAACTGGCTGAACCCTAAACCCTAACTCTAACTACCCTAAACTAAACCTACCCTAACCACAAGATCATACCACTGAGCCAAAGTACCACCTACCACTACCACAAGGTGAGTGATCATAAAGCCTAAACCCTAAACCCAAATCTAAACCACGAACCCTAAACCACAAATGACTCTACCACTAAACCACCCACCCTAAACCCTAATACCTTAAACCCTAAACCACCACCCTAAACTAAATAAAACCAAAAAATAAAATAAATAAAAAAACTCAAACCTAAATAAACTAAAATAATAAAATAAAAAACCTAAACTAAAACCTAAACCTAAACCTAAAAATAAAATAAAATAAAAATAAAAGTAAACTAAAATAAAATAAATAAAAACCTAAATGAAAATTAAAAAATAAAATATACCTAAGAATAAAAAATGTTAAAAAAATAAAAACTAAATGTAAAATAAAAAGAAAATAAACCTAAAATAAAATAAAATAAAAAATGAATAAAAATGTCAACCTAAAAATAGAACATAAAAATAAAAAATTATAAAACATAAACCCTAACTTAAACCCTAAACTAATAAAAAAACTTAAACTTAAAATAAAAATAAGATAAACAAAATTAAATAAACCTAAACCTATAGTAAAATAAACTAAACTAAAATAAATAAAACCTAAACCTAAACCCTAAACCCTAAACTAAACCTAAACATAAATAAAATAAAAAAATAAAATAAAATAAAATAAACCTAAACTAAAAAAAAACCTAAATAAACCTAAAACCTAAACTTAAAAATAGAATTAAAACTTAAAATTTAATCTAAAATTAAAAACAAAACCTAAACCTAAAAAATAAAATAGAAACAAAACTCATCTAAAAAATAAACCTAAACCTAAACCTAAACCTAAAAATTAACTTAAATAAAAAAACCTAACTAAAAATAAACCTAAAATAAATAAAATAAACTAAATAAAAATAAAAAATAAATCTAAATAAAAATAAAAACAAAACAAAATAAAATAAATAAAAAATAAATTAAATAAACAAAATAAACCTAAACCCTAAACCGTAAACCCTAAACCCTAAACCTAAAAGTAAAAAAATAAAACCTAAACCAAAAAAATAAAATAAAAATAAAACTGAACTAAAAAACAAAACCTAAACATAAACCTAAACCTAAAAAATAAACTAAAATAAAAAACCTAAGCTAAATTTGATAAACCTAAAATAAACATACTAAACTAAATAAAATTTAAAAATAAACCTAAATAAAAATAAAAAATAAACTAAATAAACCTAAACCTATCGATTTACTTAATTAAAAAAAAACCCCCTAAACCTTAAATCTTTAACACCGATCCCTAAACCCCAAACTCTAAACCTAAAAACTAACTCGAAACTCTAAACCATAGACCTATAACCCTAAACCTTAAGCCCTAAACCCTAAACCCTAGAAAGCCCTAAACCCTAAAACCTACACCCTAAACCATAAACCCTAAACCCTATTCCTAAACCCTAAACTGTAAACCCTAAACCCTAAACCCTAATCCTAAACCCTAAACCCTAAAAGCATAAACCCTAAAACCCTAAACTTTAAACCCTATACCTTAAACCCTAAACACTAAACCCTAACCCTAAACCTGAAAACCAAAACCCTAAACCTTAAACCTAAACCTAAAGTAACTAAATAAATTAAAAAATAAACATAAACCTTAAAGCCTAATAAACCTTAACCTTAATCTAAACCCTAAGAATGTGCAGAACCATTATGGTAGGAACATCACTATCAAATAGGCTGTCAGATTAATGGAGGCTAAAGGCGGGTTATCGAGTGGTGGTGGGGGATCTGGTGGTACTGGTGGATATGGAGGTGGTGGTCAGAGCAGTGGTGGTTAAGGAGGTTAAAGATTGAGGTTATAGCCATGGTGGTGGTGGTGGGAGAGATCGGGGATATGATGGTGGATCTTGCTACATGAGAGGCCAGGGTGGTTTTGCTGTGAACTAGGAACTGATGATTGGAACTATTGTTATATACATGCTCATGCCCATTTTTTATCTATGTCGTTGCTTGTGTCTTAGAAAACTTCCTGTCTTACTTGGTTGATGAATCAAAAAGAAGAAATGTTGAATCTAAATTTGTTATCTGTTTAAAAAAACCCGTAAACCCTAAACTAAAACCTTAACCCTAGACCTAAAACCTAAACCCTAAACCTTAAAAACCCTAAACCCAATACCCTAAACCTTAAAACCCTAAACCCTAAACCCTAAACTGTAAACCCTAAATTTTAATTCTTAATCCCTAAACCCTAAACCCTAAACCCAATTCTCTAAACCCTAAACCCTCAATTAATACTAAACCCTAAACCTTAAACCCTAAACCCTAAAAAGCTAAAAACCTAAACCTAAACTAAATAAAATGTAATAATAAAATAAAGAAAAAAATTGAAACCAAAATAAACTGAAAAAATAAAATAAAAACTTAAACTAAAACTTAAAACTAAACCTAAACCTAAACCTAAACCCAAAAAAATAAATAAATAATAATAAATAAACTAAAATTAAATAAATAAAATCCTCAACTAAACAAAAAAAAATAAAAACCTAAATAAAATAAAAACTAAACCTAAAATATAAATAAAATAAACCCAATATAAAATAAAATAAACCTAAAAAATAAACCAAAAAATAAAACATAAAATAAGTAAAATATAAAACTTAAACCCTAAACAAAAAAAACCTAAACCTAAAATAAAAATAAACTTAAACCTAAACCAAAACTAAACTAAAATAAATAAAACATAAACCCAAACCTAAAATAAACTAAACCTAAACCTAAACTAGAACCCTAAATAAAATAAAATAAATTAAAAATAAACCTAAACTTAAAATAAAAAATAAAATGTAAAAATAATTCTAAAATAAAAACCTAAAACCTAAATCGAAGAAAATTTAATAAAAACCTAAACCTAAACCTAAAAATAAAAAATAAAAATTGAACTTTAAAAATAAAATAAAAATAAGACTAAACTAAAAAAATAAACCTAAACCTAAACCTATAAAATAAACTAAATATAAACAAAAAAATAAATAAACCTAAAATAAATAAACTAAACTAAATAAAAATAAACATAAACATAAATAAAAAATTAAAAATATAATAAAATAAAATAAATTAAAAAATAAATTAAATAAACTAAATAAACCTTAAACTATGGTTTAGTTGATTTAAAAACATAAAAAATAAAAAAACAACAATAAAAAAAACCCTAACCCTAAAACTATTCATAAACCCCTTAACCTTGCACCCTAAACCTACAACCCTAAACCCTAAACCGTAAATTATAAATCCTAAACCCTAAACCCTAAACCCTAAATTAATCCTAAGCCCTAAACCCTAAACCAAAAACCCTAAACCCTAACTCTAACCTGAACCCTAAACCCTAAACCCTAAACCCTAAAATCATAAACCCTAAACCCTAAAATAAACACTAAACCCTAAAGGCCGTAATCCCTAAAGCCTAAACCCTAAACCCAAATCTGACCCTAAACCATGAAAACCCTAAACCCTAAACACTAAACCCTAAACCTTAAACACTAAACCCTGACCCTAAATCCTAAACCCGAATACCTTAAACCCTAAAACCTTAAACCCTAAACCCTAAACTAAATAAAACTAAAAAATAAAATAAATAAAAAACTCAAACTTAAATAAACTAAAATAATAAAATAAAAAAACCTAAACTAAACCCTAAACCTAAACCTAAAAATAAAATAAAATAAAAATAAAAATAAACTAAAATAAAATAAATAAAAACCTAAACAAAAATTAAAAAATAAAATATACCTAAGAATAAAAAATGTTAAAAAAATAAAAACTAAATGCAAAATAAAAAGAAAATAAACCTAAAATAAAATAAAATAAAAATGAATAAAAATGTCAACCTAAAAAATAAACCTAAAAATAGAAAATAAAAATAAAAAATTATAAAACATAAACCCTAACTTAAACCCTAAACTAATAAAAAAACTTAAACATAAACTAAAAATAAAATAAACAAAATTAAATAAACCTAAACCTATAGTAAAATAAACTAAACTAAAATAAATAAAACCTAAACCTACACCCTAAACCCCAAACTAAACCTAAACTTAAATAAAATAAAATAAAATAAAATAAAAATAAACCTAAACCTAAACTAAAAAAAAACCTAAAAATAAACCTAAAACCTAAACTTAAAAAAATAGAATTAAAACTTAAAATTTAATCTAAAATTAAAAAACAAAACCTAAACCTAAAAAATAAAATAAAACAAAACTCATCTAAAAAAATAAACTTAAACCTAAACATAAACCTAAAAAATTAACTTAAATAAAAAACCTAAACTAAAATAAATAAACCTAAAATAAATAAAATAAACTAAATAAAAATAAAAAATAAATCTAAATAAAAATAAAAATAAAATAAAATAAAATAAATAAAAAATAAATTAAATAAAAAAATAAACCTAAACCCTAAACCGTAAACACTAAACCCTAAACCTAAAAGTAAAAAAAATAAAACCTAAACCTAAAAAATAAAATAAAAATAAAATTGAACTAAAAAATAAACCTAAACATAAACCTAAACCTAAAAAATAAATTAAAATAAAAAACCTAAACTAAATTTGATAAACCTAAAATAAACATACTAAACTAAATAAAATTTAAAAATAAACCTAAATAAAAATAAAAAATAAACTAAATAAACCTAAACCTACCGATTTACTTAATTAAAAAAAAACCCCTAAACCGTAAATCTTTAACCCCGATCCCTAAACCCCAAACCCTAAACCTAAGAACTAACCCGAAACTCTAAACCATAAACCTATAACCTTAAACCTTAAGCCCTAAACCCTAAATCCTAGAAAGCCCTAAACCCTAAAACCTACACCCTAAACTGTAAACCCTAAACACTATTCCTAAACCCTAAACTGTAAACCCTAAACCCTAAACCCTAATCCTAAACCTTAAACCCTAAAAGCATAAACCCTAAAACCCTAAATTTTAAACCCTATACCCTAAACCCTAAACACTAAATCCTAACCCTAAACTTGAAAACCAAAACCCTAAACCTTAAACCTAAACCTAAAGTAACTAAATAAATTAAAAAATAAACATAAACCTTAAAGCCTAATAAACCTTAACCTTAACCTAAACTCTAAGAATGTGCAGAACCATTATGGTAGGAACATCACTATCAAATAGGCTAAGTCTAGATCTGGTAATGGAGGTGAAGGCGAAGGCGGTGGTTATCGTAGTGGTGGTGGGGAATCTGGGGGTACTGGTGGATATGGAGGTGGTGGTCAGAGCAGTGGTGGTTAAGGAGGTTAAAGATTGAGGTTACAGCCATGGTGGTGGTGGTGGTGGGAGAGATCGGGGATATGATAGTGGATCTCGCTACACGAGAGGCCAAGGTGGTTTTGACAGGAACTAGAGAAATTGAAGAATGATTGATTTGATCTACTACTTATGGAACTCAGTCTTTATAGTAGAGACGATTCTAGTTATATAAGGTTATTGATTTGCTCTATACATGCCCATTTTTTATCTATGTCATTGCTTGTGCCTTAGAAAACATCCTATCTTACTTGGTTGATGAATCAAAAAAAAGAAATGTTGAATCTAAATTTGTTATCTGTTTAAAAAAAATCATAAACCCAAAACTAAAACCTTAACCTTAGACCTAAAACCTAAACACTAAACCCTAAAAACCCTAAAACAAATACCCTAAACCTTAAAACCCTAAACCCTAAACCCTAAACCCTAAATCTTAATTCTTAATCCCTAAATCCTAAACCCAAATCTCTGAACCCTAAACCTTAAACCCTAAACCCTAAAAAGCTAAAAATCAAAACCTAAACTAAATAAAATTTAATAATAAAATAAAGAAAAAAATTGAAACCAAAATAAACTGAAAAAATAAAATAAAAACTTAAACTAAAACTTAAACCTAAACCTAAACCTAAACCTAAACCCAAAAAAATAAATAAATAATAATAAATAAACTAAAATTAAATAAATAAAAACCTCAACTAAACTAAAAAAATAAAAACCTAAATAAAATAAAAACTAAACCTAAAATATAAATAAAATAAACCTATTATAAAATAAAATAAACCTAAAAAATAAACCAAAAATAAAACATAAAATATGTAAAATATAAAACTTAAACCCTAAACAAAAAAAAATTCAGTTACGTATTGCTAAACCTAAACCTAAAATAAAAAATAAGCCTAAACCTAAAAAAACAAATTAAAATAAAAAAACTAAACCCAAACCTAGATAAACTAAACCTAAACCTAAACTAAAAAAAAATAAAATAAAATAAAAAAATAAACTAACAAAACTAAAAAATAAATGTAAAAATAATTCTAAAATAAAAAACCTAAACCTAAACCAAAGAAAATTTAATAAAACCTAAACCTAAACCTAAAAATAAAAAATAAAATTGAACTTTAAAAATAAAATAAAAATAAGACTAAACTAAAAAAAATAAACCTAAACCTAAACCTATAAAATAAACTAATATAAAAACCTTAAACCAAAATAAATAAACCTAAAATAAATAAACTAAACTAAATAAAAATAAACATAAACATAAATAAAAAAATTAAAAATATAATAATATAAAAAAAATTAAAAAAAAATAAACTAAATAAACCTTGAACTATGGTTTAGTTGATTTAAAAACATAAAAAATAAAAAAATAATAATAAAAAAAACCCTAACCCTAAACCCTAAAACTATTCATAAACCCCTTAACCTTGCACCCTAAACCTACAACCCTAAACCCTAAACCATAAACCTTAAAACTCTAAACCCTAAATCCTAAACCCAAACCTAAAAACCCTAAACCCTAAGCCCTAAACCCTAACACCTACACTACACCTAAACCACCAAACCCCAAACCCTAAACCCTAAACCCTAAACCTAAAAAACCTAAAACCCTAAACCTAAAGTGAATAAAATATAAAAATAAAATTAATAAAAGCAACCTAAATCTAAATAATAAAAAATTAAGATAAAACCTAAACTTAAAATAAAAATAAAATAAACCTAAACCTAAACTAAGATAAACTAAACTAAAATAAATAAAACCTAAACCTAATCCTAAAATAAACTAAACCTAAACATAAACCTAAATAAAATAAAATAAAATAAACTAAAAATAAACCTCAACCTAAACTAAAATAGAATACCTAAAAGTAGACCTAAAATAAAAACCTAAAACCTAAACCTAAACCTGACCCTAAAAAAACTAAAATAAATAAACCTAAAATAAATAAACTAAACTAAATAAAAATAAAAATAAACCTAAATAAAACAAAATAAACTAAAATAAATAAAAAATTAACTAAATAAACTAAATAAATTGAAACCTACTAGTTTACTTAATTTTAAAAAAAATGAAAAAAATATAAAAAATATATAAATAAATAAAAAAATCCTAAACCCTAAACCTACAACCCTAAACCCATAATGCTCTTCCCCCAAGTGCTCTCTCGATCTCTTGCAATTTTTGAATCCCTCTTGGTAGCATGGGATTTTGTGGCTTTGCTTCTATTTCCGATTTGAATAGCATCGGCTATTTACATGATGTTTTATCATTGACCATGGCTGCAGTGAGTTCGATTCACTGGGTTCCACCTCAAGATATGGATGTTTCGACTAGGGCATCTGACATTTTGGGGATTGGTGACCCTAATGCTGCATCTTCTACTAAATCTTTCAAGGAAGTTCTCTTTGGTAAGATTTCTCCCTTTGTTGATTGAGTTAATCTCATTTTGACATCTTTTAGAGGTTTTCCAGCCATAATGTGCTCTGATGTGAATGTTGAAAAGTTTACAAAACCCTTTGAGTTTTCTATTTTTTGTAAATTTGCTTTACATCGTTCAAATTTATAAAGATACACTCTTTTTTCCATAATCTCAAGCTTACGGGTGCCTTCTCGATTGGTCGTATTGACCATCGGCATAACTTGATTCAACTTTCTAATGATCTGAATTATTCATGTGTTTTATCGCATCGTTCTTATTTTATCATTAATTATCAAAAGTGTTTGCTAAAGTGGTCACCCCTTTTTTACATTAAGGAGGAATCTTTTATTATCCCTGTGTGGTTATCTCTTCCTAATATGCGCATTCATTTTATTACCCATCATGCACTTTTTGCTGTCAGGGGTTTATTTGGTTAGCCTTTACCGCTCGACTAAGCGACCGCTGAGCGATCTCACCCTTCTATGGCTCAGATCCTCGTGGAATTAGACATAAATAAAAAAATACTCTAAGAAAGTTTGGATTGGCTTCAAAAAATATAGGTATTTGCAAAAGGTTGAATTGGAGAACCTTTTGATTTTTTGTTCCCACTGGAAAATACACGATCATGATAATTCAAAATGTTTTATTCTCCATCCCCACTTAAAAAAATGAATTCCTCCTAAGGAAAATGTTGTCTCTAGCCATAAGCCGATTCCTACTTATGTTCAGAAATTGGCCTCAGATCCTAAGGATGGTATGAAGACTGTTATTGAAGGTGATTCCTTAGATATTGGGGTTAATCTTGTTGAACATGTTTTTGCTTCTAATGTTGATAGGGATTCGACCGATATTCAAAATGAGAAGGATGATTTACCTCATATTCCTTCTTTGAATTTGAATATTTCTAGTGCAGAGAATAATAAATTCTCTAAGTTCTTAGAAGACCATTCTATTTTCTTTGATTCTATTCTTGCATCTATGCTGGCTTTGATCAATGAAAATGAAGCTTTTAATGAGGATTAAATGATGTTGAGCATGCTGAAAACATTTCTAATCTAGATTTTACTACTTCTACTTTAAATGGTTCTAAATCATCACCATCTCTCATTTCTTATCTTGATATCCATGTCAATCCTACTTTTCAACTAAAGATAGATTTGGAAAAAGGTGAACTCCCTTCCAAACACTTGGAGATTTCTCCTAAATCTATGACCAATGTTACTAAATCTTACTCGGATGATGACTCTAGGGGAAAAAATGCCTTCCAAACTTATCATGCTAAAAAGAAAAAAAATGTTAAAAATTTCCTTCCCAAATTGTCCAAAAATACTATATCTATTATGGCCTTTCACTCCTCTCCTAATTAACCTTTACTTAACCCCCCTTTTTATTTTCCTTATGTTTTATTTTCTTGTTTGGAATGTTAGAGGGATCAATACCCTCTCGATTCATAATCATATTAGAAATCTTTTTTGCATTCATAATATTTCTCTTCTTATTATTCTGGAGCCTCTTATTCATGCTAATAATATTAACCATGTTGTTAGAAAGATCGATTTCAATAAATTTTTCTTTAATGTTAGTAATAAGATTTGGTGTTTTTGGAATAATTTTTTGAGGTCTTTATTATTGATGATTTTCATCAAGTTGTCAATGCTCAAATCTATTATGGTGATTATTGTGTTTTGGGCTCTTTTGTTTATGCATCTTGTTGTAGATCTGGTAGAAATCTTCTTTGGGATAATTTAAGGAATTTTGCTACCTCTGTCGATAAACCTTGGTTTGTTGGTGGTGATTTCAACACCATTTTATTCTCTTCGAAATGAAGTGGTGGTTTCTATCATAATATTCATTCCATGGAAGATTTCTACAATATGATCCTTCATTGTAATTTGATTGATATTGTCTTTAAGAGCTCTAATTATACTTGGCAAAACTATACACTTTGGCAAAGGTTGGATCATATTCTTTTTAATACTCATTAGATTACTCAATGTCCTATTACTTCTATTGACCATTTAAGCAAAACCTTGTCAAACCATGCTCCTCTTCTTATTTCTATTAAAGATAATTCTAATAGACTAAAACCCTCTCGCTTTTAGATTTCAAAACATGTGGATTCAATATATTGATTATTTTAATGTTGTGGCTAATAATTGGAAAGCTCCTTTACATCCTGATAATTCGATTATGGAGATGAATACACTTTGGTTTAAACTTAAAAGACTTAAACAACATTTGGCCTGGTTGAATAAGAATTATTTTAAAAACCTTTTTTTTCTAATATTAAAGATAAGGAAAAATTGGTTTGTGATCCTGAAGTCTCCATTATGTTTGATCCTTCTAAGATTACAACATGACTGAGGCAAAAGATAAACTTGTTAACTTCCAAAATATGGAAGAGACTTATTGGTGCCAAAAAGCTGCTAATAAATATATTGCAGATGGTGATAGGAATACTAGGTATTTCCATGCTTTGGTTAATTAAAAGAGAGCTTGAAATAATATTCAAAACATTAAAAATGATAATGGAGATTGGATTATGGAGAGTAATGATATTAAGGAATCGATTATTAATAACTTTAGAAAAATGCTTAATAAGAATTGATCTAATGAAGCTATTTATCAATCATAGTTGATTCCTTGTATTATTACTAATAATGATAATGATTTCTTGCGTAATGAAGATGAAATTTTCAAAGTTCTAGATAGCATGAACATAGATTCTATTGTTAGTCCGGAGGGTTTAAATACTCAATTTTTTTCAAAAATGCTGGTTTATCATTAAAAATGATTTAATTGAGGTTGTGATTGATTTTTTTAAAGGTAATCCTTTTCCTAGATATTTTTCTAGTACTTTTATTATTCTCATACCTAAGAAAGATAATCCGGACTATTGGAGTGATTTTAGACCTATTAGTCTTTTACTTAATAGAATTATCTCTCTCAACTAAATTGGTTTTGTTAGTGGTAGATCTATTTCTGATAATATTTTACATGCCCAAGAATTAATTCATGATCCAAAGAATTAATTCATGATCTTGATACTAAGACTAGAGGTGGAAATATTCTTTTCAAATTAGATATTACCAAAGCTTTTGATAACATCTCTTGGGATTTCCTTTTACATATTCTAAATTTATTTGGGTTTTCTAATAAATTTATTTTTCTTATTAAAAATTGTTTTAATAATGCCTAGTTTATGATTTTGCTTAATGGGGAAGCCTTGGGTTTCTTTCCCTCTTCCCATGGCTTACGATAAAGGGATCCTTTATCTCCTGCTTTATTTATTATTGTTGTTGAGTACTTATCTAAGAGCATCAATGTTTTATTCTTAAATATTCATAGTATGTACTACAAAACACTTGATGGTCTTCTTGTTTCCCATTTAAGTTTTGCATATGATTTCATTATGTTTTGCAATGCTTCTATTTCTCACATCAAGCATCTCAAGTCTTTTTTAAATAAATTTGGTAGAGAAAGTGGCCTTTCTAACAATGATAACAAAAGCCTTTTAATCACTTCCTATAGTATCTCCAATAATAAAATCAATCAAATTGTACAAATCACTAATTTTAAACATCAACAATTACCACTTAAGTACTTGGGTGCTCCGCTCTTTAAAGGCCTGAAACGTTCCCATCTCTTTGATGAGTTAATTCAAAAAATTTCAAATAAAATTTTTGTTTGGGAATTGTATTTACTTTTCTTTAATGGTAGGCTCACTATTCTTAAAAGCACTCTCAACTCAATGCCTCTTTATTTGATTCAAACAATTATCCCCACTAATTCTACACTTATTAGAATTGATCATTTGCTTAATAAATCTTTTTAGGGCTCTAATAATTCTACCAAAAGAATGCATTGGACATCTTGGCATAAATGTTGTGGTCCTTTGGGAGAAGGTGCTCTTGGTAGCAAGCCTATTCATGAAGCTATCACTGCCTTCTCTCATAAGCTCTAGTGGAATTTTAGAAAGAATGATAGCCTTTGGGCTAATTTATGATGGAGAAATATTGCCAAAGAAACACCTCATTAATTGTAATAATAAAGTTGGTGACGCTCCAATTAGGCTTTTCTCCATTAAATGGTTTGCCAAATCATTTATATTTTGTGGTATTTAATCGGGTTCTTCCTTCTTTTGGCAAGTGAATTAGATTGGCAATGGCTCTATTGACAACCTTTTATCTACCCACTCTACTGCTACTATCAAAGTTAATTCTTTTTGGCTTAATAACAATTGGAATGAATGCAAACTTGAGAATTATATCCCTATTTTAGTTTTTGACAACTTTAGAAATATCCCCATTTTTTATAGCAAACCTAACCAAATTATTTTTAAGCTTTCTTATAATGGTGACTTTATTCTTAAAGTGTTTGGAATTTTATTAGAGAAAAACAAAATCCCTCTAATGTTTTTATTAAACTTTGGAACAATATCATTCCCATTTCCTATTCTATTTTAGCTTGAAGGATTTTGAATAACTTTATTCATATGGACTCTTTGCTTTGGACTAAAGGGTTTTACTTACCTTCAAAGTGCTATTGTTGCTTTCAAATTGAAAATGTAAATCATGTTTTTGTCAATGGTGCTATTGCTTCTAAATTATTATTTTGGTATGATGATTTATTTAATACCAAGTATTTTCATGGTTCTCTTTCTTTCTATCAACTTCTTGAAGTATGTTTCAAAAATACAGTGAAAGGTTATATCAAAGTTTTAATTGCTATTACCCTTATCTGGTTCATCTAGATCGATAGAAATGACGCTAAATATCGTGGTACTCCTATGAACCATAAAAGGATCCTGGCTAGAACTAAAGAAAAAATTCATGCCCTTTTTAATGCCAATCTTATTAATAATATTCATTTTAGAGGTTATAAATTTTTGTCTAAAAAATTGGGTATCATTCTTCCAGAGTTTGACTCTTATAAAAGTGCTAGGATTATTCATTGGTTCAAACCTAAAGACAATTTGATTAAAGTGAAGACTGATGGTTCTGCTGCTTCTAATAAATATGGATGTGGTGGTATCCTTAGATATTCTAAAGCTACTGTCATTTGTGCTTTTTCCTATCCTCTCAAAGCCTGTTCTATTATTTTTGCTGAGCTTATGGCTATTAATAAAGCTATTAAAATTTGTTTGAATAGAAGTTTCCTCAATATCTAGATTGAAGTTGATGCTCTCTTCCTCGTTGACATGCTTAATTCTAATAGAAATAGTTTGCTAAATTATTTTAACTTCTTAATCATACTAAAAATATTCTATCTTAAGTTTGTTTTAAAATTTCCCACATCCATCATGAAGGTAATGCTTGTGCTGATTACTTGGCTAACTTTGTTGCTAACTTAACTAAGTTCACTTTTTTTGACAACCAAACTTTGCCTAAACAATTAAGAGGTTTGGTTAATCTAGATAATGCTGGATTGCCTTATCTCAAAAAATAAATTCTTGGATTGGTTTTTAATGATCTTTTGCTTTTGGTTGCCCCTTATTAAGCCCTCTTTGGGTTGTGGTTATCTTCATATTTTCTCTCTTCGGCCTAAGTTGAGCTATGTTTTTGATCTCATACTTTTGGATTGGCCTAGTTTTTGCTACCTGGTGGTTATTGTAAGTGCAACCTGGGTTGTTTTGATTTTTTCAGCTTGGTGGCTTCTATCTATCTGGCTAGGTGTTTACCATAATTTTCCCTTAGTTGATTTTTATATCCTCCTTTTGGGTTATGGCTATGGTTGTTGTAGCTCTTTCTTTCTGTGTGGGTTTTGCCTCTTTTCTGGGCTGCTTTCTAACTTACCCAAGTTGGATCTACTACTACGGTGGTTAATCAAGTGGCTTTGTTGGCTGGCTGGGTTGGCTGGTTGGGTTGGTTGGATGGTTGGCTGTTTTGGCTATTTTTTCATTTTTTGTTGGTGACTGATCAAGGTGGCTATTGGTGGTTTATCTCTTCCTTGATTTTGCAATGGTGGAGGTTGTTGGTTGGCTGTTATTTTCTCAATTTTCTTGACTAGGGCTCTGTGGTTGGTTTTGTTGATTTTTTTTTGTTTCTTTTGGTTATGGTTTTGACCTCCTCCTGTATTGGCCTTCCTCTCCTAGCTGCAAAGGCTTTAGGTTTGGGTATTATTCTGGATTAGCTGGTTGAAGGCTATTTTGTTGCTGATAGTTGACCTCGGGGGCTAGTGGCTTGGTTGGGTGCCTTTATTGCTGTCATTCCTGTTGGTTGGCTTGTAGTCTGTCTTATTACTTTGTACCATTTTTTTCTTTGGCTTAGTATTCTACTTACTTGGATCAGATTTTCTTTTTCCTTGGTTGGGTTTGGTGGATATTGTTTGCTTCTACCTATTCCCTGGTTATCTTGGGTGATTTTGGCTTGATAACTGTTGTTGGTCTTTACACTGATTTGGGTCTTCTGCTATTGTGGTGGTTGGCTAGGAGGATATGTTGGCTGGCTGGTTTTTCTTGCTCCTTTGGTGACTGGTATGGGAACCTACTGGTGTTCTTTCTATGACCTATATTTTTGGTTTCCTCCTTATTTGTTTTTTCTCTCTTGACTGTAGCTTATCCCTTTTTTCTGTTTGGGTGGTAGCCTTGCTGTCCACCCCTTTTGCAGTTAGACTAGCTATTTTTACTGGCTCTTTTTTCTACTTTGTTGGTGGAGGATATCAGCATTTGTGTTTTTTTTGCTCTTGTTTGTCTCTAGTTACCCATGATGCTTGCTGATTTTATTATTCTTTTTTTGGTGGCTTTGGTAGTGCTCGGTATTGTTGTTTAATGGTTGGTTGATTATCGGTGGGTTTGGTTGGGCAGCTTGGCAATTATGTTGTTTGGAGGATTTGGACTTTGGTGATGGGCTACATGAGGCTGGTTATGATGGCCTTGATGTCTTTTCTTTGGCAGCTATATATTTAATCCTTCTCTTGAAGTTTGGATGCTTACATATAGTGTTTTCTTGAGATGATTGTAACTGAGCATTTGTATTTTCTTTTATTTTTTTATGCTTGCTTAATTGTCATCCTTTAGTATTTGTAAATAGGTTGGGAGAGTCTCTTGTGGGATGGACTAAATGAAGATGTGCTCACATGGATTTTCTCAGATTTTTTTTGTTTTTATTTTGCTTTCATTCCTTCATTATTGCAATAGTTAGGGAGTTTATCTCATTAGGATTTATTGTACCTCTTTGAGCATTAGCTAAGAGATTTACCCCCTTTGAAGACTTTGTACTTTTTCTTAGTAGCAATAAAATTTCCCTAATTTCTCTAACAAAACCTTAACACTAAAACCCTAAACCCTAAACCCCAAACCCAAACCCCGAAAACCCTATATCCTAAACCATTAAACCTAATCCCTAAAATCTACAACCCTAAACCCCAAAAACCTAAACCTATACTAAATAAAACCTAAATAAAATAAATAAATAAAACCTAACTCTAAATAAAAATAAAATAAATAAATAAAACATGAAAACCTGAACTAAAACCTAAACCTAAACCTAAACCTAGAAATAAAATAAAATAAAATATAAAATATAAACTAAAATAAAATTAATAAAAACCTAACATAAATAAAATAAAATAAAATAAACCTAAGAATAAAAAAATTAAATAAAAAAACTAAACATAAAATAAAAATAAAATAAACCTAAAATAAACTTAAAATAAAAAAATATAAAGTAAATAAAAACATAAACCTATAAAATAAACATAAAAATAAAACCTAAAAATAAATAAAAAAATAAAACCTAAACCTTAAACTAAAAAAAACCTCAACCTAAAATAAATAAAATAAAATAAACTTAAACCTAAACTAAAAGAAACTAAATTAAAATAAGTAAAAGCTAAACCTAAAATACACTAAACTAAAACCCTAAACTAAATGAAATAAAATAAACTAAAAATAAACCTAAACCTAAACTTAAAAAATAAAACCTAAAAATAAACCTAAAACCAAAACCTAAAAAAATAAAATATAAACTGAAATCTAAACCTAAAAATAAAACTAAAACCAAAACCTATAAAATAAAATAAAAATAAAACTAAACAAAAAAAATAAACATAAACCTAAACCTAAACCTAAAAACTAAACTAAAATAAAATACTGAAATAAAAATGAATAAACCTAAAATAAATAAAATAAACTACATAATAAGAACTAAACTTAAATAAAAATAAAAAATAAAAGAAACAAAAATAAACAAAAAATAAACTAAATTAACTAAAAAAACATAAACCTACCAGTTTACCTATTTAAAAAAAAACACTAAACCTTATAACCTAAACCCTAAACCCTAAATCCTAAACCCTAAACCCGAATTCCTAAACCCTAAAATAAACCATAAACCTACAACCCTAAACCCTAAACTCTAAACCATACACTCTAAACCCTAAACCCTAAAATAACCCTAAACCCTAAACCCTTCCCTAATCATAACCTAAAACCCTAAACCCTAAATCTTAAATATTGAATGCTAAACCCTAAACCCTAAACCCTAAACCCTAACCCTAAACACCAAACCCTAAAACCCTAAACCTTCAAACCCTAAATCCTAAACCCTAACAACCTAAAAACCTAAACCTTAAGTAAATAATACCTAAAAATAAAATAAATAAAAAACCTAAACCTAAATAAAATAAAATAAAAAAATAAAATAAAAATCTAAACTAAAACATAAAGCTAAGCCTAAAAGTAAAATAAAACAAACAATTAAAATAAAGTGAAATAAAATAATTAAAAACCTAAGCGAAACTAAAAAATAAAATAAACCTAAGAATAAAAACCTTAAATAAAATAAAAACAAAATGTATAATAAAAATAAAATAAATGTAAAATAAAATAAAATAAAAACTAAATAAAAACCTACACCTAAAAAATAAACCTAAAAATAAAACCCAAAAGTAAATTAAAAATAAAACTCAAACCCTAAACTAAAAATAAAATTAAAAAAAATAAATAAATTTAAAACTAAACTAAGATAAACTAAACTAAAATAAGTAAAACCTAAACATAATGCTAAAATAAACTATACCTAAACCCTAAACTAAATAAAATAAACTAAAAATAAACCTAAACCTAAACTAAAAAATACAACCTAAAATAAACCTAAAATAAAAACGTAAAACCTAAACTCTCAACCATAAACCCTAAAAAGCAAAAAGCCTAAACCTAAACTAAGAAAAATAAAAAAATAAAATAAATAGAAAAACCAAAACTAAAATAAAATGAAAAAATAAAATAAAATAAAAACATAAAATAAAACCTAATTCTTAACCTAAACCTAAAAAATAAAATAAAATAAAAAATATAAACTAAAATATAATAAAATAAATAAAAACCTGAACTAAACTAAGATAATAAAATGCTTAGATGAAATAAAAACTAATCCTAAAATAAAAATAAAAATAAAATAAACCTAAAATTAAATAAAATAAAAACTAAATAAAAGCCTAAACCTGAAAAATAATCCTAAAAATAAAACCTAAAAATAATTAAGAAAATAAAACCAAAACCCTAAAATAAAAAAAAAACCTAAACCTAAAATAAACTTAAAATAATCCTAAGCCTAAACTAAGATAAACTAAAGTAAAATAAATAAAACCTAAATCTAAACCAAAAATAAACTAAATGTAAACCTAACCCTAAACTAAATAAAATAAAATAAACTAAAAATAAACCTAAACCTAAACTAAGAAATAAAACCTAAAAATAAACTGAAAATAAAAACCTAAAACCTAAACCTAAAAAAAGAAAGCAAAAACCTAAACCTAAACTTAAAAATAAATAAATAAAAATAATTCTAAACTAAAAGATAAACCTAAACATAAACCTAAACCTAAAAAATAAATTAAAATAAAAAAACTAAACTTAATAAAAATAAAAATAAAAATAAAAATAAATAAAAAGTAAAAACAAAATAAACTAAAATAAATAAAAATATACTAAATAAACTAAATAAACCTAAACCTACTTGTTTACTTAATTTAAAAATAAATGGAAAACTAAATAAAATAAATAAAATAAAAAACCCTAATCCCCAAACCCTAAACATACCACCCTAAACCATAAACCTAAAACCCTAAACCCTAAAACCCTAATCCCTAAACCCTAAACCATAAACCCTAAAATCCTAAACTCTAAACCCTAAATGCTAAACCCTACACCCTAAACCCTTAACTTTAATCCTTAAAATCTATAACCCTAAACCGTAAACCTTAAACCCTAAAATCCAAAACCTAAACCCTAAACCCTAAACCTTAAACCCTAAAGCCTAGACCCTAAACCTTAAACATTAAACCTATACCCTAAAAACCTAAAAACTTAAACCTAAACTAAATAAAACCTACAAATAAAATAAATAAATAAATCTAAACCAAAATAAAATAAAATAAATAAAATAAAATAAAAAACTAAACTAAAACCTAAACTTAAACCTAAACCTAAAAAAAACTAAACTAAAATAAAATAAATAAAAACCTAAACTAAACTAAAAAATAAAATAAACCTAAAATAAAAACTAAACATAAAATAAGAATAAAATAAACCTAAAATATAATAATAAAAAAAACTAAATGAAAACCTAAACCTAAAAAATAAACTTAAAATCAAATAAAAAATAAAACCTAAACCCTAAACTAAAAAAAAACCTAAACCTAAAATAAACAAAATAAAATAAACCTAAACTTAAACTAAAATAAATAAAACCTAAACCTGAACCTATAATAAACTAATCCTAAAACCTAAACTAAATAAAATAAAATAAACTAAAAGTAAACCTAAACCTAAACTAAAAAATAAAACCTAAAAATAAACCTAAAATAAAAAAACCTAAAGCTAAAAATATAAAATAAAATCCTAAACCTAAACGTAAAAATAAAATATAAAACCTAAACCTAAAAAATAAAACAAAAATAAATAAAAAATAAACTAAATAAGCAAAAATCGACCAGTTTACTAATATTTTTAAAAAATAAAATAAAAACCCTAAACCCTAAATCTAAACCCTAAACCCTAAACCCTAAAAGTAACCCTAAATCCTAAACCCTGACCTAAAACCTACAATCCAAAACTCTAAACCCTAAGCCCTAAAGAACCTCAAAAACTAAACCTAAACTAAATAAAACCTAAAATTAAAATAAATAAAAAACTTAAACCTAAATATAATAAAAAATAAAATAAAATAAAAACCTAAACAAAAACCTAAACCAAAACCTGAACCTAAACCTAAACCGAAACCTAAATGTAAAAATAAAATAAAATAAAAAATTAAAACTAAACTAAAATAAAATAAATAAAAACCTAAACTAAACTAAAAAATAAAATAAGCCTAAAAATAAAAAATGTTAATAAAATAAAAACTAAACATAAAATCAAAATAAAATAAACCTAAAATAAAATAAAATAAATACTAAATAAAAACCCAACAATAAAAAATAAAAACTAAAAATAAAACCCAAAAATAAATAAATAAAAATGTAACCCCTACCTAAACATAAAATAATGAAAATAAAATAAACCTAAACCTAAACTAAAATAAACTAAACTAAAATAAATAAAACCTAAACCTAAACCATAAACTAAATAAAATTAAATAAACTAAAAATAAACCTAATTCTAAACTATAAAATAAAACCTAAAATAAATACCTAAAATTGAAACCTAAAAAAATAAAATAAAAACCTAAACCTAAATGCAAAAGTTAGAAAAATAAAAAATAATCCTTAAAAATAAAATAAAAATTAAAATAAAGTAAAAAGTAATAATAAACCTAAACTTAAACCTAAAAAATAAACTAAAATAAAAAACCTAAACTAAAATAAATAAATATTAAATAATTAAACCAAACTATATACAAATAAGAAATAAACCTAAATAAAAATAAAAAATAAAATAAAACAAAATAAATAAAAATAAACTAAATAAACTTAAGCCTACCATTTTACTTAATTTAAAAAAAAATCCTAAACCCTAAACCCTAAATCCTAAACCATAAACCATAAATCCTAAAACAAACCCTAAACCCTAAACCCTAAACCTAGAACCCTAAACCCTAAAAAACCTTAAACCCTAAACCTAAATTGTAAACCCTAAACTAACCCTAAACCCTAGACACAAAAACCTAAATCCTCAAAACCCAAAACCTTAAAGCTTAAACATTAAACCCTAAACCCTAAACCCTAAACACTGACCCTAAATGCTACACCTTAAAACCCTAAGCATTAAAACCCTAAACCCTAACCACTAACCCTAAACCTTAAGCCCTAAAAGCATAAACCCTAAATCCTAAAACCTTAAACCTTAAACCCAAAACCCTAAACCCTAAACCCTAACCATAAACCCCAAACCCTAAATCTTAAACCTAAACCTAAAGTAATTAGATATATTAAAAATAAACTTAAACCATAAAACTGAATAAACCTAACCCTTGAGAATTGGTAGAACCTTGATGGCAGGAACATCATCACAACCGTGCCCCAGTCTGTGGTGGTGGTGGCGGATCTGGAGGTGCTGGTGGATAAAGAGGTGGAGGTCAGAGAAGTGGTGGTTATGGAAGCAGGAGGAGCGATGGAGGTTACAGCCATGGTGGTGGTGGAGGGAGAGATCAGGGATATGATGGTGGATCCCGCTACTCGAGAGGCCGGGGTGGTTTTGATGGGAAATAGAGAAATTGAAAAATGCTCGATTTGATCTACTGCTTATGGAATTGTGTCTTTACAGTAGAGACGATTATAGTTATCTACAATTTTTGATTTGCTCTATCCATGCTCATTTTTTACCTATGTCATCGCTTATGTCTTAGAAAACTTGGGGTGCTACTTGGTTCATGAAATCAAAAAGAAGAAATGTTGAATCTGAATTAGTTCTCTTTTAAAAAAAATCTTAAACCCTAAACCTAAAGCCTAAACCTCAAACCTTAAACACTAAACTGTAAACCCCAAATCCTAAACCCTAAACTAACCGTAAACACTAAACCCTAAACCCTAAAAAGCTAAAAACCTAAACCTAAATTAAATAAAACCTAAAAATAAAATTTATAAAAAAAACCTAAACTAAAATAAAATAAAAAAAATAAAATAAAATAAAATCATAAACTAAAACCTAAACCTAAACCTAAACCTAAAAATAAATTAAAATAAAAAGTAAAAACTAAATTAAAATAAAATATATAAAAACCTAAACTATACTAAAAAAATAAAAAAACTTAAATAAAATTAAAAGTAAACCTTAAATAAAAAAGTAAATCTAAAATAAAATAAAATAAAAACTAAATAAAAACATAAACTAAAAAAAATAAACCTAAAAATAAAACCTAAACCCTAAACTAAAAAAAACCTTAACCTAAAATAAAAATAAAATAAACCTAAACTAAACTAAAATAAAATAACCTAAAATAAATAAAACCTAAACCTAAACCTAAACTAAATAAAATAAAAATAAACCTAAACCTAAATTAAAAAGTAAAACCTAAAAATAAACCTAAAATAAAAACCAAAAACCTAAACCGAAAAAGATAAAAAAAAACCTAAACCTAAACCTAAAAATAAAATATAAAACCTAAACCTTAAAAAAATACAACTAAAAAATAAACCTAAACCTAAAAAAAATTAAACTAAAAAGCCTAAACTAAAATAAATAAAGTAAACTAAATAAAGATTAAAAATAAACTTGAATAAAAATAAAAAATTAAATAAACTCAAATAAACAAAAAATAAACATAAACCTACCAATTTACTTAATTTTAGAAAAAAAACCATAAACCTTAAATCCTAAACCCTAAACCCTAAACACTAAACCCTAAATGCTAAACCCTAAACCCTAAAACTAACTCTAAATGATAAACCCTAAACCTACAACCCTAAACCCTAAAACCATAAAACCATAAACCCTAAGCCTTAAACCCTAAACCCTAAACCCTAAAGCCTAAAGCCTAAACCCTAAACCCTAAAACCCTAAACTCTAAACCCTAAACCCTAAATCATAAACCCTAAAACCTATAACCCTAAACCGTAAACCTCAAACCCTAAACTTTAAACCCTAAACCCTAAACTAACCCAAAACCCTAAACCTTAAACTAACCCTAAGCCCTAAGAATGGGAAGAACCTTGACGGTAAGAACATCATCATCAACTAGGATCACTCTAGATCTGGCAGTGGAGGCGAAGGTGGAGGCGGTGGTTATCACAGTGGTGGTGGGAGATCTAGAGGTGCTGGTGGATATGGAGGTGATTGACGGAGCAATGGCAGTTATGGAGGCAGGAGGAGCGATGGATGTTACAACCATGGTGGTAGCGGAGGGAGAGATCGGGGATCTGATGGTAGATCCTGCTACTCAAGAGGCGGGGGTGGTTCTAATGGGAACTGGAGAAATTGAAGAACGGATGATCCAATCTACTTCTTGTAAAATTAGGTCTTTATAGTAGAGACGGTTCTACTTATCTATGATTTTTTATTTGTTATATGTGTGCTCATTTTTTATCTATGTCATGCATTATGTCTTAAAAAACTTAGGGTGCTACTTGGTTGATGAAATCAAAAAGAAGAAATCTTGAATCTGAATTTATTCTCTATTCAAAAAAAATCTTAAACCCTAAATCCTAAACTCTAAACCTTAAATCTTAAACCTAAAACCTAAACACTAAACACTAAACCCTAAACCCTAAATCCTAAACCCTAAACCTTAAACTGTAAACCCTAAACCCTAAACCTTAAGCTCTAAAACCCTAAACACTAAACCCTAAGCCCTAAACACTAATCCCTAAAACCATAAACCTTAAACTTTAAAACCTACAACCCTAAACCCTAAACCCTAAACCCCAAACCTTAAACCCTAAACCTTAAACCATAAACTAAACCTAAACCCTAAATTAACTTTTAACTCCAAACCTAAGCCCTAAACCTTAAACCTTGAATATATATATCATTAGGAGTAGATCTAAAGAATGACCTAATCCTAACATAGTTATGGTAGCTAAAGAAAATGTCTTCAAGGGACTTTCCCTTGATTATTAAAGATTTGAATACCCTAAATCATATTATAATACTATATATTATAGTATAATGTAGGATCATATATTTGAGCATGTAGTGATGTGTTTTTGGATGTTATTAGATGTTTTGATATGTTTTAGTATATTATGGTAATGTGCCCTATAGTATATTAATATAAATCAACAAAATATTGATTTAATAAATCGATGATGAAATTTGTTTTATGTGAAGTGGGAATTAGGTTGTAGTACCAAAGGTGTGCTATGCCACTTGTAGTCTAAAATGTAAGATTTTATGTTCAAAATAAATATTATATGTTGTAGCATAGTGTAGCATCATATATCATAATATATTGTTCAACACATTTTCAATTCTTTTAGTATTTTACAATCATGTAGTCATGCCTACACTAGCATTATTTATAAAAATGTTGATTTAGACTTTAAAATGGTGGAATTTGGCCAAATTCATATTAGGTATAGCATGACATCATAATATATTATTTCAATTTGAAACATGTAAGTGATATGACGAATATATATAGTTTTTTATTATTTAGACTAATTTTATGATTTTTTATCTTAAGCAATCCCTTGTAATGTGATATGCAATATAATATAATATAATATAATATAATATGTTATAATGTATACTATAACATATTATAATATAATATGTTATAATATAGGATGCCATAACATAGTGTAGCATCATGCATTATAGCATACTATTGTGTATTACTACTTGTTGTTTATCATATTTTAGTTTATTATAGTATGATGTAGTTGAATTTGAACTGGTATAATTCATAAAAATACTAATTTATAGGTTAAGATGATGGGATTTGACCAAATTTAAAGTAAACTTTTGGGAATATCATTAGGGTGTGCTATGGTGTGTCATTTAATCAGAATAATGGAATTTTGCATCCAAAATAAATGTTCATTTTTCAAACAAATTTTAAAATATTTTTTCTTAAAGTGATTCATTTTAAGGTGTAATGTAAGATAATATACTATATGAAAGCATATTAAAATATAATGTACATTACAATATAACTTCACATATATATGAATGTGGTGGTGTGTTAGTAAATGTTATTGTACATTTTAGTATGTTTTACTTTTGTTATAATGCATTGGGTTAAAACTCACAAAAATGTTAATTTGAACATTGAGATGGAAGCATTTGGCCAAATTCATAGCACACGCTAAGATGTAACACCAAAATTATGCTATTTTGTACAATTTTGAATAAAAAGATAAAAATTTTACATCCAAAATGAACATTATTCATATTTTGAGAAAATTTTTTATTTGTTCTCTTTAATGATTCTCATGAGGTGTAATGTTAGGAAATATATTATATTATAGCAAATTATAATATAACATCATATATTATAAGAAAATATAGTGTGGTAATTCACAGTATAATATGTTTAGCATGATATTGTATAGTTAGTTTGAGCTTGCACCATCACAAATCATAAAATGTTGATTACAATGTTAAGATGATGTAATTTGAATCAAAAAAATGTTAGGCTTTTGGTTGAAGTATTAAAGGTATGCATTAGAGAAGAAATAATATTTGATGAGAATTCCATGTCAAGGACATGGAGGGAGATCCACCAGGGGATCACATATGCATTGTACATGACATGTGAGGGGTCTATGTCGAGGGCATAAAAGAAGAAAGTTTGTTTGGGATAAGGTTTGAATTTCATTTGATTATATGATTTGTGGAAAATAGATCTACTGGGAATAAAAATCTATAATACACTAGGGATTAAGATCGAATAGAGTTTAATTTGTTTTATTTTAATTGATGTTGAGGCATATATGCTAGAGATATGGGCTCGAGTCCGCTAGGGATCGGGGATATGAACCTTCCTCTTAGGAAGCATATTCGGGCTATCCACTGGGGATTAGGATTTTAGTTTGATTTCATAGATCTTTTTGGGGATGTCCACTGGGGATAAGAGTTTAGTTGGATTTCTTTGATTTTACCGTCGGGGAATTGGTTTAATTTCTCCCTGAATTTGATTTATTTGCTTTTTAATATTTGATTTGGCGCTCCACTATGGAGAATGATTTGATTTAACTCCACTGGAAAAAATCAAATTGGGTTTAATTTAATCTGAGTTAATGTATGGACCCTGTCAGTGTGCAATGGACCCACTGAGAACGGTATATATCAGCCTCGACCTACCTCAGGTTTACATATCTAAAGGGATAGTCTACTAGCTGCGGGGTAGAGCTAGCCAACCTAAGGGGTTGCCTTTCGGTGTACAATGGCTATGCTAAGAAGAAGGCATAGCAAACTTACATCTTCCAAAGTGAGGAACAACCACTGCGGTGACCTGTTGGATGCACAATAAATCAAACCTGACCTAAGGAAACTACTGAGTGAATGCCTCTAGGGACTTGTGTCAACTCAAAAATATTCATGATTAATTTTATCTTAAGTTCATGTGATTTGATATGTTTTGTTTTGTTTAATTTGATTTTGAATGGAGTGCATATCCGCTGGGGATGTGAGCTCGATGAAATTTGATAGAATTAATTTATGGACCATGTCGGTGTGCATTAGACCCACTAAGAAGGGGCTATATCAGACTTGTCCTATCTCAAATTTACAAATCCAAAAAGATAGTCTATTGGCTATGGGGAAGAGCTAGCCAACTTAAGGGGTTTCCTTTCAATTTGCAATGCCTATGATAGGAAGAAGGCGTAGCAGACTTACATCTTTTAAAGCAGGGAACAACCACTGGGGTGACATGTTGGTAGCATAACAAATTAAACCTGACTTAGGGATGACTATTTAGTGAATGTCATTGGGGACTTATATCAACTCAAGAGTAGTTAGCCAATTCTTATATGGAGTTTTTTGGACACTGCCCTAAAGATAGGATACTTGCTTGGGAAAAGGTACTGCTAGGGGTGTCCTCTTAATCCACAAGTGAATATATATTTTGTTTATATGTTTGTGTAGACCCTGTTGGTGTGCGAGGGATCACACTGAGAAGGTGTCATATCAACCTTGACCTATCTCAGATTTACTAGACCAAAGGAGAATCTGCACATCCACAGGATGGATTATCCAACCATTGGGGTGGTTAGTAGGAAAGGGGAACTATCCAATCTGATAGTAACCCAGGTAGTGTCTAAATAGGGTTGTAAAGAATGTGATCCAAATATAGTGCCCATAGGGGAGGTGCTACTAGGAGCATTATTCTGAGCCTTGGAAAAGTAAGCCTATAAGTGTACGGTGGCCAACTTAAGGAGAAAGTATAGTAGACTTACATCTGCCATGAGTGGTGAATCCTAAGGTGCAAGAACCAACCAACATATGGTGTCTTTGTCAGCATGAGTGGTGTATTCATCAGCATAGTGAGAACCAACCAACATAAGGTGGTCGTTGGTGTATAATGATCAATCTAGAAAGAAAGCATGTAGGCTTATAACTTTTTAAGAAGAACTGATCATCGTGATAGTTTGTCATTGGTGGAACAGATGCTATTTGACCTAGAGAGACTACTAAGAGGGGAGCCTTGAGGAAGGACTGGACCCAGACTTGAATCAGTTAGAAGGGAAGGAGCCACTAGGGGACTTATCTTAAACCTCAAATATACTTGACCCAGTCACTACATGAAGGCTAATTCAAGAAAAAAGCATAGCATAATCACATCCTCTTAAACAAAGCCAACATGAGGTAACTTACCGGCCACACAGTAAGGCCTACCCAACTAACAAGCGCTCCTCGGTGTGCAATGGCCAAGTAAAGAAGGAAAGCATAGCAGACTTACATCCTCCAAAGAAAGAAGACCACTAAGTTGACACACTAGCAGGGTAGCACGTCAGCCCAACAGAGAGCCGCTACTATGTGAGTGCCGCTGGGGGCGTTATCTCAACTCAGAGTAGCTCGATACAAAAGATATGTGTTTATTTTATATGTTTGTGTGTAGTTTGTGTTTGTGTTATGTCAATGAAGGATAAGATGCCACTCGGGTTCCTTACACCTACTTCAAACATGATTTATAATATTTTTTTAAGTAGAGCTCATTGATTTGAAACATTGGGCACTCTCCCTTATGATTAATAAGCTACTAAGATCCTCATTGGTAGGCCTACTCTATGGCAAAAAGGCCTTCCCAAGTGGGTTCAAACCTACCTCCCATCTTACAATGAGAAATAATCAGTCTCCTTAGAACTAAAATAAGCTCTCCTACTTGAAAAGCTCTAGGACAGACCAACTTGTGGTGAGCTTGAATCATTATAGCTTTCTATAACTCAAGATTTTAGCATGCCAATAGGCATCTCTCCTCTAAACCATCAAGCTCTTCTAACCACAACTTGGTGTTCTGCTCTCTTGTGATCTTGCTACCCACAACTATCTTTAGTGATGGGAGTTGGAATTCTAATGGTAGAACAACTTCAGACTCATACACTAAGGAGAAAGGAGTAGACTGAGTTGGAGTTCTATGAGTGGCACGGTAGGCCCACAAGGCTTCAACTAATTGCTCATGCCACTGTCGCTTGTTGTTGTCGAGTGTCTTATTTAGTATTTTGATGAGAGTTTTATTGAAGTATTCTGTTAAGCCAGATTCCCTCTCGTAGTTGATAGTAGAATATCTCTGTGTCTCTAGGCAAAGTTGTTGATCTTGGTGTTCTTGAATGTAATACCATTATCAAATATTATTCATCAAGGAACTCTAAACCTATATATGATATAGTTTCTAAAAAATTGGAGCGCATGCTGAGCTATGACCTCTCTGAGCAAAATCATCTTCGCATATTTGGAGAAGTAGTCAGTAACAGCTAAGATGAAACTATGACCCTTAGAAGAAGTAGGATCTATCGGACCGACTATGTTGGTACCCCAACACTCAAATGGCCATGAGGCCAATGTAGGATGTAGAATGTTGGATGGTTGGTGTACGACCACACTGTATTTTACATTGGTGGCATCACCTAACCATATCCATGCAATCTTTGATCATTGATGGCCAGTAGTATCCTAGTCTTTTGATCTTAACTTTCATCTTCATACTGAATTGGTTGGCTCCACATAATCTTGAGTGTACCTCAGTCACGATCTTATGGGCTTCATGCTTTTTTAAATAACGTAATTACATATTGTCAAAAGACTATCAGTACAAGACACCATCAACAAGAGCGTAGGAAAGTGCTCTCTACTTTATCTGATGGGCTTGGGACTTCTCTTGAGGTAGTTTGCCTTTATTTAGGTAATCCATAAATGGCTGCCTCCAATCTAACTCCTTGCCCTTCTTGGCAATGAAAACCTCCCTTTCAAGAGAGTCTTTTTTTGATGAGTTCAATATCAATAAGGGATAAGACTTGTCTATTTTAGACCTTTATTAATATGGACTCATCCTCTGGACATGCCAACTCTTTGGCAAGCTTGGCTAAAGTATATGCTATAGCATTCTCTCCTTGAGGAATCTTATAAATGAAAACCTCTAGGATTTAGGCCAACAACACCAAGGTATACTAGTGGTAGTGATGGAGCCTAGGCTTTATAACCTTAAAGGACCCAACAATTTGGTTGATAATTATCTAAGAATCCTCAAAGTTGTTGATGTTCTAGATGCTTAGGGTAATGGCTAACTCCAGACTGGCAATCAAAGCCTTATATTCGACTTCATTATTGGTGCAAGGATTGGATAGATGATATGAGAATCTCATCACATTGATGTCCAGAGTTAAGAGAACTATTCTTACCTCTGCCTCTTGGAATAATATATTATGGTTCTTGTCCTCCTTGAGAGGAAGACGCACCATCAAAGTTAATCTATCAGTGGTGAATGCTAGTATCCCCTAAGTTCATGATTTCTTCATTGAGAAGATCATCACTATGCTGAGAGTCAGCAGGAAGTGGGTGTGCTGCTAAGAAATTTTCTATCGCTTATCCTTTCATAGTATGAAGGGGTATGAAGGTAATGTCAAACTGTGAGAGGGTCATGGACCGTCGTGCCAATCATCTGAATAGTATCGATGGTGTCATGAGATATTGTAGTGGATTGATCCTAGAGATTAAGTTCACCTTATGAGGAAGCATGCAGTGGTGTAGCTTTTGGGATGCAAAGATTAATGCTAGGCAATGCCTTTCAATGTGTGGATAATTAGCCTCAATAGGGATTAGATGACGGCTGATGTAGTAGAGTGTATTTTCCTTCCCTTCATCATTGGCTTGGGCCAACAAAGAACCATGGGAGTCATCCAATGCAGTAGTATAAAGTATGAGTGACTTTCTCGGGATAGAGGATGCTAGAACTGATAGTGTCATCAAGTAATGCTTGATGTCTTTGAAGGCATGCTCACACTTATCATCCCACTTGAACTTGGCTTCCTTTTGACCGTCGAGAATAACTGATATCTTTCGGATAGGTTGGATATAAACCATCTTAGATATTCCAACCACCCTTAAAATGATCTGAATTGAGTTAAACTTTTAGGGGGTGACATTTTTAATATCACCTTGAGTTTCTAAGCACAGGTCTTCATACGAGTTAATGTGATTTTAAAAGAACCTATCAGATTCCAAATGATTGGTGATGACTAAGCAGTAATCATCATCATCGACTGGACCCACAGGACCGAATCCTAGTCCTAGTCTTGATTGAGAGTTTTTCATTTATTCTTCCATATTCTTTCAAAGTAGTCTGACCTGTGCTTTCACCAAGTATGTGGGATTATTCCTTTCTTTGCTAAATTATGAACACAAGTCAAGTACCAATTAAAAGGTAATTATATTAAATCTTTATATGAATCATCCTCAAGTTCTACATCAACTTCTTGACTTGAGGTTGATGCTCCAAGAAAGAACCTCTGAGTCTTCATACATGTGGATGACTTAGGCACTTCCTTAACTACCAACGCCTCAGTGTTTTTAGAGAAATGTGAGGTTAGATCTATGGTTCCCAACTAATGCCTAACTGTTTCACATATAGACTTGGATACATTAATGCTTTTCTTTGGAGCCTAGTCTTCATTACTATCTGGCTTAAATGTCCCCTCCAAGGGAATCTACTACTGAGAAGAGTTGTCTGGTGTGCTAACCATATAAGACTCATCCTATGAACTACATTCTAAGTCTATATGGATAATATGTGAACTCCTGGTAGTTGGGACATATCTTCTATTGGGTGGACAATAAAGAGGTTTTCCACCCCTGGGGCTGCCTTTGAAATGGCCTCTTCCTCTGCCTGGTGGAGGTCAGGTCATTCTACTCATATGTTCAAATGGAGTAACGAATTGTGGGTGGAATATAAGGTCAGGCTCCACTTCCTCCTCCAAGTCTATTTATGATTCCTTTTATTTTTTTCATTTTCTCTTTTCTTTTCTTTTTCTTTTTATTTTTCCCTTTCCTTTTCTTTTTCTTTATCTTATTTTTATTTTTAAACTTTGGATAAGTTTTTGAGAATAGACTTGTTGATTTTTGAGAGAGGTAGTAAGCAACATCCTTATATATTACTAACCATGCTGTATGGTTTGAGATCTCCTTTGACACGTGGGTGATCTAGCTCTCCAAACTTCATATGTAGAAAGGATGAAACTATATTGTTCTCATGTATCCGTGGTCTCCGTAAAGCATTAAAAAGATGTATCCTAGTCTATAATGTGGTTTGATCCTCCAATCATCTATCTCCAAGAGCAACACTATAGAGCCTAAGGCCTATTGAACTCATTTTTTGAGTGTGGATTTATCTTAGGAGCTTGACTTTCTAGTCATAAGACACTTTAATTGGCAAACACTTCTTAAAGACTTAGAAGGGTTACTGATTTATGTTATGCCTTAGGGATTAGGATAATCTCATCCAATCCATGTTCACCTTCTCAAACCAAACCTCAAGTTCAATTCAAACATCAAATTCAAATCCAAATCAAAACCCAAATTCAAAACCAAATTATTGAAGCCCTTGATGAAATCCAAACTTGTAACCCTTCTAACCATAACCTATCCCATGGACTTAGCCAAATCTTAATCCAAATCCAAAATCAATTATTTTTCATAATAAATTTATATCTTCCATCTTTCTAAATATAAATCAAATCGCATTCAAATGATCAAAACTAAATCAAACTAAATCAAATTAAATCAAACCCTTTAAGATCTATCCCATGGACTTAGCCAAATCATTATCAAACCAAGTCAAACTCAATTGATTTTCTCATAAATCAATCATATTTTCAATCATATTCACAAATTTAAATGAAATATACATTTAAATCATCAAAATGAATCAAACTAAATCAAAATCAAACTTGAGCCATGACCCAACCCAGCCATGTACTTAGCCAAATTACTTCATTCCAAAAAATTCAATTGATTTTCTTTATGAATCAATCATTCCTTCAATCATATTCACAAATTTAAATGAAATCTACAATCATCAAGATAAAGCAAAATCAACCAAAGTCAAACCAACTTAACCCTTTTGACTTGAAAATGTTCAAATGAACCAAAACCCATTTGAACCCAAGTGCATTTGAATTTATATATCAACTCCAAATCCATATATAAACTCAACTAAATAAAACTCACCCCAAAATCAAGCCAACTAAATCCAATTGGTCCACTTGACCCAAAGTGGCCAATTTGACTGCCAAGTTAATCCTACCCAAATTGGATTGAACCAAGCCATCAAAACCTCTCATCATGATTGTTGATCACCCTAGGTTAATTAATTTTCAAAAATAGGGTCAAACTAAGTTAACATGGTCATTTGACCAAGTCAACCCCTTAACCCATATCAACCCTACTAGCCTAGGCCAAATCCCTTGAATCAAATGATTCATACCAATTTAAAATTGATTCAAATTGACGAAACCAATTAGCCCTTGACCCAAGGCCAAATTGATCTAAAGTCCAAATTGGTTCAAATATGAACCAAATTGATTGCAATGGCTCAAGTTCATTCCAAATTATTGATTGAATTGACCAATTGAACCCAATTGATTACCTACTTAGCCCAAATTGACTTAAGGTTCAAGTTGGCCTAAATGAAAACCAAATCCAAATTAATTGAAACCAAGCTACAACTTCATCTTGGTCAAACTAAACTCAAACTAACACCCAGCCTAAGCTAATTTGGCTAATTTGGTCAAATTGTCCAACTTAACCCATTTGACCCAAATGAATTCAAATGATCCAAAATCAAATCTAAGCCAAACTAAACCAAAACATGCCAAATGATCATATGAACTTGACCAAGTTTTGACCCAATTTGACCAATAGGTCAACTTGACTCAAACTGACCTAAATGAGTCAAATTGAGTCAAAAACTCAATGGACTTGCAATTTGGGCTAACCCACTTTTGGCTTATTTCAAATCTACCTAAATCAAATTGAATGCCAAATAATTATTCTACACTTGGGTCAATGGAATCACATGAGACAAATCACCCATGTAAGTGGTCATTTCTATTCCTTGGCTGGTACTCTCCCAATGGTCCACTTAGGCACCTAGGACCCGGGGTGGTTGGTTCGATCATGACACATGGGAGGTGAAATAAGCTCACCCTCCCCATTGGAGCATTTGAAACTCATAAGACACCCCCGATTTCTCCTTGGCACCACCTCAACCAAAGGCTGAGCCAACTCACTATGAGTCACTCACAGAAGAGTGGGTGGGGGGGGGGGGGTGGGAGGGGTGGGGGGTGGGGGGGGGGGGGGGGTGGGGAAGGATGAAAGATATTAAAATTTTAAAAGTTTAGGTTTTAATAGAAAATTAATTCTTGACTTTATAATAACAAGATACAATTCTTAATGCAGCAAAAATAAAAGTATAGTAAAGTAAAGAGAGACAATAGGCACATAATTTTTATGTGGTTCAGTCAAACCCTAAAATTGGTCTCAGTCCACGCCTAGCCACCCCTAGCTAGGAATCCACTAAATGCAAATAGCTTGTAAATAGTACTCTCCTATAACGGGGCGAGTACAACCCTTACAATAATATGTATCCCAATATAAATTTTACAGAATGAAAATAAAAATACAAAATAATAAATTTTCAAAAAATAAATGTCTCACAAATATACCAAGCTATCCAATTCAAAAAGTGATCTCACAACTTATAAATGATCACTTTACAACTTAAAAAATTTGGCAAGATAAAATGCTCACTTAATATTGATAAGAAATAATAAAATAAATATCTTAAAGTGCTCTTACTAAGATGTTTATGTTCTTACAATTGACTAATATAAAATGATTTTAAAATAAATTCACAATATTCCTTTGCACAATAAAATAAATTTCAGCAAGGAATAATTTATTTTACTTCAACCAAAAAGATGCTTTCAATTAATACAAATGATCACAAAATAAAATTAGTATATGATTGATCTAAGTAGATAACTAAGCTTTTAATTTAAAAAGAGATATCTAGCAAATATGAAAATAATTTCAGCTCAATAAATTAATTTAAAATTCTTAAAATATACTTCTAAAATATATCTAAGAATGAATGATCTTTGAAATAATACTAATGAAGAAATATTTTAGGAAACTAAAGGAAATTTGTAGGAAGATAAAAATTTCAACAAGTTGAAATAAATCCTAGAAACTATCACAAGAGTTTTTCACAAAAAAATGATTGAAGAAACTTTGATGTACAAAACTTAGACTTTGATGTCCAAAGACTAATCCACCAAAAAGTATAAATTGGAAAGAATAAATAGATGGTGAAAATAGTATGAACAACTAAAAGTGGTTAAGATCAAGAAGACAAACTCAAGTAATTTGAGAAAGCTTGCTTAGTTGAAGATGTTCAAGCTTCCAAACTAAGGATTTGATCTTGGAATATTTGGAGAACACTTGGAAGGAAAATCTAGAAAAATTTTGCTTAGATTTGCTGGAGGGATTTTGAATTTGAATGAGGAATTCTTTCATAAATAGAATGAGGGCTATTTATAGGCAAGAAGGTCATTTTGAATTATTTCAAAAAAAAAATATTATTCTAGCATCATTTTATCATATAATAATTTAATATTCAATAAAAATATAATTTATATTAAATAAATATTAAATTCAAACAGCCAAAATTCTACTATTCACATGGGAAACTCAAAAATATTTAAATATGGCTCTTAATATATTCAAAGCATTTAGCATGCATTCATTATTAAAATCAAATCAATGTTTGAAAAGTCATAAATTCAATGTAATCAAAGCGTGGGTCATGTAACCTACCAAATTAAAGGAAAAAAAATCCAAGGAATCTATTGGAGATGAAATCAGATATAAATTCCTTGATTCTAAAATTACTTTGGCTAAAATACAAAGTTCCACATATTTTTGTTAATTCTGAAATATGACATTTAAATATTATGATATAATTTATATATAATCATACATATGTTAGTAATCATATAACCGTCGAATTAAATTAACATATTTAATTATATTAAGTAAATAAAATAATTACACTTAATAATCATAATTTATTATCATTTATTATTTTAACAATTCAAATGCTATGTATGAAACTTATAATTGAATGTTAATTAGATAGATATTTATATAAATTAACCTCATTATTATTATTTAAAATAAATAAAAATAATATGTTAAGTTGTGAGCAAATTGATTCATGCCAACGAACTCATATGAATTTCTTAGATAGTTATAAATGCATATAACCTAAAATATTGTATCTTTCACATTATCCATTTTGATCTATCTTTCATTCTTCTATTCTTGCAATTTCCTCAAACATATTGTGAGATGTATTGGGAATTAATATATCTCAAACACATAAAACATACATTAAAACATCCAAGCATTTATTTGTTATCATCAAATGTGATTGGATTGAACATGAGGCTCATTAAGCCAACAATCTCCCCCTTTTTGATGATGATAAACTAATGTTGGGTATTGATTTTGATGAAAGAGCAAATTGACCTTTCAACATAGTTTTTGAAAAAAAAACATTTCTCTTATAAAAAAAATTTATGCACAAGAGATGAATAATGTTGCTCCGCCTAAATGTATGCATGAAATAAACTTAATACTAACGAACATTTTACCCTTCTCGTCCTTTTGACACATTAAAAAGTGAGAAAAACTAAATATAATTTTAAATATTCGGATCTAACATTCCAATCTTGCATCTTAAAGTACAAAAATGTTCTTCAGGTAACGGTTTTGTAAAAATATCTATAATTTCTAAATCATTTCTAATGAAATTAATATTAGCATCACCTCTCAAAACATGATCCGTAATAAAATGATGTCTAATTTCTATATGCTAGGTTCATGAGTGTTGGATAAGATTTTTGGTCAAACTAATAGCACTAGTATTGTCAAACTAAACTAGAATATGATCTTGCATAATACCAAAAATCTTCTAATTGTTGCTTTAACCAAAGGACGAAACACAACCACTAATATATATGTCTCGATAGTGGATAAAGCTACATAATTTTGTTTCTTAGATGACCAAGACACAAGCGATGATCCTAAAAATTGACATGTACCTGATGTGCTTTTTTCTATCTCCTTTGCATCCAGAAAAATCAACATTAGAATAAGAATCCAAATCACATGATAAAGAATTTTTAGGATACCATAAACCTAACTTAGTAGTCCCTATCAAATACTGAAAGATATGCTTGACTGCTATTAAATGAGATTCTTTTGGGTTGGCCTAAAAATGAGCACACAAATAAACAACAAACATAATATAAGGCCTACTAATAAAAAGGTATAAAAGTGAACCTATCTTACTCCTATAAATTTTTTGATCAAAAGATTTTCCTAGTTCATCTAAATCCAATTTTGTACATGGGCCCATAGAAGTTTTAGTAGATTTAAATCTTTCATGTCAAACCTCTTAAGAAATTTATTTGTGTACTTTGTTTGATAGATGAATGTGCCATTTTCTTATTGCTTCACTTGAAGACCTAAGAAAAAATTAAGTTCTCCCATCATACTCATTTCAAACTCATTAGACATCAAAGATGAGAACTCATGGCACAAAGATTCATTTGTACTTCCAAATAATATATCTTCTACATGCACTTGTACCACAATCAAATCATCATCTATGCTCTTAAGGAATAAGGTGGTATCTCCTCTACCCTTTCTAAATCCATGATCTATCAAAAAGTTACTTAACCTATCATACTAAACACAAGGAGCCTATTTTAAACCATATAAGGCTTTCTTTAATTTATACACATGATTTGGACAATCCAGGCTCTCAAATCTAGGTGGTTGCTCTATAAATACATCTTGGTCAATAAATCCATTCAAAAATGCACGCTTGACATCCATTTGAAAAAGTTTAAAATCCCTAAAATTAGCATAAGCAAGGAGTAACCTAATAACTTCTAGTCTTGCTACGAGTGTAAAAGAATCTTCAAAACCTATACCTTCAACTTGTGTGTCCCTTGTGCAACTAACCTAGCTTTATTTCTAACAATACAACTTGAATCATATAGCTTATTCCTAAAGACCCATTTTGTTCTAATAACATTTTGATCTTAGGGTCTTGGGACTAATTCCCTAACATCATTTCTTATAAATTGATTCAACTCCTCTTCCATAGCAATAATCCAAAAATTATCTTTTAATGCTTCTTATAAATTTTTAGGTTCAACCTCAAATAAAAATGCTAAATGATCTACAACCTCTCTAATATGTCTTCTAGTCATAACTCCTTTTGAAGGATCTCCTATAATTAGTTCCTTTGGATGATTTTTATTATATTTCCATTCTTTAAGCAATGAATCATCCACATTATCATCTAAAGATATTTTCTTAAAATTATCAATCTCTTCATCAATCACTTCATTTCTAGTGGGATCAATTAAATTTTCATCAAAAACAACATGTATTAATTCTTTTACAATCATTTTTTCTCTTATTGAAAACCCTATAAGCTCTATTAGAAAGAGAGTATCCTAAGAAAATACCATCATCTGTTTTGCAATCAAACTTATCTAAATGCTCTTTTCCATTATTCAAAATAAAGCATTTACATCCAAATACATGAAAGTTTTCAATCTTAGGCTTCTTTCCAAAAAATAATTCATAGGGTGTCTTCTTCAAAATTGGTCTAACATAGATCTTATTCATCACATAACATGCATTTTTTACTGCTTCTGCCCAAAAATATTTTGGCAATTTATACTCATCAAGTATAGATCTAATTAATTCAATTAATATTCTATTTTTTCTCTCTACTACTCCATTTTATTGGGGAGTTCTAAGTGTAGAAAAATTATGTCTAATCCCATGTTCATCATAATAATCCTCAAACATTTTATTTTCAAATTTGCCACCATGCTCAATTTGAACCCTATTAATCAAAAGGCCTTGTTATTTATGAATCTATTTAGAAAACTTTCTAAACTCACCAAAAACATCATCTTTGTAAGTTACAAACAAAACCCAAGTATATCTAGAGAAATCATCAACAATCACAAAACCATAATTTTTTCCACCTAAGCTAGTGGTGCTAAATGGACCAAATAAATCTATGTGCACCAATTCTAAAGGTCTAGAAGTAGAAATAATATTTTTACATTTAAATGATCTTCTAGAATGCTTACCATGAATACATCCATCACAAACATAGTTTGAATGAAAATTTAATTTAGTCGATCCAATTACAAAATCAAGTTTAGCAATTTTATTGAGTGTGTACATGTTAATATGACATAGTCTCTTATGCCATAACCATATATCATCATGAGTGCTTTTAAAACATAGTAAATTTAAATTCACATCATGAAAGCTATCTAAATCAATGACATAAATATTTTTATGTCTTTTTCCTACTAACAAAACATTTTCATTATTTTTTATAGTACAATATGATGCATGAAATACTACATTTAAACCTATATCACATAATTGACTAATAGAAATTAAATTATGTTTTAATCCTTATACTATAAAAACATTATAGAATTCTTACAAATAGAATCAATTCCAATGATCTTTCCCTTTGCATTATCTCCATATGTAACCAATCCTCCATCACTTGATTCTAAAGTTGTGAATTTATCTTTATCTCCCGTTATATGTCATGAACATCCGTTGTCCAAGAACCACATGCCTTCTTTGATTTTGCTTTGAAGGAATTCCTACAAAAGAAAATCACATGTTAACTTATGGAACCCGAACATGTTTGGGTCCACATTCTAAATTTGAAGCAAGATATCTAGCATGTGTGGTTTGTTTAGTGCTTGTACCTTTTAGTACCCATACATAAGATGATTGCTTAGTGTTTTGTAATATATGTGCATAGCAATCAAATGAAATATGCCATTTTCTCTCACAATTGCACCAAACATTAGTGTTTGCATGATAATTATAATTATATAAGGTATACGAGTGGGAAGTGTATGATGCAAATAATTTTTATTAAATGTTTTGCTTGATGAAGCATTATAATGAACTTGTGATTTCAAACATAATTCTAATCTTGCTTTTAATAATATATTCTCTCTTTCAAGTTTACATAAAAGTAAGGAATAATTTAACAAAGAATTATATTTACTTTTTAAATTATCACATTCATTTTTTTAAAACACAAAAATGCATATCTAAATTTTTATGTTCTTCTTTTAAGGTTTTGTATTTTCTTTTTAATTTTTTATATTCCATAACAAAATCATTAAAAGCATCATCTAATTCATCATAAGATATATCATTACATACCTCTTGAGTATCTAATTCAGATTCTCCATTTTCCATATGACATATGTTGACCTCTTCATGGGATGAGCAAGTGCTTGATTCATTTGAATCTGTATTGGCCCATAAAGCCTTCTTCTTCTTCTTATGGTACTTTTTCTCCTTCATATTTTTTATTTTTTCCACATCAATCTCTTTCTTCTTTGAATCAGCAAGTTCTGGATAATCACGCCTTATGTGTCCAGGCTTTTTACAATGGTAGCAAATGATTCCTTCACCTAAAGGAAATTTCTTAGTTTGAAATTTATAGATTTTAGATTTTTTTTATACCTTTGATTCTTCTTCCTTAGCAAGTTCCCAAGCCTATTAGATAGCATGAACACCTCTTAAATTTTAAGTTTTAGTAGAAAATTAATTTTTGATTTTATAATGAAAAGATTCAATTCTTAATGAAGCAAAAATAAAATTACAGCAAAGTAAAGAGAGACTATAGGCACACAATTTTTACGTGGTTTAGCCAAACCGCAAAACTGACCTACGTCCATGCCTAGCCACCTCTGGCTAGGAATCCACTAAATGCAAAATAGCTTGCAAATAGTACTCTCCTATAATAGGGCGAGTATAACCCCTATAATAATATGTACTCTCCAACAAAGGGGAGAGTACAACCCCAAAATAAATTTTATAGCATGAAAAGAAAAATACAAAATAATAAATTTTGATAAAATAAATCTCTCACAAATATAAGAAGTTATCCAATTCAAAAAGTGATCTCACAACTTATAAATGATCACTTTACAACTTAAAAAATTTGGCAAGATAAAATGCTCACTTAATATTGATAAGAAATAATAAAATAAATATCTTAAAGTGATCTTACTAAGATGTTTATGTTATTACAATTTGTAGATTAATATAAAAATGATTTCAAAATAAAATCATAATATTCTTTTGCGTAACAAAATAAATATCAGCAAGGAATAATTTAGATTATTTTAACCAAAAAGATGCTCACAATTAATGCAAATGATCACAAAATAAAATTAGTATATGATAAATCTAGGTAGACTAGTAAACTTTTAATTTAAAAAGAGATATCTAGCAAATATAAAAATAATTTCAGCATAATAAATTAATTTAAAATGCTTAAAATATACTTCTAAAATAGATCTAAGAATGAATAATCTCTCAAATAAGACTAATGAAGAAATATTTCAAATAACCAAAAAAAATTTGTAGGAAGAGAAAAATTTCAACAAGTTGAAATAAATCAAACAAACAATCACAAGAGTTTTTCACAATAAAAATGATTGAATAAACTTTGATGTTCAAAGACTAATCCACCAAAAAGTATAAATTAGAAAGAATAAATAGATGGTGAAAATAGTATGAATAAATAAAATGGGTTAAGATCAAGAAAATAAACTCAAGTAATTTGAGAAAGCTTGCTTAGTTAAAGATGTTGAAGCTTTCAAACCAAGGATTTGATCTTGCAATATTTGGAGAACACTTAGAAGGAAAATCTAGGAATTTTTCTCTTAGATTTGCTAGAGAGATTTTTAATTTGAATGAGGAATGATTTCATAAAGAGAATGAGGGTTATTTATAGGCATGAAGGTCATTTTTAATTATTTCAAAAAAAATATATTATTCTAACATCATTTTATCATATAATAATTTAATATTGAATAAAAATATAATTTATATTAAATAAATATTAAATTAAAACAAACAAAATTCGGCTATACACATGGGCAAGTCAAAAATAATCAAATATGGCTCTTAATATATTCAAAGAATATAGCATGCATTCATTATTAAAATCAGCTAATGTTTGAAAAAGTCATATTAAATTTAATTTTAATCAAACGTGAGTCATGTAACCTATCAAATTAAAGGGCAAAATCCAAGGAATCCATTGGATATGAAATCAAATATAAATTCTTTGATTATAAAATGACTTTGGCTAAAATACAAAGTTCCACATATTTTTGTTAATTTTGAAATATGACATTTAAATATTATGATATAATTTATATATAATCATACGTATTTTAGTAACCATATAACCTTCAAATTAAATTAAACATATAACCTTCAACTTAAATTAAACATATAACCTTCATATTAATTATATTAGGTAAATAAAATAATTACACTTAATAATCATAATTTATTATCAATTATTATTTTCACAATTCAAATGCAATGTATGAAACATATAATTGAATGTTAATTACATAGAGATTTATATAAATTAACCTCATTATCATTATTTAAAATAAATAACAATAATATGTTAAGTTATGAGTAAATTGATTCATGCCAATGAACTCATATGAATTTCTAAGATAGTTATAAATGCATATAACCTAAAATATTGTATCTTGAGCTTCACATTATCCATTTTGATCTATCTTTCATTCTTCTATTATTGCAAATTCCTCAAACATATTGTGAGATGTATTAGATATGTAATTAGCAATTAATATATCTAAAAAACATAAAACATACATTAGAACATCCAAGCATTTGTTTGTTATCACCAAAATTGATCGGATTCAACATGAGGCTCATTAAGCTGACACTCACCTCCTCCCTACCACTCAGGACTCCTTGAGATGGTCGGATGAATTCTAGAAGCCAAACCCGATCCCATCATTTGATCAAGATAAAGGGGTATACACCCCTCCTTTCCAATCAAACACACACACAAAATACCTCCCTAGCTACCCAAGATGACTAGAGCCATTCTCTAAGCTCCCAAGCTCATTCTTCGATCAAAAAATGCCATTCTCTTCCATCCTGAAAAAAGACACTCCCATTTCTGCTCTAACTTCTTCATTTCTCCATCAAACTCAAATTAACATTGCAAGCACCTTCTCTAGCCCTCGTCGAGCAAGAAGGAATCATCTCCCAAGATTCTCAAGCAATGAAAGTGGGACTTCAATCAAAGTTGAGCTCCAAAACATCTGTTCGTGGCCCGGAGCGTTGAGGGTGATCAATAGGGCATCTTCTCCACATAGGCTGAGTGAGCTTTAGCATTCCACGCACCATGTGAAAAGTGCGACGTGTCTATGTGCCACATGGCGTCAATAGGTTAGGCTTTAATTAAGCTTAATTAATCATTTTAATGGTTGAAACTTTTAAAATCATAAAAAATCATAGAGAAATAAAAAATACAAATAAATACTATTTTTAATGGTATTTTAGAAGAGAAATAATTAAAAATGATCTTAACTTATTTTGAATAGCAATTAAGGTTTAATTAAGGTTTAATTAAAAATTTATTAGCTTAATCACTCCTTAATTATTTAGGCTATCAATCCTAAATTTTGTGGGTTAATTTAATGGGATGACCTTTTCCTCCCATGATTTTCATGGAATTTATTGCTCAGCCAATTAGTAAAATTGGCTTAACAACTCTTTTAAGTTAATTAATTATTAATTAATCCCATGAGCAGTAACAAATTGGTTATTACGTTTATTAATTATTGTTCAACAGTAAGTGAACTAAGGAATAGGGTTGGGACCCCTTTGCCTAAGTTCATTTCACCCCTTATTAAAATGAAATTAATTAAATCACTTAATCAAATTTAAATCATAATCACAACAGACCTAATTAATTAAATCATGGGGTAGATATTTACGTGCTTAATAACCTAATGGAGTTTAATGAAATTATGGTTAGTCAACATGTGTGGGAAAACCATAAGAGTAATTAATTAAGTCCCTTAATCTAATTAACTATTAATCATGAGCCAATTACATTAGGCCCCTTTTATTTTCTAAGTTCATTATAAGTTTATATTCCATGCATATCTTGCTGGCTCATAATTATTTAGTTAATTACTTTAAGGTGACATAGGTAAGGGTAATTAATTCATCTAATTAAGGGTTTAACTTAATTAAGCCATAAAATAAACTTAATTACATTTTATTAAATTAAATCAAATCACTAATTTGGGAATAAGTTTAAAATAACAAGTGATGATTTCTCTTCTCCTCTTTAAATGAAATCAAATCCAAAACTTAATTAATAAAGAAGCTTTGGTTTCCTTTAAAAAATCTTATTTGATTTGATTGTCCTTAAGAACTATTTTGGTTGAATGAATCACATGCTTATATTTGATTATCTTCTTCCCAATCATGTTAAATTTGGTATGTCATTTGAATCCATGCATCCATCTTTTCAAAATCAAGTAAAATAAAATTGATTTCATTTATGTAAGAATGCATGTGTTGATTTAATTTATTATATGTGTGGCTATTATCACTATTAAATCAAAATGTATTTTTCAAAAGCTTATAAATTAATAATAATGTGTTATGATGCTAGTTAGAAGTACATAAGAAATGAGTGTGCTTATAGCATATGTGTATGAATGTTGGGTTCTCTTTCCTCTATTCATGTGTTGATTTATATAAGATTGCATAGTAATGGGTATATAGTCTAGCCATCCAAAGAACACGAGACTTTAGCTAGTCCCAAGGAGGTCATTTGATTACTTCCCTGGTTTATTATTTGGTTGATGAAATCAAAAAGAAGAAATGTTGAATATGAATTTGTTCTCGCTTAAAAAAAACAAAAACCCTAAACCCTAAACTAAAACCTAAACCCTAAACCTAAAACTTAAAACCTAAACCCTAAACCCTAAACCCTAAACCCTAAACCCTAAACCCTAAAACCCTAAACCTTAAACCCTAAACCCTAAATCCTATAACCCTAAATCATAAACCTTAAACCCTAAACCCTAAACCCTAAAACATAAAACCTAAACCCTAAACCCTAAACCCTAAACCATAAAAACCTAAAAACCTAAACCTAAACTAAATAAAACCTAAATATAAAATAAATAAAAAGCCTAAATTTAAATAAAATAAAACCTAAACAAAAACTAACCTAACCTAAACCTAATAAAAAATTAAAAATTAAAAACTAAACTAAAATAAAATAAATAAAATCCTAAACTAAACTAAAAAGTAAAATAAGCTTAAAAATAAAAAGCCTAAATAAAATAAAAACTAAACATAAAATAAAAATAAAAGTCGTATGATGCAAATTCAAATGAGGCTCGGTGGAGGAATTCTTACCAGCTAAAGCCTCTTTGAAAGATTTAGTAACAGTATGTAATTTAGAGGTAGGATTACCCAAAAATTTGATGCCCTAGCGGGATCCATTGGCACATGGGATTTACTCCATGGGTTTGAGGATGTCGACCCCAGAGTCACGGCATCGTGACAAGAACAAGTCGAGATCAGTCCAAGGTCGACAATCTATAGGGAATGCAAGAGAGAAAGCACTCAGAAACTCACCAAGAATGTGAGCGATCCCAAAATCACCTGATAATAGGATTTAGGTTTTACGTTTAGTGTTGATTAGTTATTATTAGGTTTTATTAGTTTTAGGTTATTATTAGTTTATTATTAGTTTTATGTTTAGTTTATTTAGTTTAGTTTTAGTTAGGTTATTAATTTAGTTTTATTAGTTTTACTTTTAGTTATTATTATTCTAAGTTAGTTTAGAGGGGGTTAGGTTTAGTTTATTAGTTTATTAAGTTAGTTTGTTTATTAGGGTTAGTTTATTTAAGTTTATTTATTAATTATTATTAGTTAGTTTAGTTATTATTAGTTAGTTATTTATTTATTTCATTTAGTTAGTTATTATTATTAGTTTATGGTTTTATTATTATTTAGCTTTTAGTTAGTTTTAGTTAGTGGTTTAGTTTTATTAGTTTAGTTTTGTTAGTTTAGTTATTAGTTTATTTGTTTAGTTTATTAGTTTTATTAGTTTAGTTATGGGTTGAGGTTTATTAGTTTATTATTATTAGTTTTTTTTGTTTAGTTTATGGTTTAGGTTTTTATCAATTTTTATTAGTTATTTATTATTTATTATTATTATTAGTTTAGTTAGTTCGTTTATCATTAGTTTTGTTTTAGTTAAGTTTTTTTTTCTTTAGTTAATTATTATTATTATTATTATCTTATGTTTATTATTATTAGTTTTATTATTATTATTTTATGTTTATTATTATTAGTTTTATTATTATTATTTAGTTTATTTATTTAGTTAGGGTTTAGGGTATAGATATTTAGTTATTCATTAGTTTTATTATTATTAGTTTATTAGTTTAGTTAGTTATTAGTTATTATTATTATTATTAGTTTTTATTAATTTAGTTATTGTTAGTCAATTTTATTTTTATTATTAGTTTATTTATTAGGTTTAGTAGTTTAGTTATTTAGTTCAGTTATTTAGTTAGTTTTATTGTATTTAGTTATTAGTTTATTAGTTTATTATTAGTTAGTTATTACTAATTTTTTTAGTTAAGTGTTTTATTATTAATTTATTATTAGTTATTAGTTAGTTTATTAGGTTTAGTTATTAATATGTTTATTTATTAGTTAGTTTCTATGGTTTATTAGTTTAGGTTTAGGGTTTAATTTTAGTTAGTTATTTAGTTATTTAATATAAGTTATTTTTATTAGTTTATTAGTTTAGTTTTAGTGTTTATTATTTATTAGGGTTTTGGTTTATTTATTAATTTATTTAGTTTTAGTTGTTTACTTTTTAGTTAGTTTGTCTATTATTTTATTAGTTTATTTGTTATTAGTTTTAGGTTATTAGTTATTTATTATTAGATTTATTTAGTTTATTATTAGTTATAGTTTTTTATTAGTTATTATTAGGTTTTTAGTTTATTATTTATTAGTTTATTAGGTTTTACTAGTTGGTTATTAGTTAGTTTTAGTTTAGTTTTATTATTAGTTGATTTGTTTTTTTTAGTTATTATTTAGTTTTTATTATTTGTTTTATTAGTTTAATTATTTATTATTTTACTTTAGTTTAGTATATTATTATTAATTTTATTATTATTAGTTTTATTAATTTAGGTTTAGGGTTTAATGTTTAGTTTATTTAGTTATTATTATTATTATTATTATTATTTTTAGGTTTAGTTATTATTAATATTAATTTATTAGTTTTATTCAGTTTATTTATTAGTTATCTATTTAGCTAGTTTAGTTATTATTAGTTTTATTAGTTAGATTTTATTTAGTTTATTATTATTTATTAATTTAGTTAGTTTGGGGTTTTTTTTTGTTTTGTTTTAGTTATTTATTATATAGTTTATTATTATTATTACTTTAGTCTAGTTAGTTTTTATGTTATTATGCTTTATTATTATTTAAGGTATTTTAGTTCAAACTAGTTTTAGTTTAGTTTATTTTTATTATTCTTAGTTATTAGTTTATTAGTTTAGTTAGTTTTATCAATTTATTATTATTAGTTAGTTTATTAGGTTTATTTATCATTATTAGGTTTAGTTTATTTATTTAGGTTTTATTTATTATTTAGTTTTTATTAGTTTAGTTTATTATTATTATTATTATTTATTTATTTATTAGTTTTATTTAGTTTAGTTTATTATTAGTTTATTAGTTTAGTGTTAGTTGTTATTAGTTATTTAGTTTTCATTTATTAGATTTTTTTAGTTTTATTATTAGTTTTGGTTATTATTATTTAGTTAGTTAATTATTAGGTTTACTTATTTTATTAGTTTATTTGTTTAATTTAGATATTAATTTTAGTTATTACTTAATTATTATTATTAGTTATTTATTAGTTGTTTAGTTAGTTTATTAGTTTTAGTTTATTAGTTATTAGTTTTAGTTTAATAGTTAGTACTTTTAGTTTAGTTAGTTTAGTTATTATTAGTTTAGCTACTAAGTTTAATTTTTTTATTAGTTAGTTATTTATTTGGTTAGTCACGTTTAGGATTTAGGTTTATCATTTAGTTATTATTATTAGTTAGCTATTTATTAGGGTTTAGATTAGTTATTTTATTACTTTAGTTTTAGTTATTAGTTTAGGTTTAGTTTAATTTTTATTAATTTTTTTAGTTTAGTTTATTTTAAGTTAGTTTATTAATGGGGTTTTTTATTTATGTTTAATTGAGTTATTAGTTTGTTTATTAGTTTAGATAGTTTTTGATATGATTAGTTTATTAGTTTTTATTTTAGTTTATTTTTTATTATTTTTAGTTTATTATTTATTAGTTTTAGTTTTAGTTAGTTTAGTTTAGTGTTTTATTAGTTTCTTATTAGGGTTTAGGGTTTAGGGTTTATGATTTAGGGTTTGGGGTTTAGAGTTTTAGGGTTTAGGGTCTAGGGTTTAGGGGTTAGGGTTATAGGTTTAAGGTTTAGGGTCTAGGGTTTAAGGTTAGTTTTACAGTTTAGCATTTAGGGTTAGGGTTTTTTTTTCTATTTTTTCATTTGTTTTATTCTTTAGGGATTATGGTTTAGGGTTTAGGTTTTAGGTTTAGATTTCAAGTTCTAGTTTATTGTTTGGGGTTTTTGGTTTTTTTAATAGGGAACAAATTTAGATTTAACATTTCTTCTTTTTGATTTCATCAAACAAGTAACACACCAAGTTCTCAAAGACACAAGTGACGACATAGATAAAAAATTAACACGCATTGAGCAAATCAAAAACATTAGATAACTAGAACCATCTTTACTATGAAGATAGAGTTCCATAAGGAGTAGATCAGATCGACCATTCTTTAGTTTCTCTAGTTCCCATTAGAACCACCCTGGCCTCTTGAGTAGCGGGATCCACCATCATATCCTAGATATCTCCCTCCACCACCACCACGGCTGTATCCTCCATCGCTCCTCCTACCTCCATAACAACTGCATCTCTGACCACCACCTCCATATCCACTATCACCTCCAGATCTGCCACCACCGCTGTGATAACTGCCTCCTCTGCCTTCATCTCCACTGTCAGAGCTATACTGAGCTTGGTTGCTGGTGATGTCCTTACCATCAAGGTTCTGCCCATTCTTAGGGTTTAGGTTTAAGTTTATATTTATTAAGTTTTAGGGTTTAGGTTTATTTTTTAATTTATTTTATTACTTTAGGTTTAGCTCTAAGTTTTGGGTTTTGGGTTTCGGGTTTAGGAATTGAGGTTTAGGGTTTAGGGTTTAGGGTTAGGGTTTAGGTTTTCAGGTTTAGCATTTAGGGTTTAGGGTTTAGAGTTTAATGTTTTATTGTTTATGCTTTTAGGGTTTAGGTGGTTTAGGAGTGGAGAGTGTTTGGTAGAGTTTAGGATTTGTTCATGGTTTGTGGTTTAGGGTTTAGGGTTTAGGGTTAAGGGTTATAGGTTTAGTGTTGTAGGTTTAGGGTTTAGGATCTTTTTTAAAATAAGTAAACTTATAGGTTTAGTTTTATTTAATATATTTAGTTTATTTTTTATATATTTTATTTTCTTTTATTTTTAATTTTTATCTAGGTTTATTTTTATTTTTATTTATTTAAGTTAATTTATTTTAATTTAGGTTTTTTATTTTAGTTTACTTTTTTATGTTTAGGTTTATGTTTAGGTTTATTTTTTAGTTCAGTTTTATTTTAGTTTTTAGGTTTAGGTTTTTTTTAAGGTTTAGATTCAAGTTTTTATTTTCTTTTTTTAGGTTTAGATTTATTTTTAGGTTTTATTTTCTAGTTTAGGTTTATTTTTATTATCTTTTTGAAGTTTAGATTTTATTTTTTATTTTTAGGTATACGTTTATCATTTTATTTAATTTTTTTTAAATTTAGGTTTTAGATTTTTATTTTAGGTTTATTTTTAGGTTTTATTTTTTTAATTTAGGTTTAGGTTTATTTTTATTTTGTTTTATTTTATTTAGTTTAGGTTTTGTTTTAGGTTTAGTTTACTTTAGGTTTAGGTTTATGTTTTATTTATTTTAGTTTATTTTATTTTAGTTGAAGTTTAGGTTAATTTTATTTTATTTATTTTATTTTTATTTTAGGTTGATTTTTTTTAGTTTATGGTTTAGGTTTTATTTTATTTTATTTTAGGTTTATTTTATTTTTATTTTATGTTTAGTTTATACTTTATTTAGATTTTTAATTATTAGGTTTATTTTATTTTTTTAGTTTCATTTATATTTTTATTTATTTTATTTTAGTTTACTTTTATTTTTTATTTTATTTTATTTTTAGGTTCATCTTTAAGTTTTAGTTTAGGTTTTAGTTTATTTTATTTTATTAATTTATTTAAGATTAGGTTTATTTATTTATTTTATTTTTAAGTTTTATTTAGTTTAGGTTTAGGTTTTAGGGTGGTCAGTTAAGGCATGTCAGGGTCAGGGTTAAGGTCAGGGTTTGGGGCCAGTTTAGGGTCATGGCTTTAGGTGCAGGGCTCACGATTTAGTGTTTAGGCTTTAGGGTTTATGATTTTTAAGGTTTAGTGTTTAGTGTTTAGGGTTTAGGGTTTTAGCTCAGGTTAGTTTAGTTTAGAAGATCTACCAGTTTAGGGCCCAGGATCTGTCCTGGCCCAGGTCATATTTTAGGGTTAAGAGTGGTTTAGGGAGTGCCCAGGTTTAGGGTTTAGGCCCAGGGTCAGCCAGGGTTTAGGTTTATGGTTAGTTTAGGGTTTGAGGCTCAGCTTTGTGGTCCGTGATCTTGGGTTTAGGGATTAGGGTTTAGGGTTTAATGTATTTATTTTTTAAATTAAGTAAACCATTAGGTTTAGGTTTATTTAATTTATTTAGTATATTTTTTATTTATTTTAGTTTATTATATATTTTTTATTTTTGTTTAGGTTTTATTTTAATTTTTATTTAGTTTAGTTTAATTATTTTAGGTTTATTTATTTTAGTTTTGTTTTTTTATTTTAGTTTACTTTTTAGGTTTTGGCTTAGGTTTATGTTTATTTTTTTAGTTTTATTTTATTTTAATTTTATTTTTCAGGTTTAGGTTTTATTTTTTATTTTTTAAGTTTAGGTTTAGGTTTTAAGATTTTATTTTAGTATTCTTTTTAAGTTTTATTTTTTAGTTTAGGATTAAGTTTATTTCTAGTCTATTTTATTTTATTTAGTTTAAGGTTTAGGTTTAGTTTATTTTAGGTTTAGGTTTAAGATTTATTTTAAGTTTAGGTTTATTTTATTTTGTTTATTTATGGTATAGGTTTTCTTTTTAGTTTAGGGTTTAGGTTTTATTATTTAGTTTTTTTAGGTTTATGTTTTGATTTAGTTTTTAATTTTATTTTATTTTTGGTTTATTTTATTTTTAATTTACATTTAGTGTTTATTTTCTTTAGGTTTTTTAGTTTTATGTTTATTTTATATTTAGTTTAGTTTTTATTTTTATTTTTTATTTTTAAGCTTAGGTTTAGGTTTAGGTTTTAATTTAGATTTTAATTTAGATTTTTATTTTATTTATTTTATTTTATTTTATTTTATTTATGTTTAGGTTTATTTATTTCTTTTATTTTAAAGTTTTATTTAGTGGTTGGGCTTTTTAGGTTTCAGGGTTTGTGGTCTGGTAGGGTTTAAAATTTAGGGTAGGGTTTATAATTTAGGGTTATTTAGTTTAAGATTTAGGGTTGAGTTTAAGGTTTAGGCTGGTTGGGTTTAGGTCAGGGTTTGTGGCCTGTGGTTTTGGGCTCATGCTTTATGGTTTTAGTGGTCCCTGCTTAGGGTCAGGTCAGAAGTGCTCAGCTTTGGGTCAGTTTTATGATTTAGGGCCAGCTCAGCAGGATCTGGTTAGCCAGGGCTCAGCTTTGTGGGTTTTTTCAGGCCAGGCACAGTGGTTTCCATAGCCTAGCCTCAGGGTTTTTCAGGAGTACTGTTTTGGTGGGAGTGGCCTGGTGATCAGTTTCAGGTCAATAGGTCAGGGCCCAGGGTCACCCATCTGAGGGTCCTGATTATGGCCCATGGCTCAGTGGTAAGGAAGTGGCTCAGAGTAGGGCCTTTAGGTTTAGGGCCCAGTGGCCCAGGGCCTTTAGAGTGGCCCAGGGCCTAGTGGTCCAACATCGAGGATCTTGCAGTGGTAGGTGGGGTAGTTGGGTCAACCCAGGATCAGGGAGTGGCCTCTAGGGCCCATGGCCCAGGGTCTGTTTGAGCCTTAGCCCAGTCTTGGGCCTGTGGTTTGGGCCTAGGGTAGGTCAGTGGGTCAGGGTTTAGGGTTAGAAGTGAGTGGGGCAGGGTCCGTGGTCAGGGTGGGGGTTTGGTATGGCCCATGGCCTGGGTCGTGGTGTGGTTGGTAGTTAGTGGAGGGTCTTTAAAATGTTTAGTTTATTTTATTTTTTTTATTTAGATGTTTAGGTTTATTTTATTTAGTTTATTTTATTTATTTTAGTTTAGGTTTTATTTATTTTAGGTTTGATTTTAGTTTAGTTTAGGTATAGGTTTATTTAGGTTTATTTTGTTATTTATTTATTTAGTTTATTTTTTAATTTAGATTTAGTTTAAGTTTAGGTTTTATTTTTTATTTTAGTTTATTTTTTATTTTTGTTTAGTTTAAGTTTTATGTCAGTATAGTTTAGATTTATTTAGTTTTAGGTTTTTAGGTTTAGGTTTATTTTAGGTTTAGGTTTTATTTATTTTTTATTTAGTGTATTTATTCTTTGTTTTTTTAATTTAGTTTAGTTTATTTTATTTAGTTTATAGTTTATTTAGTTTAGGTTTAAGTTTATTTTTAGGCTTATTTAGTTTACTTTTGGTTTAGGGTTTAGGTTTTATTTAGGTTAAGGTTTTATTTAGTTTATTTACTTATTTTATTTATTTTTTATTTTAGGTTTATTTAGTTTACTTTATTTAGTTTAGAATTTATTTTTATTTAGGATTTTATTTAGGTTTAAGTTTTATTTAGTTTATTTCATTTAGTTTTATTTTTGGTTTAGGTTTAGTTTAGGTTTATTTTATTTTTATTTAGGTTTTGGACTATTTTTATTTGTAATTTAGTTTGTTTTTGTTTATGTTTAGGTTTAGGTTTAGGATATTGGTTTATTTTAGTTTAGGTTGAGGTCTATTTAGGTATTTTATTTTTAATGTTAGTTTATTTATTTTTATTTTAGTTTTTATTTTTATTTTATTAGATTATTTTATTTAGTTTATTCATTTAGGTTTATTTACGGTTGTCTTTTAGGTTTTTTTGTTTATGTTTAGGTTTATTTATTTAATTTCAGTTTAGTTTATTTTATTTTTTTAGGTTTATTTAGTATTTAGTTTTATTTATTTTAGATTTAGGTTTAGGTTTATGTTTATTTATTTAGTTTATTTATTTATTTAGGTTTAGGTTTAGGTTTATTTATTTATTTATTTAATTTATTTAGTTTATTTAGGTTTAGGTTTAGGTTTAATTTAGTTTAGTTTATTTAGTTTTATTTTATTTTTGGTGGGTTTAGGTTTAGGTTTATTTAGTTTAGGTTTATTTTTATTTATTTATTTAATTTATTTTTTATTTTAGGTTTATTTAGTTTACTTTATTTAGTTTATAATTTATTTTTATTTAGGATTTTATTTAGGTTTAGGTTTTATTTAGTTTATTTCATTTAGTTTTTATTTTTGGTTTAGGTTTAGTTTAGGTTTATTTTATTTTTATTTAGGTTTTGGACTATTTTTATTTGTAATTTAGTTTGTTTTTGTTTATGTTTAGGTTTAGGTTTTGGATTTTGGTTTATTTTAGTTTAGGTTGAGGTCTAGGTTTATTTAGTTTAGGTATTTTATTTTTAAGGTTAGTTTATTTATTTTTATTTTAGTTTTTATTTTTATTTTATTAGATTATTTTATTTAGTTTATTCATTTAGGTTTATTTAGGGTTGTTTTTTAGGTTTTTTTTGTTTATGTTTAGGTTTATTTATTTAATTTCAGTTTAGTTTATTTTTATTTTTTAGGTTTATTTAGTATTTAGTTTTATTTAATTTAGATTTAGGTTTAGGTTTATGTTTATTTATTTAGTTTATTTATTTATTTAGGTTTAGGTTTAGGTTTATTTATTTATTTATTTAATTTATTTAGTTTATTTAGGTTTAGGTTTAATTTAGTTTAGTTTATTTAGTTTTATTTTATTTTTGGTGGGTTTAGGTTTAGGTTTATTTAGTTTAGGTTTATTTTTATTTATTTATTTAATTTATTTTTTATTTAGTTTAATTATTTTGTTTATTTTTTCATTTATTTTACATTTTATTTATTTTTATTTATTTTATTTTATTTTTGTTTATTATTTTATTTATTTTAGTTTATTTTTATTTTTATTTTTTATTTAGGTTTTGGTCTAAGTTTTTATTTTAGGTTTAGGTTTAAGTTTAGGTTTATTTTATTTTATCTTTTATTTAGTTTAGCTTATTTTATTTTATTTATCTCAATTTATTTAGTTAAATTATTTAGTTAATTTATTTAGTATAGGGTTTATTTTATTTTAGGTTTAGGTTTTATTTAGTTTCATTTAGGTTTAGGTTTAGTTTATTTCTAGGTTTAGGTTTAGGGTTTAAGGTTATTTAGTTCTAGTTTAAGTTTAGGTTTAGATTTATTTTAGTTTAGTTTATTTTATTTATTTTAGGTTTATTTATTTAATTTATTTTATTTTATTTATTTAGGTTTAAGTTTATTTAGCTTTTAGTTTTACTTTAGTTTATTCAGTTTATTTTATTTTTTAGGTTTTTTTTAACAAAGAATAAATTTAGATTCAACATTTGTTCTTTTTGCTTTCATCAACCAAGTAACACTCCTAATTCTCAAAGACATAAGCGACGACATAGACAAAAAATGAGCACGCATAGAGCAAACCAAAAACCCTAGATAACTAGAACCGTCAAAACTATAAAGACATAGTTCCATAAGTAGAGATCGGATAGGCCATTCTTCTACTTCTCTAGTTCCAATCAGAATCACCATGGCCTCTCGAGTAGCGGGATCCACCATCATATCTCTGATCTCTCCGTCTGCCACCACCACGGTTGTAACCTCCACCACTCTTCCTATCACCATAGCCACCACTACTCTGATCACCACCTCCATATCTAGTAGCACCTCCAGATCCCCCACCACCACTACGATAACCACCACTAGCCAGATCCAGATCTGCAGATCCGGCGCTCAAGGTGCCCATTCTGTTTTAGGTTTAAGTTTAAGTTTATTATGTTTTAAGGTTTAGGTTTATTTTTTAATTTATTTAGTTACCCTAGGTTTAAGTTTAGTGTTTTGCATTTGGGGTTTAGGGTTTAGGGTTAGGGTTTAGGATTTAACATTTAGTGTTTATGGTTTTAGTGTTTGTGGTTTTCTTTTAGGGTTTAGGGTTAGGTTGTGGGGTTAGAGTTTAGGGTTTAGGGGTTTAGGGTTTAGGGTTTAGGGTTTAGGGCTTAGAGTTTAGGATTTAAGGTTTAGGGTTTTTTAGGGTTTAGGGTTTAGGCATTTGGGCTGTAGGTTTAGTGTTGTAGGTTTAGGGTTTAAGGTTTTTTTTTAAAAATTGATAAAACTAGTTGGTTTATGTTTAATTAGTTTATTTAGTTTATTTTTTTATTTTAGTTTATTTTATTTTTCATTTTAACTTATTTTTTATTTTATTTTCTTTAGTTTATTTATTTTAGGTTTATTTACTATAGTTTAAGTGTTTTATTTTAGTTTATTTGTTTAGGTTTATTTTTATTTTATTTTTTATATTTAGGTTTTTTTTCCTTAGGTTTAAGTTCAGGTTTTTATTTTCCTTTTTTAGGTTTTATTTTTTAGGTTTAGGTTTATTTTATTTTGTTTATTTTATCTTTATTTTATGTTTATTTTTTTTAGTTCATGGTTTAGGTTTCATTTTGTATTTATTTTTAGGTTTACTTTTTAAGTTTAGGTTTTTATTTTTATTTTTATTTTATTTTATTTTAGGTTTATTTTATTTTTATTTTATGTTTAGTTTTTATTTTATTTTGTTTTTAATCTTAGGTTTATTTTATTTTTTATTTTAGTTTATATTTTTATATATTTTATTTTCATTTTTTTGATTTTTTATTTTGTTTTATTTTTAGGTTTAGGTTTAGGTTTTAGTCTAGGTTTTTATTTATTTATTTTAGTTAGGTTTAGGTTTATTTATCAAATTTTTTTTAGGTTTTATTTTATTTAGGTTTAGGTTTTTAGGTTTTTAAGGGTTTAGGTTTTAGGGTTTAGGGCATAGGGTTTAGGGTTTTAGGTTTAGGGTTCAGGGTTATCATTTAGGTTTTAGTGTTTAGACTTTAGGGTTTAGCATTTTTAAGGTTTAGTGTTTACGGTTTAGGGATATCTTAGGGGTTAAGGTTAGTTTAGGGTTTTGAGTTTTTACGCTTTAGGGTTTAGGGCTAAAGATTTTAGTGTTTTAGTGTTTAAGGTTGTAGGTATAGGGTTTAGGGTTTAGGGTTAGTTTTAGGATATGGGATTTAGCGTTTAGGGTTTTGGATTTAGGGTTTAGAGTTTAGGGTTTTTTTTAAAATTAAGTAAAGCATTAGGTTTAGGTTTATTTAGTTTATTTAGTTCATTTTTTATTTATTTTAGTTTATTTTAGTTTTTATTTTCATTTAGGTTCATTTTTTATTATTATTTAGTTTAGTTTATTTATTTTAGTTCAGGTATTTTACTTTAGTTTATTTTTTATGTTTTAGGTTTAGGTTTATGTTTATTTTGCAGTTTTGTTTTATATTTATTTTATTTTTTTGGGTTAGGTTTTATTTTTTTATTTTTATATTTGTGTTTAGGTTTTAAAATTTTATTTTAGGTTTATTTTTAGGTTTTATTTTTTAGTTTAGGTTTAGGTTTATTTTTAGTTTATTTTATTATATTTTGTTTGGAGTTTAGGTTTAGTTTATTTTAGGTTTAGGTTTAGATTTTTTTTTATTTTAGTTTAGGTTTAGGTTTATTTTATTTTGTTTACCTGAGGTTTAGGTTTTTTTAGTTTAGTGTTTAAGTTTTATTTTTTATTTATGTATATGTATTATTTTTAGGTTTAGATGTTTATTTTGTTTTTTCTTTTAAGTTAATTTTATTTTAATTTTATTTGTTTGTTTTTATTTTATTTAGGTATTTTAGTTTTAGGTTTATTTAATTTTTTTAGTTTAGGTTTTTATTTATTTTATTTTTTATTTTTTATTATTTTTAGGTTTAGGTTTTAGTTTAGGTTTAAGTTTAGATTTTAGTTTAGGTTTTTATTTTATTTTATTTTATTATTTTATCTAGGTTTAGGTTTTCTTATTTATATTATTTTTTGGTTTTATTAAGTTTGGATTTTTAGGGTTTAGGTTATAGGGTTTTGGGTTTAGGGTTTAGGGGTTTTTTTTTTTGTTTTTTGGGAAACCCCATATAGGGGGAATTTTATTGCCACAAAAAGAGTGTTACAAGGTACTTAATAGTGGATAAACTCCACAACTACTGCTCAAAGAGCTATAATCAGCCTAGAGAGTAAATCCCCTATCTAAGTACAACCAATAGCAAAATAAAAGAGTAAAGGAAAGCAAAAGATACAAATTGATTAACATAGATAAGCCAATGAATAGATATGGGCCAAAGCTCTTCAGGATGAGAGAATGCATGACACTAGGGAGCAAACCTGCAAGAGAACAAGAGAAATGCACCTGTAAAATGGTAGAAAGATGGAATTTAGAGCAGTTAAAGTAATATAGACAAAATAAAAATTGAATACAACATAAACTGAGAAAGATGATAAAGAAGTTTGTGAGAGAAGGCTCAGGCTCAATCACACCAAATTGGGGCAGACGCAAATATGAGCATCCAAACTTCAGCGGAAGGGTTACATCACAAGAGCTACTATAAAACCAAAAAGGAGTGAAATCATCATAGCCATCATAGCCAACAAACCTATGGGAAGATAACAACCATTTGTTGAAAGTTTTTTGAGCCTTAGTACCTGCAAACCTAAATAAAGCCATAAACATAATAGAAAAGGATACAACAAAGAGCATAATGGGAAATGGGATCCCATGTAGAATAAATATCATCAATATAGTCACCATGGCATGAGAATCCCTACACATATGAAAATGAACCATCTTTGCCAGATCCACCTTATTTTTTATCAGAGCTAAGAGTTTAATTAGGCCAGCATGAAAACCCACCAAAGGAAAAGAGCAGAAAAGGCCAGGCAGAGGAAAGAAGCAATATACAACCAGTTGAAAAGCCTGCTGAAATCCACCAAGGCAAATCAAATAGCATGTAATTAACTCCATCCTAAACATATGGGACATATATGAAACTTACAGTCCTGGTATACATCCCAAGAATATAGCCTAGAAAAAGGTACTCAATCAAAATAAGAAATGCAGATGTTAACAACCCCCTTGTTAATAATCATTGCAGAAATTAATAACCAGCAAGTGAAAGCAAGACAGCATAACCCAAACCCAAACAGGAAATGCAGAAGTCTAACAGAGCCAAGATGGGAATGCAATAATAGATTAGATGGGCTAGAAGCCACAGTAATAAGCTGCTCCCCACCGCAAATAATTACAAATAAGGACAATCAAAGAGACAACCCCAGTAGCAGCTTGCTAGGCATAAAACCTGATAATCCAGTTTAGCCAACAACCAAGACAGTAAATAACAGCAAGCTGGCTATAAAACCACCCATTCAGAATAGACAAAGCATAAGATAATATCCAAGTATGTAATAGCATAATCACAGTGATCTTCATAAGTCTAACTGAAACAAGATGAAGAAAATAACAGCAGATTAAATAGACCACAAACATCAGGTGATCAGCTGCAGCCCGATTGGAAACAGCAAAAATAATCAGAAAAATAACTACTAATAAATAGCCAACAATCTAAAAGGCAACCTGCTGGACATAAGACCCGAAAATCCAACAACCAACAATTAAAACAACAATACAATTATTGCACCCACCATAAGATAAGCCAGTAAAAAAGAGAGGTACAACATAGATACAAAAGGGGTTCAAAAGAGAGCCATCATTGAAATCCTTCAAAATAAAGAAGATCAGGCTTGCAGCTAAACAAACATCGTCAGTAAAAGCTAACTGGAAAGAAATCATTAAGTAAGCCAATCCTTACAGGTTGGGAAGATGAGGTTATTGTAGTTTCTCTCCTTACAAGTTGGGTAGATGAGGTTAGCAAAAGCAATCAGAAAAATAGCCCCAAAAGCAACCTACTGGATAGGAGAGACAACCCTAGTAACATATAAACCCGATAATCCAGTCAACCAACAACCAAGACAAGAATAACAGCCATAAAACCACCCATTCAGAATAGACAGTGGATAAGTTAATTTCCAAGTAGGTAATAGTATAATCACAGTGATCTGGAGAAGTCTAACTGAATCAAGATGGAAAAAATAGTAGCAGTTTAGATAGACCACAAACATGTGGTGATCAGCTGCAGCCGGTTACAAACAACAAAAGCCAACAAACAATCAACAACCTCAGAAGTAGCCTGTTGGACATAAGATCTAAAAATGTAACATCCAATAATTAAAACAACAATATAATTATTGCACCCACCATAAGATAAGACAATAAAAAATAGTGGTACAACATAGACACATAAGGGGTTCAAAAGAGAGCCATCATTGAAATCCTTCAAGACAAAGGAGAGCAGGCTTGTAGCTAAACTAACATCCTCAGTGAAAGCAGACTGGAAAGAAATCATTAAATAAGTCCAATCATGCAAAGAGACAATAATAATAATAAGGGTATGGCAGTTTCTCTCCTTACAGGTTGGTAAGATGAGGTTAGCAAAAGCAATCAGAAAAATAGCCCCAAAAGTAACCTGGCGGACATAAGACCCAAAAATCCAACAACCAATAATTAAAACAAGAAAACATTTATTGCACCCACCATAAGATAATCCAGTAAAAAATAGTGGTACAGCATAGAGTTGAAAGTGGTTCAAAGGAAAGCCATCTTTGAAATCCTTCAAGACACGTAAAAGCACTGCTAAGCCCACAACATCAATAAAATAGTCGAACGAAATCAAGAAGTAATTCCAATCCTGCAAAGAAGAAGTTATAGTAGCAAGGGTATTACAGTTTCTCTCCTTACTGATTGTGGAGGTGAGGTTATGGAGCATAAGAGGGGCCACAATCATAATAAAGGGAGAAAAAATAGATAAATTAGGGCCTCTCATGAAGTTATACAAAAATATAGCAATTAAACATTGATACAATAAAGTCATGAGCCCCAAAATAGATTTCTAGAAAAAGGAAAAGAGACAGAACATAGCCTTAACCATATAATGGAAAATAGATATAATAGGACCCCTCAACAAAATATTGATGGTAAGAAGTCTGTCCCTATTGATCAAAAAGTAAAGTAGAAAGTAAAGCACAAGGTAATACATCTCCCTTTAGCGGACAGGAAACACCTTATCATTAACAGTGGAAAAAATAGAAGTAGTTAGACCCCAAAAAAAGGTTAGGGTAATTAATCCAACAGTAGATGCCATAGAGATCAGCAATTAACCAGAAATGGTTATCAGGAAGATGCATCGGCAAAATCTAGAGAAATAATAACACTAAATAGAAGTTGATCATGTAGTTAAATAGGTAATATAGCAGGCCAAACAAAAGGATGGATTAATTTCTGAGGTAAGGGAATCCATTATTGTCCAAATTAACTAAATCACACAAATTTTTAGGAACTGTAAGTTGATCAAAGAATTTTATGCCATCTAATCTAGCACCCAGATTAGCAAGATAATTAGCACATGCATTACCTTCACGCCATACATGAGTTATTTTAAAATAGAGTTGAGAAAGGAGAGCTCTAGTCTGCTTGAGAAGGTAGTACAATTATGTATTGCCCATTTTGGTGGAAGTCAAAATATCAATCAGTAACATGGCATCCACCTCAATCCAAATATTGAGCCAACCTTTTTGAAGGCAAATCTCAATAGCTTTGTAAACTGCCATTAGCTCAGCAAAAGAAACAGAGCAAGTATTAAGGGGTTAAGCAAAAGCACATAAGACTTTACCATTAAGGTTTAGGAAAATGTCACCACAGCCAGAAGCATTTTGAGAGACAGAGCCATCAGTGTTAATTTTAATACTATTAGCATGAGATTTTACCCAATAAACAATCTTGTCATCTTTACAGTTTGGTGGATCCGGCAAGTTAAAACCCAGTTTATTGCCCAAAAATTTATAGCCTTTGAATTGATTGTAGTTAATTAAATTAGCATTAAACAAGTCAAGGATTTTAATTTTAATTCTAGCAATTATCCTCATGTGGTTCATAGGAATCTCATGATGTTTTGCATCATTTCTGTCCATCCATATGAACCAAATAAGAGTGAAAGCAGTTATGAATTTAATGTGACCTTTAATTGTGTTTTCCAAATAAACTTCAAGAAGTTGGTATAGAGTTAAGGAGCCATTGAATTTGACAATATTAAAGAGATCATCATACCAAATCCAAAGTTTAGAAGCAATGGCTCTTTTAACAAAAACATGATTCACATTCTCAATGTGAAAGCAACAGTAGCATTTTGAAGTTAAGTAAAAACCTTTACCCCACATCAAGGAGTTAATAGGGATGATGTTTTTCAAAATACACTAAGTAAGAATAGAAAAAGAAGTAGGAATAGTGTTATTCCAAAGTTTAATAAACACATTGGAGAAATCATGAGCTTCTTTAGTATGAATCCAAACATTTTTAAGGTTGAAATCACCATTTTGGGATAGCTTGAAAAGGATCTAATCATGATTGCTAGGAATGATAGGAATAATAGTAAGCTTATCTAAAAGAGAGAAAGGAATATAGTTAGTAAGCTTACTATTGTTCCACTTATTATTCTGCCAAAAAGAGTTCACTTTAATAGCAGCAGTGGAGTGGGTAGAATGTAATTCATCAATGGACCCACCTCCAGTCCAGTTATCTTGCCAAAAGAAAGAGGTTCTAGAGTTAATCCCCCAAAAGATTAAAGAATCTGCTTCCCATTTGATGGAACAAAGTATTTTCCATACAGGAGAGTCTCCCACTTTATAGGGGAAAATGAGAGGGTGCTTACCCTGGAAGTATTTGGCAGTCATAAAATTAGCCCAAAGACTATTGTTGCTCCTAAAATTCCACCAAAGTTTATATAAAAAAGCAGTGATAGCTTCCCTGATTGGCTTATAGCCAAGCCCACCTTCAGCAAGAGTGCCACATCTTTTATACCAAGAGGTCCAATGCATTCTTTTAGTAGAATTGTTAGAACCCCAGAAGAATTTTTTAAGGAGGCGTTCAATTCTGTTAATGGTAGAATTGGTCAGCACAATGGTTTGAATGAGATATAAAGGCATGGAGTTAAGGGTGCTCTTAATCAAAATGAGCCTACCACCAATTAAGAGTAAATGAAATTCTCAAACATAAATGTTATTAGAGATTTTTTGGATTAACTCATCAAAGAGATGTGATCTTTTCCGACCTTTAAAGAGCGGATCACCAAGATATTTAATAGGAAGTTGTTGTTGCTGAAAATTAGTAATTCTCAAGATTTGTTGGATCCTATTACTAAGGATTTTAGCGAAAGGAATGAAACAACTTTTACCTTCATTAAGAAAGAGACCCCTTTCATTACCAAATTTATTTAAAAGATTCTTAATAGTTTTAATGTGATGAGTAGAGGTATTGTAAAAGATTATTGAGTCATCAGCAAAACTAAGATGAGAGACAGGAAGATCACCTTGAGTTCTAAAAAAACATGCTAGGATTATTATTGAAAAGTTCATTAAGGCTCCTCAAAAGATATTCAATAATAATAATAAAAAGAGAGGGAGATAAGGGATCTCCTTATCTCAAACCATACATAGAACAAAAAAAACCTAGGGACTCACCATTCATGCTAACGGAGAACCAAACATTGGTAATACAATTTTTAATGAGACAGATAAAATAGTCAGAAAAACCAAACAAAAAAAGAATTTGGAAGAGGAAATTCCAAGAGAGGTTGTCAAAAGCTTTAGAGATGTCTAATTTGAAAAGGATGTTACCACCTTTGTAGAAGCATTAATGTCATGAATCAACTCTTGGGCTAGAAGAATGTTGTCAGATATAGCTCTACCTTTAACTAAAACCATTTGGTTGAAATAATTTTAGGCAAAGAAGACTAATTCTATTGGCAATTAATTTTGCGATGAGTTTATGAAAGAATGTGCAAAGGCTAATAGGTATAAAATCGCCCCAAGATTTAGGATTATTAGTTTTGGGAATGAGAATAATGGAAGTGCTAAAAAAATATCTAGGTAAAGGATTGCCATCAAAAAAATCAACGATAACATCGACAAGGCCAGACTTAATAATAGGCCAACAATGTTAAAAAAATTGAGTCGTGTAGCCTTCAGGGCCAGCAATAGAATCGGTGTTCATGCTATTGAGAATACTACCAATCTTAGCTTCCATAGGATGCAAATTAAGAAAGTGGTTGTCATCATTAGTAATCGTTGAGGGAATCAGATGAGAGTTGGAGAGAGCTTCAAAGGTACGGTTGTTGTTTAATAAGTTTTTAAAATGATGTATAATAGAATATTTAATATCATTATTATCAATGATCCAGCTGTCGTTATCATTTTTAATTTTTTTTAATAGTGTTTAACGCTTTCTTTTTTTTGAAAAGAGCATGAAAGTACTTGGTATTTCTGTCACCATTAGTAATATGTTTGCTAGCAGCCTTTTGCCGCTAGTAGGTTTCCTCCATATTATGATATTTAACCAAGTAATCTTTAGCTTCATTCAACACCTCAAGTTAAGTAGAATCAATCAAAATAGCATCTTCAAGAGAACAAACTAATTGTTCCATATTTTTAATGTTGAAAAAAAGATTTTTGAAATGATGCTTGTTCCACCAATTTAGGTTTTGTTTAAGCCTTTTAAGCTTAAGCCAGAGGTGAATCATGCCCTTAACCAAATTATCCGGATGAAGAGGAGCCATCCAGTTAATGGATACAACATTTATGAAATCAATGTGTTGGATCCACATATTTTGGAATCTGAAAGAAGTTGGGGAGGATAATCTATTGGATGGATTTTGGACATAAATCAAAAGTGGAGCATGATCAGACAAAGTTCTCCTCAAATGTTCAACAGAAGTAAGGGGCCATTGATTGATCCAAAGAGAACTAAAAAGAGTCCTATCAAGCTGTTGCCAGAGTCTAGAGTTATGCCACGTATAGTTGGAGCCTGAAAAGTAAATATCAATCAGATTGCAATCAATAATCATATTAGAAAAATATTCCATGGAATGAATGTTAGGAAGCAACCTCCCCTTCTTTTTGAGGAAGGGAGAATAGTGTTAAAATCACCCCCAGCCAACCAGGGTTTATTGACCGAGCAGGAAAAAGTTCTTAAGACCCAAAGGATGTTCCTACCAGCTATATTACAAGAAGCATAAATAAAGGAACCTAAAGCAGAAAATTCACCCAATGAAATGTGGACATTAACCAATTACTGATGATCATCAAGGATAGAGATGTTGACAAAATTATTCCAAAAACACTAAATTTTATTGCTAATATTATAAAAGAAATTTTGAAAGCTAAGTGTTCGAGCAAAATGGTTGATCTTAGAAGAGTGTATGAATGGTTCAATAACAACAAGTAAGGCTATGTTATGAATATAACAAAGACTTCTAATACGGTTGTGGATAATGAGAGTCCCTATACCCTGAACATTCCAAATTAGAAAATTGATCATAATAAAAAAGAAAGAAAGGAAATAAGATAACTATAGAAATAAAAAAGCAAGAAGAAAAGAAAACTAAAAATAGTTTTTTATGGGAAGTTAGAGAAGATCTAGTAGTTCTAGTTGAGCTATTAGTGAACACTCTAGCTTCAAGAGATTTTTTTTTAAAAATACTTTGAAAAGATCTATCGTTGTCCAAAGTATCACCATCCGAAAGAGACTGATTTGTGATATTCAGAATATGACTTGTATCAGTCAAAGCATTTCTAATGGTAATTTTCTCTTCTTTAATGTCAGAATTAAGCTGAGAGAGTGGGTTAGCATGCATATCACTTGGAAGGGTAGGAGAAGGAGAGGTTGTGAGGCCATTAATAGCACATATTTCATGCTCAGTTTTAGAATTACTTTTCAGATTTTGTTCCATCATCAAAGGATCAGCAATTTTTAGATTTTGTTCTTTCATCAAAGGATCAACTCCAGAATTTGTTTTCGATTTTGAACCAACTTGAAGTTTCCATTCAAATCACCGGTAGGGTTCATATGAGTCTCCTCGGGTTCACTAGCCAGAAAGGGTAGGTTAGACTGAGTCAAGGTATTATCTTGAGGAGCCAAATTATAACAATTAGAAGTAATGTTAATTAAGTTATCATTATCCTCCTCAGGAACCTTATAAGCATTATTTTTAGCATGCTCAGATTGATCTCCAAAAGGCAAATCAGTGGATACAAAAGGAGTAGGGGCAGGGGGATGATTCCCATTTTGAGGACTTTAGGCACATATGCAAATTTGTTTAGGTTTAGGTTTTATTTAGGGTTAGTTTTAGGTTTTAGGTTTTAGGGTTTAGGGTTTAGGGTTTAGGATTTAGGGTTTAGGGTTTATGGCTTACAATTGAGGGGTTTTCTTTTTTAAATTAAGGAAACTAATAGGTTTAGATTTATTTAGTTTATTTTTTATTTATTTTAGTTTATTTTATTTTTTATTTTTATTTAGCTTAATTTTTATTTTTATTTAGTTTTATTTATTTATTTCAGTTTAGGTTTATGTTTATTTTTTAGTTTAGTTTTATTTTTATTTTATTTTTTATGTTTAGGTTTTATTTTTTATTTTTAGGTTTAGGTTTAGGTTTTTATTTTATTTTTTAGACTTAGGTTTTAGGTTTTTTATTTTAGGTTTATTTTTAGGTTTTATTTTTTTAGTTTAGGTTTAGGTTTATTTTTAGTATATTTTATTATATTTAGTTTAGGGTTTAGGTTTAGTTTATTTCAGGTTAAGGTTTATGTTTTATTTATTTTAGTTTAGTTTATTTTAGTTTAGGTTTAGGTGTAATTAATTTTGTTTATTTTATTTTATTTTAGGTTTAGGTTTTTTTTAGTTTAGGGTTTAGGTTTTATTTTTAGGTTTTAATTTTAGATTTATTTTTGAGGTTTTAGTTTTTATTTAGTTTTTATTTTATTTTCTTTTAGGTTTATTTTATTTTTACTTTATGTTTAGTTTTTTCTTTTATTTAGGTTTTTTTATTCTTAGGTTTATTTCCTTTTTTTAGTTTACTTTAGGTTTTTATTTATTTTATTTTAGTTTATTTTTATTTTTTTCATTTTATTTTATTTGTAGGTTTAGGTTTCGGTTTTCGTTTTAGCTTTTATTTCATTTTATTTTTTTATTTTATTTAGGTTTAGGTTTTTTTTAATTATTTTTTTTAGGTTTTATTTCGTTTAGCTTTAGCTTTTTAGGGTTTAGGATTTAGGGTTTAGGATTTGGGGTTTAGGGTTTAGAGTTTAGGGTTATAGGTTTTATGGTTTAGGGTTTAGGCTTTAGGCTGTAGGGTTTAGGGTTTTAGGGTTTATAGTTTAGGGTATAGGGTTTAGGGTTTAGGTTATAGGGTTTTGTGGTTTAAGGTTCTAGGTTTAGGGTTCAAGGTTTAGGGTTAGGTTTTTTTTTATTTTTTTTAAGTTTTTAATTTTTTTAGAATTAAGTAAACTAGTAGGTTTAGGTTTATTTAGTTTATTTTTTATTTATTTTAGTTTATTTTATTTTTTATTTTTATTTAGGTTTATTTTTATTTTTATTTAGTTTAGTTTAGTTTATTTATTTTAGGTTTATTTGTTTTACTTTAGGTTTTTTAGTTTCATTTATTTTTTAGGTTTAGGGTTAGATTTAGCAATATATTTTAGTTTAGTTTTATTTTTATTTTATTTTTTAGGTTTAGGTTTTATTTTTTATTTTTAGGTTTAGGGGTTTAGGTTTTTATTTTATTTTTTAAGGTTTAGGTTTTAAGTTTTTTTAAAGTTAAATTTTTGGTTTACTTTTAGTTTATTTTATTTTATTTATGGCTTAGGATTAGGTTTTATTTATTTTAGTTCAGTTTATTTTAGTTTAGGTTTAGATTTAGTTTTATTTTTTATTTATTTTTGGGTTTATTTTTTAGGTTTATATTTTTATTTAGTTTTTATTTTATTTTTATTCTAGGTTTATTTTATTTTCTTTTTAGGTTTTAGTTTAGATTTTAATTATTTTTATTATTTTATTTTATTTTGGTTGAGGTTTTTTTATTTATTTTATTTTTAGATTTTATTTAGTTTAGGCTTAGGTTGTTAGCTTTTTAGGATTTAGGGTTTATGATTTAGGTTTATTTGAGGGTTTAAGGTTTTTTCTTAGGGTTTATGTTTTAGGGTTTAGGGTTTTAAGGTTTAGGGTTTAAGGTTTAGGGTTTAGGGTTTAGGGTTTAGGCCTAGGGTTCAGGTTTTAATTTAGGGTTTAGGATTTTTTGTTTTTTTTAATAGAGAACAAATTCAGATTCAATAGTTCTTCTTTTTGATTTCATAAACAAAGTAACACACCAAGTTTTCTAAGACACAAATGATGATATAGATAAAAAATGAATAGACATATCACAAATCAAAAACCCTAGATAACTAGAATCATCTCTACTGTAAAGACATAGTTCCATAAGCAGTAGATAGGATCAACCATTCTTGAGTATCTCTAGTTTCTATCAGAACCACCCTGGCCTATCGAGTAGCGAGATCCCCCATCATATTCCTGATCTTTCCCTCTACCACCACCATGCCTGTAACCTCCATCGCTCCTCCCGCCTTAATAACCACCACTACTCCAACCACTATGTCCATATCCACCAGCACCTAAAAAAATAAACAAAAATAAAATACCTAAAATAAACTAAAAAAATAAAAAATAAATCTAAATAAAAATAAAAAAAATGTGATAAACTGAAATAAATAAAAATTAAACTAAATAAATTAAAAAAACCTAAACATACCAGTTTACCTAATTTTAAAAAAAAACCTTGAACGTTAACCCTAAACCGTAAACCCTAAATTGTAAACCCTAAATCGTAAACCCTGAATCCTAAACCTACAATCTACAACCCTAAGCCCTAAACCCTAAACCCTAAACCCTACGTTAACCCTAATCCCTAAACCTTAAACCCTAACCCTAAAGCGTAAACCCTAAACCCTAAACCCAAAATCCTAAATCCGAAACCCTAAAACCCTAAACCCTAAACCCTAACAAACCCTAAACCCTAAAGCCTAAACACTAAAGCCTAACCCTAAACCCTAAACTAACCCTTAATCCTAAGCTAACCCTAAATCCTAAACCCTAAAACCTGAACCTTTAAATCCCTAAACCCTAAAGCCTAAGTAGTAAACCTTAAACCCTAAACCCTAAACCCTAAACTGTAAAAACCTAAAAACCTAAGCCTAAACCTAAAGTAAATAAAACTTAAAATGAAAATAAATAAATAAAATCTAAACATAAAAAAAATAAAAAAAATAAAAACCTAAACCTAAAATTAAAATATAATAAAAATAAAATAAATAGAAACCTAAACTAAATAAAATAATTATAATATAAACCTAAGAATATAAAACCTGAATACAAAAAAAAAACTAAACATAAAATAAAAATAAAAAAAACTAAATAAAAATCAAACCTAAATAATAACCTAGAAAAAACCTAAAAATAAATAAAAAATAAAACCCAAATCCTAAACTAAACATAAAAACTAAACCTAAAATAAAAATAAAAAATTAAATAAAATAAATCTAAACCTATACTAAAATAAATAAAACCTAAACTTAAACTTTAAATAAACTAAACCTAAACCCTAAACTAAATAAAAAAATAAACAAAAAATAAATCTAAACCTAACTAAAAATTAAAACCTTAAAATAAACCTAAAATAAAAACCTAAAACCTAAACCTAAACCCTAGACCCTAAAAGCCTAAACCTAAATCTAAACTAAATAAAACCTAAAAATAAAATAAAAAACTTAAACCAAGAAAAATAAAATAAAATAAAATAAAAACATAAAGTAAAATCCAAACCTAAAAGAAAAAATTTTAAAATAAGAACTAAACTAAAATAAAATAAATAAAAACCTAAACTAAACTAAAAAAATAAAAAACCTAAATAAAATAAAAACTAAACCAAAAATAAAAATAAAATAAATCGAAAATAAAATAAAATAAAAACTAAATAAAAACCTAAAACTAAAAAATAAAACTAAACATAAAACCTAAAAATAAATAAATAAAATAAAACCTAAACCCAAAACTAAAATAAAAACCTAAACTTAAAATAAAAATATAATAAACCTAACCAAAACTAAGATGAACTAAACTAAAATAAATAAAACATAAACATAATCCTAAAATCAACTAAACCTAAATAAAATAAAATAAAATAAAGTCAAAATAAACATAAGCTAAAAAGTAATACCTAAAAACAAACCTAAAATAAAAACCTAAAACCTAAACATAAAAAAATTAAATAAAAACCTAAACCTAAATATAAAAGTAAAAAAAAAACCTAGGCCTAAAAAATAAAATAAAAACAAAACTAAACTAAAAAAAAACACAAAATTAAACCTAAACCTAAAAAATAAATTGAAATAAATAAACCTATAATAATTAAACTAAACTAAATAAAAAGAAAATAAACCTAAATAAAAATAAAAAATAGAATAAACTAAATAAACCTAAACCTACTAGTTTACTTAATTTAAAAAATTTGAAAATAAATAAATAAATAACCCTAAACCTTAAGCCCTAAACCTTCAACCCTAAGCCCTAAACCTTAAACCCTAAAACCCTAAACCCTAAATCATAAACCCTAAAAACTAATCCCTAAAACCCTATACCCTAATCCCTAAACCATAATAACCTAAAAGCCTAAACCTAATAATAAAAAAATAAAGTAGCCTAAATAAAATAAAATAAAATAAAAACCTAAACTAAAACCTAAACCTTAAAGTAAAATAAATTTAAAAAGAAAAATAAACTAAAATATAATAAATAAAAACCTAAACTAAACTATAAATTAAAGTAAACCTAAGAATAAAATACCTAAATAAATTAAAAATAATATAAACTTATAATATAACAAAATAAAAATTAAATAAAAACTCAAACCTTAAAAATAAAAATAAAAATAAAACCTAAAAATTAATAAAAATAAAACCTAAACCCTAAACTAAATAAATATCTAAACCTAAAATAAAAATAAAATAAACAAAATAAAATAAACCTAAACCTAAACTAAAATGAACTATACTAAAATAAATAAATCCAAAACATAAACCTAAAATAAACTAAACCTAAACTTAAACCTAAACAAAATAAAATAAAATAAACTAAAAATAAAACTAAACAGAAATAAAAAAGAAAACCTAAAAATAAACATAAAACCTAAACCTAAAAAAGTAAAATAAATTCTAAACCTAAACCTAAAAAATAAAAAAATAAAAGTGAGACCAAGAAAATATAATAAAAATGAAACTCAACTAAAAAATAAATAAACCTAAAATAAATAAACTAAACTAAATAAAAATATAAAATAAAGCTAAATTAAAATATAAAATAAAATAAACTCAAATAAATAAAAAATAAACTAAATAAATTAAATAAACCTAAACTTAGTGATTCAATTAATTTAAAAAAAAACCCTAAATCATAAATCCTAAATCCTAAAACTAACCCTAAACCTACAACTCTAAATCTGCAACCCTAAACCCTAAACCTACAACTCTAAATCTACAACCCTAAACCCTAAACCCTTAAACCTAAAACCCTAAACTCCAAACCCTAAACCCTAAACCCTAAGCCCAAATACCCTAAACCCTAAACCCTAAACCCTAAATCTTAAAATCCTAAACACAGAACCCTAAACCATAAACCCTGAAACCCTAAAACCTACAACCCTAAATCTTAAACCCCAAAGCCTAAACCCTAAATCCTAAAACCTAAACTAACTCTAAACCCTAAGAATGGGTAGAACCTTGATGGCAGGAACATCATTGTCAACTAAGCTCAGTCTAGATCCGTGGGGCTAAGGCAAATGCACAGCTTATTGCAAAGGTGGTGGGGGTCCGAGGGTGGATATGGAGGTGGTTGTCAGACTAGCGGTGGTTATGGAGGCAGGAGGAGCAATGGAGGTTACAACTGTGGTGGTGACAGAGGTAGAGATTAGGGATATGATGGCAAATCTTGCTTCTCGAGAGGCGGGGGTGGTTCTAATGGGAAATGGAGAAACTAAAGAACGGTTAATCCGATCTACTACCTATGGAACTCTGCCTTTTGAGTAGAGATGATTCTACTTATCTAGGCTTTTTTATTTACTCTATGGGTTCTCATTATTTATATATGTCATCGCTTATGTCTTAGAAAATATGGGTTGTTACTTGGTTGATAAAATCAAAAATAAGAAATATTGAATATGAATTTGTTCTTTGTTAAAAAAAACATTAAACCTAAAACTAAAACTTAAACCTTAAACCTAAAACCTAAACTCTAAACTCTAAACCCTAAACCCCAAACCATAAACCCTAAACCCTAAACCCTAAACCCTAATCCCTAAAAAGCTAAATACCTAAACCTAAACTAAATATAACCTAAAAATAAAATAAATACAAAAACCTAAACCAAAATATAATAAAATAATAAAATAATAAAATAAAATAAAAAAAATAAATTAAAACTTAAATATAAACCTAAACCTAAAAATAAAAACTAAACTAAAATAAAATAAATAAAAACCTAAACTAAACTAAAAAATAAAAAACCTAAATAAAATAAAAACTAAACTTAAAATAAAAATAAAATAAACCAAAAATAAAATAAAATAATAACTAAATAAAACCTAAAGCTAAAAAATAAACCTAAAAATAAAATGTAAACCATAAACTAAAAAAAGCCTAAACCTAAAAGAAAAATAAAAATAAATAAAATAAACCTAAACCTAAACTAAAAAAACTAAACTGAAGTAAATAAAACCTAAACCTAAAGTAAATAAAATAAAATAAACTAAAAATGAACCTAAACCTAAATTAAAAAATAAATAAACTTAACTAAATAAAAATAAAAAATAAACATAAATAAAAAAATAAAATAAAATAAACTCAAATAAATTAAAATAATGAACCTAAACCACTACTTAATTTAAAAGAAAATTACTCAAAACCTAAATCCTAAACCCTAAACCCTAAAGCTTAAAACTAACACTAAACCCTAAACCCTAAACCTTTAAACTCTAAACCCTAAACCCTAAGCCTTAAGTCCTAAACCCTAAACCCTCAACTCTAAACCCTACACCCTAAACCCCAAACCCTAAACCCTAAAACCCTAAATCCTAAACCCTAAACCCTAAACTCTAAACCCTAAAACCTAAAACTTAAAACATACAACCCTAAACCCTAAACCCAAAACCCTAAACCATAAAACTCTGGCCAACACTAAACCATAAACCCTAAGCCAACTCCCAAACCTCAACCCATAAACCCTAAACCAAAGAATGGGGGAACCTTGATGGGAGGAAAATCAACGTCCAGCCCAGGCAGATGGTGGAGGCAGAGGTGGAGGCTGTTATCATAGTGCTGATGGGGGATCTAGAGGTGCTGGTGGATATGGAGGTAGTTGTCAGAGCAATGGTGGTTATGGAGGTGGGAGGAGCAACAAAGGTTACAGCCGTGCTGGTGGCAGAGGGAGTGATCAGGGATATGATGGCGGATCCTGCTACTCAAAAGGCGGGGGTGGTTCTGATGGGAACTAAAGAAACTGAAGAATGGTTGATCTACTCTACTGCTTATAGAACTATATCTTTATTGTAGAGATGGTTCTACTTATCTAGGGTTTTTGATTTGCTCTATGGGTGCTCATTATTTATCTATATCATCGCTTGTGTCTTAGAAAACTTGGTGTGCTACTTGGTTGATGAAATCGAAAAGAAGAAATGTTGAATCTAAATTTAGTCTCTATTAAAATAAAACCATAAACCCTAAACCATAAACCCTAAACCTTAAACCATAAAATCCATAAACCCTAAACCCTAAACCCTAAACCCTAAAAGCCTAAACCCTATACCCCACCACAAACCCAAACCATAAACCACAAAACCTAAAACACAACCTAAACCTAAACCCCAACCCTAAACCCTAAACCCTAAATGCTAAACTAACCTAAACCCTAATCCTAAGCCCTAAACCCTAAATCTTGAATAAAGATGTCATTAGTAGATCTAAGAATGACCTAATCCTAACATTATTATGGTAGCTAAAGAAAATGTCTTCAAGAGACTTTCATTATTAGAGATTTGAATACCTAAACCTTATACCTAAATCATATTATAATACCATATATTATAGTATAACGTAGCATCATATATTTGAGCATGTAGTGATGAATTTATTGTGGTTATAAGATGTTTTGAAATATTTTAGCATATTATGGTTTTTTTTCCTACAGTCTATACTAATATAAATCATAAAAATATCGATTTAATAAATCAAATGATGAAATTTGTTAAATTTGAAGTGGCAATTAAGTTGTAGTACCAAAGGTGTGCTACACCACTTGTAGTCTAAAAAGTAAGATTTTATGTTAAAAATAAATAATATATTTTGTAGCATAGTATAACATCATGTATCATAATAAATTATGTTGTGCATTTTAAATTCTTTTAGTATTTTACAATCATACGGTCGAGCCTACACTAGCATTATTTATAAAAATGTTAATTTACACTTTAAAATGGTAGAATTTGGCCAAATTCATAATAAGTAGAGCATGACATCATAATATATTATTTCAATTTAAAATATGTAAGTGATATGACTATAATATATAGTTTTTTATTATTTAGATTAATTTTATTTTTTTTATCTTAAGCAATCCCTTGTGAAGTGATATGCAATATAATATAATATAATATGTCATAGCATATTATAATATAGATGCCATAACATAGTGTAGCATCATGCATTATAGCATACTATTGTGTATTACTACTTGTTGTTTAGCAAATTTTAGTTTATTATGGTATGATGTAGTAGAGTTTGTATTGGTATAATACATAAAAATACTAATTTATAGGCTGAGATGATGGGATGTGGCCAAATTTAAGTTAAGCTTTAGGGAACATCATTGGGGTATGCTATGGTGTGTCATTTAATCAAAAGAATGGAATTTTGCATCCAAAATAAATGTTCATTTTTCAACCAAATTTTATAATTTTTTTGCTTAAAGTGATTCATTTTAAGGTGTAATGTAAGATAATATATTATATGAAAGCATATTAAAATATAATGTACATAACAATATAACTTCACATATATATATGAATGTGGTGGTGTGTTACTAAATGTTATTGTACATTTTAGTATGTTTTACTTTTGTTATAATACATTGGGTCAAAACTCACAAAAATGTTAATTTGAAAGTTGAGATGGAAGAATTTGGCCAAATTCATAGCACACACTAAGAAGCACCAAAATTATGCTATTTTGTACCATTTCTATTAGAAAAATAATAATTTTACATCAAAATGTACATTATTCATATTTTGCAAAATTTTGTTATTTGTTCCTTTTAAGTGATTCTAATGAGGTGTAATGTTAGACAATATATTATATTATAGCAAATTATAATATAATATAGTGTTAATTCACACTAATATACTATGATATTGTATAGTTAGTTTGAGCTTGCACCATCACAAATCATAAAATGTTGATTACAATGTTAAGATGATGTAATTTGAATGAATACATTGTTAGGCTTTTGGTTGAAGTATTAAAGGTGTGCATAAGAGAAGAAATAAGATTTGATGAGAATTCCATGTCAAGGACATGGAGGGAGATCCGCTAAGGGATCACACATGCATTGGACATGACATGTGAGGGGTCTATGTCGAGGGCATAGAAGAAGAAAATCTATTGGGATATGGTTTGAATTTAATTTGATTATATGATTTCTGGAAAGAAGATCCACTAGGGATAAGAATCTATAATTCACCAAGGATTAAGATTGAATTGACTTTAATTTTATTTTTTGATGTGGAGGCATATCTAGATATGGGATCGAGTCTATTGGGGATGAGTATATGAACCTTCCACTAGAAGCAAGTTGATATCCGATTGGGATTTGAGTTTGATTTCATAGATTTGTTTGGGGATGTATCCATTAGGGATAAGAGTTTGGTTGGATTTCTTTGATTTAGACTCTACTAGGGAGTTGGTTTAATTTGGATCCACTAGGGAGGTTGGTTTTGAATTTAATTTGTTTGCTTGACTTGTTTATATATGATTTAGGGCTCCACTAGGGAGAAGGGTGTGATTTAACTCCACTGGAGAAAATCAGATTGGGTTTAATTTGTAGTTAATGTATGGACCCTATCGTGTATCATGGACCCGAGAAGGGCTATACCTTGACCTACCGGGTTTACAAATCCAAAGGGATAGTCTACGTAGGGTGGAGCTAGCCAACCTGGGTTTCTTTTGATGTGCAATGGTATGCTAGGAAGAAGGCATAGTAGACTTACATCTTCCAAAGTGAGGAATAACTGCTAGGGTGACCTATTGGATGCATGACATATCAAACATGTCCTAGGGTGACTATGAGTGATTGACGTTGTGGACTTGTTTCAACTCAAAAGTAGTCAAGATTAATTTTATCTTAATTTCTTGTTATTTGATATGGTTTCTTTGGTTTAGTTTGATTTTGAATTGAGGGCATATCCATTGGGAATGTGAGCTCGATCAAATTTGATAGATTTAATTTATGGACCATGTCAGTGTGTGATGGACCCACTGAGAAGGGGCTATATTAGACTTGTCATATCTCAGATTTACAAATCCAAAGGGAAAGTCTATTGGCTATGGGTTAGAGCTAGCCAACCTAAAGGGTTGCCTTTTGATGTGTGACAGCTGTGCTAGGAAGTAAGCATAGTATACTTACATCTTCTAAAGTAGGGAACAAAAGCTAAGGTGATCTGTTGGTAGCACAAAATCAGGACTTAGGGGGTGACTATTGATTAGTACTTATATCAACTCAGGAGTAGTTAGGCAATTCTATAGGGAGTTCTATTGACACTACCTAAAGATGGGATACCTACTTGAAAAAGGTACTATGGTGTTCTCTAATTCATAAGTGAATATATATTTTTATTTATATGTTTGCATAGACTCTATTGGTGTGAGGGACCACGAGGGCTATGTCGCCTTGACTTTTCTAGACCATGGGAGAATCTTCACATCCATGATGGATTCTCCAACCGTGGTTACTAGGAAAGGGGAAACTATCCGATGTAACCGGGTAGTGTCTAAATGGGGTCACAAAGGATGATCCAAATATAGTGCCCGAGGAGGTGCTACTTGGGGGGTTATCTTGAGCCCTGAAAGAAAGCCTATTGATTTATGGCCAACTCAAGAGAAAGCATAGTAGACTTACATCATGAGTGATGTATCCTGGGTGCAGAACCAACTAACCTAAGGTGTATCCATTAACATGAGTGGTGTATCAATTAGCATAGTGAGAACCAACCAACCTAAGTTTCCTGTCGGTGTGCACCAATCAATTTGGAAAGAAGGAATGTAGGCTTACAACTTACCAAGTGGAACTGATCATGGAGATAGTCTATCGCCGGCAGGACCTATGCTATATGACCTAGAGTGATTACTAAGTGGGGATCCCCAAGGAAGGACTGAACCTACACTTCAAGCAGCCATAAGGGAAGGTGTCTCTAGGGGACTTATCCTAAACATCAAATATACTTGACCCAATCAATGCATGAAGTATAATCTAAGAAGAAAGTGTAGTTGACTCATATCCTCTTAAATGAAGCCAACATGAGGTAGCATACCAACCATGCAGTAAGGTTTACCAAACAAATAAGGTGCTCATCGGTGTGCAGTGGCTAAGTAAGGAAGGAAAGCATAGCAAACTTACATCCTCCAAAGCAAGAAGACCACTAGGCTAACACACTAACAGGGTTGCTTGTCACCCACGACTACAAATGAGTGTGCAGGATGTTATCTCAACTTAGGAGCCGAGATAAAAGATATGTGTTTGACATTGGTCGCATTGCCTAGCAATATCCATGTACTCTTTGATCATCGATGACCAGTAGTATCCTAGTCTCTTGATCTTGGCTTTCATCTTTGGACCGGATTGGTTGACTACACATAATTCTGAGTGTACCTCGGTCATGATCTTATGGGCTTCTTGCTTGTCTAAACAACGTAACCACATACGATCAAAAGACGCCATCCAAGACCATCCAAGAGCAGAAAGTGCTCTAGTTCATCGATGGCCTTGGACTTCTCTTGAGATAGTTTGCCTTTATTTATGGAATCCATGAATGGTTGCCTCCAATATAAATCCTCATCCTTCTTGGCAATGGAAACCTCCCCTTCAAGAGAGTAATTTTTTATGAGTTTAATATCCATAAGGGATAAGACTTGTCTATTTTGGACCTTTATTGATATGGACTCATCCTCCGGACATGCCAACTCTTTGGCAAACTTGGTTAAAACATACACTATGATGTCTCTTCTCGAGGAATCTTATAAATGGTAACCTCTAGGATTTTGGCTAACAACTTCATAGTGTACTTATGGTAGTGATGGAGCTTGGGCTTTATAACCTTATAGGACCCAGTGATTTGGTTGATAACTAGTTGAGAATCCTTGAAGATCAAATGCTTAGATTAACGGTTAACTCTAGACCGATAATTAGAGACTCATATTCAGCTTCATTGTTGGTGCAAGGATTGAACAGTTGATATGAGAAACTAATTACATCATAATTCAGAGTTAAGAGAACTATTCCTACTCCTTCCTTTCCTGGAATAGTAGATTATAATTCTTCTCCTCTTTGAGAGGAAGCCACACCATCAAAGTACATCTCCCGGCGGTGATTGCTAGTATCTCTTAAGTTCATGATTTGTTCATTGGGAGATCATCACCACTAAGAGTCGCAGAAGTGGTGTGTTGGTAAGAAATCCACCTTGTCCTTTCACTACAAAGGTAATGTCGTCTAGAGGATCATGGACCATCATGCAAACTATTTGATAGCATCGACCGTGTCATGAGATATAGTGGATTGATCCTGATATTAAGTTCACCTAGGGATCATGTAGTGATGTAGCTTTGGGATGCAAAGATTAAAGCTAGGCAATGCTTTCACAATGGGTGGATAATTAGCCTAGAGAGATAGATGAGGTAGTAGAGCATTTTCCCTTCATCATTAACCCAACAAAGCACCAAGAGAGATCACATAGTAAAGGCTTGCCAGCAGGATGCGCTAGAACCGACGGTCATCGTAATGCTTGATGTCTTGAAGGCATGCTCATCTTTGAACTTGGCATCCTTTTTGATAACTACTGAGAATTGCTGACAACTTCCTGATATATTGGATATAATGCATCTTAGATATTCCAACCACCCTTGGAATGATTTGAGTTGAGTTAAACTTTTAGATGGTGTAATTTCTAAAATTGCCTATCTTCTAGATCAATTTTGATTCCGTGTGACAACAAACCCAAGGAATTTTTTTGAAGCTACTACGAATGCACACTTCAGGGGGTTCATTTTGAGGTTAAATTGTCTTAACTATTAAAAAACTACTCTCAAGTCAAAGATATGGTCTTTCTTTTCTCCACTTTTGACCATGAGATCATCGACATAACACTTGACTTTATAATGAATGAGTTCATCAAATATTTGAGTCATAGCCCACTGGTATGTAGCACCGATATTTTTAAGGCTGAAAGGCATGACCTTATAGAAATAGATTCTGATTGAGGTTCTAAAAGTAGTGTTTCTTTCATCTTCAAGGGCTATCTTTATTTGGTTATATCCATATGAGATATCCATGAAATAGAAGACTGCATGAGATGAGGCAATATTTACTATCAGCTCAGGGATTGGTAGTGGAAATTCATCTTTTGGACATGCCTTACTTAAATCCCAAAAAATCAATGCATATGTGAAATTGGTCGTTCTTTTTCTTAATTAGGACGATGCTAGCTAGCAAATTAGGGTATTTTTCTTCCCGAATGAACCCAACATTGATCAATTTCTTAACTTTCGAAATGACCTATTATTCAATTTCTAATCACATGAGTCTAAGAGCTTTCTTGATAGAATTAGCAGTAGGCTTTATTGCTAGTTTATGGATTGCTAGATCGGGAGCCAACCTAAGCATATCTTTAAAACTCCATGAAAATAAATCCTTAAACTCATTCAATTCATTGGTTTCAATTTCATTCAATAAAAAATTGATGTATGTCGGTCATGGATCTTCTTCAATTCCTAAGTTGATTTCCTTGAGCTCGTCGATGGTTGACTTGATCTCTTCTTCAAACTCTGGTGGTGCATCTTTGACTTTAAAATCATCTAGATTATCTAAAGTTTCTAAGAATAGCTCCTCATATGAATTAATGTGATTTGAAAAGAACCAATAAGATTCCAAATAATTAGTGATGACTAAGCAGTAATCATCATCATCGACTGGATCCACTATATCAAATTCTAGACCTAGTCTTGATTAAGAGATTTTTCATTTGTTCTTCCATATTCTTTCGAAGTAGTCTGACTTAAGCTTCGACCAAGTACATGGGATTAACCCTTTCTTTGCTAAATTATGAACACAAGGCATGTACCAATCAAAAGGTAATTTTATTAAATCTTTATATGAATCATCCTCAAGTTTTACATCAACTTCTTGACTTGAGGATGATGCTCCTAGAAAAAAACCTCTGAGTCTTCACACCTGTGGATAACTTAGGGGCTTCCTTAACTACCAAACCCTTAGCTTTTTGAGAGGAAAGTTGAGTTAGAGCTAAGGTTCCCAACTGATGCCTAACTATTTCACATATAGACTTGGATACACTTATGCTTTGCTATGGAGCTCTCTCTCACTTATATAGCTCAAGTGTCACCTTGAAGGGAATCTACTCTGAGAAGGTCGCTAACCATATAATACTCATCCACTCTAAATTCTAAGTCTATATGGATAACAGTGTGTACTCTGTAGCTGGGACATATCTTCTATTTGGTCCAATAATGAGGTTTTCCACCCTGGACGCCTCCAAATGGCCTCTTTCTCTACCGGTGGAGGTTAGTTGTCATACCCATATATTCGAATGGAGTAATGAACTGTGGGTGGAATCTAATGTCAAGCTCCACATCCTCCTCCAAGTCTATTTCTATTCCCTTTTATTTTCTTTTTCATTTTCTCTTTTCTTTTCTATATATTTTTTTCTTTCTTTTTCTTTTTCTTTTTTATTTTTTTATTTTTAAACATTGGCCAAGTTTGTTATAATAAACTTGTTGATTTTAAGGGAGGTAATAAGCCACATCCTCATATATCCCAACCTCATTAACTGTAAATGGCTTGAGATTTCCTTCAACACAATAGACGATCTCACCTCTTGCAAACTTCATACACATATATAGAAAGGATGGAACTATTGTTCTCATGTATCCATGGTCTCCTAAGCAAAGTGTTGAAAGATATATCTGAGTCTATAATGTGAAACTTGGCTTTGGTCTTCCATTCATCTATCTCCAAGGGCAACACTATTTTGGCTAAGGCCTGTTGACCTCACTTTTGGAGTGCAGATTCAATCTTCCCATCTTACACTTAGGAGTCTTTTAGAAACTAAGACTTCCCTAGTCATAAGACACTTCTAACAATTAGGTAAACATCTAAACTAAGCCTAAAGACTTAGAAGGGTTAACAATAGGATTAGGTTATGCCTTAGGGATTTGGATAGTCCAACTACCCTACAACCCAAATCCAATCCATGTTCACCATCTCAAACCAAACCTCAAGTTCAATTCAAACATGAAATTCTAATCCAAATCCAAACCAAAATTCCAAAACCAAATGATTGAAGCCCATGATCAAATCCAAACTTGAAACCCTTCCTAAGCCATATGACCTATCCCATGAACTTAGCCAAATCTTAATCCAAATCAATCCAAAATCAATTGATTTTCTCATAATAAATTTATATCTTCAATAAGCTTTCTAAATATAAATCAAATCTACATTCAAATGATCAAAACTAAATCAAACTCAATCAAATCAAATCAAAAACCTTCCTAAGGCATATGACCTATCCCATGGAATTAGCCAAATCTTAATCCAAATCATGCTAAAATCAATTAATTTTCTCACAATCAATCATATTTTCAATCATCTTCATAAATTTAAATGAAATATACATTTAAATCATCAAAACTAAATCAAACAAAATCAAAATCCAAACCTAAGCCACATGACCCAACTCCATGGACTTAGCCAAATTCCTTCATTCCAAAACCGAAATTCAATTGATTTTCTAATGAATGAATAATACCTTCAATCATATTCACAATTTTAAATGAAATTTTCAATCATCAAGCCAAACAAAAATCAACCCATGTCAAACCCAACTTAACCCTTTTGACTTGAAATGTTCAGATGAACCAAACCCATTTGAACCCAATCCAATTGCAATTGAATTTATATATCAATCCCAAATCCATATATGAAGTTAACTAAATCAAACTCAACCCAAAATCAAGCCAACTAAATACAATTGGTCCACTTGACCCAAAGTGGCAAATTTGACCTATTTGAGCCAAGTTCTAATCCTACCCAAATTGGATTGAACCAAGCCCATCATAATCGCCCATCATGATTGTTGATCACCCTAGGTTGATCAATTGTCACAAATTGGGTCAAACCAAGTCAACTTGGTCATTTGACCAAGTCAACCCCTTAACCCATATGAACCCAACTAGCCAAATTGTAACCTAAACCAAATCCAATGATTCATACCAAATCAAAATACATATTTGAATATGACATGGCCTTCAATTGAGTCAAACCAAATCCAATTGTCCATCTTGACCCAAGTTGACCCAAATTGACCTAAAAGACCAAATTGGTTCAAATTAAAATATAAACCAAATTGATTGCAACCAATAGCTCAAGTTCATTCCAAATTGATTTTTGAACTTGACCGAAGCCATGATTGGACCCAATTGACCTACTAACCCCAAATTGACCTAAAGTTTCAAGTTGGACTATATCAAAATGAAATCCAAATTAATTGAAACCAAAGCCGACAATCATCTTCAATTGATCAACTAAACCAAAAACAACACCCAACCCAAGCCAATTTAGCCAATTTGGTCAAATTCGTCAACTTAACCCATTTGACCCAAATGAATTCAAATGAGCCAAAATCAAATCTAAGCCAAACGAAACCATATCAATATAACCAAAAAATCCCAAATGATCATATGAACTTGACCTAACCCTTGGTTTGACTCAAATTGACCAATTGGTCAACCTGACCCAACCTAACCCAATTTGACCTAAATGAGTCAAATTGAGCCTAACCTAACTAAATCAACTCCAATTGACTTGAAATTTGGGCTAACCCACTTTTGGCTCATTTAAAATATGCCCAAGTCAAATCCAATGCCAAATGATCATTCTACCCTTAGGTCAAGGGCATCTCACGAGACAAATCACCCATGCAAATGGTCATTTCCATTCCTTGGCCACTTGGTTCTCTCCCAATGGTCCACCTAGGCACTTAAGACACACCCAAGGGGTGGTTGGGTCGACCATGACCCACGAGAGATGAAATCACCTTAGCCTCCCATTTGGAGCATTTGAAACCCATAGGACACCCATGATTCTTCCTTGGAAGCCACATCCACACCTTCAACCAACCAAGCTGAGCCAACTCACCTCCTCCCTGCCACCAAAGACTCCCTGAGTTGGTCGGATGGCCACTAGAAGCCAAACCTGATCCCATCATCCAATCAAGATGAAGGGAGGTATACATCCCCTTATTTTCACTCAAACACACATAAAAATCATTCCTTAGAGCACTAGCTAACCAAGATGACCTGCTAGAGCCATTCCTTAAGCTCCCAAGCTTATTCATCGATCAGGAAATGCCATTCCCGTCCATCTCGAAATAAGACACTCCCATTTTTGATGTAACTTCCCCATTTCTCTATCAAACTCAAATTAACTTTGTGTGTACCTTCCCAAGCCCACATTGAGCAAGAATGAATCATCTCCCAAGCTTTCTGAGCACCGAAGGTGGGACTTCGATCAAAGTTGACCTCCAAATCATCAATTTGTGGCCTTCTAAGAGAACATCAAGGAATTGATCCAATTACTGCTCAACAGGGCTTCGTCTCCACTAGATGAAGCTTCCTCAATCATTCGAGCCACCGATGTTGAGCTCTAATGAGATATGCATCCAAAACTGATCCTTAAGCAAAAATGGGTTGGATCTTCTTTAAAGAAAACTTGCATCTCATGTGATCTTGATCATCGGATCCTCTCCAATCGATGTCATGAAGGTATGGGATTTTTTTGAAGTTGATTTGAGCTCGGGTAAGCTCGGATCAAGTGATCAATGGTGAACAAACTCTATTCTCCCTTACTCACCTAATGTTAGATCACGCACAATTTATTTTGTTTGATGGAAATGTACGATCATGATTAGTTACACTAGATCAATCTGATTTAATCATACTAAGCTGTGGGATTAATCATAGCCATCCGATCTTAGATCGGATGGCGGACGAGAAAGCGTGTCCATCGCCGCCACATGGGCATCGAGTCGGATAAGTTTTAAGTATCCAATCTTGCAGCACCATGTGGCGCCAATAGGATTAAGCTTTAATTAGGCTTAATTAATCATTTTTAATGGCTGAAATTTCTAAAAATCATAAAAAATCATAGAGAAGTAAGACAAATGCAAATAAATACTCATTTTAAAGGTATTTTAAAGGAGAGTTAATTAAAAATGATCTTAACTTATTTTGAGTAGTAATTAATATTTAATTAAGGTTTAATTGCAAAATTTATTAGCTTAATTACTCCTTAATTACTTGAGCAATTATTCCCAAATTTTGTGGGTTAATTTCATGGGATGACCTCTTCCACCCATGATTTTATTTAGATTTATTGCTTACTTAATTAGGAAAATTGACTGATTAAACCTTAAATACACTTTTAAGTTAATTAATGATTAATTAATCCCATGAACAATAACAAATTGTTTAATTAAATTTATTAATCATTGTTTAATAATAGGTGAACTAAGGAATAGGGTTGGGACTGCTTTCCCTAAGTTCATTTCACCATTTTGTAGAATGAAATTAATTAAGATTTAACTAATTAATTAAATCACTTAATCAAATTGAAATCATAATCACATCAGATCGTAATTAATTAAATCAGGAGGTAGATCTTTAGGTGTTTAATAACCTAAAGGCATTTATTGAAATTAAATATAAGAGTAATTAATTAAGTCCCTTAATCTAATTAACTATTAATCATGAGCCAATTGCATTAGGCTCCTTTTATTTCCTAGGATCATTGCAAGTTTATTTTCTATGAATATCATGTTGGCTCATAATTATTTAGATAATTACTTTAAGGTGACTTAAGTAAGCATAATAAATTCATCTAATTAATGGTTCAACTTAATAAACCTAAAAAATTAAATTAATTATATTTCCTTAAATTAAATCAAATCAATAATGTGGGAATGGGTTTAAACAAATAAGTGATGATTTTTCTTCTCCTCTTTAAATTAAATCAAATCCAAAACTTAATTAATAAAGAAGCTTTGGTTTGATTTAAGTAATCTTATTTTATTTGACTGTCCTTAAGAACTACTTTGGTTGAATGAATCACATGCTTATATTTGATTGTCCTATTTCCAATCATGTTAAATTTGGTATGTCATTTGAATAAATGCATCCATCTTTTCAAAATCAAGTAAAATAAAATGGATTTCCTTTATGTGAGCTTACATGTGTCAATTTAATATATTATATGCATGGCTATTATCACTATTAAATCCAAATGTATTTTTCAAAAGCTTATAAATGAATAATAATGTGTTATGATGTGAGTTATAAATACATAAGAAATGCATGTGCTTATAGCTTAAGTGTATAAATGTTGAGTTCTCTTTTCTCTATTCATGTGTCAATTTATATAAGATTGAATGGTAATGGGTATATAGTCTAGACATCTCGGGAACATGAGGCTTTAACTAGCCCCTAGGAGGTCATTTGATTACCTCACTTCCTTAGTTTGTTACTTGGTTGATGAAATCAAAAATAAGAAATGTTGAATATGAATTTGTTCTCTGTTAAAAGTACACCAAAAACCCTAAACCCTAAACCCTAAATGCTAAAAACCTAAAAACATAATACTAAACTAAATAAAACCTAAAAATAAAATAAATAAATAAATCTAAACCTAAATAAAATAAAATAAAATATAATAAATAAAAACCTAAACTAAAACCTAAACCTAAACCTAAACCTAAACCTAAAAGGAAATAAAAAATAAGAACTAAATAAAAAAACTAAATAACTAAAATTGAAACTAAATTTAAAATAAAATAAACCTAAAAATAAAAAGCATAAATAAAATAAAAACTATAAAATAAAAATAAAATAAACCTCAAATAAAATAAAATAAAAATTAAATTAAAACATAAACCTAAAAAGTAAACCTAAAAATAAATAATAAATAATAAATAAAACCAAAACCCTAAGTTGAAGAAAACCTAAACCTAAAATAAATAAATTATAATAAACATAAACCAAAACTAAAATAAACAAAACTAAATTAAATAAAACCTAAAACTATACCTAAATAAACTCTAAACCTTAAACTAAATAAAATAAAATAAACTAAAAATAAACCTAAACCTAATATAAAGAAAACCAAAAAAATAAACCTAAAACCTAAACCTAAAGAAAATAAAAAACCTAAACATAAACCTAAAATGACTCTAAACAAAAAATAAACATAAACCAAAAACCTAAACCTAAAAAATAAACTAAAATAAAAAACCTAAACTAAAATAAATAATTCTAAAATAAGAAAACTAAAATAAATAAAAATAAAAAAATAAACTAAAACAAAAAAAAAATAAAAAAATCTAAATAAACTAAGTAAACCTAAACATATTAGTTTACTTAATTTAAAAAACCCCTAAACCCTAAACTCTAAATCCTAAACCCTAAACCTTGAACTTACAACCCTAAACCAAAATCCCAAAATCCTAAAAAACCTAAAACCCTAAACCTTAAATGATAAACTAACCCTAAACCCAAACCCTAAGCCTTAAAAACCCAAAACCCTAAAGCCTAAAGCCTTAAAAACCTAGACCTAAACTAATTTAAACCTAAAAATAAAATAAATAATTAAACGTAAATCGAAACCTAAACTTAAAAATAAAATAAATAACTAAACCTAAACCTAATATAAAAAAATTAAAAAAAAATGAAAACCTAAACTAAAACCTAAACCTAAACCTAAAAATAAAATAAATTAAATTAAACTAATAAAAATAAGCTAAAATTAAATAAATAAAAGCCTAAACTAAACTAAAGAAAATAAAATAAACCTAAGAATAAAAACTTAAATAAAATAAAAACTAAATGTAAAATAAAAATAAAATAAACCTAAAATATAATAAAATAAAAATTAAATAAAAACCTAAACTTAAAAAATAAAAAAAACCAAAACCCACTAAAAAAAAACCTAAACCTAAAATAAAATAAACAAAATAAAATAAACTTAAACCTAAACAAAAAAGAATTAACTAAAATAAATAAAACCTAAATCTAAACTAAATAAAATAAAATAAACAAAAAATAAAATAAAACTTAAACCTTTAAAATAAACTTAAAAAACACCTGAAAACTAAACCTAAAAAAGTAAAATGAAAACCTAAACCTAAACCTAAAAAATAAACTAAATAAAAAACTTAAAATGAAATAAATAAACCTAAGATAAATAAACTAAACTAAATAAAAATTTAAAATTTAAAAACTAAAATAAATAAAAAATAAAGTAAATAATCTAAATAAACATAAACCTACTGGTTTACTTAATTTTAAATAAAAAAATAACATAGACCCTAAACCCTAAACCCTAAACCCTAAACCATAAAGCTACAACCATTAACATTAAACCCTAAACTGTAAACATTAAAAGACCCTAAACCCTAATCCCTAAACCCTAAACCCTAAACCCTAAGCCCTAACCCTAAACCCTAAACCCTAAAAGCATAAACCCTAAACCCAAAACTAAACCCTAAACTAACCTAAACCCTAAACCCTAAACCCCAAATCCTAAACCTAAACCTAAAGCAACTAAATAAATTTAAAAAGTAAACCTAAACTAAAACCTTAACCCTAAGAATGGGCAGAACCTTGACGGCAAGAACATCACTGTCAACCAAGCCCAGTCTAGAACAAGCAATGGAGATGAAGGTGGAGGCGGTAGTTTTTGTAATGGTGGTGAAGAATCTGGAGGTGCTGGTCGATATGGAGGTGGTAGTAGAGTGGTTATGGAGTGGAGGAGGAAAAGGTTACAACTGGTGGTAAGGGGAGTGATCAAGGATATGATGGTGGATCCTGCTATTCGAGAGGCCAGGGTAGTTCTGATGGGAACTAGAGAAAATGAAGAACGACCGATCCGATCTGCTACTTAAGGAACTGTGTCTTTACAATATCGATAATTCTAGTTACCTATGGTTTTTGATGTCCACTATGCGTGCTCTTTTATGATCTAGAAAGGCTAAATATGAATTTTTCTATGTTAAAAAAAATAAAACCCTAAAACCCTAAACCAAAATTTGAACCCTAGACCTAAAACCTAAACCCAATACTCTTCACCCTATACCCTAAACCCTAAAATCCTAAACCCTAAACCCTAAACCCTAAACCCTAAATCCAAAAAAAAACACTAAACCTTAAACCCTAAAAAGCTAAAAAGCTAAACCTAAATTAAATCTAAAAATAAAATAAATAAAAAATCATAAACCAAAATATAGTAAAAAATAAAATAAAATAGAAACATAAACTAAAACTTAAACCTAAAAATAAATTAAAATAAAAAATAAAAAATAAATTAAAATAAAATAAATAAAAACCTAAACTAAACTAAGAAATGAAAAACCTAAATAAAATTAAAACTAAACATCAAATAAAAATAAAATAAACCTAATATAAAATAAAATAAAAACTAAATAAAAACCTAAAGCTAAATAATCAACCTAAAAATAAAACCAAAACCCTAAACTAAAAAAAAGCTAACCATAAAATAAAAATAAAATAAACCTAAACCTACAATAAAATTAACTAAATTAAAGTAAATAAAACCTAAACCTATAATAAACTAAACCTAAACTAACTAAAATAAAATAAACTAAATTAAACCTAAACCTAAACTAAAAAATAAAACCAAAAAATAAACATAAAATAAAAACCTAAAACCTAAACTTAAAAAAATAAAATAAAATAAAAACCTAAACCTAAACCTAAAAGATAAAATAAAAATAATACTAAATTAAAAAAATAAACCTAAACCTAAAAAATAAACTAAAATAAAAAACCTATACTAAAATAAATAAACTTAAAATAAATAAACTTAACTAAATAAAAATAAAAATAACACTAAATCAAAATAAATAAAATAAAATAAACTAAAATAAATAAAAAATAAACTAAATAAACCTAAACCTACTAGTTTACTTAATTTAAAAAAATAAAAAATAAATAAAACTTAACCCTAAAACCATAAACTAAACCTAAACTAAACTCTAAACTAGCTAAACCCTAAACCCTAAACCCTAAACCTAAATCATAAACTAAAACTTTACCTAAAACCCTAAACTAACCCTAAATCTAAACTCTTAAACCATAACCCTAACTCCTAACTTGACTAAACCCTAAACCCTAAACCATAAAACACTAAACCCTAAACCCTAAAGTAACCCTAACCCTTAAACTAAAACCTGAACCCTAAACATAAAACCTAAACCCTAAACCCTAAACCCTAAACTAACCCTAAATCTTAAATCTTAAAAACCCTAAACCCTAAACTAACCCTAAACCCTTAGCTAACCCTAAACCTTAAACCCTAAAAACCCTAAACCCTAAAGCCTAAACACTAAACCCTAAACCCTAAACCCTAACCATAAATCCTAAACCCTAAACCCTAAAAACCTAAAAACCAAAACCTAAACTAATTAAAACTTAAAATAAAATAAATAAAAAAACTTAAACCTAAATAAAATAAAATAAAATAAAAACTTAAACTAAAACCTAAACCTATACCAAAAAATTAAAAAATAAAATAAATAATAACCTAAATAAAACAAAAAAATTAAAATAAACTTAAGAATAATAAACCTAAAAAAAATAAAATAAAAATATAAAACAAAAATAAAATTAACCTAAAATAAAATAAAATAAAAACTAATTAAAAACCTAAACCTAAAAACTAAATCTAAAAATAAACAAAAATAAACCTAAACCCTAAACTAAAAAAAAGCCTAAAATAAAATAAAATAAAACTAAACCTAAACTAAAATAAAATAAACTAAAGTAAATAAAAGCAAAACCTAAACCTAAAATAAAATTAACTGAAAAATAAATTTAAACCTAAACTAAAAAATAAAATATATAAATAAACCTAAAATAAAAACCTAAAACCTAAACCTAAAAATATAAAATAAAAAGCTAATCCTAAATCAAAAATAAAAAATAAAACCTAAACCTAAAAAATAAAATATAAATAAAACTTAACTAAAAAATAAACCTAAACTAAAATAAACAAACCAATAATAAATAAACTAAACTAAATAGAAATAAAAAGTTAACATAAATAAAAAAATAAAATAAAATAAACTAAAATAAATAAGAAATAAATTGCGTAAACAAAAGAAGAAATGTTGAATTAGAATTTATTCTATGTTAAAAAAATCAAATACCCTAAACCCTAAACTAAAACCTGAACCCTAAACCCTAAACCTTAAACTAAAACCTAAACCTTAAACCAAAAACCTAAACCCTAAACCCTAAATCCTAAACCATAAAACCCTAATTTTTAAACCCTTAAACCCTAAACCCTAAACCCTTAACCCAAAAAAACAAATCCCTAAACCCTAAACCCCAAACCCTAACCCCTAAACCCTAAACCTTAAAAAAGCTAAAAAGCTAAACCTAAACTAAAAAAAGAACTAAAAATAAAATAATTTAAAAAATATAAACCAAAATAAAATAATAATATAAAATAAAATAAAAACATAAACTAAAACCTAAATATAAACCTAAACCTAAAAAGAAAAAAAATAAAAAATTAAAACTAAATAAAATATAATATATAAAACCTAAACTAAATTTAAAAAAATAAAAACCTAAATAAAATAAAAACTAAACATAAAATAAAAATAAAATAAGCCTAAGATAAAATATAAACTAAAAACTAAATAAAAACCTAAACCTAAATAATAAACATAAAAATATAACCTTGAAATAAATAAATAATAAAACCTAAACTCTAAAAAAAAAACCAAACCTAAAATACAAATAAAATAAATCTAAACCAACACTAAAATAAACTAAACTAAAATAAATAAAATTTAAACCTAAACCTATAATCAACTAAACTGAAACCTAAACCTAAACTAAATAGAATAAAATAAACTAAAAATAAACATAAACCTAAACTTAAAAAGAAAACCTAAAAATACACCTAAAATAAAAACATAAAAAATAAACCAAACAAAAATAAATTAAAAACCTAAACCTAAACCTAGATATAAAAAATAAATCTAAAAACCCTAAACATTAAACGCTAAACCCTAAAAACCCTAAACCCTAAACCATAAAAACTAAAACCCTAATTCCTAAACCCTAAACCCTAAACCCTAAATCCTAAACCCTAAACCCTAAACCGTAAAACCTACAACCCTACAACCCTAAATCCTAAACTCTAAATCGTAAACCCTAAAACTTAAACCTAAAAAATAAAACAAAAATAAAACAAAAACAAAAACATAAACCTAAAGAATAGAATAAAAATAAAACTAAACTAAAAAAAATAAACTTTAACCTAAACCTAAACCAAAAAATAAACTAAAATAAAATCCTAAACTAAAATAAATAAACATAACTAAATTAAATAAAATAAAAAAATAAAACTAGACCTAAATAAAAATAAAAAATAAAATGAACTAAGTAAACCTAAACCTACAAGTTTACTTAATTTAAAAAAAATAAAAAAATTAAAAACAAAAAAAAAACCCTAACCCTGTACCCTAAAAGTATTCCTAAACCTAAACTCCGAACCCTAAACCTTCAACCCTAAACCATAAAATCCTAAACCCTGAACCCCAAACTGCAAACCCTAAACCTAAACTCTAAAACCTAAACCATAAACCATAGACCCTAAAAACTAAAAAAACCTAAACATAAGCTAAATAAATCCTAAAAATAAAATAAATAAAAAAGCCACAACCTAAAAAATATAATAAAATAAAAAACATAAAAACCTAAACTAAAACCTAAACCTAAACCTAAACTTAAAAATAAAAATAATAAAAAATAAAAACTAAAGTCAAATAAAATAAATAAAAACCTAAACTAAGCTAAAAAAATAAAAAAAACTTAAAAATAAAATCCAAATAAATAAAAACTAAATATAAAATAAAAATAAAATAAACCTAAAATAGAATAAGATAAAAAATAAATAATTACCTAAACCTAAAAATAAATTTAAAAAACCTAAACCCTAAACTAAAAAAAACTAAACCTAAAATAAACAAAATAAAATAAAATAAAATAAAATAAAGTAAAATATAAAAAAATCTAAACTTAAACTTATACCCCAAACTAAATAAAATAAAATATACTAAAAATAAACCTATACTTAAACTAAAAAATGATACCAAAATATAATGTTAAATTGAAAACTTAAAACCTAAACCAAATATTAGAAAATAAATCCTAAACTTAAAAAATAAAATAAAAATAAAACTATACTAAAAAAAGCAACATAAACCTAAACCTAAACCAAGAAAATAAACTAAAATAAAAAACCTAAACAAAAAAAATAAACTAAAATAAAAAAGCTAAATAAAGATAAATAAACCTAAACTAAATAAAGTAAACTAAATAAAATTTTAAAATAAAACTAAATAAACATAAAAAATAAAAAAACTAAAATAAAGAAAAAATAAAATATATAAACCTAAACCTATCTATTTACTTAATTTAAAAAAAAAACTTCTAAACCCAAAACCCCAAACCCTAAACCCTAAATCCTAAACCTTAAACCCTAAACCTTAAACCCTAAAACTAAGCCAAAACCCTAAACCCTAAACTTACAACCCTAAAATATCCTAAACCCCAAACTAATCCTAAACCCTAAACCCTAAACCCTAAAACCCTAAACCTTAAACCCTAAACTAATCAAAAACCTTAAAGCTTAAACCCTAAACCTGAAATACTAAACCATAAACTAACCTGAAACCCTAAGCTAAACCTAAACCCTAAACCCTAAACCATCAACCCAAAACCCTATACCCAAAAAACCCTAAACCCTAAACCCTAATCCCTAAAATCTTAATCGTTAAACCCTAAATCCTAAATCCTAAATCGTAAAACCCTAAACACTAAACATAAAAAACCATAAACCCTAAAAAGCTAAAAACCTAAAACTAAACTAAATAAAACTTAAAAATAAATAAATAAAAAAATATAAATCAAAATAAAATTAAAAAAATAAAATAAAATAAAAACATAAATTTAAACTTAATCCTAAACTTAAACCTAAACCTAAACCTAAACCTAAAAAGAAAATAAAATAAAAAATCAAATCTAAAGTAAAATAAAATAAATAATAACTTAAACTAAATTAAAAAATAAAAAACCCAAATAAAATTTAAAACTAAACCTAAAATAAAAATAAAATAAACCTAAAATAAAATAAAATAAAAATTAAATAAAAATCTAATCCTAAACAACAAACCTAAAATTAAATAAAAAATAAAACATAAACCCTAAACTAAAAAAAACCTAAACCCAAAATAAAAATAAAATAAACCTAAAACTAAACTAAAATAAACTAAACTAGAATAAATAAAACCTAAACCAAAACCTGAAATAAACTAAACCTAAACCTAAACTAAATAAAATAAAATAAACTAATAATAAACCTAAACCTAAACTAAAAAATAAAACCTAAAAATAAACCAAAAATAAAAACCTAAAACCTAAACCTAAAAAAATAAAATAAAAACATAAACCTAAACATAAAAAGAAAATTTAGAATAAAACTAAACTAAAAAATTAACTTAAACCTAAACCTAAACATAAAAAATAAACTAAAATAAAAAACCTAAACTAAACTAAATAAACAAAGCTAAATAAATAGAAAAATAAATAAAATTATAATAAAAATAAAAAAATAAAATAAATAAAAAATGAACTAAATAAACCTAAACTTATAAGTTTACTTAATTTAAACAAAAAAAATTGAAAAATATATAAAAAATTTTAAAAGTAAACTCTAACCTTAAACCCTAAAATAATCCTTAAACCCTAAACCCTAAACCCTAAACCCTAAGACCCTAAACCCTAAACCCTAAACCCTAAACCCTCAAACTTACAACCCTAAGCCCTAAACCCCAAACCCTAAACCCCAAACCTTAAACCCTAAACCTTAAAAACCTAAAAACCTATACCTAAACTAAATAAAACCTAAAAATAAAATAAATAAAAAACCTAAACCTAAAAATAAAATAAGATAAAAAATAAAAACTAAACTCAAATAAAATAAATAAAAACCTAAACTAAACTAAAACATATAATAAACCTAAAAATAAAAAAAAAACATAAATAAAATAATAACTAAATGTAAAATAAAAATAAAATAAGCCTAAAATAAAATGAAATAAAAATGAAATAAAAGCCTAAGCCTAAAAGATAAACCTAAAAATAAAACCTAAAGATAAATTAAAAATAAAACCTAAACCCTAAACAAAAAAATAAACATAAACCTAAATTAAAATAAATTAAACTAAAATAAATAAAACCTAAACCTAAACCTAAAATAAACTAAACCAAAATCCAAAACTAGATAAACTAAAACAAACTAAATATAAACCTATACATAAACTAAAAAGTAAAACCTAAAATTAACCTAAAATCAAAACCTAAAACCTAAACCTAAATAAATAAAATAAAAACCTAAACCTAAAAAAAACAAAACCTAAACTTAAAAAATAAAATAAAAATAAAACTAAACTAAATAATAAACATAAACCTAAACTAAAACCAAAAAAATAAACTAAAATAGAAAAAGCTAAATTAAAATAAAAAACCTAATATAAATAAACAAATTAAATAAAAATGAAAAAAAACCTAAATAAAAATAAAAAATAAAATAAACTAAAATTAATAAAAAATAAACTAAATTAACCTAAACTTTTCAGTTTACTTAATTTAAAAGAAAGAAAATCCTAAAACCTAAACCTTAAACCCTTAGACTTAAATCCTAAGCCATAAACCCTAAACCTTAAACCCTAAAACTAACCCTAAACCCTAAAGCTACAACCCTAAACTTACAACATTAAACTCAAAACTCTAAACCCTAAACCTTAAACTATAAACTAAAACTAAACCCTAAACCCTAAGCCATAAACCATAGACATAAAAGAGCTTAAACCCTAGCTGAAGCTTGATAAAACCTAAAGAATAAAATAAATAAATAAAACTTGAGACCTAAATAATAAAAAAAAATAAAAAAATAAAACCCTAGCTAAAACCTAAACCTAAAGCATGACTTAAAATAAAATAAAACTAAAGTCAAATAAAATAAATAGAAACCAAAACTAAACTAAAAAAATAAAATAAACCTAAAAATAGAAAACCTAAATATAATAAAAACTAAACATAAAATTAAAAAAAACCAAAAAAAAAACCTAAACTTAAAAAATAAACCTAAAAATAAATAAATAAACTTAAAACCTAAACTAAAAAAAAGTTCAAAACCTAAAATAAACAAAATAAATAAACCTAAACCTAAACTAAAATAAACTAAAGTAAAATAAATAAAATCTATACCTAAACCTAAAATAAACCAACCTAAATGAGAAACTAAATAAAATAAAATATACTAAAAATAAACCTATGCTTAAACTAAAAAATAAAACCATAAAATAAACTTAAAATGAAAACCTAAAACCTAAACCTATATATAAAAAATAAAACCTAAAACTAAAAAATAAAATAAAAATAAAACTAAACTAAAAGTAAAAATAAACATAAACCTAAACTAAGAAAATAAACTAAATAAAAAAACTAAACTAAAAAAATAAACTAAAATTAAAAACCTAAACTAAAATAAATAAACCTAAAAAAATAAAATAAACTAAATAAAATTAAAAAATAAACCTAAATAAAAATTAAAAATAAAACAAACTAAAATAAATAAAAAATAAACTAAATAAACCTAAACCTATCGGTTTACTTAATTAAAAAAAACCCTAAACTCTAAACCCTAAAAATCCTAAACCCCAAACCCTAAACCCTAAATACTAAACCTTAAAACTTAAACCCTAAACCCTAAAACTAACCTTAAACACTAAACTTTAAACCTACAGCCCTAAACCCTAAAAGACTGTAAACCCTAAACCCTAAACCCTAAACTTGAAACACTAAACCCTAAACTAACCCTAAACCATCCACTAAGCTAACCCTAAACCATAAACCCTAAAACCCTAAACCCTAAATGCTAAACCCTAAACCCTAAATCCTAAACCCTAAACCTCAAAAACCCTAAACCCTAAATCCTAAACCCTAATCCTTAAAACACAAATCGTTATTCCATAAACCCTAAATCCTAAAAGTAAGTTTAGGGTAAAATTGGCCAAAATCCAAATTGATTCAAACCAAAGCCTACAATCATTTTTAATTAACCAATTGAACTTGAACCAACACCAAACCCAAGCCAATTTGGCTAATTTGGTCAAATTAGTCAAGTTGACCCATTTCACTTATGCAAATCCAGAAGAGCCAAAATCAAATCCAAAGTAAATTGAACCAAACCAATGACACTAATACAGTCCAAATAGTCATGTGAACTTGAACCAACACTTGGTTTGACCCAATTTGACCAATTGGTCAACTTTACCCAACCTAACCTAATTTGACCTAAATAGGTCAAATCAAGCCAAATTAAACCAAATAAACTCTAAACCACTTAAAATTTGGGCTAACCCACTTTTGACCCATTTCAAATCTGCCCAAATCAAGCCCATAGCCAATTGAATACTTTGCCCTTGGGTCTAGGGCATCCCATGAGATGACGCTTGTACTTTTGGTCATTTCCTCCCCTTGGCCACTTGACACCCATTCATAGGTCCAATTAGGCACTAAGGACTATGGCTGACCTGACTCAAGGGTTATTGGGTCAGCCATGACTCATGGGGAGGTGAAATTGCCTCCCCATTCCTATTAGAGAATTTCAAACCTCCAAGGACACCCACTACTCCCATGGAAGCCACTCTCACACCTTCCTCTACTCATGAGAGGCCAAGTGGAAGATTCTCACCAAAGAGCTCCCCATGGTGACCATTTGATCAAAAAGTCAAAATAATCATCACCATCTAAGCTAAGGAAGGAAGGGGTATACCCCCCTCATTCTCACTCAAACACACACACCCACTCTAGATTCAACCCTAGTAGCCAACGAGAGAGATCTTAGAGCTTACCCTTGCATTCCTTGAGCTCCCCAAATTCCTCATTCTCGCTTTTAAACTAAAAAATAAGGAAAAAACCAACGATTGCTATTTCCCATTTCAATCAATGTGTAATTAGCTTTGCACACACCATCCATGCACCTAGACGAGCCGAAATGAATCATTTCCAAAACTTCCTAACAACCAGCGAGTGGAGTTCGATCAAGGCCAATTGCATATGTGTCGTGTGTTGGTCTTTCGAGCAAACCACACCAAATCAAAGCTTGTGTGGCTCAACAAGGCTTCATTTCTACCAAAAGAAGCTTCCTCAATCGTTGGAACCATCGGTCATAAGCTCTGATGTGGTATGCCATTAAAACTGATCCTTAGCTTAAAATAGGTTGGTCCTTTGTGAAGGAAACTTGCATCTCATGCAATCTCCACCATTGGATTTGTTTTTTGTGCATCCCCAAAGCTGTGGGATCAATTTGATCTCCATCTGAGCTCAGATCAAGAGATGATCGATGGATGGTATCCATCTCTCTCTGCTCGGGAGGAGCCAGATCAAACACCATCCATTCAACGTGATCAGAACGGATGGTCCTGATTTAATCACATGTAGAACCTCTCTTTTCTCCTTTGAAATTGCATGTTTAATCATGGTCGTCCGATCTTAGATCGCGACCCACACGAAAGCACATTCTGCCACCATCCACGTTGGCTTTGGATGTGACAACTTAAATAAATAATCTCATCGTGCCACATAGAAAGTGCATCTTCAACGCACTGTATCAGCATCCACATGGTGTCGATGGGATCAGGGGGAGGTTAATTAATCCTTTATTAGTACTAAAACTTCTATAATTCATAAATACTTATAAAAAAACTAAAAAATACAAATGAGGGCTCATTTTAAAGGTATTTCAGAGGAGAATATATTAAAATTATTATTAATTAATTTTGAATAGTAAGTGTTTGCTTAATTAAGGTTTAATTGAAAACTCAATCAACTTAATTACTCTCTAATTAATTATCCAATTAATTTTAAACTTTCTAGAGATGTTTAGGGGTATGACCTATACTTTCCTATTTTCTTGGGATTTGTTGGATAATTAATTTGGAAAATTAATTGATTAAGCTTAATTACTCTCATATTTAAATTAATGATAATTAAGCAAATTAATAGTAAATTAATCAATTAATTAAGCTTATTAACCTCTATGAATGGTGATGAAGTTTAGGGAAATGGATTGGGACCCCCTCTTCCAATATTTTCCTTAAGACTTCTGCATTCCCTCTTAAATAATTAATTAATTAGAAAACATTAATTAATTAACAAAATCAATCAAAATCAAAATCATACCGAACTTGCATTAACTAGCTAAAAGGATTTAGGGATTGAGACTTAGGTTACCTTCTTTGTCTCATTCCCTAAGTCCATTTCGTATTATTGATTAAGGATAATTAATATTTAATTAGATAATTAATGAACTTAATTAATTTGATTAAATATACTTGTCTAATTAACTCTTAGGTAGCTCTTTAGGTGTTCAATAACCTAAAGAGAGAGCTAATAAAATTATGGTTAGTTCACATGTGTGAGAAAACCATAAGAGTAATTAAGTGAGCTTCTTAAGCTTAATTAATTAATAATTATGAGCTAATTGCATTAGGCCCCTTTCATTTCATAGGAGTATTGCCATTTACTTTTCATGTGGTTGCATATTATATTAGCTCATAATTGTTTAATTGATTACCTTAAGGTGACATAGGTATGGGTTAACTAATTGATTTAATTTATGCTTAACTTAATCAATCCAAAAAATCAACTTAATTGCTTTTTATTGAATCAAATTAACTCACACATGGGAATCTAGTAAACCTCTTTCACATTTCATAAAACAAACCAAATATGAAATTGAAAATGGCTTTAACAAACTTTGGTTTATTTGAATAAGCTTGTTTAATGTGATTTTCCTTAGGAATTAGTTAGATTGAATGAAATTATAGGCTTTTGCTTCATTATTTCTTTCAAATCAGGTAAAAAAATGTTGTATGCCACTTATAGTGGTGCATTCATTCTTTTCAAAAATTAATTAAGAATTGATTTCCTTTATGCCAATTTGCATGCATTGACTTAATTAAGAATATATGTGGCTATTGTCACCACTAAATCTCGAACATATTTTCAAAAGCTTCTTAATGAATAAGAATATGTATTGTGACTTTAGTTATATATATATATATATATATATATATATATATATATATATATATATATATATATATATATATATATGTGAATATAAACTTAGTGTATGAAGTGAAGTGTCTTTCTTATATTCATATGTTGATTTTCATAAGTAAGAATGTTAGCTGGTATATTAGTCTGGACATCCCAGGGATGCACGGCTTTAAGTAGCCATAAAGAGGTTCCTACCGCACTCCCTTGGTGTAGAATAATGATGACGTACCTACTTGATTTAATTCTTATGCATTTTTGACATTAGAATTTAGATGGAGCTTTAACTCATTTACCCAAACAAATCAATTAAATTGAATCCAACTTTTGTATAATTTTTATTTCTAATGTTTCTTAAACATTCACATATATATAAGAATAGTGGGTATATTAGTCTAGACAACCCAAGGATGCAAGATTTTAAGTATCTTTAAGGGGGTTCCTACCTTACTCCCTTGATGCAAAATAATGGCATCGTACCTAGTTAAAATTCTTATTTATATATATATATATATATATATATATATATATATATATATATATATATATATATATATATATATATATATATATATATATATATATATATATATATATATATATATATGTCTGATTAGTGGATGAAACCATAATTTAATCAATTCAATTCTACTTTTTTCATGATTCCCATTCTTATAGTTGCTTATACATCCATATGTATTTGAGGATAGTGGGTATATTTTTTGGACATCCCAGAGATGCACGGCTTTAAGTAGCCCTAAGGAGGCTCCTACCTCAATCCCTTAGTGTAGAACAATATTGACATACTTGCTTAAAACTTTTAAACAATTGTATGTACATTTGGCTAATGAATGAAAATCTCCTTTCCCATTAAAAAGAAACATGCATTCATACATTGTTCAAGTGTTTGAATTGATTTATCATGTACCTTAAAGCTCTTTGCTCATGCTTTCGCATAGGAATTTAGATATAGCTTTAAATTAATATGACAAAATAATTCAACCAAAGGAAACATCAATTCCAAATACATTTCTTTGCATTCATCATTCAAGTATGCTAAAATATAAAGTGTATGTATAGGTATTTTTAGGACTTAATCATATGCATGTTATATATGATGGAAAGAAATAATCAAACATGTGTTATGTGATAGTAATTTATTCCAATTAATCTTAAGATGCCATTTTTATTGAATGAGTTTATTTAAAGTGAACTTAAACTTATGATTAATTAAAATATGTAATATGCCATTCTCTAAAAAGAATTATTTAACTAATTGGCTTTAGAAATGACTAAAGGAAGGGATAAAAGAGAGTGATCCTCTCTTTTCTTCTCTTTATAACACTTAGTTGTTAACTGTAAATCAAATGAAATAAAAGAAAACATTAAGTAAAACTTACAAATTAATTAAACCACTTAAAGCAAAACCACCCTTCATGATCAAATCTCTTCATACTTAGGAAACTATAGCCTTAAAGCCTAGTTAGGACATATCACACAAGCCTTAATATACACACATTATATCAAGTCACCACTTCTAGTCTTATGTTAGGGTGGTGCATGGTTTGATGTATGTTTGATTTTATGATGTATTGTTTTAGGATGTTAGAGTGTATGTTTAAATGGATGTTAGGCCATTATAAGCCTAATTATATCTTTTGTAGGGGATTATGCTTAAGGGGCTGCTCAAAAAATAAATATAAATGCTCCCTTTTGCAGGTTTCTTAAGCCTCTAAGCATAATCCAGTTAGGATAGGTAGGCTTGATTACCCATGTGCAGGGTGCTAAGTCTAAATTTTAAATATAATTGCTTCGGTGAAATGTATGTTTAGCTAACCTTTATTTTGCATGTGTAGTTAGATTTACTCTTTCCATTTAAATGTAATTTTTCAATTAGGAATTAGGATTAGTGGTTTGCGGGGATAAAGATGAGTAGTGGATAGAGTGCTTTGTCATGGGAGGCCATGTGATTCTTTGAAGTGAAGCAAATTAAATCAAATGGCGATATGAAGAAATGAAGGAGACATGAAGAATGAAGATGAACACCCCCTTAGCATGTATTCATCCTTAATTGTAATTATTCTTTTGTAATCCGGGTTGTATAAGGGTTGAGCTTGGCTACCTATTTTTCTTTTTTGTCTGGCGATACACGCGACCTCTTATAGTTTCTTTTAGATTGATGCTTTAATGTGTGGCCTGGATACAATTAGGCTCTCAGAAAAAAATTAATTTTTCTATCCCAACTACAACTCATGAGTAAAATTTTCTATAACTCGTTACTTCATCATAAATCCTAGGTATTAAATCAAGATAATTAAATGATTTAGCAACCCCTTAGCTGAATGTTGTATGTTTCACATCATGCATGCATATTCTTTCTCTCTTGAAAATAAAAGATTTCCATCCTTGCACGATAGGGGAATGCTTGACTTGTGAGGGCATCCCTTGTGGTGGAAAACACCCCTTCTTGTTGATTTGGCCCATAACTCAATTTCATCATACATTTAGACATATGAAAATCTCAAAGCCTTTGTCAAAATGAAATGTCAAATACAAATAAAAATTGAAAATATTTGCATTAGACTAAGTCATTACTCATACCACTCATGCCCTAGTCTCTTTAGGGAGTAGGTTTAAGGACTTTTGCCTCTTTCTAAATTATAACAACCTAACTATCTTGTAAAAACCATAGACTTACCTATATGGTTTTAAAGCATAGGAGGAGTTGGCTAGCTACCACACCAGGTGAATATAAGTCCAACAGTCGAGTGGTTTATCCTCTCTTATGGAGGTAAACTATATACCCATCTTTGGTTAGATTTAGGTCACGCTTTGGTTCTTACTAAAGCTTCATAGATTTAGGATCTGAGGTAGTTGTTTCCTTCAGGCTACTAGCATAAATCCTCACCTCTTAGGCATTTCCACAATATTGTATTGTGCGATTATACATTCTAGCCTTCTAATAAATTTCAACTCGAATACATAATTCTCTTCAATTTCAAACATATAAAGCCCAATCATGGGATAAATTGGATTGTTAACTAGGTTTCCTAGTATCATGAGCATCCCCTACTCATCTCCTTTTGGCTTCGATAATAAGTCTCTCTTTTTGATCTATCCCACTTAATTTTTCAAATGTAGCCAACTTATTGATAGTCTTATCTTCGACAAATTTTTAGACAATAATTGCCTACTTTAATCGAGAGTATTCCTAAAACTCACCTTCCTTAGAATGTAATTATGGGGCTTGCCCCATAGGAACTTTAGAACTCAGTTTAAATAAACCCTACTTTATTTATCAATGTAAACTAGGGGAAAAATCTATGGTGTATTCGAAGACCTATCATTCCGTTGGAGTCCTTATTAGATGATTAGGTCTATTGTAGGGTGATTATTTTTATCTTTTAAGATTGGGCACCATTCCTTGATGTCACACCCAATCACCTCAATAAGTACACCTTCAGATCTGCGTGGTATCCCTCATACACATAATCAAAAACAAACAACACAAATTTTTCTAGCGACTTCACTAGGGAGGGTTCCTTTCTCCATCTCGAGTAGAAAATTATTATCTTGAAGCATCAATAATGGATATGCATTTCATAAAGTCCAAGACTATCTTTCTTTCTATTGCACTTAGCTTATTTCATTCTTAGGCAAAGCTAGCCAACTTCCTCTAGGTTTTAGGATCTCACTCCTTGTAGGTATTGGAACCCCATGTTGGGTCCCCAATAGGTGAAAGATAAAATTAACTAATAAAAGGAGATGAATAAAATTAGAACCTCCTTACCACTAGCTGAGGCAAGGTTCATCTTATATTTAAGAAAATAAACTCTTTTGTAAAATATCACTTTCCAAAACACTTTTCAAAATTCACATAATAAAGATCTTTCACAAATTTCATAAGAAATTTTCAAGAAGCACAAAACTCATATAATCAAACCTCATCTAACAATACCTATGATTGTTACAAAGTTGTTCTTTTCAAAATCAAAATCAAAATCATTATTCAAAAGCATCATTTTGAAAATAGTTATCTTCATTTAACATACCCAAACTTGTTGAATGAAGATTCATTTTCAAATAAAATCATATCATAAAATTAAAACTCCACTTAACATATTTCACATATGTTGGAGTCTCTCTCTTTTCAAAACACTTTGAAAATGACCACCTTCATTCAACATACCCAAATTTATTGAATGAAGATTTTATTTTCAAATAAAATCATATAATGAAATTTGAAACTCCACTTAACATATTTCACAAATTCTAGAGTTGGAGTTTTCTCCCTTTTCAAAAGAACACTTTTTAAAATGGCCATCTTCATTCAACATACCCGAACTTGTTGAATGAAGATTCTACTTTCAAATAAAATCATAGCATAAAATTGAAACTTCACTTAACATATCTCACATATGCTATAGTTGAAGATTCCATTATTTTATAAGCTAAAAATCACACACATGAAATCAAGACATATTTTGGACTCCATTTGTCATACCCAAATTTGTCAAATGAGAGTCCCATTTCCAAAATTCAGAAAATCAAATTAAACTCTATTTAACATACTCTAATTTGTTAAATATATTTTCTCTTTCAAACAAATCATAATCACATTTGATTCCTACTTAACATACCAAATTTGTTAAGTAAGAATCCTATTTTTAAATCATATCACATTTAATTCCTATTTAACATACCAAATTTGTTAAGTAAGAATCCCATTTTTCAAAACATATCACATTTGATTCCCACTTAACACACCAAATTTGTTAAGTGAGAGTCTCATTTTTAAAATATAAATCAAATCAGATTTGGCTTCCACTAAATATGCCAAATTTGTTAAGTGAGAGTCCCATTTCAAAATACAAATCACAATCATATTTGGCTCTCATTTAACATACCAAATTTGTTATGTGAGAGCCTCATTTTCAAAAACAAATCATATCACATTTGATTCCCACTTAACATACCAAATTTGTTAAGTGATAATCTCATTTTCAAATCATAAACATAGTTAGTTCTTACTTAACATACCAAATTTCTTAAGTAAGAGCCTCATTTTCAAATCATAAATCCACTTGACTCCCACCTAACACACCAAATTTGTTAAGTGAGAGTCTCATTTTCAAAATACAAATCATAATCTTATTTGGCTCTCATTTAACATACCAAATTTGTTAAGTGAGAGTCTTATTTTCAAACAAATATCAAACATGTTTGGCCTCTACTTAACATACCAAATTTGTTAAGTAAGAACCCCATTTTCAAATCACATCAACATATATCACAAACATAATCAATCATCACAAGCAATGATTTCTCACAAGAATTTTTAAACATAAAATTATACCCTTTCCTTAACATACCTAAATTTGCTAAGTAAATGTTTTCCAAATCAAACTTTTCAAACAAGATACACAACAAAAATATCTTCAAAGGTCTCTCCAAATATTTGAACCCCGCCGAACCTACTTACACTGGTTGAGTATGGGTACTAAATCAAAATTATATGGTAAAGACTCTCCTCACATATCAAAATCTCTCCAATGATCCCCACTTAACATAACTAAATTTGTTGAGTGTGGGTTCAAATTTCCAAATCAAGTCTAGAATTTATTTCTGAAGGTGAATGCCATGGCAAGAGGGACATTCAATGTTTTCAACAAATGCGAGTTTCTCGGTCAATTTTTTGTTTAGCTCAGTACACATGGCTCCTAGCAAGTTTGTGTTCTCCTTCCCGATCGGTCTTCACTTGGCCTTGGATCGTGCCAAGATCTCACCATGGTGCATCCGATTGATTTGGTTGAGGATTTGAGGCTGTATGAATTACTTGTAAGAGGACAGTCCTCACAATAATCAATAAAGAGAAGGTGGTGGGGCTGATGCCACACATTCTCCTTGACATGCATTCTGACTCTGAGTTTTCTCCATTGAAGAGGAAGGTAGTAGAGGTCCCCATAGTGAGAATATTAGCTTCAGTATGACCAGTTCTACTGGTAGCACTAGCAGTGTCAGTGGTTCCTCTGTCTATTTTATTAGTTGCTCATCCTGTTGCCCCTATAAGGGCAAACACCTCCTCGTTGGTCCCCTCAAAGGGGAAGGCTATCTTAGCCTCTATGGTAGTCTCCCTTACCTTCAAGGTAGGTTCCAGCTCTTGCCCTGCTTGACTCTCCCATACTCAGTGCCACAATAAGAACTATAAGATTAAGTGGCATCATGAGCAACAGGTGAGGCAAAGGTAGCATCCCATATTGTAGAAGTAGCATTCCATGTTATAAAGGAGGTTTCACCCCGGGCGATCTCCCCCTTACTTAGTGACAACAAGTTTTATCCTCTCTTAGGCTTAGATGGAGAGGAGGAATAAAGGAGGATTGCAGCATCACTTCCACCACTAGCACATTATGAGGTACCAGCTAGGGAGAGGAGGAGGCCCTACGTTGGATTACATTCAATTATTTGCCAGATAAGAAAAACCCATGGATGCTTGAAAGATAGCGGTAGCTTGCATCAAGGTGGTGGATAATTCCAAGCATGAGAAAGATATCAAACACATGGGGGAACAATAGGTGAGGGAAGCAATGGCTCAAGCCCGACGTGGCTCATCTATTCTAAAGGGTAGACCCTACCTATAGGAATATGATGTATGCTAATATCCTAAGGGTTTCATGCTTCCTTCTTTCAAAATCTTTGATGGCAGTGGAAACCCTCACTAGTATATTGTACATTTCGAGGTCGGTTGATGCACCACTTGGTGGTAGTGACTCCCTTCTTTTTGAAATATTTATTAGCGGTTTAGTGGGTGTTGCATTCGACTGGTATGCCAAATTGACCAATAGTTCGATAAAGATATTTATTGAGTTAGAGCACCTCTTCATGAAGAGCTTTGAGCTCATCAAAGGGTTACAATAGGCACCTTGTTATAGTGACACAAGTTTCCAATGAGTCCATTGTTAATTACATTCTCAACTGGCAAAACCTGAGCATGAAATGTAAACCACGGTTGTCTAAACAACACACCATAGACATTAAGAACATTCATGGCCCATTTACTTTTATGCTCAAGGGTTTTACAATCAAAACCTTCGAGAAATTAATCAACAATGTGGCTAGTCTACAAGAGGAAGCCAAATAGTTTCCTTTCTAGGACATCATTAAGCTTGGATTATTTAATTTTTAAGAACCCTAAATCTAAACCCTAAACCCTAAACCATACATCTTAAACCCTAAACCCTAAAACCCTAAACCTAACCCCAACCCTACCCTAACCCTAAACCTAAACCTAACTAACCTAAACCTAAACCCTAAACTCAAACCTAAACTCTAAAAACCCTAAACCCTAAACCACAAACTCCTAAACATCCTAAAAAACCCTCCTAATAAGCTATTGACCTTATTTTAGAATGAGCTCTCAACCCCTTCTTCTTAGACATGGGACTCCTTAGACATTAAGAGTTCCTTAATAAGACACTTCTATTGATTATGTTAACACTCAACCTAACCCTAGAGACTTGCAAGAGTTAGCCATAGGAATAAGTCATGCCATAGGTGTTAAGAAAACTTGCATACCCTATAGCTTGAACCAATCCTCATTTCCTCCTTTCAAGTCAAACTCCAAATCAAATCAACTTTAAACTCCAAATCAAATCAACTTCAAACTCAAATCAATCCCAACTTTTATGGATTTTCTCAAATCATGAATCAATTCCAAATGATTGAAACCCTTAATTGAATTCCAAATTCTAAAAATATTTTTTACACACTTTGATTTCATCTTATGGACTTTGCTCGAATCAAATTCAAGTCAAATTAAATTCAAGAAATTTTTCTCATAACTTATTTATATTCTCATTTATATTCACAAATATAAATGAAATATAAATTCAAATATTCAAAAATCAATTCAAAACTCAAATCAAAATTCAACCAAAATTCAACCTAAGCCTTTCAAGTCAAATTCTTGAACTTAACCAAATCAAATTAAGCCAAACTCTTGATTTTTTTCTTCATTGATCAATCCTTCAATCATAAATCTATATAATCATAAACTTCAATCATCAAATCAAAACTCAATTCAAAACTCAAATCCAAATTCAACCTAAATTCAACCTAAGCCTTTCATGTCAAATTCTTGAACTTAGCCAAATGAAATTCAAATCAAAACTCTTGATTTTTCTTCATGATTCAATCAATCCTTCAATCATGATTCCAAATATAAACATAAACTTGAATTATCAAACCAAAACTAAATTCAAAAATCAAACCCAAATCAAACTAATGTTCACCCTTTTGAACTTGAAATTGTCAAATGAATCAAAACTCATTTGACTCCAAACCACTTGCAAATGGATTTATATTTCAATCAAAAGTCCATATGTCATTCAATCAAACTTGATTCAAGCCTTGATAAAGTCAATTGACCCATAGGCTCACTTGACCCAAAGTGACCTAAAGTACCCCTTTTGAGCTAAATTCTAATCCTATCCAAATTAGATTGAACTAAGCCCAACTAAGCCTCACATTGTGAGCAAAAAATTATCATGAGATGATCAATCACTCAAATTGGGTCAGACCAAGTCAAATCTAAGGGTTGACCAAGTCAACACTAAGCCAAAATGAAACATAAACTAGCCAAAATCCACCATAGGCCAAATTGATTGAAACCATTGATCAAAACTCATTAATGATCAATGTTTGAACTTGACCAGGTCATCATTTGAGCCTAACCTAGCCCAAATGGCCACTTGACCCAAGTTGACCCAACTTGACATAAAAAGTCAAAATGTGTTAAAACTTGATCTAAGCCAAATTTATTGAAACTAATGGGTTAATTTTATTCCAAATCACTTGTTGAACTTGACCAAAGCCTCAATTAGCCAACTAAACCCAACCTAGCCCAATTGACCATGAACCCAACTTGAGCTAAAAGGTCAAATTGAGCCAAAATCATATCAAACCAAAATTAATCAGAAGAAAAGATACCAAATCATTTCAAATGATCAATGAAACCTAAACCAACCCATGACCTAATAAATATGTCAAATGGGTCAAATTGGTCAATTTGACCCATTTGACCTTAATGAAATCAATGAACTAAATCAAATATAAACCAAATTGATTAGAAACAAAGATACCAAATCAATTCATAAGATCATTTGAACTTGACCAAACCCTTGGTTTGACCCAATTTGACCAATTGGTCAACTTGACCCAAGTTGACCCATTTTTGACCTAAATGGGTCAACATGAGCCGAATCATATCAAATCAATTCCAAATTAATTGAAACTTGGCCCAACCCATTTTTCAATCATACCAAACATATTCAAACTAAAATCTAAGCCAAATGACCATTTTATCCCTAGGTTAAGGGGTAACCCATGACCAATTCCACTTGGAATTTGGTCATATCCTCTTCATGGCCACTTGGCGCCCTCTTAATGGACCAAGTGGACACTAATGATCATGGTGTACATGACCCAGTGGGTTTGGGTCAGCCAAACCCAACCCAATGGCCAAATCAACCACTCCTCTCATTTCAAGCACATGGGATCACTCTCACACTCCAAATCAGCACATGGGAACTTCTCCACTACCTTCCTCTACCAAAACTAAAACATGTGCCATCTCAAATGTCCTAACAAACCAATTGCATCTGATCAATTGATCCAAAATGGAAGGATAGCTTATGACCATCCGATCCATCTAGGGGGTGATATACTCTGCCAAATCTCATTTCATTTTCACACACACACACACACACACTCGATTGAAGCTATGGAACTTAGAGCAAGCATCCTCGAGCTCCTCCAAGCTTCTTAGAGCCATTTGGAGTTCTCCATTTTTTTTGTTTCTCAAAAAAAAATAGGGAAGCTCCACTGGAATTTCCATCTCACTCAATACCCAATATCAAGCGAATTGCTCTTGCAAGCACCCTTAGGGGACTCAATCGAGTTGATCCAAAGCTTCTTTTAAGCTTCCATGGCAAGGAAGGTGGGAGCTAGACCAAAGCTGCAAGCCTGGTAGGAGAAGTTTGGCCAATTGAGCAATCCAGTTCATCCCAAAGCTTGAACCCTTCAACAGGGCTTCATCTCTGCTAGATGAAGCTACCTCAATGGTTAAAAGCATTGGTGGTAGCCTTTGGCAAGGTTTTATTCAAAATAGAGCATAATGTAAATTTTTCTTGGTCCTTTTTGAAGGAAAGTTTCACCCCAAGTGAAATGGACAATTAGAACTTCATCCCCATCTTGATGGTGTGGGTTGAGTTTGAGCTCAATTTGAGCTCAATCAAGCTTGAATCTTGCCCTAAGGAGTGCACAAATGCCCTCTCCCCCTGGGAGCTCAGTGATGGACCATGGATCGTCCATCTACACATTTTGGATAGACGATCCTGATTAATCCACAGTAGATCTATTATTAATCTATTTAGAAATCATAGGCTCGATCTCAACTGTCAGATCTTTGATTAGACGATCCAGAGAGAAAGCGTGTAGTGCAGTCGACTGGCTGTGCAGCCAATGTGACAACTTAAGTGATGAATCTGGTCGTACCACATGGAAAGCGCGCTCATGGTCCACATTGGAATGGGATTAGTTATATAATTAGGATTTAATTACCTAATAAGCATAGAAACTTCAAAATAACTTATCTAAATGTAGAAAATATAAAATAAAATGCATTGTGAAGATAATTCAAAAAATAATAATATAAAATTAAGTTTGATGGATTTTGAATAGTGAATTTTATGCAATTAGTGTTTATTGGGAATGTAGTTATATTAATTACTCCTTAACTATTCCATTGATTAATTCCAAACTTCCTATGGTTGATTAAGGGGATGACCTCTGCCTCCCATGATTTTCTTGGAATTTATTAATGGTTTAATTAGGGTAATTGCTTGATCCACTCTTAATCAACCCTTAATCAATTAAGTGATTAATTAACCTATTAAATAGTGATGAATTAGTTAATTAAGTTGACTAATTATCTTAGAAGAGTGAATGGACTTAGGGAATGAGATTAGGAGTCCTCTCCCAAATCTTTTCTCCTAAGTTCATTTCATTTGGATTAAAATCTAGTTAAAGTGCAAATTAATTAAATAGTTTAATCACTTAATTAAATGGCTTAATTAATCAAAATTTTAAAATCAAGTCAATCTGAACATAATTAGTTCCTTCTTGGGTAGATGCTTAGGTGTTCAATAACCAAAGTAACTTAAGGAAATCATATCTAACCCATATGTGTGGGAAGGGTTATGAAAGTACTTAAATTAAACCCTTTAGCTTAATTAATCATTAATTGTAGCCAAATGCATTAGGCCACTTTCTTTCTTAGGTGCATTATTGATTTAAATTCCTTGAGGTTTTATGTCATACTTTGGCTCATAATTAATTGGTAAAATATGTTAAAATGATGTAGGTAAGGGGTAATTAATGAACTTAATGTACACCTTAACCTAAAAAATATATAAAATCAATCTAATGGTTCTAAAAATAAACTAAAACATCATACACATGTGGGAAATGGGTTAGGACTAACAAACCTCTTCATTTCCTAAGTTCAAATCAAACTCAAAACTAAACAAAATCTCTTTAAAATAATTTGATTTACTTTAAATAATCTTATTCCATAGTATTGTCTTTAGAGTTAATTAGGGTGAATGAATTTACATTCTTTCATCACTTTATTTCTTTCCTAACATGCTAAATGTGTATGTCATATGAAAATCATGCATTCATGCTTTTTAAAAAATCAAATTAAAATGAAATGTTTCCTTTATGTCAAATTGTATGCTTTGGCTAAAGTAAGGATATGAATGGTTATTATCACTACTAAATCTAAACATATTTTTGAAAACTTATAAATCAAACATTACAAATGAAGTGTATGCTATTTACAATTGCTTATGAGTTTTCATATAAATAGTATAAAATGTGTTATGTGATTCTCCTCTCTTTCTTAACATAGAACTTTATAGGTTTGCAAAGTGTATAGTGAATTTGAAAAGGACATATCACTTTGTTAAATACATTCCTATACACTTCTATGTCATGACTTAAGAAGAATTTCACATCACATATAAACTAAACAATCAAACAAAAATCAAACAAACATAAATTTTTTGCATGATTCTTTTTCCATTAATTTCTTTTTGTGCATGCTGTTGATCTTATTTTAGGATGAGCTCTCAACCCTTCCATCCTAGACATAGGACTTCTCTTAGACTTTAAGAGTTCCTTAGTCTTAAGATACATATAGTGATTAGGTGGACACTCAACCTAACCTTAGAGGCTTAGAAGAGCTAGCCATAGGAATAGGTTATGCCTTAGTGTTAGAATATTTGCCTACCCTTAGCTTGAACCAAATCCTCACTTCTTCCAAGTCAAAACTCCAAACTCATATCAACTCCAACTCTAAATCAAACCTTGAACCAATTCAATAGATTCTCTCAAATCATGAATCAATTCCAAATAATTGAAACATATGATTGAAGCCCATGATCGAATTTCAAACTCCAAAATATTTCTTTGTCCTTTTTGATTCCCTCTTACGGACTTAGCCTAAATCAAATCTAAATCAATTATTCAAGAATTTTTTCATAACCCATTTATATTCTCATATATATTCATATGTATAATGAAATATAAATTCAAATCAATCAAACCAAATTCAAAATTCAAATCCAAATCAAAATCTTTCTAAGTCACTTTGATTCTATCTTATGGAATTAGCTAAATCAAATATAAATCAATTCAAATTCAAGAATTTTCATAACCCATTAATATTCTCATTTATATTCACAAATATAAATAAAATATAAATTCAAATTTCCAAAAAATCAATTCAAAATTCAACCTAAGCCTTTGAAGTCAAAATCTTGAACTTAGCCAAAACAAATTCAAATCAAGTCAAACCCTTGATTTTTCTTCATGATTCAATCAATCCTTCAATCATGAATCCAAATATAAATATAAACTCCAAACGTCAAACCAAAACTAAATTCAAAAATCAAACCCAAGTCAAACTCATGTTCACCCTTTGAAATTGAAATTATCAAGTGGATCAAAACCCATTTGACTTCAAACCACTTGCAAATGGATTTATATTTCAATCGTAAGTCCATATGTGAGTCAATAAAACTCAAATAAAATTTTGACCAAACCATTTGCCCCACTTAGGCTCACTTGACTCAAAGTGACCTACAGTACCCTTATGAGCCAAATTCTAATCCTAACCAAATTAGATTGAACTAAGCCCACCTAATCCTCTGTGAGCAACAATCATCATGAGATGATCAATCACTCAATTTGGATCAAACTAAGTCAAACCTAAGGGTTGACCAAGTCAATATTTGTCCAAAATGAAACCTAAACTAGCCAAAATCCACCATAGGCTAAATTGATTGAAACCATTGATCAAAACTCATTCATGACCAAGTCATCATTTGAGCCTAACCAAGCTTAATTGGCCACTTGACTCAAGTTGACCCAACTTGACCTAAAAGTCAAAATGTGTCAAACTTGATCTAAGCCAAATTAATTGAAATAAATGGGTTAAGTTCATTCCAAATCACTTGTTGAACTTGACCAAAGCCCCAATTGGCTAACTAGATCTAACCTAGCCCAATTGACCTTGAACCCAACTTGACCTAAAGGGTCAAATTGAGCCAAATCCAAATATAAACCAAATTGGTTGGAAAAAAATAGATCAATCCATTTTAAATGATCAACCAAACATAAACCAACCCATGACCGAACCCAAAATAGATCAAATGGGTCAACTTGGTCAACTTGTCCCATTTGATCTAAATGAAATCAAATGAACCAAATCCAAATATAAATCAAATAGAACCAAACCAATGATGCCAAAACATTTCAATTGGTCATATGAACTTGACCTAACCCTTGGTTTGACCCAATTTGACCAATTGGTCAAGTTGACCCAATTTGACCTAAATGGGTTAACATGAGCCAAATCATAACAAACCAATTCCAAATACAATAAAACTTGGCCTAACCCATTTTTCAATCATGCTAAACATATTCAAACAGAAATCATGGTCAAATGACAATATAACCCTAGGCCATAGGGTAACCTAAAATCAAAACCATTTGGAATTTGATCAATTCATTTTCATGGACACTTATCCTCTTAGTGGACAAATGGTCACTAATAGACATGGTGCACATGACCCATCGAGTTTGGGTTAGCCAAACCAAACCCTAGGTGGAAACTCAGCACCCCCATGGAAATGAGAACATGGGATACCTTCCTCCACCTTGTTTTGCACATGGAAAACTCCTCCACTACCTTCTCTAGCCAAAATTGAATGTCATACTCCTCAAAACAACCTAAATAACCCATTGAATAGGGTCAATTACATCAAAATGGTAAAGACACTTGCAGTTGTTTGATCCTTCAAGGGGGAGATATACTCCCCTAATTTCATTCCAACTCACCTCTCCTGATTGAGTAATAGGAAGTCATAGCTAGCATCCCTGAGCTTATCCAAGCTTCCTAGAGCTAATTCAACCTCTCCATTCTCAATTTCTCTAAGCCAAAAATAGGGGAGGTAGCTAGGAAATCCAACTTAGCCAATACTCAAATTTAGTCCAATTCACTTTGCTTGAGGAACTCAATCAGCTCACCCAAGCCTTCACAAGCTAAGTTGCAAGTGAAGAGTGCTCTTGATCAAGGCTAAGTCTAGTGAAGAGAGGTTGGTCCATGGAAGATCCATTCAACCACCACCTTAAAATTTCACAACTTCTACTCAGCAACTACCTCATCAAACTTCGAGCACCGAGCCTCCAACTTCCAATTGATTTCCATGATGAAGTGGAATCCCTTCCATAGAAACTTAGAATCATGGCCATCCATCTGCATTTGATGGACGTCCGATCAAGATCCAGATCCTTGATTTAATCTTCTCGATCGATCTCATCCTTAAGGAGAGAAAAGCGCCCGTGTGTGGCACTGTGATAAATTAAATAGCCTATCCATCATGCCACATGGAAAGCGTGCGCAGCCTCCATGTGACACCGATGGGATTAGCTATTTAATTAGGGATTAATTACCTAATAAGCTTGGGAACTTCAAATATTCATAACTAAATCATACAAATATGAGGTAAAATGCATATGAAAATATTTCAATGTAGAATAATATAAAATTATTTTCAATGGATTTTGAACATTGACTTTTCTTGAATTTGGGTTTTATTGGGAGTGTGATTATGCTATTTATTCTCTAATTATCCCACCAATTAATCCTAAATTTCTCATGTGCATTTTGTGGGATGACTTTTGCCTCCCCTAATTTTCTTGGGATTTATAATTATTTTAATTAGGGGAATTTCTTGATTCATTCTTAATTACCCTCTTAATGTAATTAAGCCTAATTTGTGTGTGAATAGTGGTTTAATCCCTTGATTGAGTTAATTAAGCTTTGTGAGTGATCGAGGTTTAGGAATAATTTTGGGATATTTTCCTAAGCTATTCCTTAAACACCTTTTCTCTTCATTAATTTAAATTCAATTAAAGGTTAATCCACTAATTACATACTTAACTAACTTGATAAAATAATCAAAATATTCCAAAACTTAATCAATCTATTTTGGGTAGATGCTTAGTGCTTAATAACCTAAGTAGCTTAAAAAATCAAAACCTAATCCATATGTGTGGGAAGGGTTATGAAAGTACTTAACTTAAACCTTTAGCTTAATTATTCATCAATTATGAGCCAAATGCATTAGGCCCTTTTCTTTCTAGGTGCATTACTGATTTAAATTCCTTGTGTGGTTTTATGTCATATCATTGTCTCATAATTATGTGATTAAATATGTCAAAGTGGTGTAGGTAAGGGGTAATTAACACACTTAATTCACACCTTAACCTAACCAAGGCATAAAATTGATCTAATCACCTAAAATTGAACTTAAATAACTCACACATTGGATAATAAGTTAGGACGAAAACTCATCTCAGATTTCTCAAATTGAAATCAAACTCAAACAAAATTCAAACTCTCCTTAAGATAAATTTGATTTACTTTAAATAATCTTATTCATAGGATTGCCTTTAGAAATTAATTAGGGTGAATGAATTTACTTACTTTCATCAATTTTTTTTCTTTCCTAATATGCTAAATAAGTATGCCATATGAAAATCATGCATTCATGCTTTTGTAAATCAAATTAAAAATGAAATATTTCTTTATGTCAAATTGTATGTTTTGGCTAAAGTAAGAATATGAATGGCTATTATAACTATTAAATCTAATTTTTTTTTAAAACTTATAAATCAAACATCAAAACTAAAAGGTATGCTACTTATGATTATTTATAAGCTTGCATGTGACTAAAATACAAAGATGTGGATAGTGTGGTGTTCCTTCTCTTTTCTTTTAGCATAGTTTTGAATAGATTTTCCATAGTGTATAGTTCATTTGAAAAGAACACAACACTTGCTTAAATCCTTTCCTATTCATTCTATGTTATTACTTAAGAAGGACATCCACACTTGCATATGTAAATTGCATAAACAAATCAAAAAAATAAACATACACTTTTGCATCTTTCTTTTTCCATTCATTTCTTTTTTATGTGCATACGTATTTAAGGAAAGTGGTATATTAGTCTGGACAACCCCGGGGTTGCGAGACTTTAAGTAGCCCTAAGTAGGTCTTGTACCTTACACCCCGGTGCTAACAATGATGTCGTACTCACTTACGCCTTTCATACATATAAATGTGCATATGAAAAATGGATAAAAGAAATCCCTCTTTTCTACTTAATTAAAATCATGCATCATAAATCATCCCAATTTTCTTAAGTAATATTATTTAGCATTCATCATTAAGGTGTGCTAAATATCCTCATTTGTATGTATAGATATGCTTAGGATTCATTCATATGCATGATTACACATGTTGGGAAAGAAATGAAGTGATGTGTGTTATGTTATGGTATTTCACTTTACTTAATCTTAAAATGCCTTTCTCTTTGAATAGGTTTGTTTAGGGAAAATATAAACTTAGGATTAATTAAAACACATAATAAAATATTCACTATACAAAAATCAAACATGAATCTATTTTAGAAATTACTTAAGGTAGGGAGAAAAGATAAGTTCCCTTCTCTTTTACTCTCTTTACAACTTAGTAATTAATAGTAGGATTTACTTAAACTAAATAAAAATACAAAATAAAATCAACCAAAGAAACTAAATTACTTAAATGAAATAACCCATCTAAGTTGAACATGTTTCATATTTAGAAGATATAAACCTTAAAGTCATAGCTAAGCATACCACATAAACCTTAAATAACACACACATTAGGCTAAGTCACCATTTCTAGCTTTAGGTTAGGGCAGTGCATGGTTTGATGTTTGCCTTTATTTTGTGATGTCATGTTTTAGTCTGGATATTAGGGTGAATGTGCATAGAATGAATGGTAGGATGATCTAGTATAATCATTATCTTCTATAGGGGATTGTGCTTAAGGGTCTCTGTAATAAAAATATAAAATGCTTTTGCAGGTGCTTATAACCCTAAGCATAATTTAATAGGCTAGGTGGACTTGGTTACCCATGTGTGGGGTACTAAGTCCAATATGTGCTCATACATCCTTGGGATTTGTATGATTTGTTTATCTAATCTCTATTTTGCAGCTCTTAGTTAGATTTACTTTTCCTTTTTTATGTAATTTTATAATTAGGATTTTGTAATGATTATTTTGGGGGATTAGGATGAGCATTGGTCATAACATTTCATCTTATGTACCATATGAAGCTTTTGGAACAACCACATTCCAACCATCCAAAAGAAAGAACCAAAAGAAGAAAGAAGAAAGAAGAAAAGAAGAAAAGAAAAAAAAGAAGAAGTGAAGAATGAAGACCCCCATAACATGAATTCCTTGCTTTATTATAATTTATTCATTTGTAATCCAGGTTATATAAGGGTAGAGATTGGCTACCCAATTTGTTTTTTTTGGGTTTGTGTGGTGGAGCCCGACCACAAAAGGCCTTTTATTCTTTTGCACTAGCTTTATAAATGATTGATGTTTGTTTAGCTTGTGCATTAAGATGACATTTTTTTCTAGTTTCTTCCTTGCTTTGATGTATAACCTGGATGATGATTAAGTTCCTAGGAGAAAATAAAACTTCTACCAAATTAATCAACTCAAAATTAAAAAAAATTACTCATAACCTCATTTAAAGCCCAAGTTAAAATCAAGATAAAAAGAATTAGCAACCCCTTAGCTGGATGTGTACCTTCTTTTCTAACATCGTGCATAAAAAAGCATATTATTTCACTCTGGATTGGAGGGCTTCCACCTTTGCCAGAGAATTTGGCTTGACTTGTGAGAGCCATGGTGGAAACACACCTCTTTATCTTGCTGATTTTAGACCATAATCTAATTTCTCATGCATTAGGAATAAAAGATCCTAAACTATGTGTCAAATTGATTGTCCAAAAATAAAAAAAAACTATATATGAAAAATTTGTATTATATTTAAGTCATTAAAATCATGCCCCTTACATGATCTACTCTCTTAGGTAGTGTGTTTAAGGACTTAGTCTCTTTCTAAATAAATAACAACCTTGCTATCTTGCATAAACATATGACTTATTTACTTTTAAAATCATATGAGGAGTTAGTTGCGCCACCCTGATTGTAAGTCCAACGGTAGTGGTTTATCCTCTCTTGTGGATGTACACCAAATACCCATTTTTGCCTTAGATTTAGGTCATGTTTTTTGGCCCTCGCCAAAGCTCCTTAGATTTAGGTTCAGAGGTTGCTACTTTCCTTTGTAGGCTGTGAGCATAAATCATTACCTCTTAGACATTTTTATGACATTCCATCATGGAATTATAAGACCTAGCATTCTAATAATAATTCAGCTCAAACACATTAATTCGATTTCAAAAATGTGAAACCCAACCATAGGATAGTCTGGGTGCTTACTAGGCTTCCTAGTATCTTAAGCATCCCCTACTTGTTTTTATTTGGCTTTGATAAGAACTCCCTCTTCTTGATCGATGCAACTTGACTTTTTGAACATAAACTAATTTATTTATAGTCCTACCTTTCAAAATCTTTGAAGATAATGATCATTTACCTTAATCGAGAGTATTACTAAGAAATCTCGTTCCTAAGGATGTAATTAACTATGGGGGCTTGCCCCTATAAGAAACTTAATAAAACTAGTTTGAAATAAACCCTACTTTATTTTCCCATGTAAAGTAGGAGAAGAATCTCTGTTACATTCCGAAGACCCATAGTCCTTAGGAGTCATTATTGAGGTGATTAGATCCATTGTAGGGTGGTGACTTCAATCTTTTGAAATAGTACACCTTTCCTCAATGTCATACCGGATCACTCTAATAAGAACATCTATGGATTTGTGTAGCATCCCAACAAGGCATTTTATATTTTTATTTTTATTTATCCTCTCTTAGAAAGGGTTAGATGATGGATGATATAAAAGTTTTCATGATTTTTTGGCAACTCCATTGGGGAAGGTTCCTCTCACCATCTTTGGTAACTGATCGTTGTCTCCAAGTTTTGATAGTGTGTTTATACTTTTGTTTGAATCCAAAGCTATCTTTCTTTCCATTGGCACTTAGCTTATTTCGTCCTTAAGTTAAGCTAGCCAACATCTTTAGGTTTTAGGACCTCACCTCATGTTGTTCTTAAAACCCCTGTTGGGTTCGCTAATGATTGGAAATAAAAAGTGAATAAAAAGAAAATAATCAAATACTTCCTCCTTACCATTCTTATGGTAAGGTAAGGTTCATTCTAAAAATAAAGATAAAATAAATCCTTCATAAAAGTCTTACTTTTCAAAAGCACTTTTTCAAAATACACTTAATAAAATATTTACACTACATCTAACAAATTTTCATAACTATTACATGTAGAAACATTTCAAAAATAAAACCAACACTCATATTTTCTAAACGCACAAATGAACTTCTTCACTTTGATGAAGAATTCATTTTACAAAAAATAAAATTCAACAATCATGTTTTCAAAAGAATAAAATTTGTAGATGGGCCTTTCCATTCAATACATTCAAATGTGTTGGATGGATATTACATCTTCAAGCAAAATCACAACTTTGAAATTCTAGTTAACACATTTCACATGTGTTAAGTTGGAATTTTCACCTTTAAAGCACATATGAAACCTCTCCATTCAATATACACACATTTATTGAATGGAGGTTTCATCTCCAATCAAAATCAAAAAATAAACTTTCAAAATCACATATGAAAATCTCCATTCAATATACCCAAAATTTATTGAATGAAGATTTCATTTCCAAATAAATGATATTTTTTTGAAATACCACTTAACATATTCCATATATGATTAGGTTGGATTTTCCTCTTTCAAAAATCAATAATCATACACGAAAATACATCTTTGAAAAAAATGAAACATAATTGATTTTCATCTTACATACCCAAATTTTTTAAGTGGAAATCTCTCTTTTCAAAACCCACAAAACACATTAAAATTTTTTAAAAACACATTTGGAACTTCATTCTAGCATACCCCATTTGCTAAAGTGAAGTCTCCCTTTTCAAAGCACAAAAATTTGAAACACTTTTTGGAACTTCATTCTTTAGCATACCACATTTGCTGAAATGAAGTCTCCATTTTCAGGAATAAAAATTTTTTAAAACACATTTGGAACTTCACTCTAGCATACCATGTTTTCTAAAGTGAAGTCTCCAAATCAAAACAAAAGAAACACATTAGGATTTCTTTAGCATATCCAAATTTGCTAAGGATCCTATTTTCAAAATCAAAATCTCTAAAAACAAAAGAAAACATTAGATTTCTTTAGCATACCCAAATTTGCTAAGAATCCTATTTTTCAAAATCAAAATCTCTAAAAACAAAAGAAATAAATCAGGATTTTCTTAACATATTTAAATTTGCTAAGGATCCTATTTTCAAAAAAATTTAAAAAAAAACAAAACACACTTAGATTCCTCATTTAGCATACCCAAATTTGCTAAATGAATTCCATTTTCAAACACAAATGATTCACAAACAAAGCAAACAAAGAAAATAAAGAAATTATTTTCAAACACCCCATAGCATATCCAAATTTGCTAAGTGGATAGATTCCAAAAATCTCAAATCAAAATCAATTGACCCTTTACTTTAACATATCCAAATTTTTTAAATAAAGGGTCCTCAAAATCAAAATCAAAATTCAAATATGAACCTATGGTAGTATCTCTTCAAAAATATTTGAACTCATTTTCAACATATCCAAATTTGTTGAAAGTGGATTCTACATCCAAAAATTCCTCTTATTAATCAAATCTCAAAATCTATTCTAAATCATTTAAACTCGACTTAACACTTTTAAGATGTTGAGTATGGGTTCAAATTCTAAATTCAAATTTAAAATAAAAAAAGTAAGAAAATTTGATTCAAGTTTGTTTTAGACATTGTAGTTACAGTCAGCTTCAATCAATTTTTTTTAGTCTCAATTAAGTACAGTTTGATTCAATGGAATCAGCCAAGTATGTATTCGATTTTCCCCATGGGATGGATCTGACCCTGGATCAGGCTAGCCTTCCTCACTCTGACTATGCCCACTTCATCCACTTTGGATGAGGTTTTGAGGGGCCCAGTTAAATGCTGAGGGACCTCCCCTTGATTATTAGTAGGAGCATAGCGGTGCAGGAGATCATTCAGGTTGACATGCCATCAGATTATGAGATTCCCTCAATTAAGAGGAAGCGTGGCGGTTCCCATAAGCGATGTTAATGCGAGCACGTGCCCCATGGTTCCCCATGCTGCCCAGTTAGGGCTAGCACCCACTCACTAGCACCCTCAAAGGGGAAGGCTCCCCTAATCCCAGAAATTGTCTCCGTTGGTTTTAAGGTTAGGTCTAGCTCTTACTCTACTTTCTCTAACAGGACACAAAAGAGAAACAAGAACCATATGATAAAGTGGTACCACACCTGCATCACTAGGGAGATGGAGGCAGCGACACAGTCTGTTGTTGAGGAGTTGCAGTGGTTTCCTTACAGAACTAGTTTCATCCTCTCTCTAAGTCTGACAAAGAGGATGTTAGAAGGATTTCTGCTTCACCTCCACCAGTTGTTTAGTTCTAGCCACCAGTCAGTTAGAGGAGGAGGTCATATGCTAACCTCTGATCTATTTTATGCCGAGTAGGTAGAGCCTATAAATGATCTGAGTCTAGGGCTCAGTTTGATATGAGATCTATTATCCCTCACAGTGTGGGGAAGCATATTAGATAGAAGAGGGCCACGGAGGCCCATACCACAGTTCACATCACCATTCGAGAGTGGAGGTTTTAGTGATGGCCTCCGCACTCATTGATTTTCCGATTGGCCTCGTCATCATGAAAGAATTCTACTCACGGGGACTACACATCATTGGAGAGTATCTCCTATCCCAAGAAAGTCAGTGGTGCCTCCACCACACCGCTCTACCCCCCATCCACCATCACTCCATGTTCCATCTCGTTCCACCAAAGGCCATGAAGGCTTTTGGGGAGAAGAGGACCTGTGATCGATATACCAAGAGATCCCATCTATTTACACCACCTATTGTGAGGCGAGCTCTCTTGCTCGACCTTATGGCCTAGTAGTGATGAAAAAGGAATTATGACCTCCAAGCATAGTGGTCATCCCTTCACCACCACTACCATAATAGGGCATAGAGATGGTTGCGGATTGTCGAGGAGAAGGTGATAGCATATGATGATGGATCCTCTGAGGAGTGTCATCCAATGCATATTCAATGATAGTTAAGAGCATATTTCTTCCAATGAGTACATGCCTCATAGGATTAACTCTCCGATAGTAGGGGAGGTCTAGTGCCTCACAGTACATGATAGTGATCCAACCACCAGTCAGCCTAAGTCATTTGTGCCAGTTTAGACAGATCGTTCTCTAGATGATATAGTAGCCCATTATTTCATGGAGAAGAAAGAGATACTAGGATATGACTGGTCTGATCAAGTGAAGATCAGCTTTGATCCCAATGAAGATGATTTATTGGGAGATTCAATAGGGGTTTGCATGGTAGATACCGATCCCTCTTTAGAAGCGACGGAAGGTGTTGAGGCAAGAAGACACGCTTACTGACTCAACACCTCCTTCAACAGATAAAGTAGAAAGATTAAAAATATATAGATGGGAAAGAGGCTCAAGATTTGCTAGCTATCTTAGTACTTCAAAACCAAGCACTATCATCCATCTACTATAGTGAGACCATTCACATAGTTGGTGCATCTCATGGATCTAGCCAAGACTTTACCTCTAGTAGAGCATGGTAGCATCAACCTATATAGGAAGGAAGTGGATGGTACCTCCATACAAGAAAAGATATCAAGAGCATGGTTGAGCAGCAAGTGAAAGAAGCGTTGGCTCAAGCCCGAAGAGGATCATTAGTTCTAAAGGGTAGACCCTACCCAGAGGAATTTGATGCAATCCAATATCCTAAGGGTTTTGTGCCTTCTTCTTTCAAGAGTTTTGATGGTAGTGGGAACCCGAGGCAATACATTGCACATTTCAGAGCTAATTATTACAACACTTGTGGCATTGATGCTTTACTTTTCTGTCTCTTCGTTAGTAGCTTAGTGGGTATAACATTTGACTGGTACATTGAACTTCCCAAAAGTTTAGTTGAAACTCAATAAAATATCACCTTTGATGGATCTCGTTGTGGCTTAATAAAATCCTGGTGAGTCCCTCATTTATTACATTCTCAGATGGCATAATTTGAGTATGAAATACAAACCACAACTGTCTGAACAACACTCCATTGAGATTTTATTTAAGAATATCCATGGCATAGTGGCCTTCATGCTCAAAGGTTTCACCATCAAAAGTTTTGATAAATTAATCAACAAGGCGGCTAGCTTGCAAGGAAGAAGCCAAATAATTGCCTTCTTGATCTACCAACAAAGCCAAAGTCGTAGAAGGTATGAGAAAGAAACTAGGGGTAGTGATAGTAGTAGATGGAAACAATCAGAGAGCGTTTGAGAGACCTCGTGCTACGGTCATCACTTACACCTCCTCTACCACCATCATCGACCCTCACCAGCCTCAAAACACTCCACCTCCTCCTTAACAACATCACCAGCAGCAGCGGTACACATACCCATTTCCAGGTAGCTATGGTCCATCTACTCTTTTGGATAAACTTAACAAGAATTATTCATTTAATATGGAGGTAATCAAGAAGATTTTTAAAAATCTCTTAAAGAAGCTTGATTTTTAGTTACCCAAACCTAGGAGAGAAGTGGGAAAAATCCATGATCTAACTTTTGCCCCTATCGTATGCTAGGTCATGTTTTGGAAGATTGCTTCACATTTAAGGGCGGCTTGAACATAGCTTCAAAGGCGGTGCTATAGTTATCTCGAAGGAATACCTTGTGGAACAACCATCCAGTTCCATTAGGGTAATCCTTGGGGATACTTGCGATCCTTCCAAAACCAAAGAAGTTTGGGATATCTCCTTATCCAAAACCTCTAAGAAAATTGTATCGAAGATCAAGAAACTTTCCTTACAGGTACTTGAGTCAGCTCAAACCTCCAACATCAAGGAAGGTTTTGCAAGTTGTGGGAGCCAACTCAAGGAAATGGGAAGCTTAGCAGTAGCATGTGCCAGCCTGGGATAGCCTTGTAGTGCAACCACCGACCAAGTCTATCCTACAGTCCATCGTTATAGCTACCACATCAGTGACTACTACTACTTTAGCTAGCTCTTCTTCTTCTAGTAAACATCTTATATTGACGGATGAGGGCATCAAATCCCTCACCCATCTTACTTTACTTGATTTCTACTATGTACCTCCTATCAAATCCAATAAAATAAAAAACAAAGCTAGCTTGAATTATATTTGTGTCACTTCTGATGGGTTATCTGAATCTATTCCTAATAACTCTTCAAGTTTAAACAACAACTATAATAATTTTGATCTTCCCCTTTCTGATTCAGTGTTAGATTTTTGTACTCTAAATACTATGGGTTTGCCTCTTGAGATAGACTCGAAATCATCTAATTCTGATGATCCCATAGGAGAAGTTGTGTGAGTGATGTGTAGAACTTCCATTACCTACCACAAGAGCTCACCAAAGTCAACCTCTCAGAGTGGAAAGGTTCTACTTCCTAGGGCACCTCAAATGGGGAAACAAGTCATTAGTTGGATTGAGAAGCCCCTCCACGGATGCTCCACCCTTGGATATGTTTGTGGAGGATCAAGCAAGGTGGACCACAATGTCTCTCTCAACTAAGAAAGTTTCCATCTAAGCTAAGTATATGATGCCCTTGTCTTATCCAAAGAGATGAGGGAATCATTAATCAAGGCTCTCCTTGATCCTGAGATATATGTAGCTCAGCTGCCCGCTATTGGTGAGGAGGTACATTACTTTAGAGAAGCTAAGAGAATCTTTTTCATAGATGAAGACCTACTTTTGGGGACATGGAGCACAACCGTCCCCTCTACATTACAGTGGACATGGGGATTCAGACTCGCTAGATTTCTCATTGATCTAGGTGCATCGGTGAACATTATGAGTCTAAAGACCCTTGCCTATTTGAGGATCAACTTCTCCACACTCTTAGGAGATCGATGATGTTGAGAGGATTCAATGAACAAGGTGAGAGGGCTTTAGGTTCCATAGTGGTACCTTTGGACATAGGTGATTGGAAGCGAAGATAAGTTTTATAGATTGAATCAAATACTTCATTCACTACTTTGCTTAGTAGGCCTTGAATACACAATAAAAGATGATTCCATCCTCTCTCCATCAGTTCATCAAGTTCAAGAAGGATGGGATTGAGTACTATGTCAAAGGAGATGAAAAACCATTTTTAGTTAGAGGTTAAGATATATGAGGATGACCAACTATCTTTCTCAAAACACCCTTTCTCATGAACTTGGACAAAATTAAAATTCAATAGAAAAGAAAATGAAGAAAAGAAAAGAAAAATACATTATTGAATGAAGAAGAAGAAACCAATAATTTAGTTAGGCTATTGACTGAGTTTAAGGTCTTCTTTGCATAGAGTTATAAAGAGATGCCCAGATTATCTCCTAACATAGCAGTCCACAAACTTGCAATAGATCATAGCGCTAACCCTATCAAACAAGCTCTTATGCATTTAATTAAATCGAACAATAGGTCATTTTGAAGTCAATCGTCGATGCTAGTTTCAACAAAGAAAAACTCCTACCTAGTTAGCCAATGTCATTAGGTTAAGAAGGAGAATGGCCAAATTTGCATATGCATCAATTTGAGACTTAAATAAGGCATGTCTTAAGGATGAGTTTCCACTTCATAAAATTAATGGTAGACATCTCATCTCATGCAGTATTCTCCTTCATGGATGGGTCATCTGGCTATAACCAAATCAAGATGGCCCCCGAGGATGAAAGAAACACTTTCTTTCAAACCCAAATCAAAATCTATTGTTATAGTGTCATGCATTTTGACCTTAAAAATGATGGTGCTACATATTTAATGGGCCATGACTCATGTCAATGAACTCATCCATCATTAGGTTGAGTCTTTACATTGATGATCTAGTCAGAAGAGAAAAGGAAAACCATCTCTTTGACTAATAGTTTTCAAGCGGTTAAATAATATACCTAAAATGAATCCCACAAGTGTGCATTGAGTAGCTTCGAAATTTCTTTGGGTTTGTTGTTGACAGCGGGAATAGAAATAGATCTAGAAAATAAGCTATCTTAGAAATGCCACCTCTAAGAGTTTAACTCAACTCAAATCTTTCCAAGGATGGTTGTCATATTTAAGACTCTTTATTTTTAACCTCGATGAGATGCAAGACATTCTCAACACTTGTCAAAAGGATGCCAAGTTTAAATGGGATGCATGTTAACATGCCTGAAATATCAAGTAGTATTTTCGCTAGATCTAGCGGCTATCAGAGACTCATCTCTACCTTTGTTGCATTGGATGACTCTCGGTGCTTTGTTGGCCCAAGCCAATGAAAAGGAAAGAAAGTGCTCTCACTACCTCATCATCAAATTCTGAAGCAAACTATCCACCTATGAGAAATATTGCTTTGATCTTTGCCTAGCTATGACACTATATGCTTTTCGATGGTGAACTTCATTTCAGAACCAATGTGCGGTATCTCATGACAGAAAATGCTATCGGACATTTGGCATGATGGTCCATGAACTTCTCATAGTTTAATATCACATTCATACCCTCATGCGGTAAAGGATAAATTTAGCATCTCTGGTACCCACTTCTCTGATTCTCCAGTGATGATCTCCTTGATGAAAAAATCTTGAACTTAGGGGAGGCTAACAACCACCGATAGGAGATGTATTTTGATGATGTAGCTTCTTTTCATAAAGGGGAAGCACCATGATCTACTATTACAGGAAAGGCAGAGGTAGGAATAGTTCTCCTAACTCTAGACTACGATGTGATGAGATTCTCATACTATCATTCCAATCCCTGCACCAACAACGAAGCTGAGTATGAGGCTTTGATTGCTAGTCTGGAGTTAGTTATCAAAGTGTGTGTCAAGAGCATCAACATCTTTGGGGATTCTCAGTTGGTCATCAATTAGATTGTCAGGTCATACAAGGTTCTCAAACCAAAGCTTTGTCACTACCATGAGTACACCATGAATCTGTTGACCCAAATACCTTAAGTCACCATCTATAAGGTTTCCTGAGTAGATAACATAGTAGTAGATGCTTTAGACAAACTCACCAAAGAATTGGCATGTCCAAAATATGAGTCCATTCCAATAAGTTCCTAAATAGATAAGTCCATCATTGATGATGAACACATTGAGAGATTTCTCTTAAAGGGAGGTTATCATTGACTATAAGGACAAGCTGATTAGGCAACTATTCATAGACTATTTGAACAACGACAAACTACCTTAATAAAGTCACAAGCCCATCGTGAAAGACTCTCTCATGCTCTTGTTGATGGCACCTAACGGTCTTTGATCAAATATTGGTTACATTATTTAGATAAGCATAAAGCCCATGGCTTTTTGAGGTACATTTAGCTATGTGGAGCACATGTAGTTCAAAGATGAATATATAAAGATTGGGACAAAGATACTCACGGCCTGATGATTAGAACATAAATGGATGTAGCTAGAATGCCATCATGTCGAATACATGTGTGGTCCTACATCAATCACAACATTGGCCTCATGGCCATTTGAGTGTTGGGTACCAACATTAGGTTAGATCCTCCTTCTTCCAAGGGTCATGAGTTCATCTCTTACCCGACAACTTTTCTAAGTAAGTGGAGGCAATCCCACTTTCAGAGGTTATAGCTCACATGTGCTTCAATTTTTAGCAACCATAGATATAAATTTGGGGTGCCTCGATGATATATCGATAATTATCGCATTTAAAAGCACTAAGATCAATAGCTTTGCAGAAGACGGTATAGGTGGAATACTCCACCATCTACTATCATAGAGCAAATGGTTTAGAAGCATTTAGTAAAACTCCGACAACATATTAAAGACTCTTGATGACAGCAAGTGTCAATGGAATGAGATTTGTTGAAGCCTTGTGAGCCTACCTCACCACATCACAATAACTCAATCACCCATTTTCCTTAGTGTATTGGTCAGAATTATTTTAGAAGTTCAACTCCCATCACTAAGGATAGCATTGTAGCAAAATCACTCTGAGCAGAATGAGTTGTGGTTAAAAGATGGTTTGGAGAAAGTCCTCTGGTGTGCTAGAACCTCGAGTTGTATAGGCCAAAATGATTCAAGCTCACAACAAGCTAGTTTGTCCTATGTCTTTTCAAGTAGAAGAACTTGTATTAGTCTTAAGGAGACCAATTGTTGCTTGTTTCAAGCTCACAATAAGCTGGTCTACCGTAGGTCTTTTCAAGTAGGAGAACTTGTGTTAGTCCTATGGAGACCAATTGTTGCCCATCAAAAGATGGAAGGCAAGTTTGAACCCACTTGGGATACCTATGTCATAGAAGGCCTATCAAGGAGGATCTTAGCTCATTGATTATAAAGGGAGAAGTGCCAATTAATGAGCTCTATTTAAAGAAATATTACCCATAAAACATGTTTAAAATAATTATAAACAAAAGAATAAAATCGATTCCATTTCATCAAAATCTTCTCTTCTTTCAAAGCATTATTTTTGTCTTGAATCCACCATGACATGTTTGGGTGTGTAAGAGAAGAGGCATCCTACCCCTCTTTCATCAAATAAAATCAAACACAATCTCCGATGCTATTAGAATAAGTGTAAGAACCGAGGCATCCTAGTTTGATTAGCAAAACTAAGTTATGTGTAAGAGAACCCAAGTGGCATCCTTTCTTGGTGGGAATCCCAACACCATTCACGGAACCACTTCATCAAATATCCTAGTGTGTTTAAGGTAGTTATGAGAACCCAAGTGATGTCCATTTAAAATAAACAAAACAACAAACACATCTTTTATCTATAGTTATTTTGATGTGGGGTAAATCTATGGCACTCACTCATTATTTTGCTCTAGAGGGTTTACATGCTACCTCATTGGTATGTCACCCGATCACTTGTTTGGAAGATATGAGTCCCTACACTTTCTTCTTATCTTGACCATTACAAACCAATGAGCACCTTGTTAGTATGGTAGAATTCACTGCCCAGCTAGTAAGCTACCTCATGTTGATTTTGTTTAAGATGATGTGAGTCCCTGAGCTTTCTTCTTGTTCATCATGATCTAACTAGGTGAGTATATTTAAAGTTTAGGATAAGTCTCCCAAGAGACTTTCCTCACACTACATTTGATTGATGTAATCTAATGGAATTCACTCATAATTATCATAGGTTGATCACCTATCGGCAGAAGACAAATTATCCCAGTAATCAGTTCTTTTATAGGAGGATGTGAGTCCCCGAGCTTTCTTCCTAGGTTGATTGTTGCAAACCAACGGGCACATTAGGTTAGTTGATGTTTGTTATGGTGGATGACTCACCCATGGATACACTACTTGGATGTGAGTCCCTGCTTTCTCCTTGAATTGGCAAATGAATACCTATTTGATATATGACTATCCATATCATCTTCTCCGGGGTTTTGGATCAAGCCTTTGACCTCTCCCTAGGAATTTCTTTGGATCACATCCGAGACCCCATTTAGACACTGGGTTACTTTGGATTAGATAGTCCCTCTTTCCTAGGCCACCCTATGGTGGGAGAATTTGTTCAGTGGATGCGCAGAGTCTCCCTTGGTTTAATAAATCTGAGATAGGTCTAGGCGATATAAGGTCTTTCTCATTTGATCCCTCAAACTCAGGTCCATGATAAACAAACTAAATAAATAAACAAATTATTTCTCTTGTGGATTAGAATTCAAGCCCCAAAGGCCCTCTTTTCCCAAGGCGGCTTCCAATCTTTAGGCGTGTAAGAACTCCCTATAGGAATTTCCACTTGAGTTGAGATAAATCCTAGTTGGTACTCACTCCATAATTATCCTTAGGTGATTCAATCTATTTTTCCATAAAAGTTACCCGTCATTCCGCTTTGGAAGATGAAAGACTATGATGCATTCTTTCTAAGATGTCACAAAGACAGTATAAGAGATCAATTTGTTAGACCGATCAGTGGTCTTTTATAGTGGAAGATGTGAGTCCCAGCTTTCTCTTTTTAATTGATCATTGCAAACTAAAGGCACTCATTTGGTTGAAGTTCTCCCATTGGCCAAGCTACTCCTTTGGTTAGTAAATTTGAGATAGGTTTAGGCTAATATAAGCTCCTTCTCAGTGTGATCCATCATAAACCAATAAAATCCATCAAAAAATTAAATGAAATTAATATTTGACTATGTTTGAGTGATTTAAGTCCCCAGCATTCACTCAATAGTCAACCCTAGGTCGTTGATCTTGCCAAGATCATCAGTAGTTCCTTATTCTGGAAGATATGAGTCCTTGTGCTTTCTTTCTAACTTGACCATTGCAAATTGATGAGCATCCCTTTGGTCAATTGGTCCTACTATGTGGTTGGTAGACTACTCTCTTAGGATTGGTAAGTCTGAGTTAGGTCTAGGCCTCATATACCATCTCCATAAATGGGATCCATCATAATCAAAATAAATTAAAGAATGAAATTAATCTGACTATCTTTGAGTTGATTTTAGTCCCCTGGCATTCACTCAATAGTCATCCCTAGGTCGGGTTTTGTCTGTTTCACAATCCCAGGTGGTTCCTTATCTTTGGAGATGTGAGTCCCTGCTTTCTTCCTAACTTGACCATTACACCGAAGGCATCCCTTTGGTTTTGGCTAGTCTACTATGTGTTTGGTAGGCTACACCTTTGGATTGGTAAATCGAGTTAGGTCAAGCCTCATGGCTCCTACTCAAGCGATCCATCAAACCAACATCCATCTCAAAATCCAAAATCTAAAAAAATTAATTCAACCCTCCTCCCTCAATAGTCAAATAACAAACAAATAAATTCAACAAATAAATCCAATCAATTCTCCCATGAGAGTCAATCAAATCAAATAATTAAACATTAAACAAATTAAATAAATTTCTCCCTTTGAGACTCAAATCGAACCTCTCATCTCCTTGGGGATGATTTGAACCTATTTCCCCAGTGAAAGGTTCACATATTTTATCCCTAGTGGATTCCTCATTCCCTCTCTTATGTCCTTGGCATAACTAGTGTCACATTGCACTAAGCTCTGGATTCCTTCAACACCTTGGGTTAGGAGTAGACCATTTTTATTAGTGCTTGTGATCATTTGGTATTGTTGATAGTTTTGGTCAACACCAATACGTACAGTGTTCCTTGCCAGTCACACCACACCTATTGGGCTCCCTTTGTTGACCTCATCTTTTGGATGAGCTCTCAACCCCTCCATCTTGGACATAAGACTTCTCTTAGACTTTAAGATTTTCTTAGTCTTAAGAAACATCTAGTGATTAGGGGGACACTCAACCTAACTCTGGAGGCTTTGAAGAGTTATCCATAGGAATAGAGTATGCCTTAAGAGTGTTAGAAGATTTTCCTACCCTATAGCTTGAACCAAATCCTCACTTCCTTCTTCTAAGTCAAAACTCCAAACTCATATCAACTCCAACTCTAACTCAAACCTTGAACCAATTCAATGGATTTTCTCAAATCATGATTCAATTCCAAATAATTGAAACTTATGATTGATGCCCATGATTGGATTCCAAACTCCAAAATATTTCTTAAGTCCTTTGATTCCCTCTTATGGACTTCGCCTTAATCAAATCTAAATTAATTTTAATTCAAGGAATTTTTACATAATCCATTTATATTCTCACTTATATTCATATGTATAAATGAAATATAAATTCAAATCAATCAAACAAAATTCAAAATTCAAATTCAAATCAAAAATCTTTCTTACGTCATTTTGATTCTATCTTATGGACTTAGCCTAAACCAAATATAAATCAATTCAAATTCAAGGAATTTTCTCATAACCATTTATATTCTCATTTATATTCACAAATATAAATGAAATATAAATTCAAATATCAAAATAAATTCAAAACTCAAACTCAAATTTAATCAAAATTAAACCTAAGCCTTTCAAGTCAAATTCTTGAACTTAGCAAAATAAATTCAAATCAAGTCAAACCCTTTATTTTTCTTCATGATTAAATCAATCCTTCAATCATGAATCCAAAATAAATACAAACTTCAATCATCAAACAAAAACTATATTCAAAAATCAAACCCAAGTCAAACTCATGTTCACCATTTGAACTTGGAATTGTCAAGTGGATCAAAACCCATTTGACTTCAAAACCACTTGCAAATGGATTTATATTTCAATCATAAGTCCATATGTGACTCAAATCAAATCCAAGCCATTTCACTCACTTAGGCTCACTTAACCCAAAGTGACCTAAAATACCCTTATGAGCCAAATTCTAATCCTAACCAAATTGGATTGAACTAAGCCCACTTTAGGTGAGCAACAATCATCATGAGATGATCAATCACTCAAATTGGGTCAAACTAAGTCAAACCTTGACCAAGTAAACATTTGACCAAAATGAAACCTAAACTATCCAAAATCTACCATAGGCCAAATTGAAACCATTGATCAAAACTCATTCATGACCAATGTTTGAACTTGACCAAGTCATCATTTGAGACTAACCTAGCAATTGGTTCTTGCCCCAAGTTGACCCAACTTGAGCTAAAAAGTCAAAATGTGTCAAAAATTGATCTAAGCCAAATTGATTGAAACCAATGTGTTAAGTTCATTCTAAATCACTTGTTGAACTTGACCAAAGCCCCAATTGGCCAACTAGACCAACCTAGCCAATTGACCTTCAACCCAACTTGACTAAAGGTCAAATTGAGCCAAATCAAATATAAACAAAATTGATTAAAAATAAAGACACCAATCCATTTCAAATGATCAACCAAACATAAATCAACACATGACCTAGCCCAAATAGGTCAAATTGGTCAACTTGACCCATTTGACCTAAATGAAATCAAATGAACCAAATCCAATTATAAATCAAATTGAACCAAACCAATAATTCCAAAATATTTCAAATGGTCATATGAACTTGACCCAACCCTTGGTTTGACCCAATTTGACCAATTGTCAATTTGAAGTTGACCCATTTTGACCTAAATGGGTCAACCTAAACCAAACCATATCAAACCAACTCCAAATTCAATAAAACTTGGCCTAACCCATTTTTCAATCATACCAAACATATTCAAACTGAAATCAAGGTCAAATGACCATTTTACCCCTAGGCCATAGGGTAACCTAAAATCAAAACCACTTGGAATTTGGCCAATTCCTTTTCATGGACACTTGGCATCCTCTTAGTGGACCAAATGGTCACTAATGGACATGGTTCACATGACCCATTGGGTTTGGGCCTGAAACCCAACTCAAGGTCAAAATTGACCACCCCATGGAAATGAGCATGGGATTCCTTCCTCCACCTTGTTTAGCACATGGAAAACTCCTCCTCCTTCTCGCCAAAACCAATACCATGCCCTTCAAAATAGCCTAAACAACCCATTGAATAGGTTAATTGGATCAAAATGGCAGAACTGCCATTCGATCCTTCAAGGGAGATATACTCCCCTAATTTCATTCCAACTCACCTCTCTCGCATTTGATTGAGTAATAGGAAGTCGAGCTAGTATCCCATGCTTCTCTAAGCTTCTTAGATCCAATTCAACTTCTCCATTCTCGGTTCTCCAAGCCAAAATAGGAGGTAGCAAAGAAATCCAACTTAGCCAATACTCAAATTACCAATCCACTTTGCAAACACCTTAAGGAACTCAATCGAGCTCAAACCATCACACAAGTTCTCCAAGCAAGGGAAGAGTGCTCTTGATCAAGTTTATCCCAATTGAAGGAAAGCTTGGTCCATAAAGATCCACTCAACCAAACCACCTCAAATCTTCAACAGGTCTCCACTGAATCTACTCATCAAACTCGAGCAGTGCTGGAGTTATGCCTTCAACCCGAGCTTAAATTAGATGTGTGGTCTTTTGTGAAGTGGATTTTCATCTCAAGCAAATTTAACTATTGGATGTGTTCTCTTGCATGATGGTGGTGTGGGTTTGTTGGTTCAATCAAGCTCAATCGAGCTTGATCTTGCCATGGAAGGTGGATGACTCCTCTCACATGGAGGACTTAGAAGGATCATGGGCTATCCATCCATGCATTTTGGATGGATAACCATGATCAAGATGCGTAGGATCATTGATTTAATCCTATTAATACCACGAGCTCGATCTCAACCGTTCGATCCTTGATTGGATGGATGGAGAGAAAGTGCATAGCACTGCCGCTAATGCGGCACTACGATGTGATAACTTAAATAGCTTATCCCATTGCACCACATGGAAAGCATGCGCCGCGTCAGCCTCCACATGGCACTAATGGGATTAGCTATTTAATTAGGGGATTAATTACCTAATAAGCAGGAACTTCAAATATTCATAACTAAATGAAAAATCATAAAAATATGAGGTAAAATGCATATGAAAGATATTTCAATGAAGTAATATTATTTAAATGGATTTTGAATAGTGACTTTTCTTAATTTGGGTTTTATTGGGAGTATGATTATGATAATTATTCTCTAATTATCCATTATTAACCCCAAACATCTCATGTGCATTTATGGGATGACTTCGCCTCCCTAATTTTCTTGGATTTATTAATGGTTTAATTAGAGAATTGTTTTTATTCATTTACCCTCTTAATGTAATAAGCTAATTAAGTGTGTAAATAGTGGTTTAAACCCTTGATTGAATTAATTAAGCTTTGTTTGAGTGATCGAGGTTTAGAATAATTTTGGGATATTTTCCTAAGCTATTTCTTAAACCCCCTTTCTCTTTCTTAATCTAAATTCAATTAAGGGTTAATCTACTAATTACTTAATTAACTTGATAAAATAATCAAAATATTCCAGAACTTAATCAATCCATTTTGGGTAGATGCTTAGGTGTTTAATAATCTAAGTGGGATAAAGAAATCAAAACCTAATCCACATGTGTGGGAAGGGTTATGAAAGTACTTAACTTAAACCCTTTTTCTTAATTAATTATTAATTATGAACCAAATGCATTAGGCCCTTTTCTTCCTAGGTGCATTGATGATTTAAATTCCTTGTGTGGTTTTATGTCATATCATTGGCTCATAATTATGTGATTAAATATGTTAAAGTGGTGGTAGGTAAGGGATAATTAACACACTTAATCTACACCTTAACCTAACCAAGGCATAAAATTGATCTAATCACCTAAAAATTGAACTTAAATAACACAGACATGGGAGAATGGGTTAGGACCAGCTAACTCATCTCATATTTCTCAAATTAAAATCAAACACAAACAAAATTCAAACTCTCCTTAAGACAAATTTAATTTACTTTAAATAATCTTATTCATAGGATTGCCTTTAGGAATTAATTAGAATGAATTTTACTTACTTTTCACTTTATTTCTTTCCTGATATGCCAAATAGGTATGCCATATGAAAATCATGCATTCATGCTTTTTGAAAATCAAATTAAAATGAAATATTTTCTTTATGTCAAATTGCATGTTTTGGCTAAAGTAAGAATATGAATTGCTATTATCACTATTAAATCTAAAATTATTTTTTAAAACCAATAAATCAGACATCAAAATTGAAAGGTATGGTACTTATAATTATTTATAAGCTTGCATGTGAGTAAAATACAAAGATGTGCATAGTGTGGTTTTCTTTTCTTTTATTTTAGCATAGTTTTGAATAGGCTTTGGTTTACTTGCTATTCATTCAAAATTATAAGACAACATCAAATTATAAATAAATATAGACCTTTGCATCTTTCTTTTTTTCCATTCATTTTCTTTTGTACATGCATATGTATTTAAGAAAAGTGGTATATTAGTCGAACAACCCAGGTTGAGGCTTTATGTTACTAAGTAGGTCTTGTACCTTACACCCCTGGTGCTAATAATGGCATCGTACTCACTTATGCCTTTCATACATATAAATGTGCATGTGAAAAATGGATAAAAAGAAATCCCTCATTTCTACTTAATGAAAATCACGTATCTTAAAATAAGTTGGGAAAGAAATGAAGTGATGTGTGTTATGTGATGGTATTTCACTTTACTTAATCTTAAAATGCCTTTCTCTTTGAATAATTTTCTTTAGGAAAATCTAAACTTAGGATTAATTAAACACATAATAAAATAATCACTAAACAAAATCAAATGAATCTACTTTAGAAATTACTTAAGGTGGGGAGAAAAGAAGTTCTCTTCTCTTTTCTCTCTTTAACTTAGTAATTAATTGTAGGATTCACTTAAACCAAATAAAATATAAAATAAAATAAATAAAGAAACTAAATAACTTAAATAAAATCACCCATCTAAGTTGAACATGTTTCATACTTACAAGATCTAAACCTTAAAGCCATAGCTAAGCATACCACAAAACCTTAAATAGCGCACACATTAGGCAAAGTCACCTTTTCTAGCTTTAGGTTAGGGCAGTGTATGGTTTGATGTTTTCCTTTATTTTGAGATGTGATGTTTTAGTCTGGATGTTAGGGTGAATGTCGCATTAGAATGA